>LR738715.1:83175509-83216357 GCA_902687465.1 Secale cereale | reverse complement strand
CCCCTTTAAAAAAAACAAAAACCCCAGCCACAGAAATGCTGACGCGTGGATGCCTATTGGTCCCGGTTGGTGCCACCAACCGGGACCAAAGGCCCTCCTGCCTAGGCTCCGCGCACAGGCCACGTGGAGGCCCATCTGTCCCGGTTCTTGTTTGAACTGGGACTAAAGGGCTAGGGCATTAGTACCGACCCTTTAGTCCCGGTTCAAGAACCGGGACAAAAGGCCCTAACGAACCGGGACAATAGGCCCGTTTTCTACTAGTGGTAGTGCAAAGTAGGAGGGATATATTAGATCTCAAAGGGAGTTATTGGATGTTTGGTGTTGAAAATATGACCTATAAGCAATAATAAATGTTATTATTTATTTCTAGTTTGTAACTGATGTTTATGTTCTACGCTATAATTGCAATGGTTCTCGTGTCTGCAATAACCACGAGACTATGAGGAAAACTCATATGCATGTGTGGAATAATAAATGGTAAATAGAATGCTAGTCTTGCATCTAAGATTGGCTAAATTGTTGCATGATAGTTCCTAGAAGAACTTTTCTTGAAATAAACTTGAAGTGAAGTTAATTCTTCGAGATATGCAGGCATGAATTAGCAAAATCCACCTCCGGGAGTAGATGCACTTTCAGATCCCTAAGGGAATGTATACCAGGCCAGACTTCAAAGGCGTAGTTTAGATGTCAAAAAAGTACATAATTGAAGAGAAAAAAAGAGAACGCGTGCCTCTTACCTCATGTCTGGATTCCTCCAAAATCCATATGAAATAGTAGTCCATTGAAAGTCCACATGAATCTAGGATAGCTGATGGTTATGTGCATCTTAGTTATACAGAGACCGGGTGTAATAGTTACCGTTAAAGCTTGAACAAAGGCAGAATAAAACTAGCGTTTAATTTATCAATCACAAAATCTAGATCAACTAAGCTCAACTAAGTGCACCAACAACTTATGCTAATTGAGATAAACAACTATGTGATAGCAAGATATATAACAAGAATCACTATTGGCTATCACAAAGTAAGTTCACAATTAAATGGATCGGCTAAGAGATAACTGAGGCACGCGGAGATGATGATGTATCCCGAAGCTCACACCCTTGCGGATGCTAATCTCCATTAGAGCGGTGTGGAGGCACAATGCTCCCCCAAATGCTACTATAGGGCTACCGTATTCTCCTCACGCCCTCGCATAATTCAAGATGTCATGATTCCACTTAGTGACCCTTAAGGGCGTTCACCGAACCCGTACAATTGGCGACCCTTGGGGCGGTCACCGAACCCGTACAATTGGTAACCCTTGGGGAGGTCACGAAACCCATACAAATTGCTCTGGGCAATCTCCACAACCTAATTGGAGACCCCGAAGCTTGCCCGAAGTTTTACACTACAATGATTGAGCTCCGTGGCACCACCAACCATCTAGGGAGCCAAAGCCCCCAAGAGGCACAAGCTCTTGGGTGAGCACCCAAGACTAATAAGCTCCTCAACTTTCACTTTCATGTATCACCGTGGAGAACTCAAACCGATGCACCAAATGTCATGTCAAGAACACACGAAGTGCTCAAGTCCCCCACTCTCAAAACTCACCAAACCTATGGAGAAATATGAGAGGAAGAAAAAGAAAAAAAAACACAAAGAACTCCAAGATCTAGATGCAAAGGGTTCCCCTCACTTAGAGGAGAGAGGGATTTGTCGAAATGTAGGTCTAGATCTCATCCCTCTTTTCCCTCAAAAAGATGCAAGAATAATTGGAGGAATAGAGAGAAAGCAAAGCTCGTGGAGGTCAACAATGGAGAAGAAAGCTTCCTCAAAGTCGTTGGGAACAATGGGGAACAAGATCCTCTTTTATAGAGGGGCCTCATATCCAACCATTATGTACTCTGCCCGTGCTCAAGCGGTACTACCGCTCGAGGGAGCAGTACTACCACATAGAGCAGTAGTTCCGGGCGTAACCTGTGAGTGCAGTCAGTACTGGGGCGATAGCGCAGCCAGAGCAGTACTACCGTCCATCAAAGCAGGTCAATTGCTTCAGATCACAAGGCATAGAGGAAATCAGTATTGGGGCGATGTCGAAGCGGAAGTACCACTTAGAGTGGTACTACCGTGTAACAACCGTTCAAGTACCGCGAGAGCTGAATGGGCAATGGCAGTTTGAGCATCCCTTGAAAATAAGCGAGAGTAGTGGTGGTAGTAGCAAGCGGAAGTACCGCACAAGCGGTACTACCGTGCAACTACCGTGTCACTGCTCCTTATAATCCAGAGAGCAACAGAAGGCATTTCCTAAGTGGCAGTAGACGCGGTAGCTCACAGCGGAAGTACTGCCTAAGCGGTACTAGCGTGGAGCCGTGCGGTACTACCGTCTGTGTGCTGCAAAACTGTCAGCAAAACAGATGGACTCAAGTAAGACCAAAACTACCATAACTTCTGCAAATGAACTCTATTTTCGACGAACTCAAGCTTCATCGAAAGGTAACGACAGGGCTTGTCAAATCATGACTGGAAATCTTCAGAAGTGGCAAGAGAGACATGCCAATGATATAGAGGTGTGAAACCTCCATAAGTGAAGAACCTACAAAAACTCTAACATTGAAAACACAATAGATGATGCATACAAAATCCGTTTTCGATGAACTTGAGCTTGTCATAAAGATGACCGCAAGCTCCACAACTCCCACAGAGAAAAAACTAATAAGAACCAAGAAAGTTGATGCTAATGATGCAATGGTTTGAGCTCTATATGAAAAATACAATCAAGTTACTCACATGAGAGCCCCCCTTGATAGTACAACAATCAATCATATAACATGGTCTCCCAACTAACACCATGAGACCGGTAAAATAGAAAACCTATCAAGGTCAAACTTTGCCTTCTGCATAGTCCACTTGACCTAGATGATGACGATCTTGTCCTCCTCAAGTTGGACCACCTTTCTTGATTGCGATGGCTCGATGAATACGAGTAGATTGCTCCCTCATACTCCACTATGGGTGAGTCTCTCTTTGGCACATCTTCACAAGACCATTATCACCAGAATGGATGACAAACTCCAAGCATGTGATCTCTTCGTGATACTCCTCTTGAACTGGCATAACACAACCTTGATAACGATCACCACTTGATGTCATCCTCCATGGGTTATATGAGATCTTCATCTTGATGCACGCCCATGGAGAAATACCTAAACCCACATAGAACCACCACACAAATAGATCATGGGTTAGTACACAAAGCGTAATGAACAATTCTTACCATATCGTGGGATCACTTGATCCCACTTGGTACATCTTCTATGCTTTGTGTGTTGATCAACTTGAATCTCTCTTTGACTTAGTCTTGATCAACCATGCATCTTATCTTTTCTCTTCATAAAGATGATGTCTTGAAGGTAAACATGAATGTCCACACAATCTTCTCCTTCAAGACATGATTGTAATAAGCAAAACTCTCACATGAACAATCTTTGAATAACTCCTTGAATAGCACCTTGGTCAAAAGATAATCTCCTTCTTATAACCTGGAAACTAACATATGGTCTACAAGACACGCCAATAGACAAACCCTTCACATATAACTCAAGGCAACCATTAGTCCATAGGGATTGTCATCAATTACCAGAACCAAACATGGGAGCACCGTACTATTTCAATAGCCATTTATTCCAAACATTATCCAAGAAAAACCTCATACAATAATCTTGTCCTCCAAAATTCTTCCGTTTTTCCTTTATTTCAATTGAGACTTAATTTCGAAATAGTATCGACCATATGTCCATATCTATCACTAGATTGACTACACAACCTACTCAACTTATGGAATTCATTGTCCTTTGGGGATTTTTTGTATTAAATGCATCTCAGTCCTTTTTGGTAAGACTCAATTTTTATGTTGCTAAGTTGAGAATGTGCGTACTTTGCAAGCTTCACACATAGCCCACAATTCCACATAAGTTATCCCAACTTTAGGACTTTAAAATTTGGAAGGCACGCCACCTAAAGTCATATATGTAACCTCTAATTGCATGCTGCTTCATGATTAGATCATTATGGCACACTTGCCAATCATTTGGAGATGACCGTTCAACCCTACACGTCGCTTTTAAATGTTCGTCATTGAATCTTCAACTTACATATGCAGGAACACAACTCTTCCCATGGGCGAAGCTAGAAACGATAAAGGGATCGATGGTTTGGAAATGGGTTGGGTAGTGTTACGTTAATGGGTTTGCCCTGCTTATGGGCCAAATGCTTCTTATTGTCTCTTTTGGGAAACATTGTTGCATGTGTTTTCCAGAGAAGGTGGCTATTCTAGTTGGAAAAGCTAGAAGAATGTCTGAAATGTCAATGTCATTGCAACAATTCAGAAACACACCTTGGACAAAGTGTTGATCAAGCCACCGGCCTCATTAAAGCAATTATAACAATTGCATGTTTCACCGGATTCACAAGAATTTTAGTGTCGTCGGCACGGCTATCCTACAACTAGCCAAATGCTCCTTGATAGTTTTTAGGATCCCAACTCATATGGCACCTTAAGTATCTTCTGGGGGAGGAGGGTCGATAGCAAGAATGGATAGCATATACAAAAGCAGATATCCTTGATTCAACCCATGCTTGTGGGTGGAGGGGCACGTGGGTTTCGTTGGTAAAACTCTTGAGGGCGTCGTGGTTACTGGAAAGCAAATAAAGTCATGTCGATGTTGTCCAAACCCACAATTAAAGCACTTCAAGAAGATACTGAAGGAAATATGCCCTATAGGAATAATAAAGTTGTTATTTATATTTCCTTATATCATGATAAATGTTTATTATTCATGCTAGAATTGTGTTAACCGGAAACTTAGTACATGTGTGAATACATAGACAAAACAGAGTGTCCCTAGTATGCCTCTACTAGACTAGCTCATTGATCAAAGATGGTTATGTTTCCTAACCATAGACATGAGTTGTCATTTGATCAACGGGATCACATCATTAGGAGAATAATGTGATGGACAAGACCCATCCGTTAGCTTAGCACTATGATCGTTTAGTTTTACTGCTATTGCTTTCTTCATGACTTATACATGTTCCTATGACTATGAGATTATGCAACTCCCGAATACTATAGGAACACCTTGTGTGCTATCAAACATCACAACGTAACTGGGTGATCATAAAGATGCTCTACAGGTGTCTCCGAAAGTGTTCGTGGTGTTGGCATAGATCAAGACTAGGATTTGTCACTCCGAGTGTCGGAGAGGTATCTCAAGGCCCTCTCGGTAATGCACATCATAATAAGCCTTGCAAGCAAAAGACTAATGACTTAGTCACGAGATGATGTATTACTGAACGAGTAAAGAGACTTGCCGGTAACGAGATTGAACTAGGTATAGAGATACCGACGATCGAATCTCGGGCAAGTAACATACCAATGACAAAAGGAACAACGTATGTTGTTATGCGGTTTGACCGATAAAGATCTTCGTAGAATATGTAGGAGCCAATATGAGCATCCAGGTTCCGCTATTGGTTATTGACCGGAGATGAGTCTCGGTCATGTCTACATAGTTCTCGAACCCGTAGGGTCCGCACGCTTAACGTTTGATGACGATCGGTATTATGAGTTTATGAGTTTTGATGTACCGAAGGTAGTTCGGAGTCCCGGATGAGATCACGGACATGACGAGGAGTCTCGGAATGTCCGAGACATAAAGATTGATATATTGGATGACTATATTCGGACACCGGAAGTGTTCTAGAAAGTTTCGGAATTTACCGGAGTGCCGGGGGGGGGGTTACCGGAACCCCCCGGGGGAATGGTGGGCCCTAGTGGGCCATAGGGGAGAAAGAGGGTAGCAGCCAGGAGGTGGCGTGCCCCCTCCCTAGGGGCAGTCCGAATAGGACTAGGGGAGGGGGGAGTGTCCCCTTCTCCTTCCTTCCCCCTCTCCTTCTTAGTGGACTCCTACTAGGAATAGGATTGCAATCCTATTCCTAGTAGGATAGCCTCTCTAGGCACACCATAGAGGGCCGGCCGGCCTCCCCCTTGCTCCTTTATATACGGGGGCAGGGGGCACCCAAAGACACACAAGTTGAATTGTTTTAGCCGTGTGCGGTGCCCCCCTCCACAGAAACACACCTCGGTCATACCGTTGCAGTGCTTGGGCGAAGCCCTGCGCCGGTAGATACATCATATCTGTCACCACGCCGTCGTGTTGACGAAACTCTCCCGTGAAGCTCAACTGGATCAAGAGCTCGTGGGACGTCATTAAGCTGAACGTGTGCTGAACGCGGAGGTGCCGTACGTTCGGTACTTGATCGGTTGGATCGCGAAGAAGTTCGACTACATCAACCGCGTCACTTGACGCTTCCGCTCTCGGTCTACGAGGGTACGTAGACACACTCTCCCCTCTCGTTGATATGCATCTAGTAGATAGATCTTGCGTGGTCGTAGGAAATTTTAAAATACTATGTTCCCCAATAGTGGCATCATGAGCCAGGTCTATGCGTAGATGATATGCACGAGTAGAACACAATGAGTTGTGGGCGATACTAGTCATACTGCTTACCAGCATGTCATACTTTGCTTCGGCGGTATTGTGAGATGAAGCGGCCCGGACCGACATTACGCATACGCTTACGCGAGACTGGTTTCACCGTTATGAGCACTCGTTGCTTAAAGGTGACTGGCGGGTGTCTGTCTCTCTCACTTTAGCTGAATCAAGTGTGGCTACGCCCGGTCCTTGTGAAGGTTAAAACAACACATACTTGACGAAACATCGTTGTGGTTTTGTATGCATAGGTAAGAATGGTTCTTGCTAAGCCCATAGCAGCCATGTAAAACTTGCAACAACAAAGTAGAGGACGTCTAACTTGTTTTTGCAGGGCATGTTGTGATGTGATATGGTCAAGATATGATGAGATATACGGTTTTCGCTTTATTGTAAAGTTATCGGCAACTGGCAGGAGCCATATGGTTGTCGCTTTATTGTATGAAATGCAATCACCATGTAATTGCTTTACTTTATCACTAAGTGGTAGCGATAGTCGTAGAAGCAATAGTTGGCGAGACGACAACGATGCTACGATGGAGATCAAGGTGTCGCGCCGGTGACGAAGGTGATCATGACGGTGCTTTGGAGATGGAGATCAAAAGCACAAGATGATGATGGCCATATCATGTCACATATTTTGATTACATGTGATGTTTATCTTATTATGCTTCTTATTTTGCTTAGTACGACGGTAGCATTATAAGATGATCCCTTACAAAATTTCAAGGTACAAGTGTTCTCCCTGAGTATGCACCGTTGGGAAAGTTCTTCGTGCTGAGACACCACGTGATGATCGGGTGTGATAAGCTCTACGTTCAAATACAATGGGTGTAAGCCAATTTTGCACACGCAGAATACTCGGGTTAAACTTGACGAGCCTAGCATATGCATATATGGCCTCGGAACACTGGAGACCGAAAGGTCGAGCGTGAATCATATAGTAGATATGATCAACATAAGATGTTCACCATTGAAACTACTCCATCTCACGTGATGATCGGACATGGTTTAGTTGATTTGGATCACGTGATCATTTAGATGACTAGAGGGATGTCTATCTAAGTGGGAGTTCTTAAGTAATATGATTAATTGAACTTTAATTTATCATGAACTTAGTCCTGGTAGTATTAGCATATCTATGTTGTAGATCAATAGCTCGCGATGTTGCTCCCCGTTTATTTTTTATATGTTCCTAGAGAAAACTAAGTTGAAAGATGTTAGTAGCAATGATGCGGAATTGTTCCGTGATCTGAGGATTATCCTCATTGCTGCACAGAGAATTATGTCCTTGATGCACCGCTAGGTGACAGACCTATTGCAGGAGCAGATGTAGACGTTATGAACGTTTTGACAAAAGCTCGGTATGATGACTACTTGATAGTTTAAGTGCGCCATGCTTTACGGCTTAGAACTGGGACTTCAAAAACGTTTTGAATGCCACGGAGCATATAAGATGTTCCAGGAGTTGAAATTAGTATTTCATACTCATGCCCGTGTCGAGAGGTATAAGACTTCTGACAGTACTTTGCCTACAAGATGGAGGAGAATAGCTCAACCAGTGAGCATGTGCTCAGATTGTCTGGGTACTACAATTACTTGAATCAAGTGGGAGTTAATCTTCCAGATAAGATAGTAATTGACAAAGTTCTCTAGTCACTATCACCAAGTTAGTAGAACTTCGTGATGAACTATAATATGCGAGGGATGACGAAAGGAATTCCCGAGCTCTTCGCGATGCTGAAGTCGGCGAAGGTAGAAATCATGAAAAAGCATCAAGTGTTGATGGTTAACAAGACCACTTGTTTCAAGTAAAGGGCAAAGGGATAGAAGGGGAACTTCAGGAAGAATGACAAGCAAGTTGTCACTCCCGTGAAGAAACCCAAAGCTAAAACTCAAGCCTGAAACAAGTGCTTCTACTGCAAAGGAAATGGTCACTGGAAGTGGAACTGCCCTAGATACTTGGCGGATGAGAAGGATGGCAAAGTGAACAAAGGTATATTTTGATATACAGATTATTGATGTGTACTTTACTAGTGTTCATAGCAACCCCTGGGTATTTGATACCGGTTCAGTTGCTAAAATTAGTAACTCCAAACGAGAATTGCAGAATGAACAGAGACTAGTTAAAGGTGAAGTGACGATGTGTGTTGGAAGTGGTTCCAAGATTGATATGATCATCATCGCACACTCCCTATACTTTCGGGATTAGTGTAAAACCTAAATAAATGTTATTTGGCATTTGCGTTGAGCATGAATATGATTTGATCATATTTGTTGCAATACGGTTATTCATTTAAAGTCATAGAATAGTTGTTATTCTGTTTACATGAATAAAACCTTCGATGGTCATACACCCAATGAAAATAGTTTGTTGGATCTCGATCGTGGTGATACACATATTCATAATATTGAAGCCAAAAGATGCAAGGTTAATAATGATAGTGCAACTTATTTGTGGCACTGCCGTTTAGGTCATAATGGTGTAAAGCGCATGAAGAAACTCCATAGTGATGGACTTTTGGAATCACTTGATTATGAATCACTTGGTGCTTGCGAACCATGCCTCATGGGCAAGATGACTAAAACTCCGTTCTCCGGAACAATGGAGCGAGCAACAGATTTGTTGGAGATCATACATACAGATGTATGTGGACCAATGAGTGTTGAAGCTTGCGGCGGGTATCGTTATTTTCTGACCTTCACTGATGATTTGAGCAGATATGGGTATATCTACTTAATGAAGCACAAGTCTGAAACATTTGAAAAGTTCAAAGAATTTCAGAGTGAAGTGGAGAATCATCGTAACAATAAAATAAGAGTTTCTACGATATGATCGTAGAGGTAAAATATTTGAGTTAGTGAGTTTGGCCTTCAGTAAAAACAATGTGAAATAGTTTCACTACTCATGCCACCTGGAACACCACAGTGTAATGGTGTGTCCGAACGTCATAACCGTACTTTATTAGATATGGTGCGATCGATGATGTCTCTTACCAATCTACCACTATCGCTTTTGGGGTTATGCATTAGAGACAGCTACATTCACGTTAAATAGGGCACCATCTAAATCCGTGGAGATGACACCGTATGAACTATGGTTTGACGAGAAACCTAAGCTGTCATTTCTTTAAGTTTGGGACTGCGATGCTTATGTGAAAAAGTTTCAACATGATAAGCTCGAACCCAAATCGGAGAAGTAAATCTTCATAGGATACCCAAAAGAAACTGTTGGGTCCACCTTCTATCACAGATCCGAAGGCAAGGTCTTTGTTGCTAAGAGTGGATCCTTTCTAGAGAAGGAGTTTCTCTCGAAAGAAGTGAGTGGGAGGAAAGTAGAACTTGATGAGGTAATTGTACCTTCTCCCGAATTGGAAAGTGGAACCTCACAGAAACTAGTTCCAGTGATTCCTACACCAATTAGTGAGGAAGCTAATGATGATGATCATGAAACTTCAGATCAAGTTTCTGCTGAACTTCGTAGATCAACCAGAGTTCGTTCCGCATCAGAGTGGTACGGCAACCCGGTTCTGGAAGTCATGTTACTGGACCATGATGAACCTACGAACTATGAGGAAGCGATGATGAGCCCAGATTCCGCAAAATGGCTTGAGGCCATGAAATCTGAGATGGGATCCATGTATGAGAACAAAGTGTGGACTTTGGTTGACTTGCCCGATGATCGGCAAGCCATCAAAAATAAATGGATCTTCAAGAGGAAGACTGACGTTGACGGTAATGTTACTGTTTACAAAGCTCGACTTATTGCGAAATTTTTTCAACAAGTTCAAGGAGTTGACTACGATGAGACTTTCTCACCCGTAGCGATGCTTAAGTCTGTCCGAATCATGTTAGCAATTGCCGCATTTTATGAAATTTGGCAAATGGATAACAAAACTGCATTCTTTAATAGATTTATTAAAGAAGACTTGTATATGATGCAACCAGAAGGTTTTGTCAATCCTAAAGGTGCTAACAAAATGTGCAAGCTCCAGCGATCCATCAATGGACTGGTGCAAGCATCTCGGAGTTGAATATACGCTTTGATAAGTTGATCAAAGCATATAGATTTATAAAGACTTGCGGTGAAGCCTGTATTTACAAGAAGTGAGTGGGAGCACTACAACCTTTCTGATAAGTATATGTGAATGACATATTGTCGATCGGAAATGATGTAGAATTTTCTGGAAAGCATAAAGGAGTGTTTGAAAGGAGTTTATCAAAGAAAGACCTTGGTGAAGCTGCTTACATATTGGGCATCAAGATCTATAGAGATAGATCAAGACGCTTGATAAGACTTTCGATGAGTACATACCTTGATAAGATTTTGAAGTAGTTCAAAATGGATCAGTCAAAGAAGGAGTTCTTGCCTGACTTTTAAGGTGTGAAGTTGAGTATGATTCAAAGCCAGACCACGACAGAAAAATATAGAGAGAATGAAAGTCATTCCCTATGCCTCAGCCATAGGTTCTATAAAGTATGCCATGCTGTGTACCAAACATGTTGTGTACCTTGCCATGAGTTTGTCAAGGGGGTACAATGGTGATCTAGGAGTAGATCACTGTACAACGGTCAAAATTATCCTTAGTAATTGGATGACTAAGGAAATGTTTCTCAATTATGGAGGTGATAAAGAGTTCGGCGTAAAGGGTTACGCCGATGCAAGCTTTGACACTAAATCCAGATGACTCTAAGTATCAATCTGGATGCTGATACGTCCAAAACGTATCTATAATTTCTGCTTGCTCCATGCCACTTTTGGGTGATATTGCTATGATATTCATACACTTACATACACTTTTGATCATATTTGGACTAACTTACTAATCCAGTGCACCCCAGTGCCAGTTTCTGTTTTCGCCTGTTTTTGTATTTCAGGTTTTCACGTTACGAGAACTGCCAGGAAAAATCCAGAAAAATTATATAAAAAATCAGCGTTCCGGAAACTACCGTGCGTCCGAAGGACAGCCGGAGGGGGGGGGCACCAGGGCTCCAGGCGCCCTGGCGGCGCCCCCCCTGGGCCGCGCCGGGGGGGGGGGCGCCTGGGCCCCCTGAAGCTTCCCCGATGCCCCCTTTGGCATATATTTAAAGCGTCCTCCGAAACCCTCAGAACAGGAACTCTTTTCGCGATCCCATCTCTGTTCCGCCGCCGCCGCCGCTTCCAAGATCGGGAGCACCAGGAGAAATCTTCCTGGCACCCTGCCGGAGGGGAGGATCACCACCGGGAGCTTCTCCATCACCATGGACGCCTCCCGGATGAGTCGTGAGTAGTCTCCCTTGGACCATGAGTCCATGACCAGTAGCTATGTGATGTTCTCCTCCCGTTCTTGTGCTTCACTAATTAGTCCTCGTGAGCTGCCCTACATGATCGAGGCACATATGTAATCCTTATGCTGTTGCTATGTTGAGTTTGCTGGGATCCGATGGATTATGAGATTATGTTCAGATTGATCTTGAGTAATATATTTGATCTACCTCTTTTATATTTATGTTCATAAGTAATTCTTGCATGTTCTCCGTTGTTATTTATTGCTTTGGCCAAGTAATGGGTAGTGACTCCAAGAGGGAACGTTATGCTTGATTGTGGGTTCATGCCCCTCGATGACTAGCTTGAGTGACAGAAACATGATTCTAGGGGATGTGCTGTTGCCACAAGGGGGAAAACAACGGTGCTTGTGCCCGCGGGTGCAAGGATTGTTTACTTTACGCAAAGTTCTTTTAATGCAGTTGTCTGTTGCATTGAGTTTACACTATGGGTGGGACTCGCAACTTAATACCAGCGAGATGTTCTAGATAGATATCTCAAGGTGGATGATTAGTAGTAGATATTGATGGATTTCGGTCCACTTACTTTGGCGTACCGCCCATGCTTTGAACCTCAACCTTTCTTGCAATGTAGTCAGCATTGGTTTGCGTTCGTGGTCCTGTCAATTGCCCAGCTGTAATTTGTTTACCTCACATAGCTGTTTTATCGTCTTTTGGGAGAGAGACATCACTAGTGAACATCATGAGACTCCGGTCCATATTACCATCATTGATCACACCCGCTATTTACTTTTCGCTATTATTTACTATTGCAAACACTATCTATCACTACTATCATTTGCGTTTAATCCTTTGTGAACTACAAGGCCGGAGGGATTGACAACCTCTCTGTACTCGTTGGGAGCAAAGTTATTTGTATCTGTGTGCAGGTCCACGTTGATTGCTAATATCTGGCGCCATTAGCAGTTGACACCTACTTGTTGAACCTAGGAGTCTCTGGGGATTCGATCCTTGGCATCTTTGCTAAGGGAAAAACTTCCACAACACTGCATCTTACACCTTCCACTTGGGTAACCAACGAGGGGTTAGAGGCCCATCAAGGAGTTTTTCTGGCGCCGTTCCCGGGGACTCCACTCTTCAGGATAGGGGAGTTGCACGCTATCTTTTACCTTTGCTTTTTAGTCTTGTTAGTTTACCTTTCAGTTTTTGCTTTAGTACATTTTTATCAAAAATCACAAAAAATTTATTTACCTTTCTGTTAGTTGTCCTTTCTGTTTAGCCAAACATGTTAGGATTTGGTGCCTTGAGGGAATCAGAAGTTCTAGATTTCCATCAAAAGGATGGAGAAAATATGAAGAAGGCATGGGACAGAATTTCTGATGCACATAGGAGAATTATGCCTTGGATACCTATAAAAATTGTGCTTAGGAATTTTTATCATGGTCTTTTTAAATGGTGTAAACACTCTCTTGATATTATAGCCGAGGGAGATTTCCTAGAATGTGATGAAGCTAGAGCTCTTGAAATTATACATGGTCTATCTAGTTACTTTGTTTATGATCACAACTTTGATACTATCATAGATAGACTTGCCACTATTGAGAAAAGAATGGATGCTCTAGACTTGATGAAGGTAGAGAAACCTACACCCAATAAGAAAGACATTTTGGAAACTGACAATGATTGGGAGCCTTTTGTTAGGATTAGCATCTCTAATCAAGACTTCCTTGCTTATTGTGATATTGGATCTATGGTTTCTACTATGCCAAAAATTGTTCATGATTCTTTAAAATTTAACATGGATAGATTACCATCTTATCATGAACACACTAATAGAGATATTTCTGAAATCCAGGGAAGAATAAAAGACGTGCCAGTTAAATTCCTTAAAGGGATTGCAATGATTGATTTCTTCATCGTGGAGCCAAACCTAGGAAATATAGTGCTTGGAAGGGACTTCCTCCGAGCAGTTAAAGGCTTCATTTATATAGGTAAGGGACAAATCCGCTTACGCGGGAAGGCAAAAGGTGTGTACCCCTTTCCTAGAAGGAACAAGAATGAACTTGTTGAGGAACCATTTGAAGCAATTTATAACTCCGATTATTATGATGGTTATTGATTCCTCTATGCATTATGCCTAGCTTAAAGGCATAAAAGAAAGCGCTTTTGGGAGGCAGCCCACATGAATAATTTTTTTGCTTTTGTTGTGTCTTGATGTTGTTTACTGCTCTAGCATCATCATTGTATCTTTGCTTTTCATATTTGTGCCAAGTATAGCCTCTGATTACTAGAAAGTTCAAAAGTTGTGAGGTGCTGTCCAGGAAACAGATTCTGTCCTTGGATAGAAAAATTCGTATAAAATCACCATATCATCTTTTTGGTCTGAATTTTTTCGACAGCGTTATCTATATAATTGTCTTTCGTGCGTCTGTTCTGAATTTTTTGATTTGAGTTGCAGAAGTATCCCGAACAGATCAATTACTACCTGCTGTTCTGTTTTTCACAGATTCTGTCCTGTTTTGCCTTTCCTTCATTTTGCAAACCAAGAGCTTGCTTTTTCTTTGCAAAAACCTTTTGGCAATCTTGAGAAACAGTAGAACTTCAAGAATATATTTATTTCCAGCAAGGTATAATTATTTTATTAAGGGTACTAACCTCGCTAATCAGATTATGATGAGTTATGTATGAAGGGAGTTTTCAAGTGTGCGAGGGAAGATGATAAAAAGATTCAGGAGTGTCAAGCGCTCAAGCTTGGGGATGCCCCCGTGCACCCCCAAGAAATATTCAAGGAGACTCAAGCGGCTAAGCTTGGGGATGCCCCCGTGCATCCCCTTCTCCATCAACATTATCAGTTCGTCTTTCGTTCTGCTATATTTTTATCACTTCATGTGTTATGTGCTATGCTTGGAGCGTCTTGCTTTTAGTTTTCTTTTTAGTTTTTCATAACGAGTCGGAACTCAGCGTTTCTTTATGTGGGAGAGAAACACGCTCCACCTCTACCTAGAACATAACATAGAATTTTCATGTCTATCTATGTTGTGTGTGTTCTTTGTCTTTTAATAGCTACTATCATGCTCTGCTCTTAGTATTCATGCTTATCTTTTCAAAGAGCTTTTGTTTAAGTTGGTTGCTTGAACTCTCTTTAATTATCATGCTCACCTTATTAAGAGAGTTTGCTTCCGTTGCGTTGGTTAATATGTTTATGATAAGGATGCTACTTGCATGATGGCGCTTAGTAGTTCAGGTTTTCTTATGGTTAATCTCAAATAGCTGGGGGGTTCCCAATGTGTTATTGGAGTACCAACTTGATTTGTTTGCCTATGATGTGGTATGGTTTAGTAATATCTTCCCTCAAGAATTTATTTTGATTGACTTGGCGTATGCTCACGCATATTTAAGACTGTAAAGAAAGTCTGTCAAGCCTTGATGATCTTTTATTTCTGAGTAGCGATATAATTTCCATGCCTGATTCAATATTACTTTGTCGCTCTGCATGATTATGACCGTCATTGCTCTCTTAGTTGGTCGCTCCCAGTCTCTTGCTAACCTCCACCTGTACTAAGCGAACTAACTTTGCAATACATAGCTCATGGGAAAGTAGCTTAAAAACTATTGTGGTAAAGAATATGTTGCTTATGTATCTTGTTTCTTACAAGTTGCTTGCTGAGCGGTAACCATGTTTTTGGGGACGCCATCAACTATCACACTTTTGTTGAACATCATGTGAGTTGCTATGCATGTTCGTCTTGTCTGAAGTAAGGGTGATTTGCCGTGGGTTGAATGAGTATGCATATTGTTAGAGAAGAACATTGGGCCGCCAACCAAAGCCATGTATCATGGTGGAAGTTTTAGCTTGGACATTAATCCTCAATCTCTTATGAGAATATGCTTATGCATTAAAGAGGAGTCCATCATCTATTTTCTATGTTGTCTCGGTATGGATGTCCTCAAGTTGAGATCTATCAAAAACGAGAAATCAAATGCAATTTATCTCCTTGGACCTTTGTACAGGTGGCATAGAGGTACCCCTTTGTGACACTTGGTTGAAACATATGTAATGCAATAACCCATGGAAATCCGAGCTAATTAGGACAAGGTGCGAGCACTATTGGTATTCGATGCATGAGGCTTGCAACTTATAGGATGTCTTATGCATGACACATATGAAGTACTACTACCGTTGACAAAATTGCTTCTATGTTTTCAAAACAAAAAGCTCTAGCACATAACCATTCTTTTACTTTTATGAGTTTCCACCTTCTTTCTTCAAGCACCAACTACTGAGAGCATGATTGTCATTCTGAGTGTAATGTGCATTGTCCCAAAGTAGCATTGTCTTTTGCATGATTGTGATATCGTTTATTCTGAAATCATTGTATCTAGTCATCACTTAAACCTTGAAGGTGCCCCTGCATTTATGTTTTGCATCACTAAAGGGGGCAAGCTAGATATCACTTTATCATATTTGCACATCATGTTCATTGCAAATCTTTTTGATGTTTCAGTTTCATGTTGTAAAACTTTCAGTCATTTGTGATTTTCTCAAGAGGCGACTTAATTACTATAGAATCATTGTTTCAGTAAGCTTTTGTCATATGACTATGAAAAAGTCCTATATGGTTAATAACATGTCACCACAGAAATTATTCTTGTTATCATTTACCTACTCGAGGACGAGCAGGAATTAAGCTTGGGGATGTTGATACGTCCAAAACGTATCTATAATTTATGCTTGCTCCATGCCACTTTTGGGTGATATTGCTATGATATTCATACACTTCCATACACTTTTGATCATATTTGGACTAACTTACTAATCCAGTGCACCCCAGTGCCAGTTTCTGTTTTCGGCTGTTTTGTATTTCAGGTTTTCACGTTACGAGAACTGCCAGGAAAAATCCAGAAAAATTATATAAAAAATCAGCGTTCCGGAAACTACCGTGCGTCCGAATGACAGCCGGGGGGGGCACCAGGGCTCCAGGCGCCCTGGCGGCGCGCCCCCCCGGGCCGCGCCGGCGGAGGGGCGCCTGGGCCCCCCGAAGCTTCCCCGATGCCCCCCTTTTTCATATATTTAAAGCGTCCTCCAAAACCCTCAGAACAGGAACTCTTTCGCGATCCCATCTCTATTCCGCCGCCGCCGCCGCTTCCAAGATCGGGAGCACCAGGAGAACTCTTCCCGGCACCCTGCCGGAGAGGAGGATCACCACCGGGAGCTTCTCCATCACCATGGACGCCTCCCGGATGAGTCGTGAGTAGTCTCCCTTGGACCATGAGTCCATGACCAGTAGCTATGTGATGTTCTCCTCCCGTTCTTGTGCTTCACTAATTAGTCCTCGTGAGCTGCCCTACATGATCGAGGCACATATGTAATCCTTATGATGTTGCTATGTTGAGTTTGCTGGGATCCGATGGATTATGAGATTATGTTCAGATTGATCTTGAGTAATATATTTGATCTACCTCTTTTATATTTATGTTCATAAGTAATTCTTGCATGTTCTCCGTTGTTATTTATTGCTTTGGCCAAGTAATGGGTAGTGACTCCAAGAGGGAACGTTATGCTTGATTGTGGGTTCATGCCCCTCGATGACTAGCTTGAGTGACAGAAACATGAGTCTAGGTGATGTGCTATTGCCACAAGGGGGAAAACAACGGTGCTTGTGCCCGCGGGTGCAAGGATTGTTTACTTTACGCAAAGTTATTTTAATGCAGTTGTCTGTTGCATTGAGTTTACACTATGGGTGGGACTCGCAACTTAATACCAGCGAGATGTTCTGGATAGATATCTCAAGGTGGATGATTAGTAGTAGATATTGATGGATTTTGGTCTACTTACTTTGGCGTACCGCCCATGCTTTGAACCTCAACCTTTCTTGCAATGTAGTCAGCATTGGTTTGCGTTCGTGGTCCTGTCAATTGCCCAGCTGTAATTTGTTTACCTCACATAGCTGTTTTATTGTCTTCTGGGAGAGAGACATCACTAGTGAACATCATGAGACTCCGGTCCATATTACCATCATTGATCACACCCGCTATTTACTTTTCGCTATTATTTACTATTGCAAACACTATCTATCACTACTATCATTTGCGTTTAATCCTTTGTGAACTACAAGGCTGGAGGGATTGACAACCTCTCTGTACTCGTTGGGAGCAAAGTTATTTGTATCTGTGTGCAGGTCCACGTTGATTGCTAATATCTGTCGCCGTTAGCAGTTGACGCCTACTTGTTGAACCTAGGAGTCTCTGGGGATTCGATCCTTGGCATCTTTGCTAAGGGAAAAACTTCCACAACACTGCATCTTACACCTTCCACTTGGGGTAACCAACGAGGGGTTAGAGGCCCATCAGATGCGTATTGAAAGTGGGAGCAATTAGCTAGAGTAGCTCTATGCAGAGCATTGTAGACACAGAAATTTGCGAAATACATACGGATCTGAATGTGACAGACCCGTTGACTAAACTTCTCTCACAAGCAAAACATGATCACACCTTATTACTCTTGGGTATTAATCACATAGCGATGTGAACTAGATTATTGACTCTAGTAAACCCTTTGGGTGTTGGTCACATGGCGATGTGAACTATGGGTGTTATTCACATAACGATGTGAACTATCGGTATTAAATCACATGGCGATGTGAGCTAGATTATTGACTCTAGTGCAAGTGGGAGACTGAAGGAAATATGCCCTAGAGGCAATAATAAAGTTGTTATTTATATTTCCTTATATCATGATAAATGTTTATTATTCATGCTAGAATTGTATTAACCGAATTTTAGTACATGTGTGAATACATAGACAAAACAGAGTGTCCCTAGTATGCCTCTACTAGACTAGCTCATTGATCAAAGATGGTTATGTTTCCTAACCATAGACATGAGTTGTCATTTGATCAACGGGATCACATCATTAGGAGAATGATGTGATGGACAAGACCCATCCGTTAGCTTAGCACTATGATCGTTTAGTTTTACTGCTATTGCTTTCTTCATGACTTATACATGTTCATATCACTATGAGATTATGCAACTCCCGAATACCGTAGGAACACCTTGTGTGCTATCAAACATCACAACGTAACTGGGTGATCATAAAGATGCTCTACAGGTGTCTCCGAAAGTGTTCGTTGTGTTGGCATAGATCAAGACTAGGATTTGTCACTCTGAGTGTCGGAGAGGTATCTCTGGGCCCTCTCGGTAATGCACATCATAATAAGCCTTGCAAGCAAAAGACTAATGAGTTAGTCACGAGATGATGTATTACGGAACGAGTAAAGAGACTTGCCGGTAACGAGATTGAACTAGGTATAGAGATACCGACGATCGAATCTCGGGCAAGTAACATACCAATGACAAAAGGAACAACGTATGTTGTTATGCGATTTGACCGATAAAGATCTTCGGAGAATATGTAGGAGCCAATATGAGCATCCAGGTTCCGCTATTGGTTATTGACCAGAGATGAGTCTCGGTCATGTCTACATAGTTCTCGAACCCGTAGGGTCCGCACGCTTAACGTTTGATGACGATCGGTATTATGCGTTTATGAGTTTTGATGTACCGAAGATAGTTCGGAGTCCCGGATGAGATCACGGACATGACGAGGAGTCTCGGAATGTCCGAGACATAAAGATTGATATATTGGATGACTATATTCGGATACCGGAAGTGTTCTGGAAAGTTTCGGAATTTACCGGAGTGCCGGGGGGGTTACCGGAACCCCCCCGGGGGAATGGTGGGCCCTAGTGGGCCATAGGGGAGAAAGAGGGCAGCAGCCAGGAGGTGGCGCGCCCCCTCCCTAGGGGCAGTCCGAATAGGACTGGGGGAGGGGGGCGCGGCCCCTCTTTCCCTCTCCCTCTCCCTCTCCTTCCTTCCCCCTCTCCTTCTTGGTGGACTCCTACTAGGAATAGGATTGCAATCCTATTCCTAGTAGGATTACCTCTCTAGGCGCACCATAGAGGGCCGGCCGGCCTCCCCCCTTGCTCCTTTATATACGGGGGCAGGGGGGCACCCAAAGACACACAAGTTGAATTGTTTTAGCCGTGTGCAGTGCCCCCCTCCACAGAAACACACCTCGGTCATACCGTTGTTGTGCTTAGGCGAAGCCCTGCGCCGGTAGATACATCATATCTGTCACCACGCCGTCGTGTTGACGAAACTCTCCCGTGAAGCTCAACTGGATCAAGAGCTCGTGGTACGTCATTAAGCTGAACGTGTGCTGAACGCGGAGGTGCCGTACGTTCGGTGCTTGATCGGTTGGATCGCGAAGAAGTTCGACTACATTAACCACGTCACTTGACGCTTCCGCTCCCGGTCTACGAGGGTACGTAGACACACTCTCCCCTCTCGTTGCTATGCATCTAGTAGATATATCTTGCGTGATCGTATCGAAGGCGTTGAAGATATCCAACTTGAGAAACATGTATGTCGTGTTTATTACATGGAGATCTTTAATAAGATTAAGATTATGTATATATATATGAAGTTTTCATGGACACATCATTTCTGCACCAAGGTACTCTACCACATGGAAAATAGCGGCAGGAAGGTCGCACGCCAGACGTTTAGTCATCATCTTGGAGGCAAGTTGGGACATATTATCACGCTGACAGAGCGATAGTCATGAGGAGAACTATGTGAGTTGAACTTTTCACGCTTACGCATGAAGTCCGCCTCAGATATGCCAACCGCAGAAAGTTGAACCAATAAGTTTTGAACTTTGCTACCCATCAAAGTATGCAGGCCCGGTCCTAGGGGGTGCGGGCGCAAAGGGCCCCTAGGATTTTGGGGCCTCAAAAATTGTATACACTAGATAATTCCCCGCGCGTTGCTGCGGGATATTGTTTTGCTAAATTTTAGTGTGGAGAAATAAACCGTGTAAATAAAAAGTGACTTCCTGTGCATCAAAACATTTCCCTTTATGTTGGGCAAACATATCTTTCAAAGGATGTGCATACTTTCTTGCATAGACCAGATACAGTAGTGTTAATACAAAGAATTTGAAACAAAGCCTTTCAATCATAATACTTGTCTGTTATATACATGAAAAGGGTGCATCAAAATCAGCATAGTTATAGCTGAAAGTAAAAGGAATAAATTTGAATAATGAACCCATGTATGTGCGGCTATCTTGTTCCCTGAGCTCAAACTTTTTTGGAGTATGGTAAAAATTCAAGTAATTCATTAACTATCTTATAGAAGAAAATAACTGTAGGAGACGAAAAATGTAGATAAGGGAGGAGTTGCATAAGTAAATCCACCGGCGCTGGGAGAATACATGGAGGTGCTAGATAAGGAGTCAATGGCGAGATTCATGTTAAGAATGGTATTATGAAGTACATCATGTGTCTCCTCTGAAGCCCATTTATTTATTAATGAGTTTGTAACTACTGTTTCAAGCTGCACCACTCGCCTCGCAATATTAGGCGAGAAGATTAGAGAAGTCGGTCAGTTTGGCTTGACTGTCCAAGAGGGACTGAGCTGATAACTACCGGATTAATTCATCTAGTTAATGACAGTCAAGGAAATTGCAACACCGGGTGAACATGACCACAACACCTTTAGTTCTAGAAAAATCATAGTTGTCCCCGCTTTGTAAGCTTATCACTGGTAGAAAGGAGCAGCCTAGACAGCCAAAAAACACTACCATTGTCATGCTAGAAGATCGACAAAGAGGTCGTTGAATACTCACCTCAGATATTCCAAGTGAGAGCCGACCTAAAAACAACCCGGCGAAGATGGGTGCTGGATCCAGCATTCCTCCAAGCTGTCAGAATGAAGGTTTCAATTTTCCAGCTTCCTTATGCCAGTTTTTTGGCCCCAGAAAGATGGGAGCTAAATAAACTGACCTAGTGACCTGAAACACATTGAGTAAGAAGCAAACTCACTGATACACTGATACACTTACGTAAATTAAGGGTTTATTTTAAATTACCATGGAACAAATAATTGAAAATGATCTAATTATGTATTAGTACATAGTGAGATGAGAATGTAATAATTAGCAGCCAGTAAGACAACCCAACCTCATGCACGCTCCACCTGAACCCAAAACACACACAAATTCACACCCATCAGTGCATGCTGGAAACCAAAACACAATCAGATCCGCCTTGACTCACTGGACCGGAAAAATAACAGCACTGACACAGACACACACAAAACAGGGGATAATCTGCACAGACAACACACATGTACATATCAATGAGAACCGGAGAATCCTCTCACCGTGGTCCGGATGTACTTGTCCAAGGACTGCCGATAATTGTCACAGAGATGATGCAAATATTTGCGTGGCAGCTTCTGCGCGCACATTGATCCTAACAAATGAATGATGCAAAGAAATAGTTAATACAGTACTGTACTTGAAAATGTATGCACAATTAAATTGTAAAAAAAATAGTACTAAGTATCATGTTGGCAGCAATTGTGAAATGCATTGATCTAGGGATAATGTTGGACTGAAACACCAGATGTTGATTTAGTGGGGCAGCAATGTGCTCATGCGGAATATCAAGAAAGTGATTGGATGGAATTAGCTATTTTAGCAGTTAGGGAAAAGTACCTAGTAGACAACGTTCCACATAAATAAATTGTCTGAAGTCTGAACACATTGGTATTTCCCTCTTTATCCATTACCTGCACGACTATGAGAACCACCACATATGAGAAATTATGATGTAGCATTTTATAACATGATCGGCTAGCCTGAATGGGAGCAAAGCATGGCGACGAAAGTAAACCGATGGATAATTTGTCGTAACGCAAAGCATGATAGCATGATATTCAAGAGTGGTTATAGTAGCTGCACTCACTATAGCCGGAGGGGTCGATGCATAACTGCGGGTGCAGCAGATAGAGTTGGCGTCTCTTGGTCGTACCAAAGTGTAAGCACTTCCCAAATAGAGGCGCTGCTGACATTTAAAACATGATAAATCAGTAACACCACATAATTTCAAGATGATTTACACCAGAAATTGCAATCTCATTTATATAAAAAAAATAGAAATAATTGAGACCCTTAAAAAAAGGAAGCTCAAAGTGATAATTTGTGATTCGATTGTAGTTGCCAAAGTACATCATCCATGGATGGAGCAGTTAACCTTTCAACCCCAACAACTATTTGCCTGCACTATAATATTCTAAGGTGATGAAATTCCCATTGATATACAGAACATAAACAGCTGCAAATAAACTATTGACACACACAGAGGGATAGAGGGAGAGAGAGGGGAGAGAAGGAGAGAGAGAGAGAGAGAGAGAGAGAGAGAGAGAGAGATGACCTGCAGACCAAGATTAAGTAAAGACATCGGCTGCTCCTGAGCGGATCTGAATCTTCCGTGGTGATCCTGACGGGCCGAGGATGGTGAGAACATCTTCACCGGGGGGCGAGGGCTGGCGCTTGAAAGTTTAACGGTGGCAGGCAACAGGGATGTCATTGCTTCGATCCTAATTGGCGACAGAAGGTGAAGACAAACATCATGGCTTGGCAAGCTGCGAAAACATGTCGACCTTTGAGGGGCAGGAGAAGGGGAAGGGATGACAGTGGAGTAATTAAGAGACGGGGAGGTGGAGAGACGGGGAGATGATACGTCCAAAACGTATCTATAATTTCTGCTTGCTCCATGCCACTTTTGAGTGATATTGCTATGATATTCATACACTTCCATACACTTTTGATCATATTTGGACTAACTTACTAATCCAGTGCACCCAAGTGCCAGTTTCTGTTTTCGGCTGTTTTTGTATTTCAGGTTTTTCACGTTTCGAGAACTGCCCAGAAAAATACAGAAAAAATATATAAAAAAATCAGCGTATCGGGAACGACACTGCTTTCGAAGGGGAGCCCGGGGGGGGGGCACAGGGGCCCCAGGCGCCCTGTGGGCGCCCCCCCCCCCTGGGCCGCGCCGGGGGGGCGCCTCGGCACCCCGAGAGCCCCCCGATGCCCTACTTTGGCAGATATTTAAAGGGTCCCCCGTAAACCTTGAAACATGACTTCTTTTCGCGATCCCATCTCTGTTCCGCCGCCGCCGCCGCTTCCAAGATCGGGAGCACCAGGAGAACTCTTCCCGGCACCCTGCCGGAGGGGAGGATCACCATCGGGATGTTGGGGAACGTAGTATTTTAAAATTTTCCTACGATCACGCAAGATCTATCTACCAGATGCATAGCAACGAGAGGGAAGAGTGTGTCTACGTACCCTCGTAGACCGGAAGCGGAAGCGTTAGAACAATGCGGTTGATGTAGTCGTACGTCTTCACGGCCCGACCGATCAAGCACCGAAACTACGGCACCTCCGAGTTCTAGCACACGTTCAGCTCGATGACGTCCCTCGAACTCCGATCCAGCCGAGTGTCGAGGAAGAGTTCCGTCAGCACGACGGCGTGGTGACGATTTTGATGTTCTACCGTCGCAGGGCTTCGCCTAAGCACCGCTACAATATTATCGAGGAGAACTGTGGTGGAGGGGGGCACCGCACACGGCTAAGAGATCATGAGATCAACTGTTGTGTCTAGAGGTGCCCCCCTTCCCTCGTATATAAAGGAGGGAGGGAGAGGCCGGCCCTAGAAGGGGCGCGCCAAGTGTGGGGAGTCCTACTAGGACTCCCAAGTCCTAGTAGGATTCCCCTTTCCTTTCCGGAGTAGGAGAGAAGGAAAGAGGGGGAGAGGGAGAAGGAAAAGGGGGCTGCACCCCTTGTCCAATTCGGACCAGAAGGGGGCCACGCGCCTCCTTCCTTTTGGCCTCTCTCCTCTATTCCCGTAACTCCCCGGTACTCCGAAAATACCCGAATCACTCGGAACCTTTCCGATGTCCAAATATAGTCGTCCAATATATCGATTTTTACGTCTCGACCATTTCGAGACTCCTCGTCATGTCCCCGATCTCATCCGGGACTCCGAACTCCTTCGGTACATCAAAACTCATAAACTCATAATAAAACTGTCATCGAAACCTTAAGCGTGCGGACCCTACGGGTTCGAGAACTATGTAGACATGACCGAGACACATATCCGGTCAATAACCAATAGCGGAACCTGGATGCTCATATTGGCTCCCACATATTCTACGAAGATCTTTATCGGTCAAACCGCATAACAACATACGTTGTTCCCTTTGTCATCGGTATGTTACTAGCCCGAGATTCGATCGTCGGTATCTCAATACCTAGTTCAATCTCGTTACCGGCAAGTCTCTTTACTCGTTCCGTAATACATCATCCCGCAACTAACTCATTAGCTGCAATGCTTGCAAGGCTTATAGTGATGTGCATTACCGAGTGGGCCCAGAGATACCTCTCCGACAATCGGAGTGACAAATCCTAATCTCGAAATGCGCCAACCCAACAAGTACCTTTGGAGACACCTGTAGAGTACCTTTATAATCACCCAGTTACGTTGTGACGTTTGGTAGCACACAAAGTGTTCCTCCAGTATTCGGGAGTTGCATAATCTCATAGTCATAGGAACATGTATAAGTCATGAAGAAAGCAATAGCAATAAAACTAAACGATCAAGTTGCTAAGCTAACGGATGGGTCTTGTCCATCACATCATTCTCCTAATGATGTGACCCCGTTGATCAAATGACAACTCATGTCTATGGCTAGGAAACATAACCATCTTTGATCAATGAGCTAGTCTAGTAGAGGCATACTAGGGACACTCTGTTTTGTCTATGTATTCACACATGTACTAAGTTTCCAGTTAATACAATTCTAGCATGAATAATAAACATTTATCATGACATAAGGAAATAAATAATAACTTTATTATTGCCTCTAGGGCATATTTCCTTCAGTCTCCCACTTGCACTAGAGTCAATAATCTAGATCACATCACCATGTGATTAACACCAATAGTTCACATCACCATGTGACTAACACCCATAGTTCTCATCGCCATGCGACCAATACCCAAAAGGGTTTACTAGAGTCAACAATCTAGTTCACATCGCCATGTGATTAACACCCAAAGAGTACTAAGGTGTGATCATGTTTTGCTTCGTGAGAGAAGTTTAGTCAGCGGGTCTGTTATATTCAGATCCGTATGTATTTTGCAGATTTCTATGTCTACAATGCTCTGCATGGAGCTACTCTAGCTAATTGCTCCCACTTTCAATACGCATCCAGATTGATACTTAGAGTCATCTGGATTTAGTGTCAAAGCTTGCATCAGCGTAACCCTTTACGACGAACTCTTTATCACCTCCATAACCGAGAAACATTTCCTTAGTCATCCAGTTACTAAGGATAATTTTGACCGCTGTACAGTGATCTACTCCTGGATCACTATTGTACCTCCTTGTCAAACTTATGGCAAGGTACACAAAATGTTTGGTACACAGCATGGCATACTTTATAGAACCTATGGCTGAGGCATAGGGAATGACTTTCATTCTCTCTATATTTTTCTGCCGTGGTCTGGCTTTGAGTCTTACTCAACTTCGCACCTTACAAGTCAGGCAAGAACTCCTTCTTTGACTGATACATTTTGAACTACTTCAAAATCTTATCAAGGTATGTACTTATCGAAAGTCTCATCAAGCGTCTTGATCTATCTCTATAGATCTTGATGCTCAATTTGTAAGCAGCTTCACCAAGGTCTTTCTTTGAAAAACTCCTTTCAAACACTCCTTTATGCTTTCCAGAAAATTCTACATCATTTCCGATCGACAATATGTCATTCACATATACTTATCAGAAAGGTTGTAGTGCTCCCACTCACTTCTTGTAAATACAGGCTTCACCGCAAGTCTGTATAAATATATATGCTTTGATCAACTTATCAAAGCGTATATTCCAACTCCGAGATGCTTGCACCAGTCCATAGATGGATCGCTGGAGCTTGCACAATTTGCTAGCACCTTTAGGATTGACAAAACATTCTGGTTGCATCATATACAACTCTTCTTTAATAAATCCATTAAAGAACGCAGTTTCGTTATCCATTTGCCAGATTTCATAAAATGTGGCAATTGCTAACATGATTCGGACAGACTTAAGCATCGCTACGGGTGAGAAAATCTCATCGTAGTCAACACCTTGAACTTGTCGAAAACCTTTCGCAACAAGTCGAGCTTTGTAGACAGTAACAATACCATCGGCGTCAGTCTTCCTCTTAAAGATCCATTTATTTTCAATGGCTTGCCGACCATCGGGCAAGTCAACCAAAGTCCATACTTTGTTCTCATACATGGATCCCATCTCAGATTTCATGGCCTCAAGCCATTTCGCGGAATCTGGGCTCATCATCGCTTCCTCATAGTTCATAGGTTCATCATGGTCCAGTAACATGACTTCCAGAACCGGGTTGCCGTACCACTCTGGTGCTGAACGAACTCTGGTTGATCTACGAAGTTCAGCAGAAACTTGATCTGAAGTTTCATGATCATCGTCATTAGCTTCCTCACTAATTGGTGTAGGAATCACTGGAACTAGTTTCTGTGATGTTCCACTTTCCAATTCGGGAGAAGGTACAATTACCGCATCAAGTTCTACTTTCCTCCCACTCACTTCTTTCGAGAGAAACTCCTTCTCTAGAAAGGATCCACTCTTAGCAACAAAGACCTTGCCTTCGGATCTGTGATAGAAGGTGTACCCAACAGTTTCTTTTGGGTATCCTATGAAGATTTACTTCTCCGATTTGGGTTCGAGCTTATCATGTTGAAACTTTTTCACATAAGCATCGCAGTCCCAAACTTAGAGAAATGACAGCTTAGGTTTCTCTTCAAACCACAATTCATACGATGTCATCTCCACGGATTTAGATAGTGCCCTATTTAACGTGAATGTAGCTGTCTCTAATGCATAACCCCAAAAGCGATAGTTGTAGATCGGTAAGAGACATCATCGATCGCACCATATCTAATAAAGTACGGTTATGACGTTCGGACACACCATTACGCTGTCGTGTTCCGGGTGGCGTGAGTTGTGAAACTATTCCACATTGTTTCAAATGAAGACCAAACTCGTAACTCAAATATTCTCCTCCACGATTAGATCGTAGAAACTTTATTTTCTTGTTACGATGATTCTCTACTTCACTCTAAAATTCTTTGAACTTTTCAAATGTTTCAGACTTGTGCTTCATTAAGTAGATATACCCATATCTGCTCAAATCATCAGTGAAGGTCAGAAAATAACGATACCCGCCGCGAGCTTCAACACTCATTGGTCCGCATACATCAGTATGTATGATTTCCAACAACTCTGTTGCTCGCTCCACAGTTCCGGAGAACGGAGTTTTAGTCATCTTGTCCATGAGGCATGGTTCGCAAGCACCAAGTGATTCATAATCAAGTGATTCCAAAAGTCCATCACTATGGAGTTTCTTCATGCGCTTTACACCAATATGACCTAAACGGCAGTGCCACAAATAAGTTGCACTATCATTATTAACCTTGCATCTTTTGGCTTCAATATTATGAATATGTGTATCACACGATCGAGATCCAACAAACCATTTTCATTGGGTGTATGACCATAGAAGGTTTTATTCATGTAAACAGAACAACAATTATTCTCTAACTTACATGAATAACCGTATTGCAATAAACATGATCAAATCATATTCATGCTCAACACAAACACCAAATAACACTTATTTAGGTTCAACACTAATCCCGAAAGTATAGGGAGTGTGCGATGATGATCATATCAATCTTGGAACTACTTCCAATACACATCATCACTTTATCCTTTAACTAGTTTCTGTTCATTATGCAACTCCATTTCGAGTTACTACTCTTTAGCAACTGAACCAGTATCAAATACCGAGGGGTTGCTATGAACACTAGTAAAATACACATCAATAATCTGTATATCAAATATACCTTTGTTCACTTTGCCATCCTTCTTATCCGCCAAGTATCTAGGGCAGTTCCACTTCCAGTGACCATTTCCTTTGCAGTAGACGCACTTAGTTTCAAGCTTGAGTTTAGCTTTGGGTTTCTTCATGGGAGTGACAACTTGCTTGTCATTCTTCTTGAAGTTCCCCTTCTATCCCTTTGCCCTTTACTTGAAACAAGTGGTCTTATTAACCATCAACACTTGATGCTCTTTCTTGATTTCTACCTCCGCCGATTTCAGCATCGCGAAGAGATCGGGAATTAACTTCGTCACCCCTTGCATATTATAGTTCATCACGAAGTTCTACTAACTCGGTGATAGTGACTAGAGAACTTTGTCAATTACTATCTTATCTGGAAGATTAACTCCCACTTGATTCAAGTAATTGTAGTACCCAGACAATCTGAGCACATGCTCACTGGTTGAGCTATTCTCCTCCATCTTGTAGGCAAAGTACTGTCAGAGGTCTTATACCTCTCGACACGGGCATGAGTATGAAATACTAATTTCAACTCTTGGAACATCTTATATGCTCCGTGGCGTTCAAAACGTTTTTGAAGTCCCGGTTCTAAGCCGTAAAGCATGGTGCACTTAAACTATCAAGTAGTCATCATACCGAGCTTTTGTCAAAACGCTCATAACGTCTACATCTGCTCCTGCAATAGGTCTGTCACCTAGCGGTGCATCAAGGACATAATTCTTCTGTGCAACAATGAGGATAATCCTCATATCACGGACCTAGTCCGCATCATTGCTACTAACATCTTTCAACTTAGTTTTCTCTAGGAACATATAAAAAATTAACGGGGAGCAACATCGTGAGCTATTGATCTACAACATAGATATGCTAATACTACCAGGACTAAGTTCATGATAAATTAAAGTTCAATTTAATCATATTACTTAAGAACTCCCACTTAGATAGACATCCCTCTAGTCATGTAAATGATCACGTGATCCAAATCAACTAAACCATGTCCGATCATCACGTGAGATGGAGTAGTTTTCAATGGTGAACATCTTATGTTGATCATATCTACTATATGATTCACGCTCGACCTTTCGGTCTTCAGTGTTCCGAGGCCATATCTGCATATGCTAGGCTCGTCAAGTTTAACCCGAGTATTCTGCGTGTGCAAAACTGGCTTACACCCGTTGTATTTGAACGTAGAGCTTATCACACCCGATCATCACGTGGTGTCTCGGCACGACGAACTTTCGCAACGGTGCATACTCAGGGGGAACACTTATACCTTGAAATTTAGTAAGGGATCATCTTATAATGCTACCGTCGTTCTAAGCAAAAATAAGAAGCATAATAAGATAAACATCACATGCAATCAAAATATGTGACATGATATGGCCATCACCATCTTGTGCTTTTGATCTCCATCTCCAAAGCACCGTCATGATCACCTTCGTCACCGACGCGACACCTTGATCTCCATCGTAGCATCGTTGTCGTCTCGCCAACTATTGCTTCTACGACTATCGCTACCGCTTAGTGATAAAGTAAAGCAATTACATGGCGATTGCATTTCATACAATAAAGCGACAACCATATGGCTCCTGCCAGTTGCCGATAACATTACAAAACATGATCATCTCATACAAAACCGTATAACTCATCATGTCTTGACCATATCACATCACAACATGCCCTGCAAAAACAAGTTAGACGTCCTCTACTTTGTTGTTGCAAGTTTTACGTGGCTGCTACGGGCTTAGCAAGAACCGTTCTTACCTACGCATACAAAAACCACAACGATGTTTCGTCAAGTATGTGCTGTTTTAACCTTCACAAGGACCGGGCGTAGCCACACTTGTTTCAGCTAAAGTGAGAGAGACAGACACCCGCCAGTCACCTTTAAGCAACGAGTGCTCGTATCGGTGAAACCAGTCTCGCGTAAGCGTACGCGTAATGTCGGTCCGGGCCGCTTCATCTCACAATACCGCCGAAGCAAAGTATGACATGCTGGTAAGCAGTATGACTAGTATCGCCCACAACTCATTGTGTTCTACTCGTGCATATCATCTACGCATAGACCTGGCTCATGATGCCACTGTTGGGGAACGTAGTATTTTAAAATTTTCCTACGATCACGCAAGATCTATCTACCAGATGCATAGCAACGAGAGGGAAGAGTGTGTCTACGTACCCTCGTAGACCGGAAGCGGAAGCGTTAGAACAACGCGGTTGATGTAGTCGTACATCTTCACGGCCCGACCGATCAAGCACCGAAACTACGGCACCTCCGAGTTCTAGCACACGTTCAGCTCGATGACGTCCCTCGAATTCCGATCCAGCCGAGTGTCGAGGAAGAGTTCCGTCAGCACGACGGCGTGGTGACGATTTTGATGTTCTACCGTCGCAGGGCTTCGCCTAAGCACCGCTACAATATTACCGAGAAGAACTGTGGTGGAGGGGGGCACCGCACACGGCTAAGAGATCATGAGATCAACTGTTGTGTCTAGAGGTGCCCCCCTGCCCCCGTATATAAAGGAGGGAGGGAGAGGCCGGCCCTAGAAGGGGCGCGCCAAGTGTGGGGAGTCCTACTAGGACTCCCAAGTCCTAGTAGGATTCACCTTTCCTTTCCGGAGTAGGAGAGAAGGAAAGGGGGGAGAGGGAGAAGGAAAAGGGGGCTGCACCCCTTGTCCAATTCGGACCAGAAGGGGGCCACGCGCCTCCTTCCTTTTGGCCTCTCTCCTCTATTCCCGTAACTCCCCGGTACTCCGAAAATACCCGAATCACTCGGAACCTTTCCGATGTCCGAATATAGTCGTCCAATATATCGATTTTTACGTCTTGACCATTTCGAGACTCCTCGTCATGTCCCCGATCTCATCCGGGACTCCGAACTCCTTCGGTACATCAAAACTCATAAACTCATAATAAAACTGTCATCGAAACCTTAAGCGTGCGGACCCTACGGGTTCGAGAACTATGTAGACATGACCGAGACACATCTCCGGTCAATAACCAATAGCGGAACCTGGATGCTCATATTGGCTCCCACATATTCTACGAAGATCTTTATCGGTCAAACCGCATAACAACATACGTTGTTCCCTTTGTCATCGGTATGTTACTAGACCGAGATTCGATCGTCGGTATCTCAATACCTAGTTCAATCTCGTTACCGGCAAGTCTCTTTACTCGTTCGTAATACATCATCCCGCAACTAACTCATTAGCTGCAATGCTTGCAAGGCTTATAGTGATGTGCATTACCGAGTGGGCCCAGAGATACCTCTCCGACAATCGGAGTGACAAATCCTAATCTCGAAATACGCCAACCCAACAAGTACCTTTGGAGACACCTGTAGAGTACCTTTATAATCACCCAGTTACGTTGTGACGTTTGGTAGCACACAAAGTGTTCCTCCGGTATTCGGAAGTTGCATAATCTCATAGTCATAGGAACATGTATAAGTCATGAAGAAAGCAATAGCAATAAAACTAAACGATCAAGTTGCTAAGCTAACGGATGGGTCTTGTCCATCACATCATTCTCCTAATGATGTGACCCCGTTGATCAAATGACAACTCATGTCTATGGCTAGGAAACATAACCATCTTTGATCAATGAGCTAGTCTAGTAGAGGCATACTAGGGACACTCTGTTTTGACTATGTATTCACACATGTACTAAGTTTCCAGTTAATACAATTCTAGCATGAATAATAAACATTTATCATGACATAAGGAAATAAATAATAACTTTATTATTGCCTCTAGGGCATATTTCCTTCACGGGAGCTTCTCCACCACCATGGACGCCTCCCGGATGACTCGTGAGTAGTCTCCCTTGGACCATGAGTCCATGACCAGTAGCTATGTGATGTTCTCCTCCCGTTCTTGTGCTTCACTAATTAGTCCTCGTGAGCTGCCCTACATGATCGAGGCACCTATGTAATCCTTGTGTTGTTGCTATGTTGAGTTTGCTGGGATCCGATGGATTATGAGATTATGTTCAGATTGATCTTGAGTAATATATTTGATTCACCTCTTTTATATTTTAGTTTATAAGTAATTCTTGCATGTTCTCCGTTGTTATTAATTGCTTTGGCCAAGTAGTAGGTAGTGACTCCAAGAGGGAACGTTATGCTCGATTGTGGGTTCATGCCCCTCGATGACTAGCTTGAGTGACAGAAACATGAGTCTAGGGGATGTGTTGTTGCCACAAGGGGGATAACAACGGTGCTTGTGCCCGCGGGTGCAAGGATTGTTTACTGTACGCAAAGTTCTTTTAATGCAGTTGTCTGTTGCATTGAGTTTACACTATGGGTGGGACTCGCAACTTAATACCAGCGAGATGTTCTGGATAGATATCTCAAGGTGGATGATTAGTAGTAGATATTGATGGATTTCGGTCTACTTACTTTGGCGTACCGCCCATGCTTTGAACCTCAACCTTTCTTGCAATGTAGTCAGCATTGGTTTGCGTTCGTGGTCCTGTCAATTGCCCAGCTGTAATTTGTTACCTCACATAGCTGTTTTATCGTCTTTTGGGAGAGAGACATCACTAGTGAACATCATGTGACTCCGGTCCATATTACCATCATTGATCACATACACTATTTACTTTCCGCTATTTTATTTACTATTGCAAATTACTATCTATCACTACTATCATATTGCCTTTAACCCTTTGTGAACTACAAGGCCGGAGAGATTGACAACCTCTCTGTACTCGTTGGGAGCAAAGTTATTTGTATCTGTGTGCAGGTCCACGTTGATTGCTAATTGCGCCGTTAGCAGTTGACACCTACCTGTTGAACCTAGGAGTCTCTGGGGATTCGATCCTTGGCATCTTTGCTAAGGGAAGACACTTCTACTTACTTCATCTTACACCTTCCACTTGGGGTAATCCAACGAGGGGTTCGAGGCCCATCAAGGAGTATTTTCTGGCGCCGTTGCCGGGGACTCCACTCTTCAGGATAGGGGAGTTGCATGCTATCTTTTACCTTTGCTTGTTAGTCTTGTTAGTTTACCTTTCATTTTTGCTTTAGTTCCTTTTATCAAAAATCACAAAAATAGTTATCTTGCTTGTTTGCTACTATGGGTTCCACCGAGAACACCAAGTTGTGTGACTTCACTAGTCACAACAACGATGACTTTATCAGCACACCTATCACTACACCTGCCACTTTAGCACCTTCATATGAAATTAAACCTGCTTTACTTAACTTGGTCATGAGAGAACAATTCTCCGGTGCTGGAGAGGATGCTGCTTTACACTTGAACAACTTTGTAGAACTTTGTGATATGCAAAAGTACCAAGAAATATATGGTAATATTGTTAAGCTTAAGCTTTTTCCTTTCTCTTTGAGAGGAGGAGCTAAAATTTGGTTTCAGTCTTTGCCTAGAAATAGCATAGATTCATGGGACAAGTGCAAAGATGCTTTTATTGGAAAATACTATCCACCTGCTAAAATTATCCAACTTATAAGTAACATCATGAATTTTAAACAATTGGATAATGAACATGTTGCCCAAGCTTGGGAACGTATGAAGTCTCTTATCAAGAACTGCCCTACTCACGCTAGCACGCTTAACCTTGCCTTCACAGAGCATATCACTAATGCTCTAATCAAAGCTAGGGAGGAGAAACTTAGAGTAGAAGCCTCCATACCTAGAAAGCTAGAGGATGGTTGGGATCCTATGATAAAAATTAATTTGAATGACTTCTCTTGTTATGCATTATGTGATGTTGGTGCTAGTACTTCTGTTATGCCCAAAAGGATATATGATATGCTTAAATTGAAACCTTATGATTCTTGTTCTTTTGGTGTTCGTCTCGTTGATTCTTCCATAAAGAAACCTTTGGGGAGGATCGACGATGTTCTTATTGTTGTCAATGATAATTATGTGCCCGTTGATTTCACTATTATGGATATTGAATGTGATCCTTCATGTCCAATTATTTTGGGACGTCCCTTTGCGCACCGTTGGTGCTGTCATTGACATGAAAGAGGGTAATATTGAATTTCAGTTTCCTCTCAAGAAAGGGATGGAACACTTCCCTCGTAAGAAGGTCAAGTTACCTTTTGAATCCGTTGTACGGGCTAGCTATTCTTTTACTCTTGATAAAACTTGATCTATGCATTATGCCTAGCTTAAAGGCATAAAAGAAAGCGCTTTTGGGAGGCAGCCCACATGAATAAATTTTTTGCTTTTGTTGTGTCTTGATGTTGTTTACTTCTGTAGCATCATCATTCTATCTTTGCTTTTCATATTTGTGCCAAGTATAGCCTCTGATCGCTAGAAAGTTCAAAAGTTGTGAGGTGCTGTCCAGGAAACAGATTCTGTCCTTGGATAGAAAAATTCGTATAAAATCACCAGATCATCTTTTTGATCTGAATTTTTTCGACAGCGTTCTCTATATAATTGTCTTTCGTGCGTCAGTTCTGAGTTTTTTTGTTTGAGTTGCAGAAGTATCCCGAACAGGTCAATTACTGCCTGCTGTTCTGTTTTTCACAGATTTTGTCCTGTTTTGCCTTACCTTCACTTTGCAAATTAAGAACTTGCTTTTTCTTTGCAAAAACCTTTTGGCAATCTTGAGAAACAGTAGAACTTCAAGAATATCCTTATTTCCAGCAAGGTATAATTATTTTATTAAGGGTACTAACCTCGCTAATCAGATTATGAATGAGTTATGTATGAAGGGAGTTTTCAAGTGTGCGAGGGAAGATGATAAAAAGATTCAGGAGTGTCAAGCGCTCAAGCTTGGGGATGCCCCCGTGCACCCCCAAGAAATATTCAAGGAGACTCAAGCTTCTAAGCTTGGGGATGCCCCCGTGCATCCCCTTCTCCATCAACATTATCAGTTCGTCTTTCGTTCTGCTATATTTTTATCACTTCATGTGTTATGTGCTATGCTTGGAGCGTCTTGCTTTTAGTTTTCTTTTTAGTTGTTCATAACGAGTCGGAACCCAGCATTCCTTTATGTGGGAGATAAACACGCTCCACCTCTACCTAGAACATAACATAGAATTTTCATGTCTATCTATGCTGTGTGTGTTCTTTGTCTTTTAAATAGCTACTATCGTGCTCTGCTCTTAGTATTCATGCTTATCTTTTCAAGAGCTTTTATTTAGTTGGTTGCTTGAACTCTCTTTAATTACCATGCTCACCTTATTAAGAGAGTTTGCTTCCGTTGCATGGGTTAATGTGTCTATGATAAAGATGCTACTTTCATGATGGTGCTTAGTAGTTCAGGTTTTCTTATGGTTAATTTCAAATAGCTGGGGGGTTCCCAATGTGTTATTGGAGTACCAACTTGGTTTGTTTGCCTATGATGTGGTATGGTTTAGTAATATCTTCCTTCGAGAATTTATTTTGATTGACTTGGCGTATGCTCACGCATATACAAGACTGTAAAGAAAGTCTGTCAAGCCTTGATGATCTTTTGTTTCTGAGCAGCGATATAACTACCATGCCTGATTCAATATTGCTTTGTCGCTCTGCATGATTATGACCGTCATTGCTCTCTTAGTTGGTTGCTCCCAGTCTTTTGCTAACCTCCACCTGCACTAAGCAAATTAATCATGCAATACATAGCTCATGGGAAAGTAGCCTAAAAACTATTGTGGTAAAGAATATGTTCTTATGTATCTTATTTCTTATGAGTTGCTTGCTGAGCGGTAACCATGTTTCTGGGGACGCCATCAACTGTCACACTTTTGTTGAATATCATGTGAGTTGCTATGCATGTTCGTCTTGTCTGAAGTAAGGGTGATTTACCGTGGGTTGAATTAATATGTATATTGTTAGAGAAGAACATTGGGCCGCCAACCAAAGCCTTGCCTCATGGTGGAAGTTTTAGCTTGGACCTTAATCCTCAATCTCTTATGAGAATATGCTTATGCATTAAGAGGAGTCCATCATCTATTTTCTATGTTGTCCCGGTATGGATGTCCTCAAGTTGAGATTTATCAAAAACGAGAAATCAAATGCGATCTATCTCCTTGGACCTTTGTACAGGTGGCATAGAGGTACCCCTTTGTGACACTTGGTAAAAACATATGCAATGCAATTATAACCCATGGGGATCCGAGCTAATTAGGACAAGGAGCGAGCACTATTGGTATTCGATGCATGAGGCTTGCAACTTATAAGATGTTTTATACATGACACATATGAAGTACTACTACCGTTGACACAATTGCTTCCATGTTTCATAATAAAAAGCTCTAGCACTTTAAGCACCAACTACTGAGAGCATGATTGTCATTCTGAGTGTAATGTGCATTGTCCCAAAGTAGCATTGTCTTTTGCATGATTGTGATATCGTTTATTCTGAAATGATTGTATCTAGTCATCACTTAAACCTTGAAGGTGCCCTTGCATTTATGTTTTGCATTACTAAAGGGGGCAAGCTAGATATCACTTGATCATATTTGCACATCATGTTCATTGCAAATCTTTTTATTGTTTCAGTTTCATATTGTAAAACTTTCAGTCATTTGTGATTTTCTCTTGAGACAACTTAATTACTTTAGAATCATCGTCTCATTAAGCTTTTGTCATATGACTATGAGAAAGTCTTATATGGTTAATAGCATGTCACCACAGAAATTATTCTTGTTATCATTTACCTACTCGAGGACGAGCAGGAATTAAGCTTGGGGATGTTGATACGTCCAAAACGTATCTATAATTTCTGCTTGCTCCATGCCACTTTTGGGTGATATTGCTATGATATTCATACACTTCCATACACTTTTGATCATATTTGGACTAACTTACTAATCCAGTGCACCCCAGTGCCAGTTTCTGTTTTCGGTTGTTTTTGTATTTCAGGTTTTCAAGTTTCGAGAACTGCCCAGAAAAATACAGAAAAAATATATAAAAAATCAGCGTATCGGGAATGACACTGCTTCCGAAGGGGAGCCTAGGGGGGCCACAGGGGCCCAGGCGCCCTGTGGGCGCCCCCCCCCCCTGGGCCGCGCCGGGGGGGCGCCTCGGCACCCCGAGAGCCCCCCGATGCCCTACTTTGGCAGATATTTAAAGGGTCCCCCATAACCCTTGAAACAGGACTTCTTTTCGCGATCCCATCTCTGTTCCGCCGCCGCCGCCGCTTCCAAGATCGGGAGCACCAGGAGAACTCTTCCCGGCACCCTGCCGGAGGGGAGGATCACCACCGGGAGCTTCTGCACCACCATGGACGCCTCCCGGATGACTCGTGAGTAGTCTCCCTTGGACCATGAGTCCATGACCAGTAGCTGTGTGATGTTCTCCTCCCGTTCTTGTGCTTCACTAATTAGTCCTCGTGAGCTGCCCTACATGATCGAGGCACCTATGTAATCCTTGTGTTGTTGCTATATTGAGTTTGCTGGGATCCAATGGATTATGAGATTATGTTCAGATTGATCTTGAGTAATATATTTGATTCACCTCTTTTATATTTTAGTTTATAAGTAATTCTTGCATGTTCTCCGTTGTTATTTATTGCTTTGGCCAAGTAGTAGGTAGTGACTCCAAGAGGGAACGTTATGCTCGATTGTGGGTTCATGCCCCTCGATGACTAGCTTGAGTGACAGAAACATGAGTATAGGGGATGTGCTGTTGCCACAAGGGGGAAAATAACGGTGCTTGTGCCCGCGGGTGCAAGGATTGTTTACTTTACGCAAAGTTCTTTTAATGCAGTTGTCTGTTGCATTGAGTTTACACTATGGGTGGGACTCGCAACTTAATACCAGCGAGATGTTCTGGATAGATATCTCAAGGTGGATGATTAGTAGTAGATATTGATGGATTTCGGTCTACTTACTTTGGCGTACCGCCCATGCTTTGAACCTCAACCTTTCTTGCAATGTAGTCAGCATTGGTTTGCGTTCGTGGTCCTGTCAATTGCCCAGCTGTAATTTGTTACCTCACATAGCTGTTTTATCGTCTTTTGGGAGAGAGACATCACTAGTGAACATCATGTGACTCCGGTCCATATTACCATCATTGATCACATACACTATTTACTTTCCGCTATTTTATTTACTATTGCAAATTACTATCTATCACTACTATCATATTGCTTTTAACCCTTTGTGAACTATAAGGCCGGAGAGATTGACAACTTCTCTGTACTCGTTGGGAGCAAAGTTATTTGTATCTGTGTGCAGGTCCACATTGATTGCTAATTGTGCCGTTAGCAGTTGGCACCTACCTGTTGAACCTAGGAGTCTCTGGGGATTCGATCCTTGGCATCTTTGCTAAGGGAAAACACTTCTACTTACTGCATCTTACACCTTCCACTTGGGGTAATCCAACGAGGGGTTCGAGGCCCATCAGGAGAGCGAGATCATTTGTCTTCCGATAGATGAATGGCCTTTTGTTGGGGGAGGTCAGCGAGCTTCTCTTCCTTAGGTCGTCCGCGCCGGGGATGGCCGTGTCCGGTCTGTCCGAGGCCGCCGGCGCGAGGACTACTCGGATCAGAGCAAGGACATGAGGAGAACCTCCGGCTCTGACCACCTGTGTGGGAAGGCCGCCGGCGGGAGGAGGGACAGAGCAGGACAACGTCTTGAGGGAGCTCCTTCGGCTCTGACCGCTGGCGTGGGGAAAGATTGGGCGGAAAGATGGATCCAGGAATGGTTGGTCTTTTTTGGGAGAAATAACTGGGTCGGCTCACACCTGAGAGAGAATGCATGGAGTTTTTTTTTGAGCAATGATAACGTATGAGGTGGGTGGGTGGGTGGGATGAATGGAGGGAGATAGACGTCCGACTGTATGCTGGTGGGCCTGTGGTCCGTCCACCTGTCAGATGGTAACGGAAGCTGATGTGTCCATTTTCATCGCTGATCTACGTGGGTTAATTTATGATTGACCCCACCTGTAAGCCGGTAATAGAGCGCTTACGTGGCTAGGCTGCTGATGTGGCTAGGCTGCATGTCAAGAGAAATAAGATAGTGGGGATGAACTATTTAGGTATTATAGATTAGTAATAGGCTTCGTTAGTGATAGATGATGGGCCTCATGCCGCGCTTGCGCGCAGGTCCTGATCACGATCCCTCCTCTCCGCTTCTCGTGCGTACAGCAGCCGCGCCCCAGGCTCCCAGCGAGAGCCAATCGGCAATCGATCGACAGATTCAGTCAATGTCTCAGCGAAAAAATAGCGATCGAATCGAAGCGTCCCTTCTATAGTTCTCCCTCCCTTTGTTTCTTCGTGTGTGCGGTGGCTAGGGCCAGCGCAACGTCCCACGGCCACGGTCCGAGCAAGGCAGCGACCGGCAGGTCGCCGGTAGGAACGGCACCCGGCGTCCGGCACGAAGGCAGGCGAGTTCGCACCATCTTCGATTTCTCAAGCGTCGTTGCGTCGACTGCCGGTGATTCCGTGAGCCCTTCACCTTCGCTGTGAGTTTCAGTTTCGACCCTGTGAGTCTTATATGCACACTACCATGACACAACAAAGACTTACTGATTTGGCCACAATAGCACTTGAGAGCGAAGTACGGGAGAAGATTCATTATGAAGATATTATTGAAGATTTTATTTCAAGGAATACTAAAAGAATGATGTTATTTAAGTGAAGACTTTACAACCAAGAATAGGTACGATTCTTGATATTTCCTATTGCTATGTAAGATATTATAATTTGAACATTAGTATAGTTATATTCATGTAGTTTTATTTTTAAGTGAGGTAGGACTCATTTTAGAGTTTTGTGCAGGGCCTTGAATTTTGCTGGCCCGGCCCTGAAAGTATGTCTCTTCTTTCCAGAATGTCTGAGACACGTAGAGTGGTAGACAACACAATCTCCTACCAATGCATTCATATTATTATCCCTAATATCCAACAAACGTTACTCAGGAATGGATGACATTTGCGAATGTTTCCTCTGGCAATTTTAGCTATACAGTGATGCCATTTGCTTCGTAATAAGAAAATGATAGCTTTTGGTACAAAAGGCAATCTTTTTCAGAAACTTTTGATCAGACGGCTATGGGGTCGTTTCGTGGGACCTCCTTCCTAGGGAACATTCTCAGTTAACATTTCCCGTTATTACTATAATATTATTTATTTTCGTAGTTACAATAGAAAGTGAGAAAATACGTTTGAGGGGAACCACAACAACATCCATACTCTTTCAAAATCACCAACATAGTATATCATTCGGGTAGTCGTGACAAAAAAGAAGTACATTCGTATAGTCACAACTTGCTTATTGCGGCGCTAGTGTGTGCGGACTGCAGACAGGTTTTTTTTTT
>LR738715.1:83122666-83175396 GCA_902687465.1 Secale cereale | reverse complement strand
GTTTTTTTTTTTTTTTTTTTTTTTTTGCAGACAGGTATTTGCCGCGCCTATGCGCGTAACAAATTAAACGACGTGTATAGCAGTACTTAAAAAAACCCATGCCTGGGTAACGTAGATTATTCAGCGGAGTACGCGCGCGGCTTTGCCTCGCGCCGTTACACGTACGAGCGCTCGACAACGGCCATGCGTCTTGGCTAGAGCGCCTTGAAGCCGAGGAGCTTCCAGGTGCTGGTGCGCGAGCCGGGCACGCCCCACACGACGCACTCGTACTGGCCCCTGCCCCCGCCGGGCACCTTAGCCGCGGTCAGCACGAGCCGATAGTTCGTGCCGGCGCCGCCGTCCGCCGGCCGCTCCGTCTCGCCGCGCTCCACCTTGACGAACACCAGGGTCGTCTGGCGCCTGATGTCGTGCACGAGCAAGGCGAACCGCCCGACCTTCTGCACCACCTTACTGTTCAGGTCGCGGGCCGGTATCGGCGCCCAGGCAGCGTCCGTCCCCGCCGGGAGCGTCGCGGCCATGGCAGCCAGGACGAGGGTCGCCACGAGCACAGCCTGCAGAGACCTCATGGTGTGGTGGCGTGACAAGACAACACTGGTGTGCAGTGCAGTTTTCGTGTCGTATGCGGGTGCCTTTGCATGCCCAGAGGCCGGCGGTCTTTATAGCGCGGGCAAAGGCGTCGAGCGACGCGCCCGCCTCAAGCTAGAGCCGACGCGAGCGACACGCAGCCGGACAGTGTTGCAAGTGCATGCCATGGTCAACAGGCCATGGATGCGTGGTCGCTTTCTCGTCTGGATCGTGCGACAGCGAGGCCAGCTTGATAGTGCATGCCATGCGCCCCCGGAATCGGGTCCGGCCAGGGGACGGCGAGATCTTAATTCCCGGAGGCGATATCTGGGCGTTGGAACTTGATGCAGTGCGATGCAAGGTACGTACGCGCGCACGCCATCTTTTCCAGGGAAAGGATTGCATGCGTCCATGATCTTCAGCGTGATTTCTTGGCTCTGTAGGGCGGAGAGCCCTACCGGCCTGCCGCGCCAATTCCTTCTTGCTAAGAGCATCTCCAACAGGCGCGATAAGCGGCGTGTCCAAAAAAACCATTTACCGCGCGCGCAACGCCTGTTTTGCCGCGGCGCGCAGTGCTGGCTCCAGCAGCAGCGCTATTTTGCAGCGCGCGCGTGCTGCTCCAGCGGTGCCCCAAAAAATACAGCGCGCGCACACTTTTTTTTTCATACTAAAAATTGCATTTTATACAAAGATAGATAGTTCAACATAGATAAAAAACATAGTTCTAAAACATAGGTAAAACATATATAGATAGTAAAACATAGATAGATAGATATATAGTTCAAAAACATAAAAAAAAGCTAATCACTCCAGTCATCATCATCGCCTTCGTTGTTGCTGTCGGAGGAGGTCGACAGCCAGATGTCGAACCAGCGGTCATCTTCATCAGCGAAGATCGATTGGCCGCCGGCATCGCGGATGGCGCTCTGCTGACACGCCAACTCCCTCCGACGACGCCTGTCCTCGCGGCGACGTTCCCAGAACTGATGCTCGGCAACGACGTCCTCCGGGTGGAGACGGCGCCACTCCGCCATGCGCCGCTCGTCCTCCTGGGCGATGAGGAGGCGGTTCTGCGCCGCCGTGTGCTCCGCACGATCTCGTGTGGTGTGTAGACGAGGCGGCGGGGCGAGCTCCAACGCCTGCTCGAGCGTGCGGGCGTCGTCGAAGTTCATCTGACGACGCGGCCTGCCTAGGCGCCACGCCGCCGCGTCGTACGCGCGGGCGGCCTCGTGCGCCGTCTCGTAGGTGCCGAGGGGGAGCCGGAGATCGCCGGAGCGTATCTCGGCGTAGAAGCCGCCGCCGTTCGGGCGCTCGCGGACGCCGCGGTAGCCCGACGAATAACGGCGGCGCGGCGGCATGGTGGCGCGTCGGGGGCGGCGGCGGTGCTCCGGTGCGGCGACGGTGCTCCGGTGCGGCGGCGGTGCTCCGGTGCGGCGGTCGGGGTCGGCGGGCGCGAGAGAGAGGAAGAGAGAGGGAGAGGGAGCGATGCGGCGAGGACGGGCGCGCGCGCGGCGTTTTATAGGCGCGCGGGGCGCGCCGCCGCAAAAAAGGCGCGCGAGAGGCCGACGTTTCGCGCGCGCGCACAAGCGGTTCCCGCGCGCGCGTCTTTCCCGCCGCCGCTGAAGCGCGTTATTTTTCCCGCGCGCGCGAAATCGCCGGTTTAGCGCGCGCGCGCCTTTTTCAGCGCCTGTTGGAGATGCTCTAAGAGCATCTCCAACAGACGCGCTAAGCGGCGCGCCCAAAAAAACCATTTACCGCGCGCGCAACGCCTGTTTTGCCGCGGCGCGCAGTGTTGGCTCCAGCAGCAGCGCTATTTTGCAGCGCGCGCGTGCTGCTCCAGCGGTGTCCAAAAAATACAGCGCGCACACACTTTTTTTCATACTAAAAATTGCATTTTATACAAAGATAGATAGTTCAACATAGATAAAAAACATAGTTCTAAAACATAGGTAAAACATAGATAGATAGTAAAACATAGATAGATAGATATATAGTTCGAAAACATAAAAAAAAGCTAATCACTCCAGTCATCATCATCGCCTTCGTTGTTGCTGTCGGAGGAGGTCGACAGCCAGATGTCGAACCAGCGGTCATCTTCATCAGCGAAGATCGATTGGCCGCCGGCATCGCGGATGGCGCTCTGCTGACACGCTAACTCCCTCCGACGACGCCTGTCCTCGCGGCGACGTTCCCAGAACTGATGCTCGGCGACGACGTCCTCCGGGTGGAGACGGCGCCACTCCGCCATGCGCCGCTCGTCCTCCTGGGCGACGAGGAGGCGGTTCTGCGCCGCCGTGTGCTCCGCACGATCTCGTGTGGTGTGTAGACGCGGCGGCGGGGCGAGCTCCAACGCCTGCTCGAGCGTGCGGGCGTCGTCGAAGTTCATCTGACGACGCGGCCTGCCTAGGCGCCACGCCGCCGCGTCGTACGCGCGGGCGGCCTCGTGCGCCGTCTCGTAGGTGCCGAGGGGGAGCCGGAGATCGCCGGAGCGTATCTCGGCATAGAAGCCGCCGCCGTTCGGGCGCTCGCGGACGCCGCGGTAGCCCGACGAAGAACGGCGGCGCGGCGGCATGGTGGCGCGTCGGGGGCGGCGGCGATGCTCCGGTGCGGCGGCGGTGCTCCGGTGCGGCGGTCGGGGTCGGCGGGCGCGAGAGAGAGGAAGAGAGAGGGAGAGGGAGCGGTGCAGCGAGGACGGGCGCGCGCGCGGCGTTTTATAGGCGCGCGGGGCGCGTCGCCGCAAAAAAGGCGCGCGAGAGGCCGCCGTTTCGCGCGCGCGCGCAAGCGGTTCCCGCGCGCGCGTCTTTCCCGCCGCCGCTGGAGCGCGTTATTTTTCCCGCGCGCGCGAAATCGCCGGTTTAGCGCGCACGCGCGCCTTTTTCAGCGCCTGTTGGAGATGCTCTAAATCAAAGTAAGGCCCTGTTTGAGAAAAGTATGGCCCTATCTGATTAAAGAGTAAAATGCAGCCTTGCCAGGCTAGCCTGCTGGCATTTTTTATAAAAGAAAACTACTCCCTCCGTTCCTAAATATAAGTCTTTGTAGAGATTCCACTATAAATCACATACGAATGTATATAGATGCATTTTAGAGTATAGATTCACTCATTTTGCTCCGTATGTGGCTCATAGTGGAAATATCTCCGAAGACTTATATTTAGAAACGGAGGGAGTACGTGAGCACCAAATACTCAAGCCGAGACTTGAACCCTAATGGGCTGGCTGCGAACTCCCGCGTCTTGCCAACTGAGCTATGCTCAGTTCTCAAACAGGGCCTTACTTTGATTTACCAAAAACGAATGGGCGCGGCAGGCCGGTAGGGCTCTCCGCCCTACATAGCCAAGAAATCACGCGAGTAAAATGCATCGGTGGTCATTGAACTTATCGTATATGCTCACTTTGGTCAATGTACTTAAAAATATGATCAATACAGTCACTATATACGTGTTGAGGTGATTATACGGTCAATGCCAGATCATATAGCTTTGTATTTCAACTGTTTGACCGGTCAACAAACTCACTTTCTCTCTCTGTCGATACGGGTCCTACCTGTCAGTGGGTTGAAGAAAAAAGTACTATGCGGGGTTGAAGAAATAAGTGGAGCGAAAATAAAATTATGCCCGCGCGGGGATTTGAACTGCGGACATCTTGTTTTAGAGCATCTCCAACAGCCGCGCTACGCGTCGCGCCCAAAAAATGCATTTGCCGCGCGCGCTTCGGCTGGTTTAGCGCGGGGATAGACGCCAGCTCCAACAGCCGCGCTATAATGCAGCGCGCGCGCGCCGCTCTAGCAGTGCCCAAAAATGCAGCGCGCGCAGCAAGCACAAACCACATATACAATTCAAAAAATAGGAGAAAAACGATTAAACAAACAAAATAAATCAACAATAAATAGTTATTACAACTCAAACAAATAGTTTATCGTTCAGTACAACAAATAATGCAATAAACACAACCAATAGTTCATGAACAATACAATACAAATATGCAATGAAATCATGCTCTTTGTCGTCCATGCCATGCCCACCACTCTTCAATCAGATCCTTCTGAAGATCATTGTGCGTTGCGGGACGTCGAATGGCATGATAGGAGGCAACAAAATGGGCTACCCTTTCAGCCCTCCGTCGCACTCGCATGGGATGTCCCAAGAGCTCATACTGTGAGTAGTCTAAATCTTGGCCACACTCATTCTCGATGATCATGTTGTGCATGATCACACAAGCATGCATGATGTACCAAAGCATTTTTTGATCCCAAAATCTAGCCGGTCCTTTCACAATAGCAAATTGGGCTTGCAAAATCCCAAATGCTTTCCCCACATCTTTTCTAGCAGCCGCCTGAGCATTGTGGAAATCAAGATTTTTCTTACCTTCTGGCTTTTTCAACGGCTTCACGAAGGTTTGCCACTTTGGATAGATGCCATCCGCTAGATAATAGCCATAGTTGTACGTATGGCCATTTGCTACAAACTGCACCGGTGGCAACTCACCATTCGCAATCTTATTCATCAGTGGTGACCGGTTGACAACATTGATGTCATTCAATGATCCAGGCATTCCAAAGAATGCATGCCAAATCCAAGTCTCTTGATCGGCCACCGCTTCAAGGATTATAGTGGAACCCTTTTTTTGGCCGTGGAATTGCCCATGTCATGCCTTTGGACAATTCTTCCAACTCCAATGCATGCAATCTATTGAGCCAAGCATGCCAGGAAAGCCGCGAGATTTGTTCATCGCCAATAGCCTTGCGGCGTCTTCAGCAGTGGGAGATCTCAAATACTCCTCGCCAAACACTTGCACAATTCCCACTGCAAAGCGCTTGACACACATGATGGCTTGGCTCTCACCCATAGCCAAGTGATCATCAACTAGATCGGCCGGGATACCGTATGCCAACATACGCAAAGCGGCTGTCACCTTCAGAAAGATGCTATGCCCGAGCTCTCCGGCGGCATTCCTCTTTTGCTGGAAAAACCGGTCATGGCTCGCTAGTTTCTCTGCAATGCGCTTGAACAAGTCTGTGCTCATCCTAAACCGGCGACGAAAATACGACTCCGGGTATGTGGGATTCTCCACGAAATAGTTCTTCATCAATCTGTTATGGGCATCAATCCTATCTCTCCAAATTTTATCCCGACCCATAACCGAACCACCGTGCTTCGGTTTTTTATTGATATGCATAGCTATGATCATTGCAAGATCCTCCTCCTCTTCCATATCAAATTCTTCTGCGGAAGAATCATACGACGAACTCATCTACAATGTTCAATACTATACTATCAAAACTACAATTCAAAATATGCACCAAATTCATAAGTTTGGAGCAATACATACCTTGTAGGCGTTTTGTCGAACACCTTGCGGGCGCGGCGCGGCAGCGAGCCCTCGGGCGCTGTTTCTCGGACGTCGGAGGCGCGCGAGGTCCGGCCGGACTAGGAGGGGGTGGGGCGGAAGCGCGGCGGCGCGGGGAGGCCGACGAAGCGCCTGAACGGTCGCCGGGGGGCGCGGGCGGCGGCCGCAGCGGAGACAGACCGGGGAAGCGCTTGAGTGGTCGCCGGCGGGCGCGGGCGGTGACGGCGGCGCGGGGATAGGCCGGGGAAGCGCTGAACGGTCGCCGGGGGCGCGAGCGGCGGCGGCGGCGCGGTCGCGAGAGTGGAGGAGGGAGCGAGCGAGCGCGGGAGAGTCGCGCGCGCGCGAGCCGGCGCAGCAAATAACGGGCGCGGGATTGCGTTTCGGCCAGCGCGCTGAATTGGAAATGGCGCGCGCGCCGTTTTTGCGTGTCCGCTGGAGATGCCCGCCGCGTTGCGCGCGCGCTAAAACTGCCTTTTTTACGGCGCGGCGCTTGTATAGCGCGGCTGTTGGAGATGCTCTTAGTGCCAGCAAGCTAACCAGCTGCACCAGTCTAACATTGCGCTTAATTGGAGGATATATTTCTAGTTCTATCGTAGTTGTCACGTGAGTTAAAAGCTTCCGGTAGTTTGAAGCATATACGTGTCGAGTTAAAAGCTTCCAACAGTTCACTCAACTACACGTAGCTTCCAGTATATACATGTTGAGTTAAAAGCTTCCTGTAGTTCACTACTCACGTGACAACTTCCCACTTTTGTTGAAGTAGTTGAGCAATGAACTAAATACCGCGGTTCAGCGTGTCATGCATGCGTGGATCGGTCGTGCAGGGATGCAGTGCTGAATATGAGATGGGCTTTGGGCCCATTTAGCAATTACAGAAAAAATCCCTAAGGGCCCATGCTGCCTAGCAAGTGGTGGTGGGAGTTTAGTCCCACATTGCTAGTTGAGAGAGATGTACACCAACTTATAAGGTGAGACATTCTCCCACTAGTATGAGTTGGTGTGAAGGAAGGAGAGGTGTTCCACACGCGTGCTCCTCCTCCTCCGCCGCCCGCCCATCTCGTCACGACGCGCCGCGGGTTGCGGGAATCTCGCCGAGCCGATGTGTTCTTTTTGTCACGCAGGATTGGAATTTGAACAGTCAACTGAAAACGATTAATGGAAAATGAATACGAGCTGAAACGTTTCGTCTTAAGTACGGCCGTTACCAGAATTCATTGTGATTCATTATGTGCGGTCTTAAGTACGGCCGTTATCAGAATTCATTGCGATTCATTATGTGCGGTCTTAAGTACGGCCGTTACCAGAATTCATTGTGATTCATTATGTGCGTTTATGAATTCATTGTGATTCATTATGTGCGGTCTTAAGTACGGCCGTTACCAGAATTCATTGTGATTCATTATGTGCGTTTATGCTGGACCGTTTGTCTCCTCCTCTGCGCCTATATAAGAGAGGTCGCTCCTCTCCAGAGATTATATAGATCACATTTGCTCTGCCACCACCACCTCTGTCGTTCCTCTCGCTGCTGCTGTCGCCGGTGACTCCATCCCGTCTTCCGCGTACACGGCCGACGAGAGACAGGCCTCCGAAACCCCGCCTCTCCAGATCCTGTACGGGAGAGGGGCGATTAGGTTTTTGGGGAGCGTCTTCTACGCAACTGCTCGCCTCGGTTCGACTGCTTCCTCTACGTCGACTACATCTTCGTCCGCGTCGCCTTCGCCTTCACCATGAGCACCAGCACCGACGCTGACAAGGCTGCTGCCGACAAGGCCGCCTCCGACAAGCGCATCGCCGACGAGGCTGCCGCCTCTGCTGCTGATCCGGCCAACTGGCCTACTGGAGGGTACAACATGCTTACCCTTATCCTGATTATTTCCATGTGTGCAGTACTAGTGGTTTGCGTAGATATTTCTACTATATGTCTAGTATGTGCGTACATCATGAATTTTCAGTATGTCATTAGCACTGTCTATATCATGTTCATGATTTATTCTTGGATTAAATTAATCGAACAATTGCTTAATTTCTCAACAATCCAAAATCCTAATCTGTGTAGGCAATTTTCGATCCATGGTTTTGCTGCTGCACTGAAACCTGCCCCGTTTACGGGGACGTACTTTAAGCGTTGGCAGACCAAAACCGTCTTATGGCTCACGGCGATGAACGTGTTCTGGGTCGCCGGTGTGACTCCCACGGGAACGATTGCTCCTGAACAGGAGAAGGCGTTCAGGGAGGCCACCGTCGTCTTTGTTGGATGCGTTCTGAGCGTGATCAGAGATAAGTTGGTTGATGCATATTTACATATGCGGGTTGCCAAGGACTTGTGGGAGGCGCTCGAATCTAAATTCGGCGCAACCGATGCTGGAAGCGAGATGTATATTATGGAGCAGTTCCACGATTACAAGATGGTTGAAAACCGTCCTGTATTGGAACAGGCTCATGAGATACAATGCATCGCTAAGGAACTTGAGGTTCTGAAGTGTGTGCTGCCGGGCAAATTTGTCGCGGGATGCATCATCGCTAAGATACCCAATTCCTGGAGGAATTTTGCTACCACTCTGAAACATCAGAGGCGTGAATTCTCAGTTGAGGATGTCATTGGCCATCTGAGTGTTGAGCAGAACTCGAGAGCAAAGGACTCGAATGGAAAAGGGAACGAAGGGACCTCTGTCGCCAACATGGTGCAGAAGAACTTCAACCCCCACAAGCCCAAGGGAAAGACTGGTGTCCAACAGAATACCGAGTTTAAGAAGAAGGGCAAGAAGCCTTTCAAGAAGGATAAGAAGAAGGGTGGCTGTTTCACTTGTGGTTCTGATGAACATTGGGCTGTCAAGTGCCCACACAAGTTCAAGAAGCCAGGACAGGACTCCAAGACTGTCAACATGATTGTGAGAAACAATGAGAGTGGGCCATCTGGGTACGGTAATTTGTTTACTGTATTTTCAGTTTGCCAGTCTACCGATTGGTGGATTGACACAGGTGCAAATATTCATGTGTGTGCTGACATTTCATTGTTTTCTTCTTATCAGGCCACAGGAAACGGGTCCGTACTGATGGGGAATGGCGCGAGTGCTTCTGTTCATGGTGTTGGCACGGTCGATCTGAAGTTTACTTCGGGAAGGATCGTGCAACTGAAGAACGTGCAGCATGTCCCCACCATCAAGAAGAATCTCGTTAGTGGTTCCCTTCTATGTAGAGAAGGGTTTAAGCTGGTATTCGAGTCTAATAAAGTAGTTGTTACGAAATATGGATTGTTTGTTGGAAAAGGTTATGAATGTGGAGGTCTATTCCGTTTTTCCCTCGCTGATTTTTGTAATAAAGTCGTGAACAATATTCATTCAAATGTTAATGAAACAGAAGTTTGGCATTCACGTTTTTGTCACATTGGTTTTGGTTGTATGACGCGGTTAGCAAAGTTAAATTTAATCCCAAGTTTCACTTTAGCCAAAGGTTCTAAGTGCCATTCGTGTGTGCAAGCAAAGCAACCTCGCAAGCCCCATAAGGCTGCGGAGGAGAGACACTTGGCGCCATTAGAACTCATACATTCTGATCTTTGTGAGATGAATGGTGTGTTGACTAAAGGTGGAAAGAGATACTTCATGACACTGATAGATGATTCTACTAGATACTGCTATGTATATCTTTTAAACACTAAAGATGAGGCTCTACACTACTTTAAAATCTATAAGGCAGAAGTTGAGAATCAACTTGAAAAGAAAATAAAACGAGTCCGGTCAGATCGTGGTGGAGAGTATTTCTCTAATGAGTTTGATTCCTTTTGTGCGGAACATGGTATTATTCATGAGAGGACGCCTCCCTACTCACCTCAGTCAAATGGGGTTGCCGAACGGAAAAACCGTACTCTAACTGATTTGGTTAACGCCATGTTAGATACATCGGGTTTATCCAAGGCATTGTGGGGGGAGGCTATATTGACATCATGTCATGTCCTGAATAAAGTTCCGACAAAAGACAATGAGATCACTCCCTATGAACAATGGGAAAAGAGAAGAACAACACTCTCATACTTACGTACTTGGGGCTGTTTGGCGAAAGTCAATGTGCCGATCCCCAAAAAGCGTAAGCTTGGACCAAAGACTGTGGATTGCGTTAATTTGGGCTACGCTAAGAATAGCGTCGGCTATAGATTTCTGGTAGTGAAATCTGAGGTACCTGACATGAAAGTCGGTACGATTATGGAGTCTAAAGATGCTACATTCTTTGAGGATATTTTTCCTATGAGAGATATGCAAAGCACTTCTAGACTGGAATCTGATGAGACTCCTGAACCTGCCATTCCGATGGAATATTATGAACAAACACATGATGAAAATCTTGAGGAGGAGGACAAGGAAACCCTTGGTAGGGGCAAGAGACAGAGGACTGCAAAGTCCTTTGGTGATGATTTCCTTGTGTACCTTGTGGATGATACTCCCACTTCTATTTCAGAAGCTTATGCGTCTCCGGATGCTGACTACTAGAAAGAAGCGGTCCGTAGCGAGATGGACTCCATCTTGGCTAATGGGACATGGGAAATCACAGAACTTCCCTATGGCTGTAAACCATTGGGATGTAAGTGGGTGTTCAAAAAGAAGCTTAGGCTACAACACTGACATCTGTTGGCTTCGTTGTTAATGAAGCTGAGAAATGTGTATACTATCGCCATGGTGGGGGTGAAGGAGTTATACTATGCTTGTATGTTGATGACATACTGATATTCGGAACCAACCTCAAAGTAATTGAGGAGGTCAAGTCGTTTCTATCTCAGAACTTTGAGATGAAAGACCTTGGTGTGGCTGATGTTATCTTGAACATCAAGCCACTGAGAGATAATGAGGGTGGGATTACACTTTTGCAATCCCATTATGTTGAGAAGGTGTTGAGTCGTTTTGGATACTCGGACTGCACATCATCTCAAACACCATATGATCCTAGCGTGTTGATTCGAAAATCCAAAGGCACGGCTATAGATCAATTGAGATACTCTCAAATCATTGGTTCACTGATGTACCTAGCTAGCGCTACGAGGCCTGACATCGCTTTTGCTGTGAGCAAACTGAGTCGGTTTGTATCAAAACCGGGTGATGTACATTGGCATACTGTTGAAAGAGTTATGCGTTATCTAAAGGGTACTATGAACTATGGACTTCACTATACCGGATACCCGTCGGTACTTGAAGGGTATAGTGATGCGAATTGGATCTCTGATGCTGATGAGATGAAGGCCACAACTGGGTATATGTTTACTCTTGGAGGTGGCGCTGTTTCCTGGAAGTCTTGCAAGCAAACGATCTTAATGAGATCGACAATGGAAGCATAATTAACATCATTAGACACATCTGGTGTCGAAGCGGGATGACTTCGAGATCTCTTGATGGACTTGCCATTGGTTGATAAACCGGTTCCGGCTACCCTTATGAACTGTGACAATCAGACCGTCATCACCAAGGTGAAGAGTTCAAAGGACAACATGAAGTCCAACAAACACATAAGAATGAGATTAAAAGCTGTCAGACGTTTAAGAAACTCCGGAGTGATAGCATTGGATTATATCCAGTCGGCTAAGAATCTGGCAGATCCCTTTACTAAAGGGCTATCACGTGTTGTGATAGACAATGCATCGAGGGAGATGGGTATGAGACCCACATGAGTTGCCATGGTAGTAACCCAACCTATGTGATCGGAGATCCCGTGAAGTAGGACCTGGGAAAACAAGCTAGTGGTTAACTGAGGAGAGTATTTTAACTAACCCGCTCCGTTGGAGATTCACAACTCTCGGTAACTGTATGGCAGGTTGACTTATGTCTTAATGTGTTCCAAGGCAGCAAGATGCTTTCCTACAGAGCGATCTTTGGAGGAACACGCCTATATGAGCCTGACTGCTGGTCACAGTCTATGAGATTAGGGTGATCTCTAGTAAGTTCATGAATGGGCCAGGAGTGACTAATATGCTCCACCCGAGGGGTCAGCCTTCGGCAGCCTAGTATCAGTAAGACATGTGGTGAAACCTCTTTACGCCAAACTGACAATTCAAGGCTTAGTCCATTGTTCAGTTGTGGAGGGGTGTAGCTATTTGCTCTAGGTGGATGTTCAATCTTAACAGGTCTCCACTGAAATACTGGTATATCAAAACAGAGTTTGGAACAGAGGACAACACCATGGGCCTTTGGGATCTGGTGGGGGATTGCTGAATATGAGATGGGCTTTGGGCCCATTTAGCAATTACAGAAAAAATCCCTAAGGGCCCATGCTGCCTAGCAAGTGGTGGTGGGAGTTTAGTCCCACATTGCTAGTTGAGAGAGATGTACACCAACTTATAAGGTGAGACATTCTCCCACTAGTATGAGTTGGTGTGAAGGAAGGAGAGGTGTTTCACACGCGCGCTCCTCCTCCTCCGCCGCCCGCCCATCTCGTCATGACGCGCCGCGGGTTGCGGGAATCTCGCCGAGCCGATGTGTTCTTTTTGTCACGCAGGATTGGAATTTGAACAGTCAACTGAAAACGATTAATGGAAAATGAATACGAGCTGAAACGTTTCGTCTTAAGTACGGCCGTTACCAGAATTCATTGTGATTCATTATGTGCGGTCTTAAGTACGGCCGTTATCAGAATTCATTGTGATTCATTATGTGCGGTCTTAAGTACGGCCGTTACCAGAATTCATTGTGATTCATTATGTGCGTTTATGCTGGACCGTTTGTCTCCTCCTCTGCGCCTATATAAGAGAGGTCGCTCCTCTCCAGAGAATATATAGATCACATTTGCTCTGCCACCACCACCTCTGTCGTTCCTCTCGCTGCTGCTGTCGCCGGTGACTCCATCCCGTCTTCCGCGTACACGGCCGACGGGAGAGCAGGCCTCCGAAACCCCGCCTCTCCAGATCCTGTACGGGAGAGGGGCGATTAGGTTTTTGGGGAGCGTCTTCTACGCGACTGCTCGCCTCGGTTCGACTGCTTCCTCTACGTCGACTACATCTTCGTCCGCGTCGCCTTCGCCTTCACCATGAGCACCAGCACCGACGCTGACAAGGCTGCTGCCGACAAGGCCGCCTCCGACAAGCGCATCGCCGACGAGGCTGTCGCCTCTGCTGCTGATCCGGCCAACTGGCCTACTGGAGGGTACAACATGCTTACCCTTATCCTGATTATTTCCATGTGTGCAGTACTAGTGGTTTGCGTAGATGTTTCTACTATATGTCTAGTATGTGCGTACATCATGAATTTTCAGTATGTCATTAGCACTGTCTATATCATGTTCATGATTTATTCTTGGATTAAATTAATCGAACAATTGCTTAATTTCTCAACATGCAGCTAGCAAGCCGTTACTTGTTGAGATTCCATTTCATCAAACAAGGGAGGTCGATGGAGCGATGTACCTACTGCTACTTAATTAGAAGAGCTAGATGTTAATCAGTTCATAGATACTCCACTTGTTTAACCTCCAGACTTCCAGAGTGAGGCGGGAGCCGATTCATCCAAATTGTGTTTCGTCGTCCATGCTTGATAGCAGCCATCGATGGATCCGCATCTCGCAGCTCCGCCGGTCCGGCCGGCCGATGGCCGTCCATTGATAGGATTGATGTGAGCATGCATGTGAATGCTTGAAAGGACACCTAAAGCTAGCCAGGGCCGTTTCCAGGAATTTGAGGCCCGGGACAAAATACAAAATGGAGTCCTATTGTTTTTAAAATTCCTATAACTAAAGAAGTATCCAAAGAATATCTACTAGCCAAATAATACCTCGCCAGCCAAGGAATGCCTCATGAAAAAGCATACATAAATTTGCTCGATTGCACAATATATGTAGAACTGAGACTCAATGCTTAACAATGGAAACAAATAGATTAAACATACAGAAGGAGCAACCTACCCCTCACCCCCGCGTCGCCTCTCTCTGGCGACACGGGGGGAACCCCTCCGGCGCCGCCACCTCCCCTCCTCCCTCCACCCCCACCTCGCCGCCGCCTGAGGAGACCGCCGGCGAAGCTCGGTCTGGATCCAGGGAGGGTGGCGGCGGGGCTTCTCCCTACGAGGCGCGAGGGCGCATCTGGTGCGCCGGCGCGGTGAGCTTCGTCGGGCGCGGCTCCGGAGCAGGCTGGCGAGGCTCCGGCGGGCTGTGCTGGCGCGGCGTGGCGGTGGTCTCGCTCCGGCGCGGGCTTGCGCGGCTCCGGCGGTGGGCGGGCGCGGCTATGCGCGGATCTGGCGCTGCGACGAGCGTTGCCGCGGTCCGCGCGGGATGGTGGTGCTCGGCCCGTCAGCGTCTTGGTGGTGCTCCGGCGGCTACTGGCGCTGTGGATCCGGCGGATGGCGGGGGGCGGCAGTCCTGGGCGTGCCTGGTTTAGCTCTGGCCGCCACTGGATTCTCTGGATCTGGCTGCTTCGTTGCGGCGAGAGGCTGTTTGGTGGTCCGGTCGGGCTTGGGCTCGGCTGGCAGTGTGGCAGCACCGGGCAAAAGCCCTGCCTCGGACCTCTGACCGGGGCCGGTGATGGCGACGCCCTCGGGTGCCGCGCTCTTCTTGAAGACGTCGTCGAGGTGTGTTGTTTGCCCTGCTCGTGTCTCCGGTCGGTGAGACCAGTGGTGGATGCTTGGTGTGATGGTGGCTTCTGCTTGGTCATGGCGCGATGACCTCGTGGGAGGTGTGCGGGTCAGCGAAGGTGCAGTGCGTGAGGGTGTGGTGTTGGGCGGTGCTCCGGGCGAAAGCTTGCCGGGTTTCTTCCTGCAGACGGCATCGGCGTCTGCGGACGTCGTGTCACCTCCTTGGAGGCGCCGTCGTGGAGTCCACCCCCTGCACATCCTCGGTTCCAGCTCTTCGGGTGAAAGCCTAAGGCCCAGTCGGGTCGGGCGATGGCGTCGGAATCATCGATTCCTCCTTTGGGGCATCGTCTTGAAGAGCATTGGATCCCGTTTGCACTTTCCTTGGGCTGGACGCTCGCGACATTGCGGTCGGTGACTGTCTGTCAGGCAATGTGGATGTTGCGCGACTTCTAGTGTGGCAACGATGGCGGCTTCAGACGGAGTTGGGCGGCTGCTGAGCTTTGGTAGTCGTTCTCATCCGGCGTGTTCGAGGGGTGATCGGGCCTCATTTGTCTTCCTGAAGTCGGAGCTGCAGACGAGGTGCTTCCGCGGCGACGATGACACGAGATGGGTGGTCGGTTCCGGTGCCGGCTCGACGCAGGGCCAGCGCTTTTTCCCCTGCAACGCTCGTCGACAGAGTCGGAGCTGCCTGGTCGTCGGCGTGTGCGGTGGACTGTTTGGCATCGACCGACGCAGGCCTCGACGCTTTCTTCGACGGCGTGTGTGCGTTCTTGTGTGGGTTGCCAGGTCGCCCTGTGTGCCCTGTGTTTGGCGGGCATGTTGTGACGGTTTTCGCCCTTATTTAATGAATCGGGCCCTATGGGACCGCGTTTCAAAAAAAATAGATTAAACATGAAAAAAGGTACAAATAATAATAAGGGACACAAAAGAATACTAAATCAATAGTTCGCCTCATGAATTCCTCCCATATGTGTAGACACTCCTGTTGTTGCAGGTCGCTGATGAAAATATGTCTTCATCTTATTTTTCTGTAGCATGGAATAAAATTGATGTAAATATACATCAATTCGGGTTTCATCTAACAAAGACATCAGTCCAGAAATCAACACATACAACATGTCAGTTAAACTTCAAGTGCATCGTTTGCTTCTCCCAGTGCAAGAATCAGTAAATTACCCACTGATTAGTGGTTGAGGCGACGACCAGCACCAGATTTGGAGGGGCAGGAAGTCCTCCATTTAGCGGAGGCAAGCCCAGCACCCAGCGGCCAGGCGGAGGACGGGAATCACTGCCAGGCATGGTACGCTAGTGCAAGCACAGAGCAGCTAGTAGGCGGAGCTAGACTGGGAGAGCGGATGCCAGCGGTGATCTGCAGCAGACCAATACCCGTGGATTCATTGCAGATCGCAAGAGAGGCGGCGGCGAGGGATTAGGGAGGGTCACGACTCTAGGGCTCAAGTTCTAGCCGGCACCACCGAGGAAGAATACCTCTCGTTTTTTCTCCGACTAATAAAAAACCTCGTGTTTTCTCTCCAATCGGGGGCACCACTATTTGGGGGGCCCTGTGCGGTCGGCCACTTTGGCCCCCTCATCGACGGGCCTGAAGCTAGCTATACACAACGTGAGAAAGGTGCAGCTGTTAGCTTATCAAATTCCCGCTCTCGCCGATGGTCTTATTTTCCGAGAAAAGCAATTCTCCCATGCATGGGAGGTACCGTGCATGGGAGAACCGTTGATTTTTCTTAAAGATCCGATGCCATGCATTGATGGTTTAATGCTGCTGATACTTCCTACATCTTTCTCTGACACATGTAAGCACTGTCCCGGCCACCATCCCATACTTTTTTTATTCTATTTCCAAGTTAAAATCTACTTTATCTTTTGAATCAAAAGTATAATTTATGACCCGTTTGCATATTTGTGTTTATGACAACGAGAACTTTAAAATGAGACAGCTTTTGAATATATTTGACAAGTTTGAAAAATCATGTTCTAAAACATGGTGAAAACAAAGTGAAACACCGTAAAATTAAGAAGAATCAATTTGATACACATCGGCAGACAATGTAACATTATGATACACAATAGAACACGGCAAGTCATAGTGTAATAGTTAGATTTTTTTTCTTTATGAAATAGAATGCAACATTATTAAAAAAATTGCATGGAATTAAAACAAGTGTACGAAACAAGTTTGAAGCATGGTTATTTAGTTGTCTAAAAACTAATTTCCAAAAATATATTCAATATTAGTCTTGTTTTAAAGAGCTTGTCGAAAAAAAGAATTATGCAAACGGAATGTAAATCAAACTTTCACTTCAACATACATTAGGCATCTATTTATTTAAATGAAACTTAGTGAGTAGAGAAAACAACACAGATGATGTCATTGGTCCAACAAAACAATAAATGAGGTGGTGGATGCAAGCACGGGAGGTCCGGTGCATGGTAGAAAATCCACTCTCCTTATTTTCGCTCTCCTTTTTTCTTCCGCTTCACTGACAGATGGGACCTGCATACACAAAGAAAGAAAGTGAGTTCTTTGACCGGTCAAATAGATGGAATACGAAGCTATACGGTTTGGCAGTGACCGTATAATCACCTCAACACGTATATGGTGACCGTATTGACCGTATTCTTAAGTAAAGTGACCAAACTGAGCATATACGATAAGTTCAATGACCACCCGTGCATTTTACTCTTGATTAAAAAGTCCTAGGACTTTTTTTAGTCCCAACTAAATAGTCCCTAGTCCCTACCTATTTGGTTCCAGGGATTAAACATGGACTTGAGGTTATTAAATGACATGCTAAAAGACCATATTACCCCTAGTAAATACCATGCTAAAGTCCCTAATAATGACATGCACGGGCTTGGAAAAAGTCCCAAAGAGACTCTCCCTTCGGGTTTTTTTCTTTAGTCCCAAATGCCTACTATTAGTCCCTAAAAGTCCTTAATGTTTGGTTTAGATGGGACTTAAGGGGACTTTTTTTAGTCCCTACACCAAAAAGTCCCTCTAAACAAACACCCTCTAAACCATCGATTCGGCGTGCATCCCGGGACTGAGACTTAGTCAAATCTTAATCAAGTGATATACTAGTATCAGTAATGCTACATATACGGACTTTTAAAACAAAATTAAGGGGGGAGATGGTTTGAAGGTGTGCTATTAGTTGGGGATGGGCGCCCACCTGAAATTAGAGGAGGGGAGATTATTGACGAATCACAAACTGTCTCGCCCGTAACACCCTCGTAAAGCTTTATACGTTAGGATTACTATACTGCTCCCTCTATCCCATAATATAAGAGTGTATTTTAGGGAATAGAACGGAGGGAGTAGTATATAAGAAAGAAAAAGAAAATAGGTTTGTTAAGTCTCATACGACTAAGATTTCGTTATGTCTCAGTAGATGATATATTCTTTTGATCTTTCATGAAGATTCATATTAAAAAAATATTTTCAGTTTTCAATATTTTTGTCCTTATATCCTACTTTATATCATTTGATTGAGATTTGATTAAGTATCAATAACTAAGACCTAGACACACCCAAAACAAAATTTGAAAAAAAAAAACAAATCTCCATGCAAGATCTAAGGATGTAGCATTGGCTAAGGGCATTTCTAACCGATCCTTATAACCCGTTAGAGGAGTACAATTTCGGTTTTACTCCTCTAACCGGTACCTAGTCGATCCCTTATTCGTCATAAGGGAGTAAAGTTTAACTCCTCTCACCAAATTTCTCTCTAAATTTACTCCACCGATTGGCGACTGAGTAAAAGTCGCATCTCTCCCTTGCGTCGCCTCCCGCCCATGCACTTTCGTCGGCGCGACTCCAGGTGACCCCCTGCCGGCCCCGCTGCTACCTCATTGCCTCACCCGTCCTCTGCCACCCTTCTGCCCGACGTCAAGCCTGTTCGGCCCCCGTTCCCGTTGCCGAAATCAGGAGAAGCGCTGCCACCGTCGCCATTGTTGTTGATTCATCATATTACTTGTTTTCTTCTTCTTTTTCTATCGGCCACCGCATCTCACATTGATTGCATACCCCTGCAGGTCATTCCCTCTCGTCGCCGATGGCCTGTTTGGTCAGAATGGCACCAGCCACCACCGCCCCGCAAGTTTTCGACGAATTGGCTAGGTAAATTTTTTATTGTTTCTTTGTGAACCAAGTGATTGGATTGAACCTAACCGTTTGAATTGTAGATGAAGAGGTTGAGGGAGATGGCTTTGGAGGACTCGTCGTCATCCGAAGAGGAAGAAGGTGACGATGGCTTTGACACCGTTTTAGGCATGATTTTCAGTGATGATGTTCGGCGGCCGAGGAGAGGATCATAGTTTGGCCGCATACACATCAACCGTGATAGAGCGGAGGGTCATGTGAAGATCATGACATACTAATTTTGACGCAAAGCCAGCCTATCCGGCGAAGTACTTTAGTCGGCGCTTTCAGATGCACACAAGTCTTTTTCTGACCATTGCAAAAGTCGTTGAGAGATATGCTGATTGGTTCAAACTTCGGAGAAATGCATGTGGGGAGACAAGTGCAAGCCCTCTGATGAAATGCATTGCGGTTGTTCGAGTCTCGGCATATGGGTGTTCGGCCGATGCAATCGATGACTATGTTTGCATTGGTGTAGACACAATCTTGGAGGATGTTCGAAGATTGACTAAAGCAGTGATCGTTGGCTTTGGCCCGGGGTACTTAAGAGCACCAACCGAAGAAGACACCCAAAGGCTGATGACTGAGAGTGAAGCAAGAGGATGGCCAGGGTTACTTGGATCACTTGACTGTATGCACTGGACATGGAAGAATTGTCTTGTAGGGTGAAAGGGACAGTACAAAGGCCACTGCAATGATCCAACGATCATTCTTGAGGCAGTTGCATCGAAGGATCTTTGGATATGGCATTCATTCTTTGGTTTGCCTGGCTCTCGTAATGACTTGAATGTGTTTTCGAGATCACTGTTGTTTTCTAGGCTTATTAAAGGTGAAGCTCCTACTTGCAACTACTCGGTCAATAGGCACAACTACTCAATGGGTTACTACCTTGTGGATGTCATCTATCCACCATGGGCCACCTTAGTCAAAACAATTCCGCGTCCAAAAGGTAACAAAAACATTCAATTTTTCCAATGTCAAGAAGCTGCTAGGCAAGATGTTGAGAGAACCTTCGGTGTACTTCAGAAGCGCTTTGCAATTGTTTGTGACCCCGTCGAGTACTGGAACTCCAAGGATCATGCTATGACTCGTTGCATCATATTGCATAACATGATCATTGAAGACGAGAGAGATATGCTTGAGAACTTTTGGTACATCACCAACGGGACTCCAATTGAGCCAGAGTATGATACGAACAGGATCTTGACATTCCTTGAGGAGCATCGCAATATTGAGAACCGTCAAGTTCATTCTCAGCTCCAACAAGATCTAGTTGAACATCACTGGCAACGTCTTAGCGAGTCCTAATTGTTCTAACGCATGCTACTTTGCTACATTTGAACCATTCGGCGTGTTTAAATTTGAATAATTCAGTTTGTAATATTTGAATTCGGTTTGTAAACTATATTGGTGATTTGCTTGATACTTCAAATTTATGTTTAGGTTCTGTATGTGTGCTAATATGTAGTTGCAATTTATACTAGAATTGCAAAGTTTTTTCAAAAAAATACTCCGTTAAATATAGGGAATGGGCTAGATCCGGCCAAAACTTAGTGTAGTACATATATACTCCATTAAGCTTTTACTCCACCGGAAACTCCACTATTTTCGGGGGATCGATTAGAAATGCCTAAGACATAATGAAGTCTCAGTCATAGACTCAAAATTGTAATATAAAAGCTGCTATTATCTCCTTTCTTAATTATTGTCTTAAATTTGTCTATATACAGATGTAACTAACATTAAAACGTGTTGTATCTGTACAAGAGAAAAATTGGGTCAATGCACGTACGCCAATGGATGTCAATGCACGTACTTTTTTCCCAGGGGAATGCACGTACTTCTGTGTAAGCGAAAAATTGGGTCAATGCTAATTGATACTACAACTTGTACGTCACTGGCGATCTCGATGTCAATGCACGTACTTTTTCTGTAAAGGAAAATCGGGTCAATGCACGTTGACGTTGATACGAGGAAAGGGCTGCACTCGCGTACGTGACGGGATCTGTCTTGGAAAACCCGAGACTACTTCACGAAATGTCATTCAAAGACGAGCCGGCTCAAGCACCGTCGTTTTGTCGCTATTCGATCGTTCGAACGTACGTACGCGTTGATCGGTGTACTCCAAGTCCACTGGCTCACTGCCTTTTGACCAAAATTAAGCAACCCTGACATGCACATGAGCGATCATGCAGCGTTGGTCGATGTACTCCAACACCAAGTCCACTGGCTCAAACAGCCTGGCATATAAGTGAGCGATCATGCAAAGAAATCAAGTAACAGCGCTCGAACTACTCCTACTAAGCATGCATGCAAGTTGCGCATATAAAACGAACATGACCGAGCTCGTGGACTTCAACAGAAGATCATGTGTGATCTTTCTCGAAGTTAGTTCTGCGTCTCGCACGTCTTGGAATTCCATCAACTCATGCAAGTACTCCGACTACTTGTTTTTGTCCGCCTCTTTTTTGTAAATTGCAGCAAGGTGCTTCCAATCTTCCTAAGACGATCGATGAATTCTGCTTAAAACATGGACTGGTCATGTCCAAGTCCCAACCACTAGAGTACTAGTGCGTACTAGTGCGTACTACTAGGGTACAAGTTATTATAACAAGTTTTGCACGACTTTGATGAGGGGAGAGTGATCACGGGCTCACGGCGACGCATCTTCGGTTTGTTTTCGTACTTATAGTTATCGTTAGATGGTCTATAGATATAAATATAATTTTTATTACATTTTGTGTTCATTGTAATGCCATGATAGATAATGAATAGATCAAAAAAAACCGAGAAAAAAATAGAGTACTAGTTACTGTGGCTGGCCGAATTGGGCAATGAAACCAAAAGATTTTGGCTAAAGTAGGTGTTTGTTGGCAAGGAAAATAAACTGTACAGTAAATCTTCTGGACATATACATATGGCCCACATGTTAGTTAATTTCCAGAAAAAATCGATCTCACCTAAGGGCATGTACAATGGTGATATCTTAGGAGTGCCACGTAGGATAGATGATGAGGTGGAGGAGAGAGAAGTCATAAGAAAATGCTTGTCTTCTCTTATTTAAGATAAGACAAGAGATGATCTCTTAGCACAATATGTCTCACCACGTTTTTAGGAATTACTAATTATTGAAGATAAGACTAAGAGATAACCCATTGTAGACGTTCTTTTTTATCATATCTAAATTACATGCAAGATTTAAGATAAGACTATCTTATCAACCATTGTACATGCCCTAATGTGAGATCTCACCCAATCTCTCGTTGTTTCACTGGAGTGGACGATGGCCGCAAAGTTGCCTTGCGGGGCTAAAGTTGCCAGTTATATAGGAGTATATATATAGTTTTTCACATCCGCTATACAACCTTGGCATGAAGCTCAATGTAACAGTCCATTTGAGATTGTGCATGATATTTTTTTTTCTCCGCAAAGAATGGCTTTACTAACTCACAATGTAGCATTAAAGGATACAAAGTATAATGATCATAGACCCAACCTATGAGTGGTTAGGATGTACACAACCAACTCAAACTCATGCGTGCATGGTAAAATAAAATAAAAGCGAGAAACAACAAAATCGTAGGACACGAGAATCATACCTAAGTCGATGGGGTGGGGTCTATCCATGAACTATGCCGTCATCCATGTGTAGAAAAAGGCTCTTTGATCATCAGCTTCAATCGCATACACACCATCATAAACAACGGCTGGTACTTGGGTCGATTAAGAATAAACCACGAACAAAATCGATGCATGCATCGGTTGACAACCTGCATAGGAGATTGAGTTTTACCCTGTTTCGTGTCCTTGTTAGAGCTTTATATGATCTTTGATTGTCGTTTGACGAAGCTCTCTGCGTCCTTCCGGACCCACCACAGTTCAATTTTTTTTACTCCGATTCGATTGTTACTTCGTCAACAACTGACTCTTAGTATGCGTTTGGTAGGGCGCATTAGGTCGGGATAGACCCGCGCGGGAAGAAAATTGTCCGTTTGGTTACCCGCATTTACTGTTGAGCCCAGGGCCGGCCCTGTGTTTCGGGAGGCCCTAGGCGAACTCGACCACATGGGACCCTATGTCCTAAGTCCTAAGACCATATATATGTATGTGTGTTGTGTGCCTTATTAAGAGTAACTATCAATCACACATCTTTAGTTTAAAATTTGACTATAATAATTCAAATGACTCCATCGAGATCAATAATAACCAAATTCGAACTAACTCCATCAACAACAATAATACTAAAAGATCACAAAATGAAACTAACATGACATAATTACCTCAAATAAGAACCAAATTAGACTGACTCCATCAACAACAAGAATCCTTTAATGGTAGAATTCTCGGACCACTTTCTTTGTTTTTCCTCCTTTTTTCAGCACCTGACAATTGCTTCTTCTTAGTTAACATGACATGCTAATGTTCTAAAATCATGAAGAGAAGATCAAAAGAGGATACAAAGAATTAGGAATTTATACATCGGATGATTGGAACCCTAGACATGTATATAGAATGACAAAAAATTGATAAATTGGATTAGAAAATTTTAAAAGTTTGTGCATACTGCAATTGGAGGATGGATCATGGATGCATAGTTGAATACGTACATACTAAATAAAGAATAAATAACCTACTGAAATTGTCAAGGGTTTGAGGAATGGACAAAAACTGAGGAACATGGATGGAAATGTTCAAACGTACTGACTTCGTCAAGACTTGCAGTCGGTTGGATGTATACTTGTATAGGTATTGCCGTGGTGCCGCCTTGCCGGATGCAGGATGGCCGGGCTGCCCGATAGCCGTGCGGCACCGGCGCAGACAACGGCGGCCGAGGCGAGGGCGACGCGGCAAGGCGCCAAGCGAGGAGGTCGACGGGCGTCACGGGCGACAGTTCAGCGTCCACGAATCACGATTCATGAACCTACCAAGGAGAATGAGTAGTCGTGTGCCTGGCAACTGGCGTGAGTCACGGCGCCTGACGCTTCGCGTTCTGTAATCCATCGACGATCGCTAGCTAGCTATCTGATGGGCCTAGCCCATTTTTCTCTTCAATTCTTTTGTATTTTTTATTGGGCTATAGTGTATATATACTTCAGCATGGGCCCCTCCCTCGCCTGGGCCCTGGGTCGTCGCCCCATCGGCCATACCCCAGGGCCAGCCCTGGTTGAGCCTGCATAGCACGAAGATTAAAGCACCTCTGAACGGTCGTTTTTTGTGGAGTCAGGCCCGCGCGATGCAACGCTAGGCACGTGGGCATGGGCGGTTGCACGCGTGGGTGTGGTCCCGAGACGTCGCATTGTTTCCAGACGCGTCGTCCTAAATTAATCTCACCTCCCTTCCTCACCGCTCTCTCCCCTCTTACCCACTCACACCTGCGATGGCGACCACCTGAGCTCCAGTGCGAATCAATCCAAGATGGCGGCGGTAACCACTGGAGCGACTATAGACCTCCACCGGAGTGCATCGTGTTGGGGATCGTTGCAGAAAAACAAAAAAAATCCTACGCATCACCAAGATCCATCTATGGAGTTTACTAGCAACGAGAGGGAGGGAGTGCATCTTCATACCCTTGAAGATCACGATGCGGAAGCGTTACAAGAACGATGTTGGTGGAGTCGTACACACAGTGATTCAGATCGCGGTCGATTCCGATCTAAGCGCCGAACAACGGCGCCTCCGTGTTCAACACACGTACAACCCGGGGACGTCTCCTCCTTCTTGATCCAGCAAGGGGGGGAGGAGAAGTTGGGGAAGAGCTCCGGCAGCACGACGGCGTGGTGGTGGAGCTTGCAATCTCTGGCAGGGCTTCGCCAAGCTCTATGGAGGAAGAGGAGGAGTTGGGAGGGGAAGAGGGCTGCGCCAAGGAAGGGGTGCGGCTGCCCTCTCTCTCCCTCATTATATATAGGGGGGAAGGGGGAAGGAGGAGGCACCCTAGGGTTTCCCTAGGGGAGGGGCGGCGGCCATAGGGGAAACCCTAGATGGGTTTGGGTGCCCCCACCCCTAGGAAACTTGCCCCCCAAGCAGGGAGGGCCGGCTGCCCTAGGGGAGGCGCCCCCACCTCTCCAGGTTACGTGAGATGGGGTGGGAGGGGCGCTCAGCCCCTTAGTGGGCTGATGTGCCCCTCCCCTTGGCCCATAAGCCCCCCCAACGCTTGTCGGGGCCTCCGAAACCACTTTCGTACACGCTGGTCGTCACCCGTTACCCCCGGAACAATTCCGGACTCCAATATCCTTCGTCCAATATATCGATCTTCGCCTCCCGACCATTCCGGAGTTCCTCGTCACGTCCGGGATCTCATCCGGGACTCCTAACAACCTTCGTTAATCACATACTATTCCCATAACAACTCTAGCGTCCCCGAACCATAAGTGTGTAGACCCTACGGGTTCGGGAACAATGCAGACATGACCGAGATACCTCTCCGGCCAATAACCAATAGTAGGATCTGGATACCCATATTGGCTCCCACATGTTCCACGATGATCTCATCAGATGAACCATGATGTCGGAGATTCAATCAATCCCGTATACAATTCCCTTTGTCTACCGGTATAGTACTTGCCCGAGATTCGATCGTCGGTATACCGATACCTTGTTCAATCTCGTTATGGCAAGTCTCTTTACTCGTCCCATAACACATTATCCTGTGACCAACCCCTTAGTCACATTGATCTCATTACGATGATGTCTTACCGAGTGGGCCCAGAGATACCTCTCTGTCATACGGAGTGACAAATCTCAGTTTTATTTCGTGCCAACCCAACAGATACTTTCGGGGATACCCGTAGTGTACCTTTATAGCCACCCAGTTATGTTGTGGCGTTTGGCACACCCAAAGTATTCCTACGGTATCAGGGAGTTGCACAATCTCATGGTCTAAGGAAAGGATACTTGACATTCGAAAAGCTTTGGCATACGAACTACACGATCTTGTGCTAGGCTTAGGATTGGGTCTTATCCATCACATCATTCTCCTAATGATGTGATCCCATTATCAATGACATCCAATGTCCATGGTCAGGAAACCGTAACCATCTATTGATCAACGAGCTAGTCAACTAGAGGCTCACTAGGGACATATTGTGGTCTATGTATTCACACATGCATTAGGATTTCCGGATAATACATTTAAAGCATGAACAATAGACAATTATCATGAACATGGAAATATAATAATAACCATTTTATTAATGCCTCTAGGGCATATTTCCAACAGTTTCCCACTTGCACTAGAGTCAATAATCTAGTTACATTGTGATGAATCAAACACCCATAGAGTTCTGGTGTTGATCGTGTTTTGCTCATGGAAGAGATTTAGTCAACGGATCTGCGACATTCAGATCTGTATGCACTTTACAAATATCCATGTCTCCATCTTGAATATAATTTTAGATGGAGTTGAAACGTCACTTGATGTGCTTGGCCTTCTTGTGAAACTTGGGCTCCTTGGCAATGGCAATAGCTCCAGTGTTGTCACAGAAGAGAGTCGTCGGGCCCGATGCACTTGGAATAACTCCTAGGTCGATGATGAACTCCTTCATCCAGACTCCTTCATGCGCTGCTTCGGAAGCAGCTATGTACTCCGCTTCACATGTAGATGCCGCCGCGGCGCTTTGCTTGCAACTGCACCAGCTGACTGCCCCGCCATTTAAAATATACACATATCCGGTTTATGACTTGGAGTCATCCAGATCTGTGTCGAAGCTAGCATCGACGTAACCCTTTACAACGAGCTCTTCGTCACCTCCATAAACGAGAAACAAATCCTTAGTCCTTTTCAGGTACTTCAGGATGTTCTTGACCGCTGTCCAGTGTTCCATTCCGGGATCACTTTGGTACCTCCCCACCAAACTTATGGCAAGATTCACATCAGGTCTGGTACACAGCATGGCATACATAATAGAACATATGGCTGAGGCATAGGGGATGACACTCATCTTTTATCTATCTTCTTCCGAGGTCGGGCATTGAGCCGTGCTCAATCTCATACCTTGCAATATAGGCAAGAACCCTTTCTTGGACTGATCCATATTGAACTTCTTCAATATCTTGTCAAGGTATGTGCTTTGTGAAAGACCAATGAGGCATCTTGATCTATCTATATAGATCTTGATGCCTAATATGTAAGTAGCTTATCCAAGGTCCTTCATTGAAAAACATTTATTCAAGTAGGCATTTATACTTTCCAAGAATTCTACATCATTTCCCATCAGCAATATGTCATCCACATATAATATGAGAAATGCTATAGAGCTCTCACTCACTTTCTTGTAAATACACGCTTCTCCCCAAGTCTGTATAAACCCAAACGCTTTGATCACCTCATCAAAGCGAATGTTCCAACTCCGAGATGCCTGCACCAGCCCATAGATGGAGCGCTGGAGCTTGCATACCTTGTTAGCATTCTTAGGATCGACAAAACCTTCCGGCTGCATGATATACAGTTCTTCCTTAAGGAAGCCGTTAAGGAATGCCGTTTTGGCGTCCATTTGCCATATCTCATAATCATAGAATGTGGCAATTGCTAACATGATTCGGACGGACTTCAGCATCGCTACGGGAGAGAAAGTCTCGTCATAGTCAATTCCTTGAACTTGTCAATAACCTTTAGCGACAAGCCGATCCTTATAGATGGTCACATTACCATCCGCGCCAGTCTTCTTCTTAAAGATCCATTTATTTTCTATGGCGTGCCGATCATCGAGCAATTCAACCAAAGTCCATACTTTGTTATGATACATGGATCCTATCTCGGATTTCATGGCTTCAAGCCATTTGTTGGAATCTGGGCCCGCCATCGCTTCTTCATAGTTCGAAGGTTCACCGTTGTCCAACAACATGATTTCCAGGACAGGGTTGCCGTACCACTCTGGTGCGGAACGTGTCCTCGTGGACCTACGAAGTTCAGCAGTAACTTGATCTGAAGCTTCATGATCATTATCATTAACTTCCTCTCTAGTCGGTGCAGGCACCACAGAAACATCTTCCTGCGCTGCGCTATTTTCCGGTTCGAGAGGGGCGACAATCACCTCATCAAGATCCACTTTCCTCCTACTTACTTCTTTCGAGAGAAACTCTTTCTCCAGAAAGGATCCATTCTTGGCAACAAAGACCTTGCCTTCGGATCTGAGGTAGAAGGTATACCCAATAGTTTCCTTAGGGTATCCTATGAAGACACATTTTTTCCGATTTGGGTTCGAGCTTTTCATGTTGAAGTTTCTTGACATAAGCATCGCATCCCCAAACTTTTAGAAACGACAGCTTAGGTTTCTTCCCAAACCATAGTTCATACAGTGTCGTCTGCCCTATTTAAAGTGAATGCGGCAGTCTCTAAAGCATAAACCTGAAATGATAGCGGTAAGTTGGTAAGAGACATCATAGATCGCACCATGTCCAACAGAGTACGATTACGACATTCGGATACACCATTACGTTGAGGTGTTCCACGCGGCGTCAAATGTGAAACAATTCCACATTTCCTTAGGTGCGTGCCAAATTCGTGACTTAAATATTCTCCTCCACGATATGATCATAAGAACTTTATTTTTCTGTCACATTGATTTTCAACCTCATTCTGAAATTCCTTGAACTTTTCAAAGGTCTCAGACTTGTGTTTCATTAAGTAGACATACCCATATCTACTTAAGTCATCAGTGAGGGTGAGAACATAACGCTAGCCACCGCGAGCTTCAACACTCATTGGTCCGCACACATCGGTATGTATGATTTCCAACAAGTTGGTTGCTCGCTCCATTATTCCAGAGAACGGAGTCTTGGTCATCTTGCTCAAGAGGCATGGTTCGCACGTGTCAAATGATTCAGAATCAAGAGACTCCAAAAGTCCATCTGTATGGAGTTTCTTCATACGTTTGACACCAATATGACCAAGGCGGCAGTGCCACAAGTATGTGGGACTATCATTATCAACCTTACATCTTTTGGCATTCACACTATGAATATGTGTAACATCACGTTCGAGATTCAATAAGAATAAACCATTGACCAGCGGGGCATGACCATAAAACATATCTCTCATATAAATAGAACAACCATTATTCTCATATTTAAATGAGTAGCCATCTCGCATTAAACAAGATCCCGATACAATGTTCATGCTCAAAGCTGGTGCTAAATAACAATTATTGAGGTTTAAAACTAGTCCCAGAGGTAGATGCAGAGGTAGCGTGCCGACGGCAATCACATCGACCTTGGAACCTGAAAGGATCGATATGGTTGACTAGAGGGGGGGTGAATAGGCAACTAACAATTTTTAGCTTTTCTTGACCAAATTAAACTTAGGATCAAAATAGGTTGTCTAGATGTGCAACTACGTGAGCAACATATATGATGCAACAAGTAAAAGTAAGCAAGCAAGCACAAGATACTAAAACACTAAAGCTTCCACAAGTAAAAAGGATAGAGATAACCAAAAGTGGAGCCGGTGAAGACAAGGATGTGTTACCGAAGTTCCTTCCCTTTGAAGGGAAGTACGTCTCCGTTGGAGCGGTGTGGAGGCACAATGCTCCCCAAGAAGACACTAGGGCCACCGTATTCTCCTCACGCCCTCACACAGTGCGAGATGCTGTGATTCCACTATTGGTGCCTTTGAAGGCGGCGACCGAACCTTTACAAACAAGGTTGGGGCTCTCTCCACAACTGAATTGGAGGCTCCCAACGAAACCACGGAGCTTCACCACAATGGATATGGCTCCGAGGTGACCTCAACCGTCTAGGGTGCTCAAACACCCAAGAGTAACAAGATCCACAAGAGATTAGTGGGGGGAATCAAATTTCTCTTGGTGGAAGTGTAGATCTGGGCCTCCTCAACCAATCCCTAGAAAATCAACAAGTTTGATTGGCTAGGGAGAGAGATCGGGCGAAAATAAGCTTTGGAGCAACAATGAAGCTTGGGGGAGAAGAGGTGAGTGTTCTAGAGGAGGAAGAACACTTTATATAGTGGAGGGGAAGAGTGAACCGTTACACTCTTCTCAGCCCGCACAGAGCAGTACTACCGCCCTGTGTTAGGGACGAGGTTTGGAGGAAGGGAGCGGTGGTAGCCGCGGTGGTGGCAACGGTACTACCGCCTATAAGCGGTACTACCGCTGCTACTACCGTTGCTACCACCGTAGAACCCGACACGAAAAATGTTCGTCCCGGATCGACGCGGAGGTGGAGAGTAACCGCGGCGGTACTGCAGCATATGTGCAAGAGCGGTACTACTACTTGGAGCGCATATGCTACGGTACTACCGCGCCCACAGAAGAAGTTAGGAAAAGGAAGAGGATGAGGGTGCAAAAATGAGTGTACGTGATGATTCCACCCTGGCCTTTCCATTGTGGACCCCCCACCCCTTGATAGTACGGTGTCTCCTACGACTCAAGTCCACCAAAACAAAAGCCTAGCACGACAACACGTCTTAAGCTGATAACTCAGAGGGTAGATAATTGTCTCGTGCCTCTGGATGTATATGTGAAATACTTGGCACACACGATTAGTCCGCAAACGCATTGTCATCAATCACCAAAACCACAAAGGAAGGGACATGCCCTTACAATCTCCTCCTTTTTGGTGGATTGATGACAACACGGGATTTGCACAATAAGTAAGAATAAGTGAGGTGTAAGCAAACCCCACAGACTACAAAAGATAGACAAGCTCCCCCTAGATGTGTGCTTAAAAAGGAGTTGCTTGTGGAATTCAAACCACACACTCTAGGATCAATGCTCCCCTATCTTTTATAATCCGATAACAACTAATCAATGAGGAGACAAAAGTAAGTAACATAGTAGGTGCAACAGGATAGAACAAGAATTAAGCAGCACATACTAGAGTACTCGAAATAGAAGATAGCATAGGTCTCACACAATGAACGGTAGCTGAGTCTCATGAACACACCAAACCAGAATGAAAAGCAAAACACTAAAACACACGAGACACGACAACGCAAGTCACCGCAAAACGCAAATCACTTCTCCCCCTTTGGCATCGAGACACCAAAAAGGGGTAGAGAAAGACACAACGTCATCACACCGCTGCAGGGTCATCTGCACCTCCATCATCGGCTGGGGGCTGCTCGGGGTCAGAATCAGTCCAGTGACAATGCTGACAAACCAAGTTGTCCTCATCAGTGATCCTGCCCTCAGAGCCGCTGTTAACTGTGGCACCGAGCTGACGCATAAGCTCCTTGTGGCGAGTCCTGGACTTCTTCTCAGCGACATGGGCCATGTACTGACCGTGGGACTCCATGCAGAACAACTTCTTCATCTTCTTTTTCAGCTTCTTGGCACAAGATGGCTCAGCTCCAAATGGCATATAGTCATCATCGTCATCATCCTGGTCAGCCTCTGCCTCAGGATCATCAGCATCAGCCGGGATGTTAGGCTGAGCCGGAGTGTTCCAGAGATCCTTCCTCCTGAGTCTCTTGACCTCGTGGGAGACCAACTCGCCAGTCCGTAGAGCGTATCCCTCGTAGGTGTGCTCCCATGCCTTCTCAATGAGGAGCATAAATGAGACACTTACTCTCTGAGATGGCAGACAAAAGTTCAGACCATATGACATGAGAGATATCCAAAGTTTCTCCAGTGTTCTGTTCCTTCTGGCGCTGGCAGAAAAGAAGCATATCCACAAGGTAAGAGTGGACCATATCATGGTTCCCAATGCGAGGGAAAAGAGTCTCCCTGAAGATGCGGTGAAGGATGTCTAGAAACACAGGCAGCACATATGTCTCCTTCAGAGTCTCTGGGTTGACCTTCTTAGTGCAGTATGGCCACAGATTCTGCTTGTGTGTGGAGGTAGCATTATGATGAGGTCAAAAACCGACTGAGCTCTCCAGACCAAGATCTTCAACACCAAGAAGTTCCATGAACGCTTTCCACTTAACTGCCAGACGCCTTCCATTGGTCATCCATGTCAAGGTCCTTTCTGCATCAGTGTCAAGGTGAACGGTGGCATAGAACTAAGCCACCAGATCAGCATCAAAGTCCTTATTAAATGATATGATGTTGACAATGTTCAGCTGGTTGCACATCTCCAGAGCTTCGCCGAAATACTCTATATCCTTCTCCAAATAAGCAATATCGATTGAGCGCACATCAACATAGAGATTCTTCTTGGCCTTGATCACATCAAAGTAAGTAGCATATTGAAACCTGTTCCAGAACGACCGATTGACAAGGGTGGGCTCTTGTGCAAACTCATAGGGATTGCGCCGACGCCTCTCCCAAAACTCCTTGTTTGACATCTCTGTGACAGTCTTGGCCTTCTTAGCTGGCTTCTTGGCAGTGCTCTTGGCCGGTTGTTGTGATTGAGAGGGAAGAGCACTGGACGACGGAGCCCCTACAGAGCCACTGGCAGACCCGCCCGCTGCCTCAGAGGTGCAATAGCGCTTTGAACTGGCACGCCCGGGGTTGATGCGACGAGCAAGGTGTTCCGATGGGTCATCTCCTGAAGACAAACACACACACACAGAAGAGACACAGAGAACGAACAAGCATAATACACTAGACAAAGAGCAAAAACAGGATTCTTTGGTAGGGATATGTTGGAGGATGGCCTCTCCGCGGTACTACCGCATATGGGAAGCGGTAGTACCGTGAGAAGCGGTAGTACCGTGAGAAGCGGTAGTACCGGATATGGGAAGCAGTAGTACCGCATATGAGAGGCGGTAGTACCGCTCTGAGCGCAGGAACAGCTGTTCCCCCGCACGGTGGCAGATCCGGTACTACCGGAGAGGCAAAGAACAAAAATATCCCTATCAAAGTTCAATCCTAGCAGTATAAAGGAGTTCACCATCCTACTCAAGCCTTGATTTGGACAAAAATCAAGGAATGCATGCCCATTGCCCTTAAGAACCTAGATCTGAAAAATAGAGGCAACAAGAGAGAAACAATGGGCAATACCGGCATCCATGGCTTGAGGAAGGGGTGGGGATTGATCCCACCGAAGGAAAAGGTGAAACACCGCCCGGAGAAATCACCCCACCAGCGACCTTGTCGCTGGTGCTTCATTGGAGAGGATGTGGAGAGACGGGGGAGAATGGGTGTGGGAAGAAGAAAACTTCCCGACCCCCCCCCCACTTAACCCCCTGACTCGCGCTCCAGCGGTAGTACCGCTTCAATCGGGCAGTAGTACCGCTTAGGTGAGTAAGTAGTAGTACCGGGCTATCGAGCGGTAGTACTGCCCAACTTGGGAAAATGTCTCCGGAACTGAAATTTTCCTCCCAGGAGCCTCCTAGCGAGGAAAAACACCACAACGAGAAGAGAAACACAGGAGAACGAAGGAAACAACAACTCACACGATGACAGACAAACAAGACAGGAAACACACATCTCTTGAGAGAGATGGCGGTGGTCGAGGCCACCTATGTTTGAGTGAAGTGGTATGGCACCGCGAAGATTTTAACCTTGAGCCCATGACCACTACTCATCTTTGAAGCACATTAGTACCAACAAAAAGTTGAATGTGAAAGATACGATCAATTTGTGCATAATGAGGGAAGATAGAGTTCATTGAGAGAACAATGCTCCCCCTATTTCCATGCCTACATCTAAACAAGATACCATGGTGTGAGTGGAGGGTGTGCACAACTTCAATCCACATTGCTCAAATCTATGATATTAGCTCATGCCTTAACTCACGAAATCTTGCTTCATCCAATGGCTTCGTAAGGATAACTGCAAGGTTATCATGAGTGTTGACATAATGAACATCAATTTCTCCTCGCCGAATATGGTCCCGAATGAAGTGATATCGAATCTCAATATGCTTCGTCTTGAAGTGTTGCACCAGGTTGAGAGAAATCTTGATGGCACTTTCATTGTCATACCAAAGAGGCACTTTGTCACAAGTGACACCGTAATCCTTTAAGGTTTGCCTCATCCATAAAAGTTGTGCACAACAACTGCCGGCCGCCACATACTCTGCTTCAGTGGAAGAGAGAGACACACAACTTTGCTTCTTGGAAGACCAACTCACCAAAGAGCAACCAATGAATTGGCACCCTCCGGAAGTGGACTTTCTATCCACTTTGTCTCCTGCCCAATCCGAATCTGAGAAACCTACCAAGTTGAAGTTTGCTCCTCTTGGGTACCATAAGCCAAAGTTTGGGGTATGAGCCAAATATCAAAAGATTTGCTTGACTGCCACAAAGTGACTTTCCTTAGGTGAGGCTTGAAACCATGCACACATTCCCACACTCAACATGATATCCGGTCTAGATGCACAAAGGTAAAGTAAGGATCTAATCATAGAATGATATACCTTTTGATCCACAGCTTTACCATTGGGATCAATGTCAAGTTGGCACTTAGTAGGCATTGGAGTAGTAGCCGGCTTGACATCACTTAGATTAAACCTCTTGAGCATGTCTTGAGTGTATTTGTCTTGTTTGATGAAGATTCCTTCTCTTCTTTGCTTAATCTCAAATCCAAGGAAGTACTTCAACTCTCCCATCATGGACATCTCAAAATGCTTGGTCATGAGTGCGGCAAACTCATCATTGAAAGCTTTATTAGGTGAACCAAAGATAATATCATCAACATATAGTTGGCATACAAACAACTCCCCTTTGACCTTCTTAGTAAAAAGAGTGGGGTCGATTTTCCCAATCTCGAACCCACGATCTTGCAACAACTCGGTAAGATGCTCATACCACGCGCGTGGGGCTTGTTTAAGGCCATAGAGCGCCTTATCGAGTTGATACACGTGATCGGGGAACCTGGGATCCTCAAACCCCCGGGGTTGTTTGACATACACCAACTCATTAATAGGACCGTTAAGAAAAGCACTTTTCACATCCATTTGTTGCAATTTAAAGTTATGATGAGAAGCATATGCAAGCAACAAACGAATAGATTCAAGGCGAGCAACGGGGGCAAAGGTTTCACCGTAGTCGATACCCTCGACTTGGGAGTAGCCTTGAGCCACCAAACGCGCGTTGTTGTGAATGACAATTCCATGAGCATCTTGCTTGGTCTTAAAGATCCACTTGGTTCCAATGACATTATGGTTCTCCTTAGGTCTTGGCACCAATCGCCACACTTTGTCGTGCTCGAAGTTATGGAGTTCTTCATGCATGGCGTTAAGCCAATCGGGGTCCTCGAGCACCTCATAGACCTTTTGTGGTTCAACACAAGAGACAAAAGCTTGATGAGCACATTAGTTTGCTAATTTTCTACGAGTGCTTACCCCCTTTGTGATGCTCCCAAGGATGTTTTCCATATGATGCTCTCTAGAGGCGAGCCTGGAAGCAACTTTGGCTGCACGACGCTCCAATTGTTCTTCAAGAGATAATTGAGGAGCTATGAGTTGATCATCTTGAGCGTCGTCATGATCTTGATCTTGATCTTGAGCTTGCTCTTGATCTTGAACATGTTCGGAAGAGGGAACTTGGCCTTGTGTATCAGTTGGTGGCTCACCACCATCTTGTAGTTGATCTTGCACTTGGCCTTGTTCTTCTGATTGAGGGCCTTCACTTTGTTCTTCAGAAGCGTGTAGGTCTTGGGTTAGTGATGGTTCCACTTGAGTGGAACATTGTCCTTCCCCTTCAGCCACAAGGGGTTCCTCAATGGGTAGGATATAACCGACACCCATTCTTCTTATGGCTTGGGGAGGAATTTCATCACCTACATCACAAGTACCACTTTGCTCCACTTGGCAGCCATTATTCTCATCAAACTCTATGTTACACGTCTCCTCAATGAGTCCATTGGACTCGTTGAGGACACGGTAAGCATGAGAGTTTGTAGCATAACCAACAAATATGCCATCATGAGCTCTAGCTTCAAATTAAGACAAACGAGCACCTTTCTTGAGAATGAAACACTTACAGCCAAACACCCGGAAGTACTTGAGATTGGGCTTGTTACCCGTAAGTATTTCATATGGAGTCTTGTTCAAGCCTTTGCGGAGGTAGAGCCGATTGGATGCATGACAAGCGGTGTTGATGGCTTCGGCCCAAAAGTTGTACGGAGACTTGAACTCCGCCATCATGGTTCTAGCAGCGTCCATCAACGTCCGATTCTTCCTTTCTGCTACACCATTTTGTTGAGGAGTATAGGGTGCGGTATATTGATGTTTGATCCCCTCATCACTAAGAAACTCATCCAAGGTGTAGTTCTTGAACTCGGAGCCGTTGTCACTTCGAATCATCAAGATCTTTGCATCATGTTGACGTTGAGATTCATTTGCAAAGTTGATGACTGTTTGTTGGGTCTCGCTCTTCTTCTTGAAGAAGTATACCCAAGTGTATCTTGAATAATCATCTACAATCACCAAGCAATACTTTCTTCCCCCAAGACTATCAAAGGATGGAGGCCCAAAGAGATCCATGTGAAGGAGCTTTAAAGGTCTTTTCGAGTAGATGATAGTCGTGGGAGGGTGAGCCTTCTCATGTAACTTTCCTTCAATGCAGGCACTGCAAGCACGATCTTTGGCAAAGCTAACATTTGTTAATCCAAGGATGTGGTCCCCCTTGAGGAGACTTTGAAAAGATCTCATATTGACATGGGCTAGTCGGCGATGCCAAAGCCAACCCACATCAACTTTAGCCATTAGGCAAGTCGTGGTCTTAGTGGGTTGCTCCGAGAAGTTAACCACATAAAGACCGTTCTCGATATGCCCAACATAGGCTACTTTAAGAGTCTTGCTCCATAAGAGGGCCATTGTGTCAATATCAAAGAAGGTGGCGAAGCCCATGAGTGCAAGTTGACGAACGGAAAGTAAATTGTATGCAAGGGACTCAACAAGCATAACTTTCTCGATCGTTAGATCATGAGAAACAACAACCTTGACGAGCCCTAATACCTTAGAAGATGAAGCATCACCCCATTCGACGTTGGTGGCCATAGATAAACCTTGGTGCACGTCCACCACCAAGTCTTTGCTTCCAATCATATGATTTGTAGCTCCACTATCGAGCAACCATGACCCCCCACCAGAAGCAAACTCCTACATAATGTCAATGCTTGGATTTAGGTACCCATTTTGTAATGGGTCCTTTAAGGTTAGTAACAAGGTTCTTAGGAACCCAAATAGACCATTCAATGTGCTCATAAAAGGAACCAACAAATTTAGCAAAAACATGTCCATCACTAGCACGACAAAGAACATAAGAATGGTTAAAGTTGCCGGCTTTGGTGGATGGCGTGGCAGTGTTCTTTTTGACAACACCATTCTCCACAATGTTCTTCTTCTTAGGAGTACCCTCTCCTTATTTTACAAAGGTTTGCTTGAGAGGTAGAAGTTGTTTGGTCTTGTCGTTCTTCTTCTTCTTGGGCTTGGGAGCAATCCTGATTCCTTCTTTCGCTACAACTTCCTTTTGATTGCTCAAAAGCTCGTTGAGGTTCTTCTCGCCTTGTATGCACGACACGAGGCCTTTCTCAAGTTGTTTCTTCAACTTGGCATTTTCTTCAACAAGATGCACATGCTCGCAACATGGGTTAGTAGCATTTGCATTATCAATTAAGACCATGCGAGGAAAGGTAGCTTTCTGCTTGGTTAGCGAAACTTGAAGTTGATCATGAGACTCTTTCAGGTTAGTATGTACACTCTTCAAGACCTTGTGAGCCTTGTAAAGTGTAACAAACTCCTCCTTGAGTCTAGCATGGTCAACCACAAGCTTAGCCTTCTCGGAATTGAGCACACGAGAGACAACTAAAGCATGATCAAGATCTTTTCTAAGTTTAGCATGATCATCGTTGTGTGACTCCTCAAGAGCCAAACGATAACCACGCTCTTCCTAAAGAGCATCCGAGAGATCCGAGATCTCATCGGCATAGTCTCGACTATGCCCCTCCATTTTAGAAATGGTCTCCTCGTGAGCCTCAATCATGTCATTGGCTTCACCGAGTTGTTCCAAGAGATCAACGAAGTGCTTCTTGGGTTTGCCCTTGAGTTTACTCATAAACAACTCAAATTCATTTTCCTCCTCCTCCGTCCCCTCACTCTCATCAATACAGTCCATCAATGAAGGATTATAGGAGAGGGTAGAATTGATGTTGGGGGTTACCTTGTTGGTGGCCTTAGCCATGAGGCACTTGGCAATGATGTTTTCATTTGGTGAGTCGAAGAGGGATGATCGTGGAGTTGTTGCGATAGCAATGGAAGCCATAGTGACCATCTCATCATCTTCTTCATCATCACCATCCTCAACATATTCTTCTTGGGCCACCAAACCTCTCGGAGGAGTCTTCTTGTTGAGGTTGTTGGTGTTAGGATAGGATTTGGCCTTGTCCTTTCGAATAAGCTTGCCCCCATTGTCTTCTCTTTTCTCATATGGACAATCCACAACAAAGTGACTCACATTGCCACAATTGTAGCTCGTTCTCATTCATTGCTTGCCCTTGAGACCACTTGAGTTGTTCTTGTTGATGTTTCGCCTAGAATTCTTCTTGTTGCCCCAAAATTGCCTAGACGCTAGAGCCATATGCTCATGGTAAGCATATTTTGTGTCCTCGGGGCAACACTCATCTTCATCCCCTTCATCCTCATCTTCCACACAAGCCTTGGCCTTCAAAGCAAGGTTGGGCTTCTTGGATCATTGAGCTCGCAACACCGTGTTGTCGGCGGTCTTATCCAAGATCCTCATTGCAACGAACTCATCCAACACTTCACTTGAGGAAAAGGTGTGGAAGTCCGGTCGTTGATGGATGACGGAGGACATGGCCTTGTGATAAGGCATCACACTACTGGAATCAGCTACTTTGCCATCTGCCAGCTCTTTGCCATCAGCTACCCAAAAGCAGACGGCAAAGAACTGGCTAATGGCAAAGACCTTCTTTGCCATCAGCCAGTTCTTTGCCGTCCGCTGATGGGCCTCTAACCCCTCGTTGGTTACCCCAAGTGGAAGGTGTAAGATGCAGTGTTGTGGAAGTTTTTCCCTTAGCAAAGATGCCAAGGATCGAATCCCCAGAGACTCCTAGGTTCAACAAGTAGGTGTCAACTGCTACGACGCCAGATATTAGCAGTCAACGTGGACCTGCACATAGATACAAATAACTTTGCTCCCAACGAGTACAGAGAGGTTGTCAATCCCTCCGGCCTTGTAGTTCACAAAGGATTAAAAGCAAATGATAGTAGTGATAGATAGTGTTTGCAATAGTAAATAATAGCGAAAAGTAAATAGCGGATGTGATCAATGATGGTAATATGGACCGGAGTCTCATGATGTTCACTAGTGATGTCTCTCTCCCAAAAGACGATAAAACAACTATGTGAGGTAAACGAATTACAGCTGGGCAATTGACAGGACCACGAACGCAAACCAATGCTGACTACATTGCAAGAAATGTTGAGGTTCAAAGCATGGGCGGTACGCCAAAGTAAGTAGACCGAAATCCATCAATATCTACTACTAATCATCCACCTTGAGATATCTTTCCAGAACATCTCGCTGGTATTAAGTTGCGAGTCCCACCCATAGTGTAAACTCAATGCAACAGACAACTGCATTAAAAGAACTTTGCGTAAAGTAAACAATCCTTGCACCCGCGGGCACAAGCACCGTTGTTTCCCCCCTTGTGGCAACAGCACATCCCCTAGACTCATGTTTCTGTCACTCAAGCTAGTCATCGAGGGGCATGAACCCACAATCAAGCATAACGTTCCCTCTTGGAGTCACTACCCTACTTGGCCAAAGCAATAAATAACAACGGAGAACATGCAAGAATTACTTATGAACATAAATATAAAATAGGTAGATCAAATATATTACTCAAGATCAATCTGAACATAATCTCATAATCCATCGGATCCCAGCAAACTCAACATAGCAACAGCATAAGGATTACATATGTGCCTCGATCATGTAGGGCAGCTCACGAGGACTAATTAGTGAAGCACAAGAACGGGAGGAGAACATCACATAGCTACTGGTCATGGACTCATGGTCCAAGGGAGACTACTCACGAGTCATCCGGGAGGCATCCATGGTGGTGGAGAAGCTCCCGGTGGTGATCCTCCCCTCCGGCAGGGTGCCGGGAAGAGTTCTCCTGGTGCTCCCGATCTTGGAAGCGGCGGCGGCGGCGGAACAGAGATGGGACCGGGAAAAGAGTTCCTGTTCTGAGGGTTTCGGAGGACGCTTTAAATATATGCCAAAGAGGGGCATCGGGGAAGCTTCGGGGGGCCCAGGCGCCCCCCCCCGGCGCGGCCCAGGGGGGGCGCCGCCAGGGCGCCTGGAGCCCTGGTGCCCCCCCGGCTGTCCTTCGGACGCACGGTTGTTTCCGGAACGCTGGTTTTTATATAATTTTTCTGGATTTTTCCTGGCAGTTCTCGTAACGTGAAAACCTGAAATACAAAAACAGCCGAAAACAGAAACTGGCACTGGGGTGCACTGGATTAGTAGGTTAGTCCAAATATGATCAAAAGTGTATGGAAGTGTATGAATATCATAGCAATATCACCCAAAAGTAGCATGGAGCAAGCAAACATCCCCAAGCTTAATTCCTGCTCGTCCTCGAGTAGGTAAATGATAACAAGAATAATTTCTGTGGTGACATGCTATTAACCATATAGGACTTTTTATAGTCATATGACAAAAGCTTACTGAGACAATGAATCTATAGTAATTAAGTTGCCTCATGAAAAAATCACAAATGACTGAAAGTTTTACAACATGAAACTGAAACATCAAAAAGATTTGCAATGAACATGATGCGCAAATATGATAAAGTGATATCTAGCTTGCCCCCTTTAGTGAAGCAAAACATAAATGCAGGGGCACCTTCAAGGTTTAAGTGATGACTAGATACAATGATTTCAAAATGAACGATATCACAATCATGCAAAAGACAATGCTACTTTGGGACAATGCACATTACACTCAGAATGACAATCATGCTCTCAATAGTTGGTGCTTGAAGAAAGTAGGTGGAAACTCATAAAAGTAAAAGAATGGCTATGTGCTAGAGCTTTTTATTTTTAAAACATAGAAGCAATTTTGTCAACGGTAGTAGTACTTCATATGTGTCATGCATAAGACATCCTATAAGTTGCAAGCCTCATGCATCGAATACCAATAGTGCTCGCACCTTGTCCTAATTAGATCGGATTTCCATGGGTTATCATTGCATTACATATGTTTCAACCAAGTGTCACAAAGGGGTACCTCTATGCCACCTGTACAAAGGTCCAAGGAGATAAATCGCATTTGATTTCTCGTTTTTGATAGATCTCAACTTGAGGACATCCATACCGGGACAATATAGAAAATAGATGATGGACTCCCCTTTAATGCATAAGCATATTCTCATAAGAGATTGAGGATTAATGTCCAAGCTAAAACTTCCACCATGATACATGGCTTTGGTTGGCGGCCCAATGTTCTTCTCTAACAATATGCATATTCATACAACCCACGGCAAATCACCCTTACTTCAGACAAGACGAACATGCATAGCAACTCACATGATATTCAACAAAAGAGTGACAGTTGATGGCGTCCCCAGAAACATGGTTACCGCTCAGCAAGCAACTTATAAGAAATAAGATACATAAGCAACATATTCTTTACCACAATAGTTTTTAAGCTACTTTCCCATGAGCTATGTATTGCAAAGTTAGTTCGCTTAGTACAGGTGGAGGTTAGCAAAAAGACTAGGAGCGACCAACTAAGAGAGCAATGACGGTCATAATCATGCAGAGCGACAAAGCAATATTGAATCAGGCATGGAAGTTATATCGCTACTCAGAAATAAAAGATCATCAAGGCTTGACAGACTTTCTTTATAGTCTTAAATATGCGAGAGCATACGCAAAGTCAATCAAAATAAATTCTTGAAGGAAGATATTACTAAACCATACCACATCATAGGCAAACAAACCATGTTGGTACTCCAATAACACATTGGGAACCCCCCAGCTATTTGGGATTAACCATAAGAAAACCTGAACTACTAAGCACCATTATGCACGTAGCATCTTTATCATAGACACATTAACCAATGCAACGGAAGCAAACTCTCTTAATAAGGTGAGCATGATAATTAAAGAGAGTTCAAGCAACCAACTAAACAAAAACTCTTTGAAAAGATAAGCATGAATACTAAGAGCAGAGCATGATAGTAGCTATTAAAAGACAAAGAACACACACAGCAAAGATAGACATGAAAATTCTATGTTATGTTCTAGGCAGAAGTGGAGCATGTTTCTCTCCCACATAAAGAATGCTGAGTTCCGACTCGTTATGAAAAACTAAAAAGAAAACTAAAAACAAGACGCTCCAAGCATAGCACTTAACACATGAAGTGATAAAAATATAGTGGAACGAAAGACGAACTGATAATGTTGATGGAGATGGGGATGCACGGGGGCATCCCCAAGCTTAGACGCTTGAGTCTCCTTGAATATTTCTTGGGGGTGCATGGGGGCATCCCCAAGCTTGAGCGCTTGACACTCCTGAATCTTTTTTATCATCTTCCCTCGCACACTTGAAAACTCCCTTCATACATAACTCATTATAATCTGATTAGCAAGGTTAGTACCCTTAATAAAATAATTGCACCTTGCTGGAAATGAAGATATTCTTGAAGTTCAACTGTTTCTCAAGATTGCCAAAACGTTTTTGCAAAGAAAAAGCAAGCTCTTGATTTGCAAAGTGAAGGAAAGGCAAAACAGGACAGAATCTGTGAAAAACAGAACAGCAGGTAGTAATTGATCTGTTCGGGATACTCTGCAACTCAAATCAAAAAACTCAGAACAGATGCACGAAAGACAATTATATAGAGAACGCTGTCGAAAAAATTCAGACCAAAAAGATGATCTGGTGATTTTATATGAATTTTTCTATCCAAGGACAGAATCTGTTTCCTGGACAGCACCTCACAACTTTTGAACTTTCTAGCAATCAGAGGCTATACTTGGCACAAATATGAAAAGCAAAGATACAATGATGATGCTACAGCAGTAAACAACATCAAGACACAACAAAAGCAAAAAATTTATTCATTGGGCTGCCTCCCAAAAGCGCTTTCTTTTATGCCTTTAAGCTAGGCATAATACATAGAGATCAAGTTTTATCAAGAGTAAAAGAATAGCTAGCACGTACAACGGACTCAAAAGATAACTTGATCTTCTTTCGAGGGAAGTGTTCCATCCCTTTCTTGAGAGGAAACTGAAATTTTATATTACCCTCTTTCATGTCAATGATAGCACCAACGGTGCGTAAAAAGGGACGTCCCAAAATAATTGGACATGAAGGATCACATTCAATATCCATAATAGTAAAATCAACGGGCACATAATTATCATTGACAACAATAAGAACATCGTCGATACTCCCCAAAGGTTTCTTTATGGAAGAATCAACGAGAAAATCACCAAAAGAACAAGAATCAAAAGGTTTCAATTTAAGCATATCATATAGTCTTTTGGGCATAATGGAGGTACTGGCTACAATATCACATAAAGCATAGCAAGAGAAGTTGTTTATCTTAATTTTAATCATAGGATCCCAACCATCTTCTAACTTTCTAGGTATGGAGGCTTCTACTCTAAGTTTCTCCTCCCTAGCTTTGATAAGAGCATTAGTGACATGCTCTGTGAAGGCAAGATTAAGCGTGCTAGTGTGGGGATCTTTAGCCATTCCTTGTAGATAGGTGACAACTTCTGAAATACTACAATTATCAAAATCAATTTTATCATTAGTGGGCAGAATTGTAGTGTCATCCTCTTTGTTTAAATCGCTCTCTATTATAAGAGTTTGAACATCTTCCCAAGTTTGGGGAAGCTTAGGAGCAATTTTAAACTGAGGCTCATACTCTTTTCCTGGAAGACCATGCCATGGGCACAGCCCTCCGTCAAGACTAATATAATCACAAGGTTTATTACTTTTGTACATCCCGACAGTGGTAATTGGGGTAATGGAAGAAGGGGTATACTCCTTCCATTTAGTGTTTTTGGTAGAACCCATAGTAGCAAGCAAGCAAGATAACTATTTTTGTGATTTTCGATAAAAGGTACTAAAGCAAAAACTGAAAGGTAAACTAACAAGAATAAAAAGCAAAGGTAAAAGATAGCGTGCAACTCCCCTATCCTGAAGAGTGGAGTCCCCGGCAACGGCGCCAGAAAAACTCCTTGATGGGCCTCTAACCCCTCGTTGGTTACCCCAAGTGGAAGGTGTAAGATGCAGTGTTGTGGAAGTTTTTCCCTTAGCAAAGATGCCAAGGATCGAATCCCCAGAGACTCCTAGGTTCAACAAGTAGGTGTCAACTGCTACGGCGCCAGATATTAGCAGTCAACATGGACCTGCACACAGATACAAATAACTTTGCTCCCAACTGTGACGCCCCCGATTTGTCCGTACACTAATCATGCATGCAAATGTGTACGACCAAGATCAGGGACTCACTAGAAGATATCACAACACAACTCTAGACACAAATTAAAATAATACAAGCTTTATATTACAAGCCAGGGGCCTCGAGGGCTCAAATACAAATGCTCGAAAACACAAGAGTCAGCGGAAGCAACAATATCTGAGTACATACATAAATTAAACAAGTTTGCCTTAAGAAGGCTAGCACAAAAGTAACAACGATCGAAAAGGCAAGGCCTCCTGCCTGGGACCTCCTAACTACTCCTCGAAGCCGAACTCCATGTAGAAACATCATCGGGGTCCTCTGGCTCCTGGACTCCACCATCTGGTTGCGTCATCCGAGAAGAAAGGAAGAAAGGGGGAAAAGGGGGAGCAAAGCAACCGTGAGTACTCATCCAAAGTACTCGCAAGCAAGGATCTACACTACATATGCAAAGATATCTGTGTAAAGGGGTAATGTATGTGGACTGAACTGCAGAAAGCAGAATAAGAGGGGGATAGCTAATCCAATCGAAGACTACGCTTCTGGCCACCTCCATCTTGCAGCAGTAGATGAGAGTAGCTGGAAAGTATCAAGTATCCTTGCTTCTCGCAGCCTCCGTCTTGCAGCAGTAGAAGGGAGTAGATGGTAAGTTCACCAAGTAACAACGTATAGCATAATCCTACCCGGTGATCCTCCCCTTGTCGCCCTGTGAGAAAGCGATCACCGGGTTGTATCTGGAACTTGTCTGGGTGTGTTTTATTATGTATCCAGTTCTAGTTGTCATGAGGTCAGAGTACAACTCCGGGTCGTCCTTTTACCGAGGGACACGGCTATTCGAATAGATTAACTTCCCTGTAGGGGTGCACCACATAATCCAGCACGCTTGATCCCATTTGGCCGGACACACTTTCCAGGGTCATGCCCGGCCTCGGAAGATCAACACGTCGCAGCCCTACCTAAGCACAGCAGAGAGGTCAGCACGTCAGTCTAAGTCCTAAGCACACAGGGGTCTGGGCCCATCGCCCAATGCACACCTGCATGTTGCGAGGGCGGCCGGTGAGCAGACCTAGCAACCTCCATTACTAAGGAAGTTACGTTACGCGGTCCAACCCGGCGCGCGCCGCTAAACCGCTGACGTCAAGAAGGCTTCGGCTGATACCACGACGTCGAGTACCCATAACTATTCCCACGTAGCTGGTTAGTGCGTATAGACCAAATGGCCAGACTCAGATCAAATATCCAAACTCGTTAAGCGTGTTATTATGAAAATCACCGCGGACAACGACCAGGGCCAGGCCACCTCTCGACTGGGTGCCTCAACCTGCCCCTGTCGCTCCGCCACAAAGATCCACTCGGGGTCCGTCGGGAACTCAGGCCCACCACTGCCTGGATGGAGCCACCTGTCCTTTCAGCTCCCACATCGGAATCACTTGCGGGTACTCAATGAGCCGACCCGACTTTAGTCACATCATGTGTCATGTAAAGTGTATGTAGTATATACCCGTGATCACACCCAAGTGATCACGGCCCGATAGAATAGCAGGGCAGACGGACAAGGGTGTAGGGCCACTGATGGAGTACTAGCATCCTATACTAAGCATTAGGATGGCAGGTAAAGTATCAACAATTGTAGCAGCAAAGGCAGGCTATGCAGTAGAATAGGGGTAATCGAACAGTAACATGCTACGCTACTCTAATGCAAGCAGTAGAAAGAAGAATAGGCGATATCTGGTGATCAAAAGGGGGGGCTTGCCTGGAAGCCCTGCAGACGAAAGGAATCTTCGGAAGCGTAGCCGTAGTCGAACACCGAAGCACCAATGGTCTCGGGGTCTATCACAGTATCGGAGTCTACCGAAAATAAGCAACGAAGGGGAAACAAATAAATAACAAAGCAAACAATACCATCACAAAGCATAACATGGCAAAAGGCGGTGCTACGTGTGGCCTAACGCGGTAGGAGGTGATACTGGCAAGGATGAAAAACATCCGGGAAAGTATTCCCGGTGTTTTGCGTTTTCGGGCAGATGAAACGGAGGGGGAATGTTGCACGTTCGGTATGATAGAGAGGTGTAGTGGACGAACGGGTTGCGTAGTCGGATGCGTCTCGTCGTTCTGAGCAACTTTCATGTACAAAATATTTTCATCCGAGTTACGGTTTAAAAGATATGATTTTCTAAAGTTTTTATTAATTTCTGGAATTTAATATTAATTAAATTAATTCAAAAAAGGATTTATGACATCAGCATGACATCATGCTGACGTCATCATGGTCGACTGGTCAAACTGACCAGTGGGTCGCACTGGTCAGTGACACAGTATATTTAATGCTATATTTAATTAACTAATCCTTATTAGTTTAACTAATTAAAGTTAATTAGATTAATCATAATTAATTAGTTTAATCTTAACATTATTTAATTTAGTTAATTATCCATTAGGTTAATTAAAGACATGATTAATTAGATTAATCATCTAGTTAATTAATTAATTGATTAATTAACATTATTAATTATTTATATTTATTTATCTATTTTATTTTACCATTTTTTTATTAACGTTCTGGGGCAGGCCCCGCATGTCATTGGCCCATAGGGGCTTAGCGGGTTGGGGGTCTTGCGAGCGACGGCGCCGAACGGGCGCTGGGGCGGGGCGCACCCAGGCCGAAGCCCGCCCGGGGCGGGGCGAGGCCGTCGAGCGCCGCACCGCCGGCGGCCATGGCCGGAGGAGGGGTGGCCGCGGCCCGGCGGCGCAGGGGAGGAGGACACGCCGGCGCGGCCTGGCGCACCGGGCGGCGGCGGCCAGCACGGGAAGAGCCGGCGAGCGGCGTGCGGCCAAGCAGCGGGGAGGGGCGGCTGCGACCGCGACAGAAGGGGGCCGGTGGCAGCAATCGAGGGAACAAGGCGGCTGCGGCGTGGCGCAGCGGCGACGGTGCTAGCAGAGGGCGACGCCGGCGAATGGCAGCGCGGGGAGGGGGCATCGGGGCGGCTGGCAGCAGCGCGACCAGCGCCGCGGAGCGGTGAGGGGCAGGCGATGCAGGTCGCGGGGGCGCGCGGCTTGCGGCCAGGTCGTCCCGGGGCGCGGCGACTAGCGCGGTGGAGTACGCGGGGAAGAGAGGAGGGCAGACGGGGCTCACAGGGGGGCCGCGTGCGAGCTCGAGGGGGCGCGGGGGGGTAGTCCGACGACGGCGGGGCGGTGCTTGAGGAGGTCGTGGAGGCGACAGGGCGGCGGGGATCGTTGACGGCGCCGGGCACGGGCGTCGGGGGCGGCGGTTGCCCCCGACCAGATCCACGGGAGCGGAGGAAGCGAGGGGGTGAGGGAGATCGAGGGGAAAATGGGGGGGGGTGCGGCTAGGGTTGGTCCAGAGGCGCCGCGGTGCTCTTGTAGGTGCCGGGGGGGCACAGGATGGCCGCCACGCACGGCCACGGCCGGCGGATGGCCGCCACGCCCCCCCCCCCATCGCACTGTAGCGGGAGGAAGGGGATGAGGGGGGAGCTAGGCTTGTTTTGTTAGATGGGCCAAGTGGCCCAGTAGATTAGGTCTTTTATTTTTCAATCAAGTTTTGTATTTTTTTCTTTTTTTGTTTTCTTATCTAGCTACTGTTTGTATTTTCTTTTTGCATCAAATTACCTTTGGTAAAATGTGAAACCTTGCCATATAATCACTAAGCATTATTTTGCACCGCCACAAAAAGTTTGGGCCCAAAAATAATTTATTAAGTTTGAGTTTATTATTAACTGGGATAAAAGGTGATGTTGGTCCACTATTTAATATCCAGCGGCATTTTTATATTCTGAAATATGTTAATTCTCACACGACAATTAGTTAGTGAATATTTGGAACACATCGAACATTTTTACTTAACAGCTTGAAGAAATATTAATTTGACTTGTTTTTTTGGAATTTGAATTTGAACCAGTTTCCAACTAACACGAGATTATCAACAGTAATTGCGGTGACGTGTCGTCATTAACAAAGGGTTACTGTAGCTTAATTATCCGGGCGTCACAATTCTCCTCCACTACAAGAAATCTCGTCCCGAGATTTAAGCAGTGGAGCAGGGGGAGGGGGCTGGTAGCGAAAACCTATCGAGTCTTCTCGGTCTTGACTGCCCTTTCGGAGAGGTTGATCCCTTTTTGTTGATGTCTTCATTTCTCTGCTTCAAGTCACTGTGATCAGGTCGTCATCCTTTCTTCGGGATCTCCATCGTTCTACGAACGCGAACAGGGGGAAAACTTTGGAGGAACATATCTCCATGAAGTATGTGCATCTGACAGTGAATTCAGAAAGTGATACACGAAGTACCCTACGCGTAGTATTTCAGTGAATCGATGGTACCAAAGTTTCAAACGGGTAGGCAGTCATTCGATGCCTAACCAGAAGCTGGAATGGGGGCTTGAACAACGAGAATAATATGGTGTTTGATATCAGGATGAAACATGGTAGAATTTAGCTCGTGAATTACACACGAAGCCAAGTGCAAAGCATACATTAGAATCAGGGTTGTACAAGAGAGTCATGTTTCGATCCAGTGGACCTGTGGGTTATGGGCCCACCATGTGGGTTGAAAGTAGAAAGGGTGGTGACATCTTGCACAGCCTCGACAGGGAGGCATGTGAGTGGATAGCTTGTCAGCTTTGTCGGCAACAATGTCGGAACCAAGGACGGGTATCGAAGAGAACCATTTTCTTGCTCGTTGAAACGAGGCGGACCGGTAGGCAAAGTTTTCTTCCATCGGTGGTTACCGTAATGTTACCAACCATAGTAACAGGGTCTTATCGACAGAGTTGTACAATAATGTATTTACATAAGCCGAGAATTATTACTGCTTAGATTATATGTAGATCAAAGAAGGTTAAACAAACAAATGGAAAGGAAAATTGTGATTACACACAATTATTAGGAGTATATCCTTCTCATGGACAATCAGAACATGGCATACGGGGTAGAAGAGCAAGTACCCAACCATTTAGATAAAGAGGTAAGGATTAATCAAAATGTTACCCATTCAACGGTGTTTGGATAACTAACCAAGAAACATTTAGCATTAGGATTCAAATGCTCTTGTTGAAAGTCGGGGTACCACAAACATGCTTCGAGATAGCATTGGCATGGTTTTGAAGCAAAGATCGGACTTGGATACATAAAAGATTCATCAGGTATAACTTATAGAATAAGTCTTATAATTTCCTCCTGGAAGAATGGTTATCCTTGCAAAAGAGATTATAATGATAGGTCCTCCAGCAGGGGTGCTAGGCATGACATCATATTACCGAGTCATCAAAGGACCAATATTATAACTACTGGAGAGTTGTCCCAACCATCATATCTAACCAAGATTCAGATCCGATTGGTGTCATGATACCTCAGACTCCGGATGTTCTAGAAGAAAAAGTGCAACACAAATCGACGAAATGACATGGCAAGATTCTCGGGAAATGAACTATGGGAGCGGGTCCCCGAAACAATAGTTCATCATTAAACCAAGGAGAGGATGAGGAGGTGGCTGATGGGCTCAGCGACAATTCACTGAGAATTCCAAACGGATGGATTTCCACAATAATGTGAACAAGAAGATGACACTTGTCAATTCAAATGATATAATGTTGTATGCTCGAGGAAAACATACACCATTAATCATTAGTTGATAGGTGTGCCCGAAACATGACCTTAGGCAGCAAGATCAATGTTAGAGTGACGATTCAATAACCAACAGTCTAATAACGAGCTGTGGATCGTTAACTTCAAAGAAATAGGGTTGCTAGAAGTACAGAACTCAAGCGACATCGTTAGCATATTGGTATCCCGGTTAGAAACAACACGGGGACCAAGGAAGAATGGTGATGGTGAGAAATATCATCATACCGAGAATTTCTAATAGGTGGAGCAATCCCCACAACATTCTCGACATAAAAGATAGTGATACTTCAAGGCAGAACACAACACTCACTGGAGAGCAAGTTGTAATCATAATGTGGACAAGTTCGCGATGAAAGGAAGTCAAGGATGTTTTCGATGATAATAAAAATCATCGAGGGCAAGGATGGTATTTCTTATCATGACGTCGTTGACATCTTGGAAGAAGTCAAAGTGTTGAAGGTGATCCGACACATTTACCGGGAGGTTTCAAGAGGATGCAATCAAACAACAACTGCAACAAGCAAGAGAATGACGAAGTGGCACGTTATAGGATCAATATAAAAGATGCAACATTGGAACCAACGTTGCCTTTCGAGACAAGCAACATGATGTTGAAAGCTCATCGTAAGTCGTGCTCTCACACTGAAGAATTCGTGCACCAAAGAAGGACGAGGTAGCACAGTCAAAGATAGCTAGACAAGGGATGTACCCGATAGTCAAGGAGTAAACCTGATTGAGTTTAAAAATTTCCCAGTAACATCTACTAGGGGTGTTGAATTTTTAGAGAAGATTTGATTTACTAAACGGTGTCCTCGGCTGACGGCAACCTAGAACCCGTAGAGTGATTACGACAAGCAAAGGTATTACTTCATCAAAAGTTCAAAAGGTGTGGTGCAAAGGCATGATATCCTCGAGATATCAGAGGGTAAAACTCGAAGGTAGAACACGATAGAAGTTGAACTAGGTCATCGACCTATGACAGTAGATGATTTAACCTTGTCAAAAATTGGCGAGGCGTGGAATGGATTTATTCCAGATATATTGAATAAGGACAGCATGGTCGAAACCATAACTGCAAGGGATCAAATTTATTGACACCGAAAGAATTATTTAGATGAAAAATCATTTTGCAAGAAGCTCCCGAGACGGTCTACATTGTTTCCATGGGCATGAACAAAAGCTCAAGGTCGACTCCCATTTCTCCAATGCATACGTTTCATTTACCTCTTGCTTTGATAAAACTATAATGTTGGAATTTTATCCGGTAGAACACCGGAAGGGTATGACTTGTGAAAACTTTTGGATTCTCACGGATTAGGGGAAGGCATAGGTTCAACCCATCGGGCATCTTAGTAACATATACCACAAGTTTCAAAAGTAAATATCACCAGCTCCAAGGGAGAGCCTGGTTGTCAAAGAAGAGGATACAATTTACCAAAGGTATTATGCATCAGGGACAGAACTTCTCGAGGTTTTTGTATAGGAAGGACACTGTCGGATAATATTTCAACAAGGATCGGGTGATCCACAACGGAGCTGATGTGAGTATCGGTACTCACTCAGAGGAAGAAGGAATGCAGAGGCATCAGATTCAAGAATCACCTGATTAGTCTGATGCTTAAATAGAAAGAAATTATGGTTTCCAAGATGAAGGATCAGAAGCAGACGCTCTGATCAAGGATGGATAGGTTGAAAACACTTAGCTGGACAATCAATAAAGGTTTGAATTGTCGAGAACCAACTCATGTCCGGAATGACGTCTGAGCCGAAAACATAATTTTAAAAAGGATAACCTGATGACTTCGTGCATACGCACACATTGAATCAATAGGTTCAAAAATAGCTAAGTCAAGCGATATTGACGAAGACTACTAGTCATATGGAATTAACCATAATGCAAGCAGGCAAGAATTTCAAGAGTAACAGCCTGTAGAGGATTTTCGAAACATCGAAAAGTATTCCGAAGAATTTTGGGAGACATATGAACAATCAAGGAGAACGGGTCCTCGATAAATGTGAGGAAATAACCGTGAGGGTTTTCATGCGAAATAAAACTGCTAGACAGTAAACTCAAAGGATTCTCGAGACAACGGAGAATATTTCGAGGCATCTTGTAACAACAAGAGCGACGAGGAATGATCGTGAGAATGACAAGGGCACACAGATATCCATAGGGATATATTGGTGTTAGTGAATTACAAAGGCAATGAACACAAGTTCTCGGGTTAACAGCGGAGAGTATCTTCAGGGTCTTCTGGTGCAGCGGACGATCATCGATCAATATGGTGCTCTCCGGGTGAAAGTGATAACGGGATCCTAATGTTAGATTTAGCAAATTTCATTTATCCCGAATAGGAGAGAGATAAGAGTCCCAGAGTATAGACGAGGAGTAAAAGATCCTAATACCACCCAATGGTGCTGTGGGCCCGTAAGCCACACAACAAGTTAGTAAATTTGTTTTTCAAAGACTAGACTCAACTTCGGCCAAGGAGTTGGAAAGGGGGGATTCCTACAGGCAGTCGGCTCTGATACCAACTTGTGACGCCCCCGATTTGTCCGTACACTAATCATGCACGCAAATGTGTACGACCAAGATCAGGGACTCACTGGAAGATATCACAACACAACTCTAGACACAAATTAAAATAATACAAGCTTTATATTACAAGCCAGGGGCCTCGAGGGCTCGAATACAAATGCTCGAAAACACAAGAGTCAGCGGAAGCAACAATATCTGAGTACATACATAAGTTAAACAAGTTTGCCTTAAGAAGGCTAGCACAAAAGTAACAACGATCGAAAAGGCAAGGAGTAAAAAAGCGGACGACAAAGGGGGCGGACGGCAAACAATTAGGGTACTAACGGGGCCCCTCTTTGCTGTCCGCTAGCAGACGGCAAAGAGTAAAAAAGCGGACGACAAAGGGGGCGGACATCAAACAATTAGGGTACTAACGGCTGAGCCCCACCCCGCCCACCTCGCTCTGTTTCTGTCCTCCTCCTCCCCGACGACCGCCGCCACCCGCCGCCGCCCCCGCCACCCACCGCCGTCCCCTTGCCCCACCTCCCCTCGCCCCGTCGCCCCACCGTCCCAACCACCCGCCGCCGCCGCCACCCGCCACCGCCCCTCGCCCCGTCGCCCCTACCACCTGCCACCGCCCCGGCGCCCCGTCGCCCGAACAGCTCCCCGCCCCATCGC
>LR738715.1:83103310-83122568 GCA_902687465.1 Secale cereale | reverse complement strand
CCACCCCGAAACCCCGGCCCCGACCCTCGACACCCTGACACCACACCCCGACCCCGACACGACACCCCGACACCCGACCCCGACCCCCGACACCTCCCGAAAAGGTATTCTTTGGCCTTCCAGAGGCCGATGGGGTCATATATTTGTGAATTATTAGTTAGGTCATATATTTTTCAATTTTGTTATGAAAAACATCATATATAATTGTGTTGATCGGGTAGTTTTAAATGTGCAGTTGTTTCATCGCTGCGAGGTTTGATGTTCGACAACCTCGCCGTGCGTTTGACGAGCTCTGCCCCTTCGTTCATGGGTGAGCACAAATGACATGTCCTCCTCCCCCATTAATTATTTGCTCTATTCCGATGAAACTTGATAGCTAGCTATATATGTGTCTTGAATCATCAGTATGCGTAACCAATATGTGTCTCCCATTCGAAAGTGTCATAGTTATAAATATGCATGCATTTGCATATTTATAACCTTGATTCTTTCGAATTGTCCAACGCTATCCATGGACAGCCCGAGTATGTGTAGATTGGGTTCGTTTTCCCATATGCTTTGCTCCGGATCCGACGCATAAATTTCGTCAGTGCCTCCCCTGTTGTTCTTCGGGTACACATCCTCTCTGTTTATTGCAGAGACGTGTATCAGGAGAACAGCGAGGAGGTGCTGCCGAAATTTTGTGTTGGATCTGGAGCATAGCATGGGAAAATGAACCCAATCTACACATACTCGGGTGGGATTAGGACCTATCATTACCTATTAGAGTGTAGGTTGCATGGACGTAATAAAATTGACAAAGTAGATCAACTGATGAATATATACATGGTGAATTACATATATAATTGTTGTGTGTCCAGTAGCTCTGAAAGTCAAGATGAGTGATCGTGCGTGGATGTATACCGGTCACACTGGTCAGAACAAATGGAGCGCTGAATGGTTCACAAAAACCAAGGGGTTTGTGCAAGCCGCATTTGCAAATGGCCAGAGGAAAACCTGGTGCCCCTGTTTCCGGTGCGGCAATTGGGAAAAGAGGACAGAGGCTGAAATGGGCAAACACCTGCAGAAGAGTGGTTTTACGCCCGATTATACGGTGTGGACATTTCATGGTGAGTCTGCCCAACATGACCGGGCTGAGGTGGATCGTCGTCGCACCGACGAGCATGGTACCGGGATGGAAAACATGGTGCAAGAGTATGATGATGCTCGGGATTCGGACGAGAAGATGGAGGAATCTGCAAAGGCCTTCAATGAAATGTTGGAGTCTTCAAAACGTCCGCTCCACGAGCACACTGAGCATTGTCAGTTGGATGCCATCTCACAAGTAATGGCTCTGAAGGCTCAGTTCAACTTGGGCAGAGAATGATATGACGCAACTATGACAGTATTTGGACGCTTTCTACCCAAAGGCCATGTAATGCCTGCAAACCTATACCAGTCGGACAAAATCCTCCGTGCACTGAAGATGCCCTATGAGAAGATACATGCCTGTGAGAAAGGATGTGCCTTATTTAGGCTTGACTATGCGGACTTGAACTATTGTCCCATTTGCAAGTCATCCAGGTATATTGTGGTAGACAACGGTATGGGTGAGAAGAAACATACCAAAATCCCCGTTAGTGTTCTTCGGTATATGCCAATTGTACCAAGACTTCAACGTCTTTTCATGGTCGAAGAGACGGCCAGACAGATGACATGGCACAAAACAGGCAAAAGAACCGAACTAGATGCAGATGGGAATCTGATGATGGTACACACATCGGATGATGTTGCGTGGAAAAAGTTTGATGAATTACATGATGACAAAGCGGCAGATCCGAGGCATACTCGAGTCGGCGTCAGCACGGATGGGTTCAGTGTGTTTGGTTTGACGGCAGCCCAATACAGTTGTTGGCCCATATTTGTCTTTCCACTCAATCTCCCCCCCAGACAGATTATGCAAAGAAAGAATATTTTCCTGACGTTGATAATTCCAGGGCCCAACTATCCGGGGAAAATATGAATGTGTACATGCAGCCGCTTAAGGACGAATTGCAAGAAGCCTGGGATAATGGGTTCAAGACATACGACGCCTATAGCAAACAGAACTTCATAATGCGTGTCTGGTACATGTACTCGACGCATGACTTGCCGGCGTATGCGCTATTCATTGGCTGGTGTGTGCATGGAAGGTTCCCGTGCCCCCACATGCAAGGGAGCTCTTGAGTTTCGTTGGCTTCAGGACGGTCGCAAGTTTTCTTGCTTCGACATGCATAGACAGTTCCTGGATCCTCACCATAAGTTCAAGAAAGACAAGAAGAACTTCATCAGAGGTAGAGCTGTCAAAAACTCTGCACCACCTGCATTGACAGGCCAACAGACCCAGGATCAGTTAAACGCTCTCGAGCCAGATCCAGAGCGTCCAGGGTACTTCAAGGGGTATAATTCTAAGCACACCTGGACTCACAAAACATGCTTATGGGATATGCCTTACTTCAAAGACCTCCTTTGCCCACACAACATCGACGTGATGCACATTGAGAAGAATATCGCCGAGGCACTTTTTGGTACATTGTTCGGCATAGATGGGAAGTCAAAGGATAATACTAAGGCTAGAGTCGATCTGGAGGCGCTATGTGACAAGCCGTTACAAAACATGAAAGAACTGGAAGGAAAGCAGAACTGGACGAAGCCAAAGGCATGGTTCAATCTTGGAAGGCCAGCTATGAGGGAAATTATCTTGTGGGTGCAACAGCAGTTGATGTTCCCCGATGGGTTTGCAGTGAATCTAAAGAGGGGAGCGAATCTTGATAAATTGAAGATATTTGGTCTCAAGAGTCATGATTGGCACATATGGATTGAGCGGGTAATGCCGGTGATGTTGCGTGGCTTCATCCCTGAGGATGAATGGCTAGTACTGGCAGAACTCAGCTATTTCTTGTGTGTTCTTTGTGCGAAAGAACTATCTCCTAGCGTGCTAGAAGAAATGGAAGAGTTGTCGCCGGAGTTGATCTGCAAGTTAGAGAAGATCTTTCCACCGGGCTTCTTTAATCCAATGCAGCATTTGATTTTGCATCTCCCGACCGAGGCAAGATTGGGGGGGCCCGTGCAAAATCATTGGTGCTACCCAACTGAGAGGATGCAGAAGACGCTTCGAGAAAAATGTAAAAATATACGTAGAATTGAAGCATCGATGGCTGAGGCATTCATCACTGAGGAGGCGGCAAACTTCGTAACAGCACACTACGAAGCCAAAAATCGTCATTTGCATAATCCAAAGCCTCGGTACAATGCTGACGACCCTAAAAAGGGTGGATCCAACCTCAGCCTATTCAAAGGGAATCTCGCACCAGCCAGTGTTTCACATCCAGTATCTTTGGATAACGAAGAATGGCGGACCATTTCGTTGTATATCTTCAACAACCTGGTAGAAGTGCGGCCGTACATTGAGGAAGTTCTCGGTACATTGTTTCGCAACTTCTATTTCCTTTGAACTGCTCTTATTCCTGGATATTTCATACAGTCGATACGTCGCCATATTCTCGTATGGAGCGGTGATCCAAAAGGATTCCGTCGAAGAGTATGAGCTTCTCGCAAAGCAAGGAGGCGGCTATCCCGGTTTCATCTCTTGGTTCAAACAAACGGTAATTTCTATTAGACAATTTCATTTCATTCGCTAATTTGTGCGTAATGCAACAATCCCTTCATATTAAACTTGTAGGCTAATTCAGAGTCTATGGACGCCGAATTGAGACAAGTCGCTAATGGATTTGACTGTAAGGTCCGTGCATTTGACAAGTACGACATCAATGGGTATCGCTTTCGTACCTATGGCAAAGAGCTATCTATGGCTGACCGAAAGATTACAAATTGTTGTGTATCTGCTATCGGCGAAGGAGGTACCGAGTATTATGGGAGAGTTGAAGCAATTTATGAACTTCTATTCTATGGTGAAAACCCACCGAATGTCGTAGTCTTCAAATGCTATTGGTTTCAGCCGAAGGAGACTAGAAGGACTCATGAACATATAGGGCTAGTTGATATCAACCAAAGCACCCATTTAGATGTTCCTGATGTCTATATTACGGCTCAACAGGCGACCCAAGTATTCTATCTACCGTGGGCCTGCTAAACTAATCCAAATCTGAAAGGTTGGGGTGTCGTTTATGAAGTGCCGCCACATGCTAGACTTTCTCCCCCAAAGGAAGAGGATTATGAACCTCACATTAACCCAGACACATATGAAGGAGAATTCTTCCAAGAGACAGGTCTTTCCAAAAAGCGTTTCAAGAACCGCTATACTTCACCCCAAAACATTGAAGTAGACAACGATAGTGAATCCGACATCACCCCAGAGGAGGAACAAGAAGAGCCGGAACAAGAAGAGGTTACTGCTGCGGATGACCTGTCAATGCTTGACCGATTACGTCAAGGTGGCCTTGCACATGTTGATGCCACTGAACCCTATGAGCCCATCATTGATTATAGTGATGATGATGACTATGCATTTATTGATGATACTGATCGAGATTATTAGTAGTGTCGGGTATTCATTTTTTTTATGTTGTACTTGATGATGATACACTTAAGTGATATACATATTATTATTCATGTCGGTATTTTTTTATGTTGTACTAATCTCGTTTATTCTTTGTCATGGCAGGTGTTGAAAGATGGTGGGCGTTGGTCGGGAGCGCGCCGAGGCCCCTTCTTCGTCGGCGGGTGGTGTGAGGTCTTCCATTCCACACGCATCTATCCGCCGAGCGTTGCTGGACAGTATGGCGACACCGCCGGGCCCTTCTTCGTCGACCACGGTGCCCAGCAGGGGACGAGGTAAGAAGAAGAGAGGAGGTGGAGCACGTGGTCGCGGGAGAGGAGGTAGGGTGACTGCTGCGGCGCCTTCCTCGCCTCCACCCCCAGCTGCTTCACCCGAGCACGTGACTGCTAGGGTGGACTCGTCCGAGGAGGAGGCTACACGGACTCCGGTCCACGGGTCTTCGGCCCACGAACCTCAGTTCGACGGGCCTTCGGCCCACGAGACCCCGGAGGAGCACACGTCTGGATGGGGTACCTGGCCAGATCAGCCTGAGGAGCCGAGTGGCCATGCTGATGATGACGGGGAGCCAACTGATGAGGAGGAGGGGGGCAACGTCTACCAGCGTGGTTGTACACGGCTCCCGTCCGTGCCAGCGACCCGTGAGCAGAGGTGGTTGATTTTCCCTGATGGGGAGAGGTAAGTGCATTTAATATTTTTGTACCTTCTGCATTCACGTTTCTTCAAATAACTAATGCGTTGGCCTTGTCATGCTGCAGGGGTTGGGACCACCATGAAAGTGTCCGCCGGCCCAACTTCGTCCTTTGAGTTCTTTGTTGGCAAAACTTCCCGAGGTTTGTCACATTGCCTGGTGAGGGTCGGCTTCCAGAGCTTGGATTGAGTTGGGAGCACTACTTGGCTGCCCCGGCCCCGCCGGGTGAGATTATCGACGGTGTCTTGTGCAAGACGAGGGCAGACGTGGTGATCAGAAAGTTCTGGGTAATTTCTCCTTTAAAAAATTAAAAATCTTCAACTAGCTAGTTATTAATTGTACTAATCAATATTGTCTCATTTGATTGCAGCCATTCTACAGGTGTGAGGAGGGATACAAGGAGGAAGCGGCCCATGTTATCGATAACGTCTTCAAGCGCCTACTACAGAACTTACGGCACGAGGCTCGGGTGCAGGCTGTTCGAGACTACTACGCCGGGCGTGGTATCAAAAAGCCCAAGCAGGCGTGCCGCGATAAGTTCTTGAGTAAGGAGCAGTACATGAAGGTAATTCTTAAGGCCTTGTACTTACTTACTTCATTTAGTAATTCATAGCCGTAGCGCTCAAGTTTATATTTGCTAACTTAGGCCCCTCCGAGATGGTGTGCGGATCGGATGGATTGTTGGGAGGTGTTGGTCAATGTGTGGTGCTCAAGAGAATGGCGGGCCACCCACAACGAGGCCAAGGACAAATGTGCCCAAATGGAAGGTGTGCCACACCATCAAGGCAACTCCAACTTATTTCAGTACGGGCGGAACTGGGTATGTGGTTTGCTTCATGATTCATGCAATTCATTCATCATGCTAGCTTTAGCCCTTTAATTACTAATTTACTTTGTTTCTCTCTTTCAGGCACGCTACAATAAGGCGGATAAGGTGCCAGAGGTGTACGACATGTATGCCATGGCCCACACTGGCCCTTACAAGAAAGTCAAGGCATTCTCTGCGTCTGACCTTGATGATCCACTAAACTTCACCAACATCTCCGCCCACGACAAGCTCGTGCAATATAGAGATCAGAGGAAGGCCAGGAAAGGGGAGGACTTTAACCCGAGCAAGATTCCCATTGATACAGAGCTGCTGATGATATCTGGTGGCGGGAGGTCCCATGGCTCCATAGCCATGGGAGATGAACTTATTCGTTGTCCTAGCACTCTCCCGGAGATCAAGGCACGCCAGTCGAACTCCGCTCCTGAGATAAGGCCTCGTGAACGGCCAGTCCAACTCGCCATCAAGGTTAGTTATACGTACTCAGCTATCTTTCTCCATTACATTGTGTGCGCTTCCATCAATGATTACAAATGGTCATGTGAGTGGTGTTGCAGGCTGCTATACAGAGTGAGAGAGATAGAACTGAGAAACTTCTGGCGGAGGCGGCGGAGAGGCAGCGGGAGTTGGAGGAGAAGATGACAAAGATGTTGGATGAGCAGAGGGCACGGAATGACATGCAGGCAAGGGCCATGTACGAGCTCCTTGTGGTAAGTTTCTTCTGCAGATTACTTGCTAGTCTTAACATTTGAGTCTCATTACTAACTAGTATGACTCTGTTGTCAAAACCAAATGTGCAGTCTGTATGCGAGAAGTCCGGTCAGACCGCTCCACCGATGCCAGTGATTGCTCCTGGGAGCACGGTGAGTTTACTTTGAATGGACATTACTTGCTAGTCTTAACATTTGAGTGTCATAATGCTAACGAGACATTGGAAATGATCTTTGGTGCAGCTTAACTCCAGACACGCATCGCACGATCCTTCTCCAGCTACCGACACGAGCCAGCCCGCTCCTACACCTCCCTCCTGGTCACGGTAAGTTTCTCTAGTGTTTTGCTTAACAAATGCATAAAGACCTAGACTTAGCTTTATTTCCTCCAATATGCTTACCATAATGACCTAGAGTTAGCTTCTTTTCCTCCAAAATGACTTAATAAGCGTATTGACCTCATAAACCATCCATTTTACCTAAGTTAGCTCTAAAACGATCTGTACTTAGCTTACTTATGTCAAAAATTGCATAATTATCTTAGTTAGCTCATAAACGATCCATTTTACCTAAGTTAGCTCTAAAATGACCCATTTTACCTTAGTTGGCTTATAAATGATCCAGTTTATCCAAGTTAGCTCTAAAATGACCCATTTTACCTAGATTAGCTCCTAAATGATCCATTTTACCTACGTTAGCTTTAAAATGACCCATTTCACCTAGGTTAGCTCCAAAATGACCCATTTCACCTAGGTTAGGTCCAAAATGACCCATTTCACCTAGGTTAGCTCCAAAATGACCCATCTTACCTAGGTTAGCTTATAAATGACCCATTTCACCTAGGTTAGCTCCAAAATGACCCATCTTACCTAGGTTAGCTTATAAATGATCCAGTTTATCCAAGTTAGCTCTAAAATGACCCAATTTACCTAGATTAGCTCCTAAATGATCCATTCCACCTAAGTTAGCTAAAAATGATCCATTTCACCTAAATTAGCTCTTAAATGATCCATTTGACCTAAGTTAGCTCAAAAACGATCCATTTCACCTTAGTTAGCTCAAAAACAATCCATTTCACCTTAGTTAGCTCATAAACGACCCATTTCAACTAAGTTAGCTCGTAAATGATCCATTTCACCTAAGTTAGCTCAAAAACGATCCATTTCACCTTAGTTAGCTCAAAAACAATCCATTTCACCTTAGTTAGCTCATAAACGACCCATTTCAACTTAGTTAGCTCATATATGATCCATTTCACCTAAGTTAGCTCATAAATGACATATACTTCTTGTTCTAGTCTTCTTCTTGTTCTAGTCACCTATTTCTAACTTTCTTATTTGCCATTTTGCAGATTTCATTCACTTCATGGAAGCTAGCTTGCTATGATGGAGTGCTTGCTTTTTCTTTGATGAAACTTTGCATTGTATCTAGCTTGCTATGATGGAACTTGCTATCTTGATGAAACTTTGCATTGTAATATGTATATGGATGGAACAATGTGTATGGATGGAACTTGCTTATGTATGAATGGATGAAACTTATGTGCTGGATATGTGATATGATTGTTGCTAAATAGCCCTGTGAAATATATCTATATATGTCATATATATTTGCTGTGAAAATTGTTGGATTAAAAAAACAAAAAAAGAGCCAATATGCAGGCTCTTTGCCGTCGGCCACCGATGGCAAAGGGCTCTTTGCCATCAGCAGCAGACGGCAAAGAGGCCACGTGGCAGGCAACTGTGCTTCCTGGGAGGCTGACCAATTTGGTCAGTTTGCCTACAGTGGCTGACGGCAAAGGCTTTGTCATCAGCGGCAGACGGCAACGAAAAAACTTTGCCTACAGCGGCGGACGGCAAAGGCCTGCCGTGTAGTGATGTCCAGCTGACATCATTCGGCGGACGGCAAAGGCAGGTCAAAATTTGCCGTCAGCAGCTGACGGCAAAGGCCTGCCATTAACCACCTGACAGAGTAACAACGCATTTATTGTCGGCTGCTTTCTTTGTTCTCCGCTGCTAATGGCAAAGGCCCCTTTGCCGTCAGCCGTCCAAAGCAGACGGAAAAGTAGCTCTTTGCCGGACCTTACTTTGCTGGGGCCTTTTGCCGTCCACGGCGGACGGCAAAGACCTTTGCCGTCCACCGTTCATGCCTTTGCCGTCTGTCGTGGCATATGGCAAAGTAGCTGATTCATGTAGTGTCATGGCCTTGAGAAACTTACGCTTGATCCAATTGTCATCCGTGTCCTTGCTCCCATGATCTCGAAGTAAAACCGCAAGAGTGGTCAATCTCTGGTAAAGTTCAGGGGAGTCTTCATCTTTGACCATGGCAAACTCATGGGCTTCATCTTGCACAACTTCATAGTTTGAGCGTTGAATGCTCGCGCTTCCCCTGTACATGGAACCAACATGATCCCATGCTTCCTTGGCCACAGTGAAGGGTCGAAGATGGGCAATGTCTTCGGGAGGAATAGCTACTTGAAGTATGCAAAGAACGAGCTCGTTGAATTGATGATCTGCAGCTTCTCTTGGAGTTAAGTTGTAGGGATAATGCGGGTAGAAACCTTGCTCAATGATTCTCCAAAGATTAGCAGAACAATGATTTAAATGACGTTTAAAATGAAACGTCCAAGTAACAAAATCAGAATTTTTAATAAACTTAGGTGGAGGACCAACTGAATTTAAATGCGGAGTAGGAATGGGTCCTCCATACTGAGTAGGAGGCGCGGAGTGGGCAAAAATCCCATTTCCATTTTTAGTCACCGGGACTTGGCCACTACTAGTCTCTCCCTTGTTGGGAATAGTATCCGACACATTGATAGCGGGACGAACCACTTCCAACGGTGTGGCGAATAGTTTAAATCCCTCAAGAAAATCTTTGAACATGCCTTTGACCTCGGTAGTCAATGAGTATTTCAACGTGTTCAAAGCCACATTGAACTCCTCACGAGAGACCGAGGTTCCCCCATCCGGCATAGGCAAGGGTGGATTCCCACCGGAGTGTTCCTCCGTCTCGACTATGTTGTCAGCCATACTCTTTGGATGGTAAAGTCCTTAATAAAGAGACGAGGCTCTGATACCAATTGAAAAGATAGATATGGTTGACTAGAGGGGGGGTGAATAGGCAACTAATAATTTTTAGCTTTTCTTGACCAAATTAAACTTAGGACCAAAATAGGTTGTCTAGATGTGCAACTAGGTGAGCAACCTATATGATGCAACAAGTAAAAGTAAGTAAGCAAGCACAAGATACTAAAACACTAAAGCTTGCACAAGTAAAGGATAGAGATAACCAAAAGTGGAGCCGGTGAAGACGAGGATGTGTTACCGAAGTTCCTTCCCTTTGAAGGGAAGTACGTCTCCGTTGGAGCGGTGTGGAGGCACAATGCTCCCCGAGAAGCTAGTAGGGCCACCGTATTCTCCTCACGCCCTCACACAATGCGAGATGTTGTGATTCCGCTGTTGGTGCCCTTGAAGGCGGCGACCGAACCTTTACAAACAAGGTTGGGGCTCTCTCCACAACTGAATTGGAGGCTCCCAACGAAACCACGGAGCTTCACCACAATGGATATGGCTCCAAGGTGAACTCAACCATCTAGGGTGCTCAAACACCCAAGAGTAACAAGATCCGCAAGGGATTAGTGCGGGGAATCAAATTTCTCTTGGTGGAAGTGTAGATCTAGGCCTTCTCAACCAATCCCTAGAAAATCAACAAGTTTGATTGGCTAGGGAGAGAGATCGGGCGAAATAAGCTTTTGGAGCAACAATAAAGCTTGGGGGAGAAGAGGTGAGTGTTCTTGAGGAGGAGGAACACTTTATATAGTGGAGGGGAAGAGTGAACCGTTACACTCTTCTCAGCCCGCACAGAGCGGTACTACCGGTGGGCCGAGCGGTGCTACCGCTGGAGCCAGCAGTACTACCGTGTCCCTAGTGGTACTACCGCCCTGTGTTAGGGACGGGGTTTGGAGGAAGGGAGCGGTGGTAGCCGCGGTGGTGGCAGTGGTACTGTCGCTTATAAGCGGTACTATCGCTGCTACTGCCGTTGCTACCACCGTAGAACCTGACACAAAAAATGTTCGTCCCGAATCGACGCGGAGGTGGAGAGTAGCCACGGCGGTACTGCCGCATATGTGCAAGAGCGGTACTACCGCGCTTCTACAGTGGTACTACCGCGCCCACAAAAGAAGTTAGGAAAAGGAAGAGGATGAGGGTGCAAAAATGAGTGTACGTGATGATTCCACCCTGGCCTTTCCATTGCGGACCCCCCTTGATAGTACGGTGTCTCCTAGGACTCAAGTCCACCAAAACAACGGCCTAGCACGACAACACGTCTTAAGCTGATAACTCGGAGGGTAGATAATCGTCTCGTGCCTCTGGATGTATATCTGAAATACTTGGCACACACGATTAGTCTGCAAACACATTGTCATCAATCACCAAAACCACAAAGGAAGGGACATGCCCTTACAGAACCATTCCCGACGCGCATCATCACCTCGTCCTTTGCCAGCCTCCGCTTATTCCGCAGCTCGTGCTTTGAGTTACAAATGTGAGCAACTGCACCGGTATCAAATACCCAGGAGCTACTATGAGCGCTGGTAAGGTACACATCAATAACATGTATATCACATATACCTTTGACATTGCCAGCCTTTTTATTTGCTAAGTATTTGGGGCAGTTCCACTTCCAGTGACCCGTTCCCTTGCAATAAAACCACTCAGTCTCAGGCTTGGGTCCATTCTTTGGCTTCTTCCCGGCAACTGGCTTACCGGGCGCGGCAACTCCTTTGTCGTCCTTCTTGAAGTTCTTATTACCCTTGCCTTTCTTGAACTTAGTGGTTTGATTCACCATCAACACTTGATGTTCCTTTTTGATCACCACCTCCGCTGATTTCAGCATTGAATATACCTCGTGAATGGACTTCTCCATCCCTTGCATATTGAAGTTCATCACGAAGCTCTTGTAGCTTGGTGGGAGCGACTAAAGGATTCTGTCAACGACCGCGTCATCTGGGAGATTAATTCCCAGCTGAGACAAGCGGTTGTGCAACCCAGACATTTTGAGTATATGTTCGCTGACAGAACTATTCTCCTGTTGGGGAATGTAGTATTTCAAAATTTTCCTACGATCACGCAAGATCTATCTACCAGATGCATATCAATGAGGGGAAGAGTGTGTCTATGTACCCTTGTAGACCGAAAGCGGAAGCGTCAAGTGACACGGTTGATGTAGTCGAACTTCTTCGTGATTCAACCGATCAAGCACCGAACGTACGGCACCACCACGTTCAGCACACGTTCATCTTGATGACGTCCCATGAGCTCTTGATCCAGTTGAGCTTCACGGGAGAGTTTCGTCAGCACGACGGCGTGGTGACGGTTATGATGAAGTTACCGGCGCAGGGCTTCTCCTAAGCACTGCAACGGTATGACCGAGGTGTGTTTCTGTGGAGGGGGGCCCCGCACACGGCTGGAGAGATCAACTTGATTGTCCTAGGGTGCCCCTTGCCCCTGTATATAAAGGAGCAAGGGGGGAGGCCGTCCGGCCCTCCTATGGCGCGCCTAGAGGAGAAATCCTACTAGGAATAGGATTGCAATCCTATTCCTAGTAGGAATCACCAAGAGGGAGAGAGGGGGAAGGAAGGAGAGGGAGAGGGAGAAGGAAAAGTGGCGCTGCCCCCCCTCCTTTCATTGTCCAATTCAGACCAAGGGGGGGGGGCGCACGACCCAGCCCTGGCCGGCCCTCTTTCTTTCCACTAAAGCCCATTAGGGCCCATAGCTTCCCCGGGGGTTCCGGTACCCCCCCCCCCCTTGGCACTCCGGTTTATTCCGAAACTTTCCGGAAACTTCCGGTGTCCAAATATAGTCGTCCAATATATCAATCTTTACGTCTCGGACATTCCGAGACTCCTCATCATGTCTGTGATCTTGATGACCCACAAGTGTAGGGGATCTATCATAGTCCTTTCGATAAGTAAGAGTGTCAAACCCAACGAGGAGCAGAAGGAAGTGATAGGCAGTTTTCAGTAAGGTATTTTCTGCAAGCACTGAAATTATAGGTAACATATAGTTTTGTGATAAGGTAATTGGTAGCAAGTGACAAACGGTAAAAGTAAATAAGGTGCAGAAAGGTGGCCTAATCCTTTTTGTAGCAAAGGACAAGCCTGGACAAACTCTTATATAAAGGAAAGCTCTCCCGAGGACACATGGGAATTATCGTCAAGCTAGTTTTCATCACGGTCATCTGATTCGCATTCGGTACTTTGATAATTTGGTATGTGGGTGGACCAGTGCTTGGGTGATGTCCTTACTTGGAAAAGCCTCCCACTTATGATTAACCACTAATGCAAGCATCCGTAATTACAAAAGAAGTATAAAGGTAAACCTAATCATAGCCTGAAACATATGGATCCAAATCAGCCCCTTACGAAGCAACGCATAAACTAGGGTTTAAGCTTCTGTCACTCTAGCAACCCATCATCTACTTATTACTTCCCAATGTCTTCCTCTAGGCCCAAATAATGGTGAAGTGTCATGGATTCGACGTTCACATGACACCACTAGAGGAGAGACAACATACATCTCATCAAAATATCGAACGAAGACCAAATTCACATGACTACTAATAGCAAGACTTCTCCCATGTCCTCAGGAACCAAAGTAACTACTCACAATATATAATATTGTTCATGATCATAGGGGTATTAATATGCATAATGGATCTGAACATATGATCTTCCACCAAATAAACCAACTAGCATCAACTACAAGGAGTAATCAACACTACTAGCAACCCACATGTACCAATTTGAGGTTTGGGTACAAAGATTGGATACAAGAGATGAACTAGGGTTTGAGAGGAGATGGTGCTGGTGAAGATGTTGATGAAGATAGCCCTCCCCAAGATGGGAGAGTTGGTGGTGATGACGCAGGTGACGATTTCCCCCTCCCGGAGGGAAGTATCCCCGGACCCCGGCAGAACAGCTCTGCCGGAGCCCTATATTGGTTTCCGCCTCGGTTCCGCCTCGAGACGGCGGCGTCTGGTCCCGAAAGCCTCCTTATTATTTTTTTTGAATATTTCCTTATGATTTTTTTTCCAGGTTAAAACACCTCATATAGGAGAAGATGGGCATCAGGGGCCTTCCGGCTGGCCCACGAGACAGGGGGGCGCGCCCCCACCCTCGTGGACAGTCGGTGGCCCCCCTCGTGGACTTCTTTCGCCAGATATTTTTTATATTTCCTGAAACGGTGTTCTGTTGAGTTTCAGGGCTTTTGGAGTTGTGCAAAATAGGTTTCCAGAGTTTGCTCCTTTTCCAGCCCAGAATTCCAGCTGCCGGCATTCTCCCTCTTCATGTAAACCTTGTAAAATAAGAGAGAAAAGGCATAAGTATTGTGACAAAACATGTAAGAACGACCCATAATGCAATAAATATCAACATATAAGCATGATGCAAAATGGACATATCAGATCTTATCCGAGACTCCGAACTACCTTCGGTACATCAAAACTCATAAACTCGTAATACCGATCGTCATCAAACGTTAAGCATGCGGACCCTACGGGTTCGAGAACTATGTAGACATGACCGAGGCTCATCTCCGATCAATAACCAATAGCGGAACCTGAATGCTCATATTGGTTCCTACATATTCTACGAAGATCTTTATCGGTCAAACCGCATAACAACATACGTTGTTCCCTTTGTCATCGGTATGTTACTTGCCCGAGATTAGATCGTCGGTATCTCAATACCTAGTTCAATCTCGTTACCGGCAAGTCTCTTTACTCGTTCCGTAATACATCATCCCGTGACTAACTCGTTAGTCATTTGCTTGCAAGGCTTATTATGATGTGTATTACCGAGAGGGCCCAGAGATACCTATCCGACACTCGGAGTGACAAATCCTATTCTTGATCTATGCCAACACCACGAACACCTTTGGAGACACCTGTAGAGCATCTTTATAATCACCCAGTTACGTTGTGACGTTTGATAGCACACAAGGTGTTCCTCCGGTATACGGGAGTTGCATAATCTCATAGTCATAGGAATATGTATAAGTCATGAAGAAAGCAATAGCAGTAAAACTAAACGATCATAGTGCTAAGCTAACGGATGGGTCTTGTCCATCACGTCATTCTTCTAATGATGTGATCCCATTGATCAAATGACAACTCATGTCTATGGCTAGGAAGCATAACCATCTTTGATCAATGAGCTAGTCTAGTAGAGGCATACTAGGGACATATTGTGTTGTCTATGTATGCACACATGTACTAAGTTTCCGGTTAATACAATTATAGCATGAATAAAAGACATTTATCATGATATAAGGAAATGAAATTAACATCTTTATTATTGCCTCTAGGGCATATTTCCTTCAGTCTCCCACTTGAACTAGAGTCAATAATCTAGATTACAAAGTAATGATCCTAACACCCATGGAGTCTTGGTGTTGATCATGTTTTGCCCGTGGAAGAGGCTTAGTCAACGGGTCTGCAACATTCAGATCCGTATGTATCTTGCAAATCTATGTCTCCCTCCTTGACTAGATCACGGATGGAATTGAAGCGTCTTTTGATGTGCTTTGTTCTCTTGTGAAACCTGGATTCCTTCGCCAAGGCTATTGCTCCAGTGTTGTCACAAAAGATTTTCATTGGACCCGATGCACTAGGTATTACACCTAGATCAGATATGAACTCCTTCATCCAGACTCCTTCATTTTCTGCTTCTGAAGCATCTACGTATTCCGCCTCACACGTAGATCCCGCCACGACGCTCTGCTTGGAACTGCACCAACTAATAGCTCCACCATTTAATAAAAATACATATCCGGTTTGTGACTTAGAGTCATCCGGATCAGTGTCAAAGCTTGAATCGACCTAACCGTTTACGACGAGCTCTTTGTCACCTCCCTACACGAGAAACATATCCTTTGTCATTTTCAGGTATTTCAGGATGTTCTTGACCGCTGTCCAGTGATCCACTCCTGGATTACTTTGGTACCTCCCTGCTAGACTTATAGCAAGGCACACATCAGGTCTGGTACACAACATTGCATACATGATAGATCCTATGGCTGAGGCATACGGAATGACTTTCATTTTCTCTCTATCTTCTGTAGTGGTCGGGCATTGAGTCTTACTCAACTTCACACCTTGTAACACAGGCAAGAACCCTTTCTTTGATTGATCCATTTTGAACTTCTTCAAAACTTTATCAAGGTATGTGCTTTATGAAAGTCCAATTAAGCGTCTTGATCTATCTCCATAGATCTTGATGCCTAATATGTAAGCAGCTTCACCGAGGTCTTTCATTAAAAAATTCTTATTCAAGTATCCTTCTATGCTATCCAGAAATCATATATCATTTCCAATCAACAATATTTCATCCACATATAATATGAGAAATGCTACAGAGCTCCCACTCACTTTCTTGTAAATACAGGCTTCTCCAAAAGTCTGTATAAAACCATATGCTTTGCTCACCTCATCAAAGCGTATATTCCAACTCCAAGATGCTTGCACCAGTCCATAGATGGATCGTTGGAGCTTGCACACTTTGTTAGCACCTTTAGGATCGACAAAACCTTCTGGTTGCATCATATACAACTCTTCTTTGAGATATCCATTCAGGAATACAGTTTTGACATCCATTTGCCAAATTTCATAATCATAAAATGCGGCAATTGCTAACATGATTCGGACAGACTTAAGCATCGCTATGGGTGAGAAAGTCTCATCGTAGTCAACTCCTTGGACTTGTCGAAACCCTTTGGCAACAAGTCGAGCTTTGTAAATAGTAACATTACCGTCTGCGTCGGTCTTCCTCTTGAAAATCCATTTATTTTCGATGGCTTGCCGATCATCGGGCAAGTCAACCAAAGTCCACACTTTGTTCTCATACATGGATCCCAGCTCAGATTTCATGGCCTCAAGCCATTTCGTGGAATCTGGGCTCATCATCACTTCCTCATAGTTTGTCGGTTCATCATGGTCTAGTAACATGACTTCCAGAACTGGGTTGTCGTACCACTTTGGTGCGGAACGTACTCTGGTTGATCTATGAAGTTCAGCAGAAACTTGATCTAAAGTTTCATGATCATCATCATTAGCTTCCTCACTAATTGGTGTAGGAATCACTGGAACTAGTTTCTGTGATGTACTACTTTCCAATTTGGGAGAAGGTAAAATTACCTCATCAAGTTCTACTTTCCTCCCACTCACTTCTTTCGAGAGAAACTCCTTCTCTAGAAATGATCCATTCTTAGCAATGAATATGTTGCCTTCGGATCTGTGATAGAAGGTGTACCCAACAGTCTCTTTTGGGTATTCTATGAAGACACATTTCTCCGACTTGGGTTCGAGCTTATCAGGTTGAAGCTTTTTCACATAAGCATCGCAGCCCCAAACTAAAAGAAACGACAACTTTGGTTTCTTGCCAAACCATAGTTCATAAGGTGTCGTCCCAACGGATTTAGATGGTGCCCTATTTAACGTGAATGCAGCTGTCTCTAAAGCATAACCCCAAAATGATAGTGGTAATTCGGTAAGAGACATCATAGACCGCACCATATCCAATAAAGTACGGTTACGACGCTCGGACACACCATTACGCTGTGGTGTTCTGGGTGGCGTGAGTTGTGAAACTAGTCCACATTGTTTCAAATGAAGACCAAGCTCGTAACTCAAATATTCACGTCCACGATCAGATCATAGAAACTTTATTTTCTTGTTACGATGATTTTCTACTTCACTCTGGAATTCTTTGAACTTTTGAAATGTTTCAGACTTGTGCTTCATCAAGTAGATATACCCATATCTACTCAAATCATCAATGAAGGTCAGAAAATAATGATACCGGCCGCGAGCTTCAACACTCATCGGTCCACATACATCAGTATGTATGATTTCCAACAAATCTGTTGCTCGCTCCATTGTTCCGGAGAACGGAGTTTTAGTCATCTTGCCCATGAGACATGGTTCGCAAGCACCAAGTGATTCATAATCAAGTGATTCCAAAAGTCCATCACTATGGAGTTTCTTCATGCGCTTAACACCAATATGACCTAAACGGCAGTGCCACAAATAAGTTGCACTATCATTATTAACTTTACATCTTTTGGCTTCAATATTATGAATATGTGTATCACTACAATCGAGATCCAACAAGAACAGACCACTCTTCAAGGGTGCATGACCATAAAAGATATTATTCATAAAAATAGAACAACCATTATTCTCTGATTTAAATGAATAACCGTCTCGCAACAAACAAGATCCAGATATATGTTGGAAATATGCCCTAGAGGCAATAATAAAATGGTTAATATTGTATTTCCTTGTTCATGATAATTGTCTGTTGTTCATGCTTGAATTGTATTATCCGGAAACAGGGATACATGTGTGAATACATAGACCACAACGTGTCCTTGGTAAACCTCTAGTTACTAGCTCGTTGATCAACAGATGCTTACGGTTTCCTGACCATGGACATTGGATGTCATTGATAGCGAGATCACATCATTAGGAGAATGATGTGATGGACAAGACCCAATCCTAAGCCTAGCACAAGATCGTGTAGTTCGTAATGCTAAAGCTTTTCCAATGTCAAGTATATTTTCCTTAGACCATGAGGTTGTGCAAATCCCGGACACCGTAGGAATACTCTGGGTGTGCCAAACATCACAACGTAACTGGGTGGCTATAAAGGTACACAACGGGTATCTCCGAAAGTATCTATTGGGTTGGCACGAACCGAGACTGGGATTTGTCACTCCGTATGACGGAGAGGTATCTCTGGGCCCACTCGGTAAGACATCATCATAATGAGCTCAATGTGACTAAGGAGTTGGTCACGGGATGATGTATTACGAAACGAGTAAAGAGACTTGCCGTGACAAGATTGAACAAGGTATCGGTATACCGACGATCGAATCTCGGGCAAGTACTATGTCGATAGACAAAGGGAATTGTATACGGGATTGATTAAATCCTTGACATCGTGGTTCATCCGATGAGATCATCGAGGAGCATGTAGGAACCAACATGGGTATCCTGATTTGCTGTTGGTTATTGACCGGAGAGTCGTCTCGGTCATGTCTATGTGTCTCCCGAACCCGCAGGGTCTACACACTTAAGGTTCGGTGACGCTAGGGTTGTAGAGATATATGCATACGGTAACCCGAATGTTGTTCGGAGTCCCGGATGAGATCCCGGACGTCACGAGGAGTTCCAGAATGGTCTAGAGGTAAAGAATTATATATAGGAAGTCCAGTTTCGGCCACCAGGAGAATTTCGGGGGTCACCCGTATTGTACCAGGACCACCGGAAGGGTCCCGGGGGTCCACCGGGTGGGGCCACCTATCCCGGAGGGCCCCATGGGCTTAAAGGGGAAGGGAACCAGCCCATAGTGGGCTGGTGCACCCCCCTTGGGCCTTCCCCCTGCGCCTAGGGTTGGGAACCCTAGGGGTGGGGGCGCCCACATGACTTGGGGGGCA
>LR738715.1:83052467-83103235 GCA_902687465.1 Secale cereale | reverse complement strand
CCCCCTAGGCCGCCGCCCCCCTAGAGATCCCATTTCTAGGGCCGGCGCAACCCCTAGGCCCCCTATATATAGTGGGGGGAGGGAGGGCAGCCGCATCCCATGCCTTGGCGCCTCCCTCTCCCTCCCGTTACACCTCTCCCTCCTCCAGCGCTGCTTGGCAAAGCCCTGCTGGAATACCGCTGCATCCACCACCACGCCGTCGTGCTACTGGATCTCCATCAACCTCTCCTCCCCCCTTGCTTGATCAAGAACAAGGAGACGTCGCTGCTCCGTACATGTGTTGAACACGGAGGTGCCGTCCGTTCGGCGCTAGGATCATCTGTGATTTGGATCACGACGAGTATGACTCCATCATCCACGTTCTCTTGAACGCTTCCGCTCGCGATCTACAAGGGTATGTAGATGCACTCCCCTTTCCCTCATTGCTAGATGACTCCATAGATTGATCTTGGTGAAGCGTAGAATTTTTTTGATTTCTGCTACGTTCCCCAACAGTGGCATCTGAGCTAGGTCTATGCGTAGTATCTTGCACCAGTAGAACACAAAGCAGTTGTGGGCGTAGATTTGTTCAATTCTCTTACCGCTACTAGTCTAATCTTGATTCGGCGGCATCGTGGGATGAAGCGGCCCGGACCGACCTTACACGTACGCTTATGTGAGACAGGTTCCACCGACTGACATGCACTAGTTGATTAAGGTGGCTAGCGGGTGTCTGTCTCTCCCACTTTAGTCGGATCGGATTTGATGAAAAGGGTCCTTATGAAGGGTAAATATAAATTGACATATCACGTTGTGGTTTTGGCGTAGGTAAGAAATGTTCTTGCTAGAAACCTATAGCAGCCACGTAAAACTTGCAACAACAATTAGAGGACGTCTAACTTGTTCTTGCAGCATGTGTCGTGTGATGTGATATGGCTAAAAGGATGTGATGAATGATATATGTGATGTATGAGATTGATCATGTTCATGTAATAGGAATCACGACTTGCATGTCGATGAGTATGACAACCGGCAGGAGCCATAGGAGTTGTCTTATTTTATTGTAGGACCTGCATGTCACTGAATAACTCCATGTAATTACTTTACTTTATTGCTAAACGTTAGACATAGTAGTAGAAGTAATGTTTGGCGAGACGACTTCATGAAGACACGATGATGGAGATCATGATGATGGAGATCATGGTGTCATGCCGAAGACGATGATGATCATGGAGCCCCGAAGATGAAGATCAAAGGAGCTAAATGATATTGGCCATATCATGTCACTATTTGATTGCATGTGATGTTTATCATGTTTTTATATCTTATTTGCTTAGAACGACGGTAGTAAATAAGATGATCTCTCACTAAAATTTCAAGAATTGTGTTCCCCCTAACTGTGCACCGTTGCTAAGGTTCGTTGTTCCGAAGCACCACGTGATGATCGGGTGTGATAGGCTCTAACGTTCGCATACAACGGGTGTAAGCCAGATTTACACACGCAATACACTTAGGGTTCACTTGATGAGCCTAGCATGTACAGACATGGCCACGGAACACGGAAGACCGAAAGGTCAAACATGAGTCGTATAGAAGATACGATCAACATGAAGATGTTCACTGTTGATGACTAGTCCGTCTCACGCGATGATCGGACACGGCCTAGTCGATTCGGATAATGTATCACTTAGATGACTAGAGAGATGTCTATCTGAGTGGGAGTTCATTGAATTGTTTAGATGAACTTAATTGTCATGAACATAGTCTAAAATCTTTACAATATGTCTTGTAGATCCAATGGCCCACGCTCATGTTACCCTCAACTTCTTCGCGTTCCTAGAGAAATCCAAGCTGAAAGACGATGGTAGCAACTATACGGATTGGGTCCGTAACCTGAGGATCATCCTCATAGCTGCCAAGAAAACATATGTCCTTGAAGCACCGCTAGGTGACGCTCCCGCCCCGGCAAACCAAGACGTTATGAACGCTTGGCAGTCGTGTTGTGATGATTACTCCCTGGTTCAGTGCGGCATGCTTTATAGCTTAGAATCGGGGCTCCAAAAGCGTTTTGAGCACCACGGAGCATATGAGATGTTCCAAGAGCTGAAAATGGTTTTCCAAGCTCATGCCCGAGTCGAGAGATATGACGTCTCCGACGCATTCTACAGTTGTAAGATGGAGGAGAATAGTTCTGTCAGCGAGCACATACTCAAATTGTCTGGGTTGCACAATCGCTTGTCTCAGTTGGGAATGAATCTCCCAGACGATGCGGTCGTTGACAGAATCAGAATCCTTCAGTCGCTCCCACCTAGCTACAAGAGCTTCGTGATAAACTTCAATATGCAAGGGATGGAGAAATCCATTCCCGGAGTGTATTCAATGCTGAAATCAGCGGAGGTGGAGATCAAGAAAGAGCATCAAGTGTTGATGGTGAATAAAACCACTAAGTTCAAGAAAGGCAAGGGTAAGAAGAACTTCAAGAAGGACAGCAAAGGAGTTGCCGCGCCCGGTAAGCAAGTTGCCGGGAAGAAGCCAAAGAATGGACCCAAGCCTGAGACTGAGTGCTTTTATTGCAAGGGAACAGGTCATTGGAAGCGGAACTGCCCCAAATACTTAGCAGATAAGAAGGACGACAACGTCAAAGGTATATGTGATATACATGCTATTGATGTGTACCTTACCAGCGCTCGTAGTAGCTCTGTATTTGATACCGGTGCAGTTGCTCACATTTGTAACTCAAAGCAGGAGCTACGGAATAAGCGGAGACTGGCGAAGGACGAGGTGACGATGCACGTCAGGAATGGTTCCAAGGTCGATGTGATCGCCATCGGCACGCTACCTCTACATCTACCCTCGGGATTAGTTTTAAACCTTAATAATTTTTATTTAGTACCAGCTTTGAGCATGAATATTGTATCTGGATCTCGTTTAATGCGAGATGGCTACTCATTTAAATCCGAGAATAATGGTTGTTCTATTTATATGAGAGAAATGTTTTATGGTCTTGCCCTGCTGGTCAATTGTTTATTCTTAATGAATCTCAAACGTGATGTTACACATATTCATAGTGTGAATGCCAAAAGATGTAAGGTTGGTAATGATAGTCCCACATACTTGTGGCATTGCCGCCTTGGTCATATTGGTGTCAAACGTATGAAGAAGCTCCATGTAGATGGACTTTTGGAGTCTCTTGATTATGAATCATTTGACACGTGCGAACCATGCCTCTTGGGTAAGATGACCAAGACTCCGTTCTCCAGAACAATGGAGCGAGCAACCAACTTATTGGAAATCATACATACAGATGTGTGCGGTCCAATGAGTGTTGAAGCTCGCGGAGGCTATCGTTATGTTCTCACCCTCACGGATGACTTAAGTAGATATGGGTATGTCTACTTGATGATACACAAGTCTGAGACCTTTCAAAAGTTCAAGGAATTTCAGAATGAGGTTGAGAATCAACGTGACAGAAAAATAAAGTTCTTACGATCGGATCGTGGAGGAGAATATTTAAGTAACGAATTTGGCACGCACCTAAGGAACTGTGAAATTGTTTCACAATTGACACCGCCTGGAACACCTCAGCGTAATGGTGTGTCCGAATGTCATAATCGCACTCTGTTGGACATGGTGCGATCTATGATGTCTCTTACCGACTTACCGCTATCATTTTGGGGTTATGCTTTAGAGACTGCCGCATTCACTTTAAATAGGGCTCCGTCTAAATCCGTTGAGACGACACCGTATGAACTTTGGTTTGGCAAGAAACCTAAGATGTCGTTTCTGAAAGTTTGGGGTTGCGATGTTTATGTCAAGAAACTTCAACCTGAAAAGCTCGAACCCAAATCAGAAAAATGCGTCTTCATAAGATACCCAAAGGAAACTATTGGGTACACCTTCTACCTCAGATCCGAAGGCAAGGTCTTCGTTGCCAAGAATGGATCCTTTCTAGAGAAAGAGTTTCTCTCAAACGAAGTGAGTGGGAGGAAAGTGGAACTTGATGAGGTGGCAGTCACCCCTTCCGAACCGGAAAGTAGCGCAGCGCCGGAAGATGTTCCTGTGGTGCCAGCACCGACTAGGGAGGAAGTCAATGATGATGATCATGAAGTTTCGGATCAAGTTACCACTGAACTTCGAAGGTCCACTAGGACACGTTCCGCACCAGAGTGGTATGGCAACCCTGTCATGGAAATCATGTTGTTAGACAACGGTGAACCTTCGAACTATGAAGAAGCGATGGCGGGCCCGGATTCTAACATATGGCTTGAGGCCATGAAATCCGAGATAGGATCCATGTATGAAAACAAAGTGTGGACTTTGGTGGACTTGCCCGATGATCGGCACGCCATAGAAAACAAATTGATCTTTAAGAAGAAGACTAACGTGGATGGAAATGTGACCATCTATAAGGCTCTGCTTGTCGCTAAAGGTTATTGACAAGTTCAAGGGATTGACTACGACGAGACTTTCTCTCCCGTAGCGATGCTAAAGTCCGTCCGAATCATGTTAGCAATTGCCACATACTATGATTATGAGATATGGCAAATGGACGTCAAAACGGCATTCCTTAATGGCTTCCTCAAGGAAGAACTGTATATGATGTAGCCGGAAGGTTTTGTAGATCCTGAGAATGCTAACAAGGTATGCAAGCTCCAGCGCTCAATCTATGGGCTGGTGCAAGCATCTCGGAGTTGGAACATTCGCTTTAATGATGTGATCAAAGCGTTTGGGTTTATACAGACTTGGGGAGAAGCCTGTATTTACAAGAAAGTGAGTGGGAGCTCTGTAGCATTTCTCATATTATATGTGGATGATATATTGCTGATGGGAAATGATGTAGAATTCTTGGAAAGCATAAATGCCTACTTGAATAAGAGTTTTTCAATGAAGGACCTTGAAGAAGCTCCTTACATATTAGGCATCAAGATCTATAGAGATAGATCGAGACGCCTCATTGGTCTTTCACAAAGCACATACCTTGATAAGATATTGAAGAATTTCAATATGGATCAGTCCAAGAAAGGGTTCTTGCGTGTATTGCAAGGTATGAGATTGAGCACGGCTCAATCCCCGACCACGGCAGAAGATAGAGAAAAGATGAGTGTCATCCCCTATGCCTTAGCCATAGGTTCTATTATGTATGCCATGCTGTGTACCAGACCTGAAGTGAACCTTGCCATAAGTTTGGTGGGGAGGTACCAAAGTGATCCCGGTATGGAACACTGGACAGCGGTCAAGAACATCCTGAAGTACCTGAAAAGGACTAAGGACATGTTTCTTGTTTATGGAGGTGACGAAGAGCTCGTTGTAAAGGGTTACGTCGATGCTAGCTTCGACACAGATCTGGATGACTCCAAGTCACAAACCGGATACGTGTATATTTTGAATGGTGGGGCAGTTAGCTGGTGCAGTTGCAAGCAAAGCGTCGTGGCACATTCTACATGTGAAGCGGAGTACATAGCTGCTTGTGAAGCAACGCAGGAAGGAGTCTGGATGAAGGAGTTCATCACCGACCTAGGAGTCATTCCAAGCGCGTCGGGCCCGATGACTCTCTTATGTGATAACACTGGAGCTATTGCCATTGCCAAGGAACCCAGGTTTCACAAGAAGACCAAGCACATCAAGCACCATTTCAACTCCATCCGGAATTATTTTCAAGATGGAGACATAGATATTTGTAAAGTGCATACGGATCTGAATGTCACAAATCCGTTGACTAAACCTCTTCCACGAGCAAAACATGATCAACACCAGAACTCTATGGGTGTTCGATTCATCACAATGTAACTAGATTATTGACTCTAGTGCAAGTGGGAGACTGTTGGAAATATGCCCTAGAGGCAATAATAAAATGGTTATTATTATATTTCCTTGTTCATGATAATTGTCTGTTATTCATGCTTGAATTGTATTATCCCGAAACAGTGATACATGTGTGAATACATAGACCACAACGTGTCCTTGGTAAACCTCTAGTTACTAGCTCGTTGATCAACAGATGGTTATGGTTTCCTGACCATGGACATTGGATGTCATTGATAGCGAGATCACATCATTAGGAGAATGATGTGATGGACAAGACCCAATCCTAAGCCTAGCACAAGATCGTGTAGTTCGTAATGCTAAAGCTTTTCCAATGTCAAGTATCTTTTCCTTAGACCATGAGGTTGTGCAACTCCCCGATACCATATGAATACTTTTGGTGTGCCAAACGTCACAACGTAATTGGGTGGCTCTAAAGGTATACAACAGGTATCTCCGAAAGTATCTGTTGGGTTGGCACGAACCGAGACTGGGATTTGTCACTCCGTATGACGGAGAGGTATCTCTGGGCCCACTCGGTAAGATATCATCATAATGAGCTCAATGTGACTAAGGAGTTGGTCACGGGATGATGTATTAAGGAATGAGTAAAGAGACTTGCCGTGACGAGATTGAACAAGGTATCGGTATACCGACGATCGAATCTCAGGCAAGTACTATGCCGATAGACAAAGGGAATTGTATACGGGATTGATTGAATCCTTGACATCGTGGTTCATCCGATGAGATCATCTAGGATCATGTAGGAACCAACATGGGTATCCAGATCTCGCTGTTGGTTATTGATCGGAGAGTCGTCTCGGTCATGTCTACGTGTCTCCCGAACCCGCGGGGTCTACACACTTAAGGTTCGATGACGCTAGGGTTGTAGAGATATATGCATACGGTAACCCGAATGTTGTTCGGAGTCCCAGATGAGATCCCAGACGTCACGAGGAGTTCCAGAATGGTCCGGAGGTAAAGAATTATATATAGGAAGTCCATTTTCGGCCACCGGGAGAATTTCGGGGGTCACCGGTATTGTACCGGGACCATCGGAAGGGTCCCGGGGGTCCACAGGGTGGGGCCACCTATCCCGGAGGGCCCCATGGGCTGAAAGGGGAAGGGAACCAGCCCATAGTGGGCTGGTGCGCCCCCCTTGGGCCTTCCCCCTGCGCCTAGGGTTGGGAACCCTAGGGGTGGGGGCGCCCACATGACTTGGGGGGCAAGCCCCCCCCTAGGCCGCCGCCCCCCTAGAGATCCCATCTCTAGGGCCGGCGCAACCCCTAGGCCCCCTATATATAGTGGGGGGAGGGAGGGCAGTCGCACCCCATGCCCTGGCGCCTCCCTCTCCCTCCCGTTACACATCTCCTTCCTGCAGCGCTGCTTGGCGAAGCCCTACTGGAATACCGCTGCATCCACCACCACGCCGTCGTGCTGCTGGATCTCCATCAACCTCTCCTCCCCCCTTGCTGGATCAAGAATGAGGAGACGTCGCTGCTCCATACGTGTGTTGAACGCGGAGGTGCCGTCCGTTCGGCGCTAGGATCCTCGGTGATTTGGATCACGACGAGTACGACTCCATCATCCACGTTCTCTTGAACGCTTCCGCTCGCGATTTACAAGGGTATGTAGATGCACTCCACTTTTCCTCGTTGCTAGATGATTCCATAGATTGATCTTGGTGAAGCGTAGAATTTTTTTGATTTCTGCTACGTTCCCCAACAATATAATGTTCATGCTTAACGCTGGCACCAAATAACAATTATTTAGGTCTAAAACTAATCCCGAAGGTAGATGTAGAGGTAGCGTGCCGACGGCGATCACATCGACTTTGGAATCATTTCCCACGCGCATAGTCACCTCGTCCTTAGCCAATCTTCATTTAATCAGTAGTCCCTGTTTCGAGTTACAAATATTAGCAACCGAACCGGTATCAAATATCCAGGTACTACTACGAGCATTAGTAAGGTACACATCAATAACATGTATATCACATATACCTTTGTTCACCTTGCCATCCTTCTTATCCGCCAAATACTTGGGGCAGTTACGCTTCCAGTGTCTAGTCCCTTTGCAGTAGAAGCACTCAGTTTCAGGCTTGGCTCCAGACTTGGGTTTCTTCGCGGGAGTAGCAACTGTCTTGCTATTCTTCTTGAAGTTTCCCTTCTTTCCCTTGCCTTTTTTCTTGAAACTAGTGGTCTTGTTAACCATCAACACTTGATGCTCCTTTTTGATTTCTACCTCCGCAGCCTTGAGCATAGCGAAGAGCTCGGGAATTGTCTTTTGCATCCCTTGCATATAGTTCATCACGAAGCCTTTATAGCTTGGTTGCAGTGATTGAAGAACTCTATCAATAACACTATCATCGTCAACTTTGCAACCAAGTTGAGTCATATGATTGTAGTACCCAGACATTATGAGCAAGTGTTCACTGATAGAACTATTCTCCTCCATCTTGCAGCTATAGAACTTATTGGAAATCTCATATTTTTCAATCCGGGCATTTGCTTGAAATATTAACTTCAACTCCTGGAACATCTCATATGGTCCATGACGTTTCAAACGTCGTTGAAGTCCCGGTTCTAAGCCGTAAAGCATGGCACACTGAACTATCGTGTAGTCATCAGACCGCGTCTGCCAGACGTTCAAAGCCTCTACATTAGCAGGAGGGGGCTTGTCACCTAGCGGTGCTTCAAGGACATAATTCTTTTGTGCAGCAATGAGGATAATCCTCAAGTTACGGACCCAGTCCGTGTAATTGCTACCATCATCTTTCAACTTAGCTTTCTCTAGGAATGCATTAAAATTCAAAGGAACGGTAGCACGGGCCATTGATCTACAACAACATAGATATACAAAAACTATCAGGACTAACTTCATGATAAATTAAAGTTCAATTAATCATATTACTTAAAGAACTCCCACTTAGATAGACATCCCTCCGGTCATCTAAATGATCACGTGATCCAAATCAACTAAACCATGTCCGATCATCACGTGAGATGGAGTAGTTTCAATGGTGAACATCTTATGTTGATCATATCTACTATATGATTCACGCTCGACCTTTCGGTCTCTAGTGTTCCGAGGCCATATCTGCATATGCTAGGCTCGTCAAGTTTAACCCGAGTATTTTGCGTGTGCAAAACTGGCTTACACCCGTTATATTTGAACGTAGAGCTTATCACACCCGATCATCACGTGGTGTCTCGGCACGACTAACTTTCGCAACGGTGCATACTCAGGGTGAACACTTATACCTTGAAATTTTGTAAGGGATCATCTTATAATGCTACTGTCATACTAAGCAAAATAAGAAGCATAATAAGATAAACATCACATGCAATCAAAATATGTGACATGATATGGCCATCATCATCTTGTGCTTTTGATCTCCATCTTCAAAGCACCGTCATGATCACCTTCGTCATCGGCGCGGCACCTTGATCTCCATCGTAGCATCGTTGCCGTCTCGCCAATTATTGCTTCCACGACTATCGGTACCGCTTAGTGATAAAGTAAAGCAATTACATGGCGATTGTATTTCATACAATAAAGCGACAACCATATTACTCCTGCCAGTTGCCGATAACTTTACAAAACATGATCATCTCATACAATAACATATAACTCAACATGTCTTGACCATATCGCATCACAACATGCCCTGCAAAAACAAGTTAGACGTCCTATACTTTGTTGTTGCAAGTTTTACGTGGCTGCTACGGGCTTAGCAAGAACCGTTCTTAGCTACGCATACAAAAACCACAATGATTTTTCGTCAAGTATGTGTTGTTTTAACCTTCACAAGGACCGGGTGTAGCCACACTTGATTCTGCTAAAGTGAGAGAGACAGACACCCGCCAGTCACCTATAAGCAACGAGTGCTCATAACGGTGAAACCAGTCTCACGTAAGCGTACGCGTAATGTCGGTCCGGGCCGCTTCATCTCACAATACCGCCGAAACAAAGTATGACATGTTGGTAAGCAGTATGACTAGTAACGTCCACAACTCATTGTGTTCTACTCATGCATATCATTTACGCATAGACCTGGCTCATGATGCCACTATTGGGGAACGTAGTATTTCAAAATTTTCCTACGATCACGCAAGATCTATCTACCAGATGCATAGCAACGAGGGGAAGAGTGTGTCTACGTACCCTTGTAGACCGAAAGCGGAAGCGTCAAATGACGCGGTTGATGTAGTTGAACTTCTTCGTGATTCAACCGATCAAGCACCGAACGTACGGCACCTCCGCGTTCAGCACATGTTCAGCTTGATGACGTCCCACGAGCTCTTGATCCAGTTGAGCTTCACGGGAGAGTTTCGTCAACACGACGGCGTGGTGACCGTTATGATGAAGTTACCGGCGCAGGGCTTCGCCTAAGCAATGCAACGGTATGACCGAGGTGTGTTTCTGTGGAGGGGGGCACAACACATGGCTGGAGAGATCAACTTGTGTGTCCTAGGGTGCCCCTTGCCCCTGTATACAAAGGAGCAAGGGGGAGGCTGGCTGGCCCTCCTATGGCACGCCTAGAGGTAGGAGAGGGAGAGAGGGGGAAGGAAGGACAGGGAGAGGGAGAAGGAAAAGGGGCGCGGCCCCCCTCCTTTCCTTGTCCAATTCGGACCAAGGGGGAGGGGCGCGCGGCCCAGCCCTGGCCGGCCCTCTCTCTTTCCACTAAAGCCCATTAGGGCCCATAGCTTCCCCGGGGGTTCCGGTAACCCCTCCCCCTCCCGGCACTCCGGTTTATTCTGAAACTTTCCGGAACACTTCCGATGTCTGAATATAGTTGTCCAATACATCAATCTTTACGTCTCAGACATTCCGAGACTCCTTGTCATGTCCGTGATCTTATCCGGGACTTCAAACTACCTTCGGTACATAAAAACTCATAAACTCCTAATACCGATCGTCATCAAACGTTAAGCGTGCGGACCCTACGGGTTCGAGAACTATGTAGACATGACCGAGACTCATCTCCGGTCAATAACCAATAGCGGAACCTGGATGCTCATATTGGTTCTTACATACTCTACGAAGATCTTTATCGGTCAAACCACATAACAACATACGTTGTTCCCTTTGTCATCGGTATGTTACTTGCCCGAGATTAGATCGTCGATATCTCAATACCTAGTTCAATCTCGTTACTATCAAGTCTCTTTACTCGTTCTGTAATACATCATCCCGTGACTAACTCATTAGTCATTTGCTTGCAAGGCTTATTATGATGTGTATTATCGAGAGGGCCCAGAGATACCTCTCCGACACTCGGAGTGACAAATCATATTCTTGATCTATGCCAACACCACGAACACCTTCGAAGGCACCTGTAGAGCATCTTTATAATCACCCAGTTACGTTGTGACGTTTGATAGCACACAAGGTGTTCCTCTGGTATACGGGAGTTGCATAATCTCATAGTCATAGGAACATGTATAAGTCATGAAGAAAGCAATAGAAGTAAAACTAAATGATCATAGTGCTATGCTAACGGATGGGTCTTGTCCATCACATCATTCTTCTAATGAGGTGATCCCATTGATCAAATGACAACTCATGTCTATGGCTAGGAAACATAACCATCTTTGATCAATGAGCTAGTCTAGTAGAGGCATACTAGGGACATATTGTTTTGTCTATGTATTCACACATGTACTAAGTTTCCGGTTAATACAATTCTAGCATGAATAAAAGACATTTATCATTGATGACCCACAAGTGCAGGGGATCTATCATAGTCCTTTCGATAAGTAAGAGTGTCGAACCCAACGAGGAGCAGAAGGAAATGATAGGCAGTTTTCAGTAAGGTATTTTCTGCAAGAACTGAAATTATAGGTAACAGATAGTTTTGTGATAGGATAATTGGTAGCAAGTAATAAAAGGTAAAAGTAAATAAGGTGCAGCCAGGTGGCCCAATCCTTTTTGTAGCAAAGGACAAGCCTGGACAAACTCTTATGCAAGGTAAAGCGCTCCCGAGGACATATGGGAATTATCGTCGAGCTAGTTTTCATCACGATCATCTAATTCGCGTTCGGTACTTTGATAATTTGGTATGTGGGTGGACCGGTGCTTGGGTGCTGCCCTTACTTGGACAAGCCTCCCACTTATGATTAACCTCTAATGCAAGCATCCGCAACTACAAAAGAAGTATTAAGGTAAACCTAACCATAGCCTGAAACATATGGATCCAAATCAGCCCCTTACGAAGCAACACATAAACTAGGGTTTAAGCTTCTGTCACTCTAGCAACCCATCATCTACTTATTACTTCCCAATGCCTTCCTCTAGGCCCAAATAATGGTGAAGTTTCATGTAGTCGACGTTCACATGACACCACTAGAGGAGAGACAACATACATCTCATCAAAATATCGAACGAAGACCAAATTCACATGACTACCAATAGCAAGACTTCTCCCATGTCCTCAGGAAAAAAAGTAACTACTCACAAGACATAATATTGTTCATGATTAGAGGGGTATTAATATGCATAATGGATCTGAACATATGATCTTCCACCAAATAAACCAACTAGCATCAACTACAAGGAGTAATCAACATTACTAGCAACCCACATGTACCAATCTGAGGTTTGGGTACAAAGATTCGATACAAGAGATGAACTAGGGTTTGAGAGGAGATGGTGCTGGTGAAGATGTTGATGAAGATAGCCCTCCCCAAGATGGGAGAGTTGTTGGTGATGACGGAGGTGACAATTTCCCCCTCCCGGAGGGAAGTGTCCCCGACAGAACAGCTCTGCCGGAGCCCTAGATTGGTTTCCGCCTCGGTTCCGCCTCGTGACGGCGGCGTCTGGTCCCGGAAGCCTCCTTCTGATTTTTTTTCCAGGTCAAAACGCTTCATATAGGAGAAGATGGGCACCGTGGGCCTGCCGGCTGGCCCTCGAGGCAGGGGGGCGCGCCCTGGGAAGGGGGGCGCGCCCCCCACCCTCGAGGCCAGCCGATGGCCCCTCTGTGGGTTTCTTTCGCCAGATATTTTTTATATTTTCCGAAACAATGTTCTGTGGAGTTTCAGGGCTTTTGGAGTTGTGCAGAATAGGTTTCCAGAGTTTGCTCCTTTTTCAGCCCAGAATTCCAGCTGCCGGCATTCTCCCTCTTCATGTAAACCTTGCAAAATAAGAGAGAAAAGGCATAAGTATTGTGACAAAACATGTATGAACAGCCCATAATGCAATAAATATCAACTTATAAGCATGATGCAAAATGGACGTATCAATCATGATATAAGGAAATACAAATATCATCGTTATCGTTGCCTCTAGGGCATATTTCCTTCATCTCCTCCATCTTACAACTGTAGAACTTGTCGGAGACCTCATATCTCTCGACTCGGGCATGAGCTTGGAAAACCATTTTTAGCTCTTGGAACATCTCATATGCTTTATGCTGCTCGGAACGCTTTTGGAGCCCCGATTCTAAGCTGTAAAGCATGCCGCACTAAACCAGGGAGTAATCATCACTACGCGACTGCTAGGCGTTCGTAACATCTTGAGTTGCTGGGAAAACGGGTGCATCACCTAGCGGTGCTTCAAGGACATATGCTTTCTTGGCAGCTATGAGGATGATCCTCATGTTACGGACCCAATCCGTATAGTTGCTACCATTGTCTTTCAGCTTGGTTTTCTCTAGGAACGCGTTGAAGTTAAGGGCAACATTAGTGTGGGCCATTGGATCTACAAGACATATTGTAAAGATTTTAGACTATGTTCAAGATAATTAAGTTCATCTAAAGAACTCCCACTCAGATAGTGTCGGGGAAACTGATCGCCCACGAACACCTATGGGACCAGAGCCCCTTCTCGGTACGGCAAGGGGGCGGAGGATGCACAAAGAGCGGATCGAGGCGAGCACACGAGTAGTTTACCTAGGTTCGGACCGCACGGATGCGTAAAACCATACTCCTGCTTTGGTTTGTTATTTAGTTCTTGGCTCGGGAGCGAGGAGAGCAATAGCACACTCTAACCGCTAGCAAGACCGAGCGTGGAGAATGATCGATGTTCTCAACCCCCCCTACGTTGCGCATGGGCCTCCTTTTATAGGTCAAAGGGGTCACCGACAGGTGGCAACACAGATGGGGGTAAAAATGTAAAAAGAGTGGAAGTTGGAACAGTGTTTGTATAGTGCTCTATAACTAACTCTGACGGCAGGGGACAAGGGCATTGAATGCCCGTCGCCATCGCCTCAAACAGTGCAAAAAGTGACCGTCAGGGCGCCACCGTCCGCCACGACGGTAGCCTTATCACCGCCGCTTGCCACCGTGTTCCCCTAGCTGCACAGCCTTCCACCACGTGTGCCTGGAAGGGCCCCAGGGCGACACGTGGGTGGATGTGCTGGAGCGCGGGCACTGAGTGGAAGCTTGCCACGGCAAGCGCCTTGCCGCGGTGGCTATCTTTGTCGCTTCTGGGAGCTTGTCGCTCACCGGTCCTTGCCGGGACGCGTGGCGCGTCGCGGCAAGCTTCTTGATATGCCTTGGATGGCCTTCCCGGCAAGCTCCTCTTGCTGGGGTCTCGTGTCTTGAGTGATTATGTGCCTTGAGCGGCCTTCCCGGCAAGCTCCTCTTGCCGGGGTCTTGTCTTCTGGACTTGGATACTTTGTTCTTGAATGGCTCCAAAGGAACCACGAGGGGTCTTGGCGGTCGCCTGGCTAGCCTTGCCGCGGGACGCTACAACTACCCGTGCACAAGTTCGGGATACTAAGGTAACCCTACTTTAGTACACCGACAGGAGCCCCCGGGCCTGGGCCACACACGGTGCCGAGCGCTGTTGGGCCAGGCCCAAAACAGTGCACGGTCACGCGCGCGGCCTGTGGCACGCCGTATCTCATTCTGTATCCACCGCACCCTCCCCTAACGACACGCGTCAATCGTGGCGTCGTGGGAGAGATCGTGGCATGTTTCTTTAATGGGAAATGCGGAACGTCCGCCCCCTCCCCCTTAAAAGCAGGGGAAACAGGAGCAGTTCCTTCCATTCGCCCGTTGCTTCTTCGTTCCTCAGAAACCCCCCCCCGCTCCCCTCCTCCCCGAAGATCGAAAGAGAGCAGCGCTCCGCCCCCCTCCGCCGCCACCAGCATCACCAGCGCCGTCGACCTCCCCCACCGTCCCCTCCATGGCTCCGAAGGGCGAGAAGGGGAAGTCCGCAAAGTCCGCCGAGGCGCTGCGGCTAGCAGCAATGCGTAAGAAGATGGCGGTCTTCCCGCCAAAGCTTGACGCGGAGGAGTTGAGGGATACCTTCTACCTTTTCTGGTCGAGGGAGACGAAGGCGCATCCGCGCACCAAGGTACTCCCCGCCGTAGCCTGCGAGATGTTCCCGACCAGCTACGCCATCTTTGCCCTGTTCTTCTACTGAGGGCTCTGCCCGCCCTATTCTGAGTTCTTCTGCGACGTCATGAACACCTACGGGCTCCATCTCCTTGACTTCACCCCCAATGCCGTCTTGACCATGGCCGTTTTTGCACATCTGTGCGAAAACTTTGTCGAAGTCTACCCCAATGTAGCTCTTTTCCGCCATTACTTCACGCCTCGAGTCGAGGCAGGGTCGCCTTTGTCCGGCGGCGTCTCCTGGATCTCGAGGACGCACAAGAAGGAAGCCTATCTGGAGGGGGAGCTCCGCGGCAAGTGGGATGAATGGAGAGCCAACTGGTGTTGGATCGTAGAGGATGACCCGTAGCCATTCACTTCCCGGCGCCAGGCCCCAGTAGTACGCGGCAATGACTGGAGCGATTTGGCCCCGGAGGATAACAGATTGAAGATTGCCACTACCCGGATCCTTCGCCTCAGGCACGCCGAGCTCACTGTAGGCGCATTTGGAGCAGACTTTCTCCGCCGCCGCATCGCCCCCTTGCAGGAGAGGAAGAGGGCTGCTTGGGAGTTCGAGAACACGGCAGATATCATGAGGCTGCGCCCGGGCCTCAATTGGAATTTTACTGTCCTGGAGCTCAACGCGATGCTCCAGGCGTTGTTCAAGTACGACTCTGCCCACCCCGAATGGTTCACGTTGCCGCAAGGTGTCGTCCCGCTGTGCAATAGCTCTGCGCTCAGCGCCATCCGTGCAATGATGCCGCTGTGCGATTCCCACGGGATCGATCCCACTTGGCAAGAACCTTCCGACGAAGCTGTGCAGACATTCTTCGACAACTTGGTGGAACAGCCAGTCAAATCCGATGAGAAGAAAGGCCTCACCCGCGACACCACCGACCAGGAGATGGCATATATTGCCACCAGGCTGGAAGAGGCAGCGGTAGCCGCGGCCGCGGGCGAGTTCGGGTACACAGTGGAGGAGGCGGAGGCAGCGGAGGCGACAAGTCTTGCCGAGAAGGAAGAGCTCCGCAAAGCGGGGAAGCTTGCCGGGCAGATCGCCGGGACAAGCGAGCCCGCCGAGCAGGGCGTCGAGTCGAGCGGGCCCGCCGAGCAGGGTGCCGGGTCAAGCGAGCCTGCCGAGGACTCGAGCGGCTCGCCGGAGATCGGCTCCTCCTCCTCGTCCTCAGGCAGCTCGCCACCACCAGCAAGTCCTCCAGCTCCGACAAGGAGGCGTCTTCGCAAGGCCACGGACATGACGGAGCGGCAGGCGGGCCAACAGCCATGGCGCCGCGCGGCACGCACCACCGCGGCAAGCAAGGCCGCCACGGGAGCACCTCGCGCTTCTGCAGCGGCTGGAGGGGGTCTTCCCGGACTGGCGCCTCTGCTCCTGCCGCCCCTCGCACTTCGTCGGCAACCGGAGCGGGGTCTTCTCAGGCCACCGTCCCTGCTCCCGCCAAGCGGCCAAGGGAGCCCACTCCCCCGCCTCCTCGCGCCGGGACGCGCGAGCCAGACTTCGATTTCTCTGCGCTCAGCTCCGACGAAGAGGAAGGAGAGTAAGTCTTCGCAACTCTTGTTTTTCTTTGATTCTCTGTTTCTTTTGTCTTGAATCTCTTTCGCCTAACTCTGAACCTATCCTTTTCAGAACTCTGGCCCAGAGGGCGGCGAAGAGGGCCAAGGTCCGGTGATCGTCATCGAGGACGAGCCCGCCGCGTCAGCAGGGGGCGCGCCTGAGACAAGCTTGCCGGACCCGGCAACTGTTCTTCAGAGCAGCCCCCAGCGTAGCCCCCAGCGTAAGTGTAGTGCATCTTCTGCTGTTGGGCGCGCGTGGGTGCTTCTTCTTTTCTGACGTCTTGTTCGTTGATTCGTGCAGGAGCGGAGCAGCAACATCAGGAGCGCCAGGAGACCGCCCCCGACATGCCGCACGTCTCGGCCACTCCGCCAAGGGGAGGCGCTCCGGCAAGGGTGAGCACTCCGCCAAGGACGAGCACCCCGCCAAGGGCGAGCACCCTGCCAAGGGCGAGCACTCCGCCAAGGGATGGCGCTAGCGGCCCTCCGCCGGCGGGAGCTACCACCACGCCGCCGAGGGAGAGCTCCTCGGCAAGGAACCCTACCGAGGAGGAGGCCCATGCAGGTAAACCCTTGGACTTTTCTTCTTTCAATTCTTCTTTTTGGATATTTGCTTGACTGTTTTTCTTTCCTTTTCTTTTCTTCCGTCAGACCCGTCCGCAGCCGAGCCCATGGAGACGGAGGTCGTCGCCGACGACGCCGCCGTTGCTGAAGAAACGGTTGGCACGGACGATCCCGCTGGCGCAGAGGCCGCCAAGGCTGCCGCCGCGGCAGCTGGCGAAGAGGCTGGCGATCGCACTGACGGCATTGGGGCCGTAGGAGCGCTAGGCGCTACGTCGACCGCCGAGCCCTCCACCGCCACCGCAGCCCCCAGCTCCGACGAGCCCGAGCTAAGCGCCTATCTGAAGGCCGGCGATGACATCTTCATCCAGCTCCCGTGGGCGTCCATGTCCAGGGCGTCAGTCGAGGGAGAGGTCTTCTACGGGGAGGTCCTTGCCTCTGCCGGACTGAAGCTCGTCGATGCGCCGAGCAGCAGCAGCGAGCCCGAGGAGGAGCGGCTGCTGCGGAAACTTCTGTCTCTTTACCGCGCCCGGCAAGCCAAGCTGGAGTCCCGAGAGGCTCTGGCCGCCAAGGCGGGTGCTGACTTGGACAAGCGCGTAGAGGAGCTCCGGGCCATCAACCAAGCATCTCTCCGATCCTTGGCGGAGGAGCGGGAGCAGCTTGCCGAGGCGCATCAGGCCTTCATCTTGGAGAAGGCAGAAGTGGAGGAGCAGCAACGGCTTGTCGCCGAGGAGCTATCCAGGCGAGAAGGCGAGCTGACGCAGCGGAAGGTCGACCTCGACAGCCACGAGGACGAGCTTGCCGCGCGTGAGCGATCGCTTGGCGGAGCTTTGCAGGAGGCAAAGGACGATGCCGCAGCTGCCGAGACCGCCAAGAGGGAGTTGGAGAAGAGGGTGGCGCAGCTGGAGGCCAACCTGAAGACGAGCGGCGAGGAGGTTGCCGCACTCAAGCTTGAGAGGGAGAAGGACACCCACAGCCACTCCGAGCTGCAGGTCCGCCTCCCCGAGAAGGGCAAGGAGCTCGCCGTCGCCAAGGACTCTATCGCCGATCTGGAGCTGAAGTTATCCACTCTTACCACGACGCTGGACGGCGCCAGGGAGCGGGAGACGGCCCTGAAGGAGGAGCTCAGGGCCGAGAAGGTGTTGCTGGACAGTGCTGCCATTTCCCAGAATAACTTTAGGCGGACCGTCGAGCTATGGACGGAAGGCCTTATCAACACCGCCGCGGACATTGACAAGGAGTTGGCGCAGCTGGGGGCGGAGTATCTCGGGTATTCCACCGACGAGAACCTCCACGCGAGCGCCAAGCTTACTTTGTTCTTCAAGGGCGTGGCGACGGCCCTCCAGCAACTCCGGGAGAAGATCCCGAAGCAGCTGGCGGACGAATCGCGCAGGCTCTGCGCGGGGGCTCTCCAAAAGGTGTTGATGAAGGTGGCTTTCCGCAACCCAGGGCTCAACCTCACCAACGTCCTCAGGACTCTGCCGCCCGACGCCGACCAAGAGGCGCTCAAGGCCCTTGTCGCACCCATTGTGGGCAAGGTGGGCGGCATCAAGAGAGTCGAGGGCGACCGCGCAGACTAGGTTGTTTACTTTCTTCTTTCCTTGCCGCTGCCAACCATGTTATGAACAATAGTCTATTAGAATTGCGGCAAGTCATTTTGTAATATAACTCTATCTTAGGCGGTTAATGCAACGTTATTTCCTTTACTTGACTTCCTTGCTTTGTATGTTTCCGCCCTACGCTTTTAGGGAACTTGCCGGTGTAGGCCCCATTGCCGCGAGCGCTGAGTGCGGAACTTCAACAGCCTGCTGGCGGTGCCGTCGCCGGCAAGAAACCTTGTCGTAACTAGTCACAGCACACTTAGGTTGTTGAGCGAACTCGAAAACGAAGCAAGGGCGTGACACTAGTCGCAGCACACTTAAGTCGTTGAGCGTGCTCGAAACAAAGTAAGGGCGCGGCTAGCCACGAGTTGGTTCCTTCGCGTACAGGTTTTCCATACAAAACGCGGTCGTTCAAGGAAGATAACTCAAAAATTTAAAAATTCGATTGCTCAAACTTTGGCAACTTAGCTTTTGCGTTGTCTGCTTCCCGGCAAGGCGAAACTTTCTTGAACGGCACTTGGTCCATACCACTGTCTCTTCCTCCTACCCCCGGCAAACTTGTGCACGAGGGAACCTTCTTTTCCTTGAGAAAAAAAGAAAGAAGAGAAAACACAGATACGGAGCCTTGCGGCTCGTTATGGCTTACCGGGGGTAGGTGCTGTACAATGTGTCAGATAATACATGCAAAAGACAAAAATGCATGAAAATGACGAGTTGTGCGGGGCACATAAACTTTACTGATGCACGGGGTCTGCGCCCGGCTTTGTACAAAGGATTACATGCAACAGCGGCAAGACTTGTACAAAAGGTGGTTGCCGGAGTGGATTACGGCAACCGCGCCTTATGGGTAAAACTTACGAAGATGCTCGATGTTCCAGGAGTTGCTCACCGGCAAGTTATCTTCGGTCTCAAGGCGGACAGCGCCGGGCCTAGTGACTTGTTTCACCCGATAAGGGCCTTCCCACTTCGGCGTCAACTTGTTGGAATTCTTGGCGGACTGAACGCGCCGAAGAACAAGGTCGCCTTCCTCGAGACTTCTGGCGTTAACTTTGCGGCTATGGTAGCGGCGCAAAGCTTGCTGATAGCGAGCAGCTCGCACAGCAGCCTGAAGACGGTCCTCCTCAAGGAGCAGCGCGTCATCTTGTCGCAGCTGCTCTTGCTCGAGCTCATCATAAGCGAGTACTCTAGGCGACCCGTATACGAGTTCCGTGGGGAGAACAGCCTCTGCTCCATAGACTAGAGCAAAGGGTGTCTGTCCAGTGGCTCGATTTGGCGTCGTCCTGATCGACCAAAGAACCACTGGCAGCTCCTCGATCTAGTTTCTTCCGCATTTGTGCAGCCTGTCGAAAGTCCTTGTCTTGAGGCCGCGCAGCACTTCAGCATTTGCCCTCTCCGCTTGACCGTTGCTTCTCGGGTGAGCAACAAAAGCGAAGCAGACCTTGGCGCCAAGGTCTTGGACATATTGCATGAAGGTGCGACTTGTGAATTGTGTACCGTTGTCGGTGATGATCCTGTTAGGGATCCCGAAACGGCAAACAATCGACCTGAAGAACTTGACTGCTGACTGTGCGGTCACCTTTCTCACTGGTTCCACTTCCGGCCACTTTGTGAACTTGTCGATGGCGACGTACAAGAACTCAAAGCCCCCGGCTGCGCGGGGAAAGGGGCCGAGGATGTCGAGCCCCCAGACCGAAAATGGCCAGGACAAAGGGATCGTCTGGAGAGCTTGAGCTGGCTGGTGTATCTGCTTGGAGTGGAACTGGCATGCTTCACACTTGGTTACTTGTGCAGTTGCATCCTGGAGGGCTTCTGGCCAAAAGAAACCTTGTCGGAAAGCCTTGCCGGCAAGTGCTCTTGCGCCAATGTGGTGGCCACATATGCCTCCATGTATCTCTGCCAACAGCTTCTGTCCATCTTCCCGGGGAATACACTTCAATTTCACACCGTTGAGTCTTCTTCTGTACAGTTCATTACCGACAAACTGGTACATACTTGACTGCCGGGCTACTTCTTCAGCTTCTTCTTGCTCTTCGGGAAGTTCCCCTGTCTGAAGGAAACGGACAATCTGTTGTGCCCATGCTGGAGCTCGTGGCTCGACAACAAGGACTAAAGGCACATCTGCTGCTGCGGGAACGTCCGCTTCTACGACGAGAACTTGTGTCTCAGCCGGAGCGTGACGATCCCCGGCAAGCTTGCCGGAGCAAGACTCGTCGGGAGCTTCCGCTTCAACGGAACAAGTCCTGGGACTTGCCGATACGTCCAAAACGTATCTATAATTTCTGCTTGCTCCATGCCTCTTTTGTGTGATATTGCTATGATATTTATGCACTTCCATACACTTTTGATCATATTTGGACTAACCTATTAACTCAGTGCACCACAGTGCCAGTTCCTGTTTTCTGCTGTTTTTCTATTTCAGGTTTCCCCCATATTAAAAGTGCCCTAAAAATTCCGGAAAAAATACAGGAAAAATCAGAGTATCGGTTGCTTCCGGAAAAACCAAGGCAGGGCCAGAGGGGAGCCTGGGGTGGCCCAGGCGGCCACCCGGCGTGGCCCCACCCCTGGCCGCGCCAGGGGGGCGCCTGGGGCCCCACCTCCGCCTCTGGTGACCCCCTTTGGCATATATATTGCTCGCGTCCCGAAACCCTCGAGGACGGAACCCTTTTTCGCGATCTTGTCTCTGTTCCGCCGCCGCCGCGCTTCCAAGATCGGGAGCACCAGGAGAACTCTTCCCGGCACCCTGCCGGAGGGGAGAACCACTACCGGGAGCTTCTCCACCACCATGGACACTTCCCGGATGAGTTGTGAGTAGTCTCCCTTGGACCATGGGTCCATGACCAGTAGCTATGTGATGTTCTCCTCCCCTCTTTGTTCTTCATCGATTAGACCTCGTGAGCTGCCCTACATGATCAAGGCACATATGTAATCTTTATGCTGTTGCTCTGCTGAGTTTGCTGGGATCCGATGGATTATGAGATTATGTTCAGATTGTGTGTGAGTAATATATTTGATTCACCTCTTTTATATTTATGTTCTTGAGTAATTCTTGCATGTTCTCCGTTGCTATTTATTGCTTTGGCCGAGTAGTAGGTAGTAACTCCAAGAGGGAACATTATGCTTGATTGTGGGTTCATGCCCCTCGATGACTAGCTTGAGTGACAGAAACATGAGTCTAGGGGATGTGATGTTGCCACAAGGGGGAAAACAACGGTGCTTGTACTTGCGGGTGCAAGGATTGCTTACTTTACGCAAAGTTCTTTTAATGCAGTTGTTTGTTGCTTTGAGTTTACACTTTGGGTGGGACTCGCAACTTAATACCAGCGAGATGTTCTGGATAGATATCTCAAGGTGGATGATTAGTAGTAGATGCAGATGGATTTCGGTCTACTTGCCTTGGCGTACCGCCCATGCTTTTGAGCCTCTACCTTTCTTACAGCATAGTTAGCATTGGTTTGCGCACATAATCCTGTCAATTGACCAGCTGTAATTTGTTTACCTCGCTTAGCTGTTTTATCGTCTTTTGGGAGAGAGACATCACTAGTGAACATCATGGGACTCCGGTCCATATTACCATCACTGATCACACCCGCTATTTACTTCCTGTTATTATTTCCTAGTTGCAGTCATACCTATCACTATTATATCTTGCGTTTGATCCTTTGTAAACGACAAGGCCGGAGGGATTGACAACCTCTCTGTACTCGTTGGGAGCAAAGTTATTTGTATCTGTGTGCAGGTCCTGTCAAGCAAAAGTTGCTGGCGCCACTGACACCTTCTTGTCGACCCTCGGAGTCTCACGGGATTCGATCCTTGGTATCTTGCCAAGGGAAACTTGCCGTTACGCTACATCTCAAACCTTCCACTTGGGGTAACCAACGAGGGGCGAGAAGCCATCAAGCAAAGTTTCTGGCGCCGTTGCCGGGGACTCCACTCTTCAAGATAGGGGAATTGCACGCTATCTTTTATCTTTGCTTTTTAGTCTTGTTAGTTTACCTTTCAGTTTTTGCTTTACTGTCCCTTATCAAAAATCACAAAAATAGTTATCTTGCTTGCTGCTGCTATGGGTTCCACCGAGAACACCAAGTTGTGTGACTTCACTAGTCATAACAACAATGACTTTATCTGCACGCCTTTTACTACACCTGCCACTTCAGCACCCACTTATGAAATTAAACCTGCTTTACTGAACCTAGTTATGAAAGATCAATTCTCCGGTGCTGGAGATGATGCTGCTTTGCACTTAAATAATTTTGTTGAACTATGTGATATGCAAAAGTACCAAGAAATAGATGGTGATATTGTTAATCTTAAGCTTTTTCCTTTCTCCTTGAGAGGAGGAGCTAAAATCTGGTTTCAATCTTTGCCTAGAAATAGTATAGATTCTTGGGACAAGTGCAAGGATGCCTTTATTGGGAAGTACTATCCTCCTGCTAAAATTATCCAACTAAGGAGTAACATAATGAATTTTAAACAATTGGATAATGAACACGTTGCCCAAGCTTGGGAACACATGAAATCTCTTGTCAAGAACTGCCCTACTCATGGTTTGACTACTTGGATGGTTGTCCAAACTTTTTATGCAGGCTTGAACTTTACCTTGCGGAACTTGTTAGATTAGGCCGCGGGAGGAACCTTTATGTCAACTACACTTGATGCTGCCACGAAGCTTCTCGATGAGATGATGACCAATTATTCCCAATGGCACACCGAACGCGCTCCAATAGGTAGGAAGGTAAACTCTGTCGAGGAGATTTTCTCCCTAAATGAAAAAGTTGACTTGATCATGTCTCTACTTTCCAAGCAATCTCCTATTGATCCTCGTGATGTTCCTTTAAATTCTTTGATTGCTCAAGATCAAGTAGATGTGAACTTTATCTCTAGAAACAATTTCAATAACAATGCTTATAGGAGTAATTTTGGTAGCAACCCTAGACCGTTCCCCTCTAATTCCTATGGGAACAACAATGCTTATCCTAACACCAAGAACTCCACTTCTGAACTAGAGATTATGCTTAAAGACTTTATCACTACCCAAAAAGCCTTCAATAAGAGTGTAGAAGAAAAACTAAACAAACTAGATAATCTCTCTTCGAAGGTAGACAATTTAGCCCATGAGGTAGAATTGCTTAAAATTAGAACTTCTCCTCTTGAGGAGAGGAAGACCACTCCTATGAATGCTATTCAAGTGCAAATTAATGAAAACATTAGGATGATGGCTAAACTTAAAGAGAGATGGGCTAGAGAAAAGGAGGAAGAAGATAGAATTAAGAGCCTTCCTACCCACCACACTGTTGCTACTATCCAAGTTGTTGAGGATATCCAAACTCTTAGCACCCAATGCACTCCTGGTCCCATTGGACCTATTAATGGTGATTCTATAACCTCAACCGTAAAAGAAGAAACTCCTATGACCATGGAAGCTACCAAAATTGACACCACTACCACTTTACTTGATAGTAGTGACCTTGATTTTGATAATTCCACCCTTTCTGAAGTTATTGATTTCCTTCACAAGATGTCTAGAGATCCCCACACTAGCACACTTAATCTTGCCTTCACGGAGCATATCACTAATGCTCTCATCAAAGCTAGGGAGGAGAAGCTTAGGGTAGAAGCCTCCATACCTAGAAAGCTAGAAGATGGTTGGGATCCTATGATTAAAATTAAGTTGAATAACTTCTCTTGCTATGCTTTATGTGATGTTGGAGCTAGTACCTCCGTTATGCCCAAAAGAATATATGATATGCTTGAATTGAAATCTTTTGATCCTTGTTCTTTTGGTGTTCGTCTTGTTGATCCTTCCATAAAGAAACCTTTGGGGAAGATCGACGATGTTTTTATCATTGTCAATGACAATTATGTTCCCGTTGATTTTACTATTATGGACATTGAATGTGAACCTTCTTGTCCAATTATTTTGGGACGTCCTTTTCTTCGCACCGTTGGTGCTATCATTGACATGAAAGAAAGGAATATAAAATTCCAATTCCCTCTCAAGAAAGGAATGGAACACTTCCCTAGAAAGAAGATTAAGTTACCTTTTGAGTCCGTTATACGGGCTAGCTATTCTTTTACTCTTGATAAAACTTGATCTCCTCTTTGCATCATGCCTAGCTTAAAGGCATAAAAGAAAGCGCTTTTGGGAGGCAGCCCACAACGAATAAAGTTTTATTTTGCTTTTGTTGTGTCTTGATGTTTGTTACTACAGTAGCATCATCATTGTATCTTTTCTTTTCAGCTTTGTGCCAAGTTTAGCCTCTGATTGCAAGAAAGTTCAAAAGTTGTGACGTGTTGTCTAGGAAACAGATTACGTCCTTGGACAGAAAAACTCGTATAAAATCACCAGATCATCTTTTTGGTCTGAATTGTTTTGACAGCGTGCCCTATACAATTGGCTTTCGGGCGTCTGTTCTGAGTTTTTTTATTTGAGTTGCAGAAGTGCCCCGAAAAAATTATTTACTACCTGCTGGTCTGTTTTTCACAGATTCTGTCCTGTTTTGCCTTTCCTTTGTTTTGCAAACCTTGAGCTTGCTTTTTCTTTGCAAAAACCTTTTGGCAATCTTGAGAAACAGTAGCTCTTCAAGATTATCCTTATTTCTAGTAGGGAAAAATTATTTTATTATGGGTACTAACCTCGCTAATCAGATTATGATGAGTTATGTATGAAGGGAGTTTTCAAGTGTGCGAGGGAAGATGATAAAAGAAGATCCAAGAGGGTCAAACTCTCAAGCTTGGGGATGCCCCCGTGCACCCCCAAGAAATATTCAAGAAGACTCAAGCGTCTAAGCTTGGGGATGCCCCCGTGCATCCCCTTCTCCATCAACAATTATCAGTTCGTCTTTCGTTCCACTATATTTTAATCACTTCATGCGTTATGTGCTATGCTTGGAGCGTCTTGCTTTTAGTTTCCTTTTTAGTTTTCTTTAGCTTTGCTTGCTGTTCATAACGAGTTAGAACCCAGCTTTCTTTGTGTGGGAGAGAAACACACTCCACTTCAACCTAGAACACAACATAGGATTTTCATGCTTATCTTTGTTGTGTATGTTCTTTGTCTTTCAATAGCTACTGTCATGTTTAGCTCTTAGTTTTCATGCTTTCCTTTTTAAAGAGCTTTTGTTTAGTTGGTTGTTGAACTCTCTTGAGTTTTCACGTTTATCTTGTTAAGAATGTTTGTCTGTTGCACTGAGTTGTGTCTTAACTTAAAGTAGGTAACTGAGGTTGCTATTTAATTTTAGTAGTAACTTGCAATAGTTTTGAGGTGTTGCCATGAGTAATGTCTGAACTTTTGGTGTCAAGAGCTTTAGCCTATTAGTGATAGATGTCGTATTTTGGGCAATCCGTGTTTATTTTCGAAAACCTACAAAATAGTTGAGAACTTTAGCTACTAAATGGATCACTAATCTTTGGAGGGATCGAATATTAGAGTACACTTACGTACCATGGGTCGAGGATGCGCAAGGGTAACCAAACCCCCATACACACCTCCTCGGGGTACTTGTCTCTTTGTGAAACCTCCTAATTAGATTGAGAGTTACCGATAATAAGTGCATGAGTTCTTCGGACTAATGTGAGTATTCGAAGGTTGACACTTCCACCTAACCATATTTTTCTAGCCTCTTCGGTACCGTGCATTGCCCTTTCTCACCTCGAGAGTTGGCGCATACTTCGCCGGTGCATCCAAACCCTTGGCACGATACGCTCTGTCATCATAAGCCTCATTATATCCTTCCTCAGAACAGCCACCATACCTACCTATCAAGGCATTTCCATAGCCTTTCCGAGATACATTGCCATGCAACATCCATCTTCTCATGACTTGATCTTCATGTCATACATGCTTTTTGCTTGATCGATGATCCGCATGCTAGTTGGGCCTTTCCCTAATCATTGCTACATGATGCGCTAGTATCATTGCATATCCTGCTACACTGGCAGAGGCATACATTTGCATACATCATGATAGTTTCATTTTCTTTATGTTGAGTACTTTTGTAAAGTGTGAAAGATCTTCTATACCTCTTGTAATACATAGAGTGTTGCCCCTAAAGTGAGGAAAAGATCCCAAAGAGGACAAATCAAAAGATCCCAAAGAGGACAAAATCAAAAGATCCCAAAGAGGACAAATGAGAGATAAATAGAAAGAGCCATTGAGGTCACAAAAAAATAAAAAATATAGAAAAAAGAGAAAAAGAAATAAAAAGAGAGAAGGGGGCACACTACTATTTCCTTTTGAGAGATCCACACTCGTACTCCATCTTATACCTTGTACTCCATAGAGATTATCATTCATGCATATACCTATGTGGGGACCTTTACATTATCGAACTTGGCTTGTATATTCCAATGATGAGCCTCCTCAAAAGAGCTCTAGGTCTTCTTGAGCAAGCAAGTTGGATGCACCCCCACTAGTTCCATTGGAGAGCTTACCTTAGCTCATATGTGCATCCGTTGCATGGCAATCCCTACTCCTCACATCATATCTATCATTTGGCTTTCTCTCGCCGATGATTGTCCTCATTGATGTGAGCCTTTCACACCTTTTTTGTCTTCCCCCTCTATCATTTCTCTCTTTGCCATCCTAAGTGTCGACTTTCTTGCTTACGCTCATCCATTGCATGAGTGCTCAAAATATCGAAAGGGAGTGGATCATTTTGACTTGTACCTGGCTGACGGTCTGGGGATGAGTCAAGATAAGATTCCAAAGAAGACCAAGTGTGAAACTTTAGTAGATTAAGTTCTCAACAATACAAAAACTATGTTTTACTCTCTCATATATCCCTATCCCCTTTCTTGCACGCAAACACCATTTGGAGACATTCGAGTCACGGACAGCGAGAGCTCTTGCACCTTTATGTTCTTATGTTACTTGTTACAATGCTAATATAGACTCTTTCTTGTTATGACTTGAATTGGATTACATGCCTTGATTGCTTTACTTAAAAGTTCTTATATGGTTGATAGCATGTCACCACAGAAATTATGCTTGTTATCATTTACCTACTCGAGGACGAGCAGGAATTAAGCTTGGGGATGTTGATACGTCCAAAACGTATCTATAATTTCTGCTTGCTCCATGCCTCTTTTGTGTGATATTGCTATGATATTTATGCACTTCCATACACTTTTGATCATATTTGGACTAACCTATTAACTCAGTGCACCACAGTGCCAGTTCCTGTTTTCTGCTGTTTTTCTATTTCAGGTTTCCCCCATATTAAAAGTGCCCTAAAAATTCTGGGAAAAATATAGGAAAAATCAGCGTATCGGTTGCTTCCGGAAAAACCAAGGCAGGGCCAGAGGGGAGCCTGGGGTGGCCCAGGCGGCCACCCGGCGCGGCCCCACCCCTGGCCGTGCCGGGGGGCGCCTGGGGCCCCACCTCTGCCTCTGGTGACCCCCTTTGGCATATATATTGCTCGTGTCCCAAAACCCTCGAGGACGGAACCCTTTTTCACGATCTCGTCTCTGTTCCGCCGCCGCCGCGCTTCCAAGATCGAGAGCACTAGGAGAACTCTTCCCGGCACCCTGCCGGAGGGGAGAACCACTACCAGGAGCTTCTCCACCACCATGGACGCTTCCCGGATGAGTTGTGAGTAGTCTCCCTTGGACCATGGGTCCATGACCAGTAGCTATGTGATGTTCTCCTCCCCTCTTTGTTCTTCATCGATTAGACCTCGTGAGCTGCCCTGCATGATCGAGGCACATATGTAATCTTTATGATGTTGCTCTGCTGAGTTTGCTGGCATCCGATGGATTATGAGATTATGTTCAGATTGTGTGTGAGTAATATATTTGATTCACCTCTTTTATATTTATGTTCTTGAGTAATTCTTGCATGTTCTCCGTTGCTATTTATTGCTTTGGCCGAGTAGTAGGTAGTAACTCCAAGAGGGAACGTTATGCTTGATTGTGGGTTCATGCCCCTCGATGACTAGCTTGAGTGACAGAAACATGAGTCTAGGGGATGTGATGTTGCCACAAGGGGGAAAACAACGGTGCTTGTACTTGCGGGTGCAAGGATTGTTTACTTTACGCAAAGTTCTTTTAATGCAGTTGTCTGTTGCTTTGAGTTTACACTTTGGGTGGGACTCGCAACTTAATACCAGCGAGATGTTCTGGATAGATATCTCAAGGTGGATGATTAGTAGTAGATGCAGATGGATTTCGGTCTACTTGCCTTGGCGTACCGCCCATGCTTTTGAGCCTCTACCTTTCTTATAGCATAGTTAGCATTGGTTTGCGCACATAATCCTGTCAATTGCCCAGCTGTAATTTGTTTACCTCGCTTAGCTGTTTTATCGTCTTTTGGGAGAGAGACATCACTAGTGAACATCATGGGACTCCGGTCCATATTACCATCACTAATCACACCCGCTATTTACTTCCTGTTATTATTTCCTAGTTGCAGTCATACCTATCACTATTATCTCTTGCGTTTGATCCTTTGTAAACGACAAGGCCGGAGGGAATGACAACTTCTCTGTACTCGTTGGGAGCAAAGTTATTTGTATCTGTGTGCAGGTCCTGTCAAGCAAAAGTTGCTGGCGCCACTGACACCTTCTTGTCGACCCTCGGAGTCTCACAGGATTCGATCCTTGGTATCTTGCCAAGGGAAACTTGCCGTTACGCTACATCTCAATACTTCTAGTTGGGGTAACCAACGAGGGGCGAGAAGCCATCACTTGCCGGAGCGGATTGCTCCTCGGCATCCTTGGCGTTGATCTTGGGAACCTTCTTTGCGGCGGCTTCGGGAAGCTCTGCCGGAAAATAGTCACCGGAGATCAACTTCCTCTTCTTGCTTTGTCCAGTTGATGGTGTTACGAATGGTTGAGTCAGCTTGAGCACGAAGATCCCTGGTTCCACAGGTAACTTGAGTGCAGCGCACTTCGACAGGCCATCTGCGATGTCATTCTGAGCTCTTGGAACATGCTCCATCTGTAAGTCGTCAAAGTGTTCTTCAAGCTTCCTCACTTCATCGACGTAAGCTTCCATCAACGGACTCTGGTAGTTCTTGTTTACTTGGCGGACGACAAGCTGCGAGTCACCCCTTACAATAAGCTTCTTGATCCCAAGGTATGCCGCGATCCTGAGACCGGCAAGCAAACCCTCATACTCTGCAGTATTGTTTGTCGCTTGCTCCTTGGGAAAATGCATTTGGACCACGTACTTGAGGTGCTCTCCGGTGGGTGCGACAAGCAGCACACCAGCACCGGCGCCTTGCAGCGAGAAGACACCGTCAAAGTACATTATCCACTCTTTACTCGTTTCCTTGACAGGGATGCTCGTCTCTGGAATCTCTTCATCTGGCGTTGGCGTCCACTCCGCTATGAACTCTGCCAATGCTCTGCTCTGGATAGTTGAAGTGCTTTCAAACTTGAGGCCAAAGCTTGACAGTTCTAGCGCCCACTCGACAATCCTGCCTGTCGCTTCTGGATTTTGCAATATCCTCTTCAGCGGAAAGCGAGTGACCACCGTTATCTCATGTGCCTGGAAGTAATGGCGCAGCTTTCTCGAGGCCATGAGAAGGCCAAAAAGCAACTTCTGCACCCCAGAGTACCTTGACCTAGCCCCCTGCAAGAGGGAACTGACAAAATAAACTGGGCGCTGCACCATCTTCTTCCGTACCTCCTCTTGCATCTGTGCAGATCCGTCCTTGTCGGGACTGGAGCTTGTCGGGGAAGCCCCCTGCTTGTCGCTGGATGTGCTTGCCGCGGCCGCCGGCTCATCATCCGCCTCCCTTTCCGCTACTAACGCAACACTAACCACTTGATTGGTTGCCGCTAGGTACAGCAGCAACTTTTCTTGTGGCTTAGGTGCGACAAGTATCGGAGTGGAGGACAGGTACCTCTTCAAGTCTTGCAGTGCTGCCTCCGCTTCCGGAGTCCATTTCATTGGACCTGCCTTTTTCAAAATTTTGAAAAACGGCAGGGCGCGTTCTGCAGACTTAGAGATAAACCTGCTGAGAGCAGCCACGCAGCCGGCAGGTCTTCGTACATCCTTGACGCGCTTCGGTGCTTCGATCTGCTCAATGGCCTTGATCTTGTCGGGATTGGCTTCAATCCCCCTCTGAGTCACGAAGAGCCCGAGAAGCTTGCCGGAGGGGACTCCAAACACGCATTTCTCGGGGTTGAGCTTGAGTTGGATCTTTCGCAGATTCGCAAAAGTTTCATCTAAATCTTGGATCAGAGTAGCCCTGTCCTTGCTCTTGACCACTATATCATCCATGTAAGCTTCCACATTTCTGTGTATCTGTGGTTCAAAAGCAGTGTGGACTACTCTTGCAAACGTTGAACCAGCATTTTTCAATCCGAAAGGCATGCGTATGAAGCAATAAGTGCCACATGGAGTAATGAATGTTGTCTTCTCCTCATCTTCTTCAGCCATGAAGATCTGGTGATATCCTGAGTATGCATCAAGAAATGAAAGCAAATCGCATCCGGCGGTGGAGTCAACAATCTGGTCAATGCGCGGCAAGGGAAATGGATCTTTGGGACAAGCTTTATTCACATCAGTGAAGTCAATACAAAGCCTCCACTTCCCATTCGCCTTACGCACGACAATGGGATTGGCCAACCACGTGGGATGGAGCACTCCTCTGACAAGGCCTGCTGCTTCCAACTTCTTGATTTCTTCTGCTATGAACTCTTGGCGCTCCACTGCTTGCTTTCTAACCTTCTGCTTGATGGGTCGCGCGTGAGGAAAAACGGCAAGCTTGTGCTCAATCACTTTCCTGGGAACACCGGGGATGTCAGACGGTTGCTGATGGCTTCTCGCCCCTCGTTGGTTACCCCAAGTGGAAGGTTTGAGATGCAGTGTAGCGGAAGTTTTCCATTGGCAAAGATACCAAGGATCGATTTCCCCTGAGACTCCCAGTTTCAACAAGAAGGTGTCAACTGCTAACGGCGCCAGATATTAGCAATCAACATGGACCTGCACACAGATACAAATAACTTTGCTCCCAACGAGTACAGAGAGGTTGTCAATCCCTCCGGCCTTGTCGTTTACAAAGGGTCAAACGCAAGTGATAATAGTGATAGGTATTGCTGCAAATAGTAAGTAAAAGCAGAAAGTAAATAGCGGATGTGATCAGTGATGGTAATATGGACCGGGGTCCCATGATGTTCACTAGTGATGTCTCTCTCCCAAAAGACGATAAAACAGCTATGTGAGGTAAACGAATTACAGCTGGGCAATTGACAGAATTATGTGCGCAAACCAATGCTAACTATGTTGCAAGAAAGGTAGAGGTTCAAAGCATGGGCGGTACGCCAAGGCAAGTAGACCGAAATCCATCTGCATCTACTACTAATCATCCACCTTGAGATATCTATCCAGAACATCTCGCTGGTATTAAGTTGCGAGTCCCACCCATAATGTAAACTCAAAGCAACAGACAACTGCATTAAAAGAACTTTGCGTAAAGTAAACAATCCTTGCACCCGCGGGCACAAGCACCGTTGTTTTCCCCCTTGTGGCAACATCACATCCCCTAGACTCATGTTTCTGTCACTCAAGCTAGTCATCGAGGGGCATGAACCCACAATCGAGCATAACGTTCCCTCTTGGAGTCACTACCTACTACTTGGCCAAAGCAATAAACAGCAACGGAGAACATGCAAGAATTACTTATGAACATAAATATAAAAGAGGTAAATCAAATATATTATTCAAACACAATCTGAACATAATCTCACAATCCATCGGATCCCAGCAAACTCATCATAGCAACAGCATAAGGATTACATATGTGCCTCGATCATGTAGGGCAGCTCACGAGGTCTAATTAGTGAAGCACAAGAAGGGGAGGAGAACATCACATAGCTACTGGTCATGGACCCATGGTCCAAGGGAGACTACTCACAACTCATCCGGCAGGCGTCCATGGTGGTGGAGAGGCTCCCGGTGGTGATCCTCCCCTCCGGCAGGGTGCCGGGAAGAGTTCTCCTGGTGCTCCCGATCTTGGAAGCGCGGCGGCGGCGGAACAGAGATGAGATCGCGAAAAAGGGTTCCCGTCTCGAGGGTTTCGGGACGCGTGTTAAATATATGCCAAAGGGGGGCATCAGCGGAGGCCTGGGGGGCCCAGGCGCCCCCCCGGCGCGGCCAGGAGGGAGGCCACGCCACCAGGGTGCCTCGAGCCCTGGTGGCCCCCCTCCGGCTCTACTTTGGCTGCCGGGAAGCTTCTGAAACGCTGATTTTTTATATAATTTTTCCGGGATTTTTCTGGAAGTTTACGTGATGGGAAAACCTGAAATACAAAAACAGCAGAAAACAGAAACTGGCACTGGGGTGCACTGAGTTAATAGGTTAGTGCAAATATGATCAAAAGTGTATGGAAGTGTATAAATATCATAGCAATATCACCCAAAAGAGGCATGGAGCAAGCAGAAATTATAGATACGTTTTGGACGTATCAACATCCCCAAGCTTAATTCCTGCTCGTCCTCGAGTAGGTAAATGATAACAAGAATAATTTCTGTGGAGACATGCTATTAACCATATAGGACTTTTCATAGTCATATGACAAAAGCTTACTGAGACAATGAATCTATAGTAATTAAGTTGCCTCATGAGAGAATCACAAAGAACTGAAAGTTTTACAATATGATACTGAAACATCAAATAGATTTGTAATGAGCATGGTGTGCAAATATGATAAAGTGATATCTCGCTTGCCCCCTTTAGTGAAGCAAAACATAAATGCAGGGGCACCTCCAAGGTTTAAGTGATGACTAGACACAATGATTTCAGAATAAACGATATCACAATCATGCAAAAGACAATGCTACTTTGGGACAATGCACATTACACTCAGAATGACAATCATGCTCTTAATAGTTGGTGCTTTAAAAGAAGGTGGAGACTCTCGAACCGTGGCTTTTGTTGGTAAGGTTGAAAAACCGTAGTCGGAAACAAAGACAAAACATGTACCAGAGCTCTTGGTTTTAAAAACAGAGGTAATAATTTTTTTTAGATTATGCATGTTTCGTCAGCGAATGCTAGCAGACAACTCAATCACTTCTTGAGATGGACAAGTTTTGAGGAACGGCTCCCGAATGAGGACGATCACATCCTCTTAATCTCCTTTGTTTATCACTGCCAAAGTTTTCTGATTTCTCATGAACAAAGCGTGAAGGAGGGTTTGTTTGTTATATTAATTTTGAGCCGGGCGCACTCTTTGCCAGTTCCTTCTCGTATTATGGGTTTGCACATTAGACATGCAATCCCGGGGTGAAGCTTGTCCAACTTAAAAAGATCATGAATTAACTACTACTTCCTCATGAACTAAAACAGAGGCACAAAATAGGAATGCTTTTTTTTGAATAATTTCGAGATGGTACATGAAAGTCTTCGTTAGGAATGGCAGGTAAATACCATGTAGGAAGGTATGGTGGACTCATATGGCATAACTGGTTTAAAGGATTTTGGATGCACAAGCAGTCAGTCCGCTTAGTACAGGTGGAGGTTAGCAAAAGACTGGGAGCGACCAACTAAAAGAGCAATAACGGTCATAATCATGCAGAGCGACAAAGCAACATTGAATCAGGCATGGAAGTTATATCGCTACTCAGAAACAAAAGATCATCAAGGCTTGACAGACTTTCTTTACAGTCTTAAATATGCGTGAGCATACGCCAAGTCAATCAAAATAAATTCTTAAAGGAAGATATTACTAAACCATACCACATCATAGGCAAAAAAATCATGTTGGTACTCCAATAACACATTGGGAACCCCCCAGCTATTTGAGACTAACCATAAGAAAACATGAACTACTAAGCACCATTATGCACGTAGCATCTTTATCATAGACATATCAACCAATGCAACAGAAGCAAACTCTCTTAATAAGATAAGCATGATAACTAAAGAGAGTTCAAGCAACCAACTAAACAAAAACTCTTTAAAAAGATAAGCATGAATACTAAGAGCTGAACATGATAGTAGCTATTGAAAGACAAAGAACATACACAACAAAGATAGACATGAAAATTCTATGTTGTGTTCTAGGTAGAAGTGGAGCGTGTTTCTCTCCCACACAAAGAAAGCTGAGTTCCGACTCGTTATGAAAAGATAAAGAAAACTAAAAAGGAAAACTAAAAAGCAAGACGCTCCAAGCATAGCACATAACACATGAAGTGATAAAAATATAGTGGAACGAAAGACGAACTGATAATGTTGATGGAGAAGGGGATGCACGGGGGCATCCCCAAGCTTAGACGCTTGAGTCTCCTTGAATATTTCATGGGGGTGCATGGGGGCATCCCCAAGCTTGAGCGTTTGACACTCCTGAATCTTTTTATCATCTTTCCTCGCACACTTGAAAACTCCCTTCATACATAACTCATCATAATCTGATTAGCGAGGTTAGTACCCATAATAAAATAATTGTTCCTTCCTGGAAATAAGGATATTCTTGAAGGTCTACTATTTCTCAAGATTGCCAAAAGGTTTTTGCAAAGAAAAAACAAGCTCAAGGTTTGCAAAATGAAGGAAAGGCAAAACAGGACAGAATCTGTGAAAAACAGAACAGCAGGTAGTAAATGATTTTTTCGGGGCACTTCTGCAACTCTAATCAAAAAACTCAAAACAGACGCACGAAAGACAATTGTATAGAGCACGCTGTCGAAACAATATAGACCAAAAAGATGATCTGGTGATTTTATACGAATTTTTCTATCCAAGGACAGAATCTGTTTCCTGGACAGCACGTCGCAACTTTTGAACTTTCTTGCAATCAGAGGCTACACTTGGCACAAAGTTGAAAAGTAAAGATACAATGATGATGCTACTGTAGTAACAACATCAAGACACAACAAAATCAAAATAAAATTTTATTCATTGGCCTGCCTCCCAAAAGCGCTTTCTTTTATGCCTTTAAGCTAGGCATAATGCATAGAGATCAAGTTGTATCAATTGAACCATCATCAAGATCATCAAAAAGCTCTTCAATAATACAACTAGTCTTAAGAGGACTTTCAAATAAAGGCTTCATAGAGATACTTCTAGGGAGAAGACCAAAAGGATAAAAGTCAAGGGAAGATTCATTTATAAATTCATCAAAGAGAGGTGTTTCTTCCAAAGTCTTTACAGTTTCAACCCCTTTGGCAATAGATGGATTACTTTTAGAGCGGGGAGCCTTTGGAACATGAACGAACTTAGGCTCCCTCTTTGCCGGAGTTTCTACCTTTTTGGTTTTGATCGAGGAGAAAGTAGTTCCTAGAGTATCAAAGATTTCCTCAATCTTGTCTATCCTAGAAGAGTCCAAGTCATGGGATTTGATGGTCTCCAAAGATTTGAAAATTTTATGCATGGAGCTATCAAGCCTATTCAAATTCCCTTGGATCTTATGATCCAACTCGTTTATCTTATTAATGTTTGGCATCTCTAGCTCTATCTTTTCAAGTTTTTTCATAATGTGAGCTAGGGTGATGTCCTCTTGAATGCTAACAACAGGGGGATTTCCAACAAGATTTTCAATAATACTAAGAGACTCCCAAACTGGGGCCTCTAGGAAATTTCCATTGATAGCAGTATCTAGAATAAACCTATTCCAAGAATTAATTCCAACATAAAAATTTCTAAGCAGGATAGTAGTAGATTGCTTCTTGGTGGCTCTTTTTTGAGAATCATTAATTCTATACCAAGCATCTTTCAGACTTTCCCCACCTCTTTGTTTAAAGGTGAGAACTTCTGCCTCGCCAAAGACAAAAGGACCCGACATAATGATAAATAAAGAATGAGATAAGTATTTTTGTGATTTTTGATAAAAGATACTAAAGCAAAACTGAAAGGTAAACTAACAAGACTAAAAAGCAAAGGTAAAAGATAGCATGCAACTCCCCTATCTTGAAGAGTGGAGTCCCCGGCGACGGCGCCAGAATACTTTGCTTGATGGCTTCTCGCCCCTCGTTGGTTACCCCAAGTGGAAGGTTTGAGATGCAGTGTAGCAGAAGTTTTCCCTTGGCAAAGATACCAAGGATCGATTTCCCCTGAGACTCCCAGTTTCAACAAGAAGGTGTCAACTGCTAACGGCGCCAGATATTAGCAATCAGCGTGGACCTGCACACAGATACAAATAACTTTGCTCCCAACGAGTACAGAGAGGTTGTCAATCCCTCCGGCCTTGTCGTTTACAAAGGGTCAAACACAAGTGATAATAGTGATAGGTATTGCTGCAAATAGTAAGTAAAAGCAGAAAGTAAATAGCGGATGTGATCAGTGATGGTAATATGGACCGGGGTCCCATAATGTTCATTAGTGATGTCTCTCTCCCAAAAGACGATAAAACAGCTATGTGAGGTAAACGAATTACAGCTGGGCAATTGACAGAATTATGTGCGCAAACCAATGCTAACTATGTTGCAAGAAAGGTAGAGGTTCAAAGCATGGGCGGTACGCCAAGGCAAGTAGACCGAAATCCATCTGCATCTACTACTAATCATCCACCTTGAGATATCTATCCAGAACATCTCGCTGGTATTAAGTTGCGAGTCCCACCCATAGTGTAAACTCAAAGCAACAGACAACTGCATTAAAAGAACTTTGCGTAAAGTAAACAATCATTGCACCCCCGGGCACAAGCACCGTTGTTTTCCCCCTTGTGGCAACAGGACATCCCCTAGACTCATGTTTCTGTCACTCAAGCTAGTCATCGAGGGGCATGAACCCACAATCGAGCATAATGTTCCCTCTTGGAGTCCCTACCTACTACTTGGCCAAAGCAATAAATAGCAACGGAGAACATGCAAGAATTACTTATGAACATAAATATAAAAGAGGTAAATCAAATATATTACTCAAACACAATCTGAACATAATCTCACAATCCATTGGATCCCAGCAAACTCATCATAGCAACAGCATAAGGATTACATATGTGCCTCGATCATGTAGGGCAGCTCACGAGGTCTCATTAATGAAGCACAAGAAGGGGAGGAGAACATCACATAACTACTGGTCATGGACCCATGGTCCAAGGGAGACTACTCACAACTCATCCGGGAGGCGTCCATGGTGGTGGAGAGGCTCCCGGTGGTGATCCTCCCCTCCGGCAGGGTGCCGGGAAGAGTTCTCCTGGTGCTCCCGATCTTGGAAGCGCGGCGGCGGCGGAACAGAGATGAGATCGCGAAAAAGGGTTCCCGTCTCGAGGGTTTCGGGACGCGTGTTAAATATATGCCAAAGGGGGGCATCAGCGGAGGCCTGGGGGGCCCAGGCGCCCCCCGGCACGGCCAGGAGAGGGGCCGCGCCACCACGGCGCCTGGAGCCCTGGTGGCCCCCCTCCGGCTCTACTTTGGCTGCCGGGAAGCTTCTGGAACGCTGATTTTTTATATAATTTTTCCGGGATTTTTCTGGCAGTTTACGTGATGGGAAAACTTGAAATACAAAAACAGCAGAAAACAGAAACTGGCACTGGGGTGCACTGAGTTAATAGGTTAGTCCAAATATGATCAAAAGTGTATGGAAGTGTATAAATATCATAGCAATATCACCCAAAAGAGGCATGGAGCAAGCAGAAATTATAGATACGTTTTGGACGTATCAGTTGTCATGCAAACATGTCAACATTTGCCCGCAGGAAAGCAATGAGCGCGCTTTCCTATTTGGGGTCGAGCATGGCACTGATGGTGAAAGTACCACCAGTGTTGTCCTCCTTGGCGGACACCTTCTTGGTTGCTGGTGGAGCTGTCATCGTCTTCTTACACTTGCCGGTGGAGCTTGATGGTGCGTCCTCAACGGCAGCGCAGCACTCCGAAGAGGTGCGTTTGCCGGAGTGGGCCCCAGAGCTCTTGCCGGACTTGGTCTTCTTCTTCTCTCCGGGAGCTTCAGCGGCAAGTGTTTGGTGATCTCTTGCGGCTGCTGCTTCCCGGTAGATCTTGTCGGCACAGATAAGGGCATCTTTCTTGTCGCCAGGGACAGAGATGACGCTTATCGGGCCGGGCATCTTGAGCATGTTGTAGGCATAATGAGACGCTGCCATGAACTTGGCGAGAGCTGGAAGGCCAAGTATTCCATTGTAAGGTAATGGAATATCGGCAACGTCGAAAGTTACCCTCTCGGTCCTGAAGTTCAGCTCTCCGCCAAATGTCACTGGCAGCGTGATCTTCCCCTTCGGCTTGCTCCTCCCCGGGTTTATTCCTTGGAACGTGTCGGTCTCTTCGAGCACGATGTCGGGGATTTGGAGTTTCCGGACCACAGCGGAGGAGATCAAGTTCAAGCCGGCCCCGCCGTCAACTAACATCTTCGTGACCTTGAGGTTGCGGATGGTTGGTGAGACCAACATCGGCAAACACCCAACCGCAGTTGTGCGATCAGGGTGGTCCTCAATGTCAAAGACGATAGGCGTGCTGGACCACTTCAGAAGCTTGTGCGACTCGACGGGTGGTTCTGCTGCGTTGACTTCACGCACCCACTGCTTGAGTTGGCGGTGGGAAGTATGCAGAGAAGCACCACCGTCAACGCACAGAACCTCTGTGGCTTTCTGGAACTCCTGCTCGCTGTTATCTCCATCATCCATGTCCTCGTCGTCGTCTTCGTCTTCGTCCTTGTCGCGGCCGCGGGGAGGTCTGTCTCCTTGTCGCTGCTTGGCCTTGCTGCGGCGTCCTCCCCGGCCGTTGAATGGCCGCTTCTTGCCGGATCCACCATCACCTCCCTGGGCCTTCTCCTTGTCGCGTCGCTCGTACTCAGCCTTCTGCTGCTCGACGAGGTACTCGACTTTCTTGCAGTTCTGAAGGTCATGGCCCTTGGTGCGGTGGATCTTGCAGTATTGCTTGTCGGTGCCGTCCTGCTTGTCGGCGGCTGCCACAGCCTGGCAGTTGGTGCAAGCGGCAGTATCCTTGCCGGAGCCACCAACTTGGGCTTTCTTGGCACCAGCCTCCTTGCCGGACTGCTCAACGACTAGCACTTCCTTGTTCTTTTTCTTCCTGTTGTTCCGCCGCCGGCTCTTCTTTGCCGGGGCAGCATCCTCACTATCGGATCCCCCTGCTCCTGTATCCTCTCCGGGGAGTTTCCTCCCCTCCTCAGCGCGTGCGCACTTGTCGGCCAGGGCGTACAGCTCGCTGATGATACGTCCAAAACGTATCTATAATTTCTGCTTGCTCCATGCCTCTTTTGGGTGATATTGCTATGATATTTATACACTTCCATACACTTTTGATCATATTTGGACTAACCTATTAACTCAGTGCACCCCAGTGCCAGTTTCTGTTTTCTGCTGTTTTTGTATTTCAGGTTTTCCCATTACGAAAACTGCCAGAAAAATCCCGGAAAAATTATATAAAAAATCAGCGTTCCAGAAGCTTCCTGGCAGCCAAAGTAGAGCCGGAGGGGGGCCACCAGGGCTCCAGGCGCCCTGGTGGCGCGGCTCCCCTCCTGGCCGCGCTGAGGGGGCGCCTGGGCCCCCCCAGGCCTCCGCTGATGCCCCCCTTTGGCATATATTTAACACGTGTCCCGAAACCCTCGAGACGGGAACCCTTTTTCGCGATCTCATCTCTGTTCCGCCGCCGCCGCGCTTCCAAGATCGGGAGCACCAGGAGAACTCTTCCCGGCACCCTGCCGGAGGGGAGGATCACCACCGGGAGCCTCTCCACCACCATGGACGCCTCCCGGATGAGTTGTGAGTAGTCTCCCTTGGACCATGGGTCCATGACCAGTAGCTATGTGATGTTCTCCTCCCCTTCTTGTGCTTCACTAATTAGACCTCGTGAGCTGCCCTACATGATCGAGGCACATATGTAATCCTTATGTTGTTGCTATGTTGAGTTTGCTAGGATCCGATGGATTGTGAGATTATGTTCAGATTGTGTTTGAGTAATATATTTGATTTACCTCTTTTATATTTATGTTCGTAAGTAATTCTTGCATGTTCTCCGTTGCTATTTATTGCTTTGGCCAAGTAGTAGGTAGTGACTCCAAGAGGGAACGTTATGCTCGATTGTGGGTTCATGCCCCTCGATGACTAGCTTGAGTGACAGAAACATGAGTCTAGGGGATGTGCTGTTGCCACAAGGGGGAAAACAACGGTGCTTGTGCCCGCGGGTGCAAGGATTGTTTACTTTACGCAAAGTTCTTTTAATGCAGTTGTCTGTTGCTTTGAGTTTACACTATGGGTGGGACACGCAACTTAATACCAGCGAGATGTTCTGGATAGATATCTCAAGGTGGATGATTAGTAGTAGATGCAGATGGATTTCGGTCTACTTGCCTTGGCGTACCGCCCATGCTTTGAACCTCTACCTTTCTTGCAACATAGTTAGCATTGGTTTGCGCACATAATTCTGTCAATTGCCCAGCTGTAATTTGTTTACCTCACATAGCTGTTTTATCGTCTTTTGGGAGAGAGACATCACTAGTGAACATCATGGTACCCCGGTCCATATTACCATCACTGATCACATCCGCTATTTACTTTCTGCTTTTACTTACTATTTGCAGCAATACCTATCACTATTATCACTTACGTTTGATCCTTTGTAAACGATAAGGCCGGAGGGATTGACAACCTCTCTGTACTCGTTGGGAGCAAAGTTATTTGTATCTGTGTGCAGGTCCACGTTGATTGCTAATATCTGGCGCCGTTAGAAGTTGACACCTTCTTGTTGAAACTAGGAGTCTCAGGGGAAATCGATCCTTGGTATCTTTGCCAAGGGAAAACTACCGCTACACTGCATCTCAAACCTTCCACTTGGGGTAACCAACAAGGGGCGAGAAGCCATCAAGCAAAGTTTTCTGGCGCCGTTGCCGGGGACTCCACTCTTCAAGATAGGGGAGTTGCACGCTATCTTTTACCTTTGCTTTTTAGTCTTGTTAGTTTACCTTTCAGTTTTGCTTTAGTATCTTTTATCGAAAATCACAAAAATAGTTATCTCATTCTTTAGTTGTCATTATGTCGGGTCCTTTTGTCTTTGGCGAGGCAGAAGTTCTCGCCTTTAAACAAAGAGGTGGGGAAAGTCTAAAAGATGCTTGGTATAGAATTAATGATTCTCAAAAAAGAGCCACCAAGAAGCAATCTATTACTATCCTGCTTAGAAATTTTTATGTTGGAATTACTTCTTGGAATAGGTTTATTCTAGATACTGCTATCAATAGAAATTTCCTAGAGGCCCCAGTTTGGGAGTCTCTTAGTATTATTGAAAATCTTGTTGGGAATCCCCCTGTTGTTAGCATTCAAGAGGACATCACCCTAGCTCACATTATGAAAAAACTTGAAAACATAGAGCTAGAGATGCCAAACATTAATAAGATAAATGAGTTGGATCGTAAGATCCAAGGGAATTTGAATAGGCTTGATAGCTCCGTGCATAAAATTTTCAAAACTTTGGAGACCATCAAATCCCATGACTTGGACTCTTCTAGGATAGACAAAATTGAGGAAATCTTTGATACTCTAGGAACCACTTTCTCCTCAATCAAAACCAGAAAGGTAGAAACTCTGGCAAAGAAGGAGCCTAAGTTTGTTCACGTTCCAAAGGCTCCCCGCTCTAAAAGTAATCCATCTATTGCCAAAGGGGTTGAAACTGTAAAGACTTAGGAAGAAACACCTCTCTTTGATGAATTTATAAATGAATCTTCCCTTGACTTTTATCCTTTTGGTCTTCTCCCTAGAAGTATCTCTATGAGGCCTTTATTTGAAAGTCCTCTTAAGACTAGTTGTACTATTGAAGAGCTTTTTGATGATCTTGATGATGGTTCAATTGATACAACTTGATCTCTATGCATTATGCCTAGCTTAAAGGCATAAAAGAAAGCGCGTTTGGGAGGCAACCCACATGAATAAAATTTTATTTTGCTTTTGTTGTGTCTTGATGTTGTTACTACAGTAGCATCATCATTGTATCTTTGCTTTTCAACTTTGTGCCAAGTGTAGCCTCTGATTGCAAGAAAGTTCAAAAGTTGTGAGGTGCTGTCCAGGAAACAGATTATGTCCTTGGATAGAAAAATTCGTATAAAATCACCAGATCATTTTTTTTGGTCTGCATTTTTTCGGCAGCGTGCTCTATACAATTGTCTTTCGGGCGTCTCTTCTGAGTTTTTTGATTAGAGTTGCAGAAGTGCCCCGAAAAAATCCTTTACTACCTGTTGTTCTGTTTTTCACGGATTCTGTCCTGTTTTGCCTTTCCCTCATTTTGCAAACCTTGAGCTTGCTTTTTCTTTGCAAAAACCTTTTGGCAATCTTGAGAAACAGTAGACCTTCAAGAATATCCTTATTTACAGCAAGGAACAATTATTTTATTATGGGTACTAACCTCGCTAATCAGATTATGATGAGTTATGTATGAAGGGAGTTTTCAAGTGTGCGAGGGAAGATGATAAAAAGATTCAGGAGTGTCAAATGCTCAAGCTTGGGTATGCCCCCATGCACCCCCAAGAAATATTCAAGAAGACTCAAGCGTCTAAGCTTGGGGATGCCCCCGTGCATCCCTTCTCCATCAACATTATCAGTTCGTCTTTCGTTCCGCTATATTTTTATCACTTCATGTGTTATGTGCTATGCTTGGAGCGTCTTGCTTTTAGTTTCCTTTTTAGTTTTCTTTAGCTTTTCATATCGAGTCAGAACTCAACTTTCTTTGTGTGGGAGAGAAACACGCTCCACTTCAACCTAGAACATAACATAGAATTTTCATATCTATCTTTGCTGTGTGTGTTCTTTGTCTTTCGATAGCTACTGTCATGCTTAGCTCTTAGTTTTCATGCTTATCTTTTTAAAGAGCTTTTGTTTAGTTGGTTGCTTGAACTCTCTTTAGTTATCATGCTTATCTTATTAAGAGAGTTTGCTTCTGTTCCATTGGTTGATATATCTATGATAAAAATGCTACGTGCATAATGGTGCTTAGTAGTTCATGTTTTCTTATGGTTAGTCTCAAATAGCTGGGGGTTCCCAATGTGTTATTGGAGTACCAACATGATTTGTTTGCCTATGATGTGGTATGGTTTAGTAATATCTTCCTTCAAGAATTTATTTTGATTGACTTGGAGTATGCTCACGCATATTTAAGACTGTAAATAAAGTCTGTCAAGCCTTGATGATCTTTAGTTTCTGAGTAGCGACATAACTTCTATGCATGATTCAATGTTGCTTTGTCGCTCTGCATGATTATGACCGTCATTGCTCTCTTAGTTGGTCGCTCCCAGTCTTTTGCTAACCTTCGCCTGTACTAAGCGGACTGACTGCTTGTGCATCCAAAATCCTTTAAACCAGTTATGCCATATGAGTCCACCATACCTTCCTATACATGGTATTTACCTGCCATTCCTAACGAAGACTTTCATGTACCATCTCGAAATTATTCAAAAAAAAGCATTCCTATTTTGTGCCTCTGTTTTAGTTCATGAGGAAGTAGTAGTTAATTCATGATCTTTTTAAGTTGGACAAGCTTCACCCCGGGATTGCATGTCTAATGTGCAAACCCATAATACGAGAAGGAACTGGCAAAGAGTGCGCCCGGCTCAAAAATAATATAACAAACAAACCCTCCTTCACGCTTTGTTCATGAGAAATCAGAAAACTTTGGCAGTGATAAACAAAGGAGATTAAGAGGATGTGATCGTCCTCATTCGGGAGCCGTTCCTCGAAACTTGTCCATCTCAAGAAGTGATTGAGTTGTCTGCTAGCATTCGTTGACGAAACATGCATATCCAAAAAAATATTATTACCTCTATTTTTAAAACCAAGAGCTCTCGTACATGCTTTGTCTTTGTTTCCGACCACGGGTTTTCAACCTTGCCAACAAAAGCCACGGTTCGAGAGTCTCCACCTTCTTTTAAAGCAACAACTACTGAGAGCATGATTGTCATTCTGAGTGTAATGTGCATTGTCCCAAAGTAGCATTGTCTTTTGCATGATTATGATATCGTTTATTCTGAAATCATTGTATCTAGTCATCACTTAAACCTTGGAGGTGCCCCTGCATTTATGTTTTGCTTCACTAAAGGGGGCAAGCGAGATCTCACTTTATCATATTTTCACACCATGCTCATTACAAATCTATTTGATGTTTCAGTATCATATTGTAAAACTTTCAGTTCTTTGTGATTCTCTCATGAGGCAACTTAATTACTACAGATTCATTGTCTCAGTAAGCTTTTATCATATGACTATGAAAAGTCCTATATGGTTAATAGCATGTCACCACAGAAATTATTCTTGTTATCATTTACCTACTCGAGGACGAGCAGGAATTAAGCTTGGGGATGTTGATACGTCCAAAACGTATCTATAATTTCTGCTTGCTCCATGCCTCTTTTGGGTGATATTGCTATGATATTTATACACTTCCATACACTTTTGATCATATTTGGACTAACCTATTAACTCAGTGCACCCCAGTGCCAGTTTCTGTTTTCTGTTGTTTTTGTATTTCAGGTTTTCCCATTACGAAAACTGCCAGAAAAATCCCGGAAAAATTATATAAAAAATCAGCGTTCCAGAAGCTTCCCGGCAGCCAAAGTAGAGCCGGAGGGGGGCCACCAGGGCTCCAGGCGCCCTGGTGGCGCGGCCCCCCTCCTGGCCGCGCCGGGGGGCGCCTGGGCCCCCCAGGCCTCCGCTGATGCCCCTCTTTGGCATATATTTAACACGCGTCCCGAAACCTTCGATACGGGAACCCTTTTTCGCGATCTCATCTCTGTCCCGCTGTAATGCCCAGGATGGAGTTATACCTCCTACGTGTCGAGGCACGACTTAAAGGCATAAGTCCATCCTAGAATGATCTCAAGTTTGGTATCTTTGCACGACTCATGTAAAAGAGGGATTAAAATGCAAAAGGAGATAGTTGGCTTACACTCGCCACTTCACACAATACATTACATAAGCAAAACATCATTCAAAACATCACAACCCGACTACGGGTGAAGATCCAAACGAAAGATACCAAAACAACATAAAGCCACAGGCCAAGATCGAATCCTAGTAGAAACCACTACTGAACATCGAAACGTCACAAGCAAACGGCCACACTCTTCAACGAACTCCTGGTGAAGAACTGATCCGACTCCTGCATCAAACTCGGCTGAACCTGCATCTGGTGTGGTGAAGTAACTGTGAGCCACAAAGGACTCAGCAATCCCGTTCCCGGGTAACAAGACTATTTAAGCCTTGGGTGAGGACAAGGCTGAAGAAAGAAATATGAGGTGAAGGAACAAACAAGAGTCTGCAGCAGCAACTAGCACTAACTTACGTAATAGAGAGCGAGAAGAGAAGAGCATCGGTCGAAAGATGATCACGAAGTGATCCTAACTAAAGCCGGTCAAACATAACCCCACCGTGTTCAACTCCCGATTCCCTATTCGGAAATTGACAGTCACGGTACACACGCTGGTAGTGTATTGGAACATTGTGTCAAGTTTTCTACAACCGGAATTAACAAGCTCCCATCTGCCACATAACCGCGGGCACGGCTTTCGAAAGTTCAAACCCTGCAGGGGTGTTCCAACTTGACCCATTACAAGCCCACGATCCGCGGAGTCGCAACTCCAAAGTGGGAAGACCCGAGTATCCTCGGAATCCCGTGCTCAAGATATACCGAGCTAAGGTAAGGCTAATCCAGCAAATCCTCCCGGCGTGCCGACACCCTGATAGTAGCCGCGCGTATCTAGTCTCAGGCCACGACCGGATGAGCACATCGTACAGTGGCCGAAACCCAAGTTGCCAAGGGGGGCCCCGCACACGACTCTAGTTTGGACCAACACTCAAGTCGAGCACTGGCCCAGGGGGGTTGAATTAATTAAGCCTCGGGTTAATTACTCCCTCGGAAAGGTTTTAGTTGTGTTAGGCGAATAGTACCAAAGTTGGGACTTGCTGGAAAAGACTTAGCACTTAGCGGTTTATCGAGGGGGTCCCATACACCCCAACCGTGTTAGGAACGCATAATCAAGGAACATAAAACCGGCTTATACGGATCCTAACGGCATGAGTGGAACAAATCACCAAGCAAAAGGCTTAGCCTTCCACCCTTGCCAATATATAGGTGATTTCAATTTAAGCATTTATATAGTGTGATATAACCCAACCAAACTTCAACATGGAGCAAGCATCTTCACTCTTCACCTGCAACTAACAATGCTATAAGAGGGGCTGAGCAAGCCTACGTATAGCCAAGCAACGGTTTGCGTAGGTAGGGTGGTTAAACATGGCAATGGTTACAAGTAGGAGGCTGACAAGAAGAACATGGGCATCGAGGCAAAACTATAGAGCGATACTCTAGCAATAGGCAAAGATAGTAATGGTATCCGGGTTCGGTCATCTTGCCTGGGATTCCACAAGGGAGAAGAACGGATCCAAGAAGAAGACGGAGCAACAGTCGAGCGGATCCTCACAACTCCGGAACGAAACCGAAGCTATCAAGAGAAGCAAACCGGAAAGAAACAAACAACACGGTAAACACACACAAACATAAACATGGCATAAGATGCACAAGCAAGCATGATGCATGTCCGGTTTAAATATGCAAGGCATGGCAAAGTGCACAAACAAATACTACAAGTTAAGTGGAGATCAATATGCAACGAGTTGCATATTGACGAAACACCACATATTAATTATTTTGTTGACTCTCGTTATTTACAAGACAAGATTAAATGTTTTAACATGGCAAGAGGTGAAGCATAAAGAAACTATACTAACTAGACATTTTAAATGAGGCCGGAAAAATAACAACAACATATCCGGAAAAACCCCATTAGCATGTTTAAAAATTATAAAGCAACAACAATTAAACATTTTAGTGTGGTTAACATGATGCGGATGACATGATCAAGTTTATGCAATTTTATAAACAGGTTGACTTAAGAGGATAAGAAGCATTGTCACCGTGGTGGAAGAAAAGGGTGCCACGGCATGATCCGAAAATGATGCAACGCATCATATCGGTTCCGGTATCTCGTTAAGAGACCGGTGCAAAAGGTGACGAAGCGAGTCAAACGAGATGATGGGGTGATCCCGTTGCCGGGTTCCCACGGGTCGGCGACGAGGCAACCGAGGAGCTCAACAAAAGGTCGGAACGGGCACGAGCACACACAAGGGAGACAACATTTCATACAACACAAGCAAGCATGCATCACACGGGTCACGTCTCGGGGTTATACCTTCGAAGCGTGCGTTTCGGGGCGGTTCGAGATCGTAGAGGGATGTAGTGGAAGTAGAGGAAGTAGTCGTTCCGGCGTCGAGTTCGTAGATGTACTAGCGGTCTCGGCGACGGTAGTGGTACACGGCGATGGTAGTCGTTCGGGCGACGGTAGACGTTCGGGCCGTAGATGTACTCGGTCGTCGTGGTACACGTTTGTAGATGTTCATCCGTCATGTCGTGGTACTTGGCGAGTCATCGTGTAGATGTACTTGACGGTCCGGTCTCGGTTCTTGTAACGAAGAGGTACACGAGGGTTCCGATGGCTCCGGCGTCGGTAGTGGTACTTGTCGCTTCGCCGTGTAGGGGTACTTGTCGTATCGGAGGGGTACTCGTTCTTCCGAAGGTAATCGTGCACGTTCCTGGACATCCCAAAGCACAAGGCAACACACACACAAAAAAACAGAACGGCAGCAAAGGCAGCAGTTCGACGAAGCGAGGACGCGGCACGGAGGCACGGCGCTGAAGAGACGAGGCAGGGGCGCTGCTGGACTCCTGGAGGACGAGGCCGGCGACCTGCGGCGCTGCTGCAAGGCGCTGAAGAAGACGGGCGCTGCGAGCTCCTCGCTGGATCCTGGCCGGGGGCGCTGCAGAGGCTCGGCCCGGGCGAGGAGGAGGCCGGGCGCGGACGAGACGTTGGGGAAGGGAGGCGCCGGCGCTCGGGGATGTCGAGGCAGGAGGTCGCGGTCGCTCGGGGCGGCCGGCTGCTCCCGTCGCTGGGGAGGCCAGAGGGGATCCTCTCCCTGGCGACGAAGGTCGCGTCGGAGGAGGGAGGAGGCGCGCAGGTGGACGGAAGGGGCGGCCGGAGCTGGAACCTGCGGCGACCGGCGCTTCTGTAGGCGGGGCGCGGGGCTCCTGGCCGCTGGGCGGAGCTGCGAGGCCCCGGGCGCTGGAGGCCTGAGGCGACGCGGGGGAGGGAGCCCGCGCGCGGGGTCGAGGGAAGGGATCGGGATCGAGGCAGGGGACGAGGCGAAGGGGCGCTGGATCGAGAGAAAGGGGGCGATGGGATCGGGAGGAAAAGGGGTTTCGGGCAGAGCTCGTTCGATCTGGCGGCGGCTGGGAGCGAGCGAGGGAAGGGAGGAGCGAACCAGACTGGGTGCGAGGGATGGCTAGGGTTCGGTGGGAGCCGGTTGGGCCAGGAGAGAATGGGCCCAAGGGGGAGGAGAGAGGCCTGGGAGAAAAGGTTCAAGAGGCCAGGCTGCGCTGGGAAAGGAGGCTGGCAGCCTTCCCGTTTTAAAATCTTTCTGCAAAAAAAACAATCCACAGAAAAATAAGACGGAAAAAGCCAGGGGTTCACGGGATGAATCTGAAAGAAGTAACAATACTTCTGGACTCCTGGAATTATGCCCCATTTAAATAAAATACTCTGGCATTATTTAGAGATAGAAAAATAATTCAAGTTTGAATTTAGTTCAAACTAGAGCCATTTTTGAATCTGACCAGAGCATATCTGAAAAGGGTGAAATTTGGAGGAGGGGCATATGGCATGGTCTAGAATTTTTTAGGAAAAGAAAGAACATTAAAGGAGATAGCGAAGAACTCACTTGCATGACGAAGTAAAAGAATAAGAGGAAGAAAAAGAAGAAGAAGGATGGGTGTTGCGTGGAACATATGCAAGTGTGTTGGGTTAATTCCAACGAATGGAATATTTAATATAGCTCCCTAAATATTGAGAGGCTTTTATATGTTATAAAGAGAAGTCACCTTCCCTCGATTTAAATGGACCGAAGGTCCACACGGTTTATTTAGGTTGAGATGCAAAAATAAAATATGACATGGTGACATGATGACATGATGCAATGCAAAAATAAATAACACCACCACAAAAGAACACACGGGCAACCCGGAACATCTGGAACCTTTGGGAATCTTCTGGAATCTCCTGGGACGTCGGTCTCGGGCGTCACAACTCTCCCACACTAACAGAGGATCTCGACCCGAGATCCTAGAGATATCACCGGGTAAAAACGGAAGAGAAAGAGGTAAAACAAAGTTGCTTCTTTGACAGACGAGTGAAACCAAAGAACCTTGAGAGGTTGAACAAGATGAAAGAAGAATACAACGGAGATGAACGAAGATGAAAACATTCCTTTAGAAAAGAGAAACAAGGAGCATTAAGAGAACCTTGGAGGTTGAAAGACATGAAACAAGAGCTCATGGACGGAAAGAATATGAAACCGCAATGGTATGGCCAAGGAATAAGAATGACAAAATTCGGACAGCACTCCGTCTGAAAATGGAAGGAAATGAACAAAAACTTACCAAGTTGGAATGAAACTTGATGAAAACAACAACATATTGCCTCCGAAACAATTAAAAGAATGGCACAAGAGGTAAGAAGGATTCAGACAGCACTCCGGTTAAAAAGAGAGGCAAAACAAGAAAAGATGACGGAACTAGAATGAAGAATACAATACTCCGGTTAAAATGATAAGCAAGGGAGAATATGATCTCGATAAAACGAGATGATGGTTAAAGAGAGCAATATCACAAAACCTCCGGAATGAAAGAATAGAGAATATAGATCAACGAAAGAAATGAATGGAGAAGAAAATGACAACTTCTCCCAAAATGAAATTTGAAAGAGCATCCTTACGAAGAAGGGTTGAGTGTAGTTGTTGGAAAAATCAACAACGAAGAATAAGCTTCATGTGGGCTTATGGAAAACATCTCAAAATTAAGAGGTGACAACCAGCCACTAAAGGAAAACAATTGATTGGATTGAGATCAACAAGGAGACGATAAACTTATTTCACCGGAATGATAAATGAAGAACTTGGGTCATTTATAAGCACCAAAATATCAACAAACCTTAGTGAAAGCTT
>LR738715.1:82991113-83035680 GCA_902687465.1 Secale cereale | reverse complement strand
CGGTTGAAAAAGAATTTAGCATGACCATCTTGATGATCAAGAAGGAACTGCACTCCCATAGAAATATGAGAACACTGGTTAGGAAAGGTATGGAATCAACATTTGACATCGAAGCAACTCGAATACCAGAATGAAAACAAAACAAAGGATAGATATTGAACGAATGAATTCCGCAGGTACATCAACTTGACGAGAAGGCACTCGAAGAACAAAAAGTAAATAAAAAGGAACAAGGAACAGATGGAACAAATACAAGATAGAAGCTTCGTTCGACATCTTCGTGCTGAAAGCTCATGGAACGTGTTACAAAAGGGTTTTGCAATCCCCGGATCAGCATAGCCAAGGATCCTTTAAGATGCAACTCCCGATCAGAACAAGTCCATAAAACCACTTCACTCAATGTAGAACCCCAAACTTCATATCTAGCATCCGTTGGAAGAATGCCTAGAACTACTAGATGAACCCACCTGTAGATTTCTGAAAGTTTCCAGTTATGCAATCAGGTGTTGGGGATACACGGGAAGCACCGCGCAATCAACTCTAAACCTACATCCAGGTGTATCCATCCTTCAACACATAACCAGTCTTTCTCGGAAACTGTTTACCTCGGACCTTCGAAAAGCATCCACTATAACAAGCTATGGCAATACTCTCGAACTACCTCCCCAGTACTGGGTGATGTCGGGGTTATCTTGCCACTGGCCGTATAGGAGAGATTTTCGATGTCGGCCGTCTTAAGTATTTAGTACTGCCGCGATATGCTTGTGTCAATGATACCCCGAAGCTCAACTCCTCGGTAACAGGAGGCATCGAGAACAATATCCTTGTCACAAGAACATCGAAACAATCCCAGAATACTCGCGGGATCCTAAAAAAAAAATTGGTGCAATTTTTGAAAGTAGAAGAGAAAAGAGTAGACGTCAGGAGTCCTCACCAGAGAGAAAGGGGATGAGAAGCAAAGAAATCCTACTCTCCGATATAATATAGGACTCAAAAAGTTTTCAGTGTGTGCCTAGACTCAACCGTCAACGATTCGATCAATCAGTGGGGGCTTCTAGGTCGGAGAATGTGACGCCCGAAACCGACGTCCCAGAAGATTCCAGAAGCTTCCCGAAGATTCCGGATGTTCCGGGTTGCCCGTGTGGTTCTTTGTGCTTGTGTTATTTATTTTTTGCATTGCATCATGTCATCATGCCATCATGTCATATTTTATTTTGCATCTCAACCTAAATAATTCGTGTGGACCTTCGGTCCATTTAAATCGAGGGAAGATGACTTCTCTTTATAACATATAAAAGCCTCCTAATAAATATGGAGCTATATTAATAAATATTCCCTTTGTTGGAATACACCGTAACACACGTGCATAATTTTCCCCATGTTTTTTTTTCACTTCAAGTTTCACCTCCAAAATCTTGCCGGTAATTCTTTTCTCGTTGCTCGAGGTTCCTCCAAAAAAACCCTCCTTCTATTTTATTTTAAATCCTGACATTTTTGTGAGTCCAGGGATTTTTACCCCTTGCCCTAAGTCCTTTCCCAACTCCTCTTTTCTTCTTTTTCCTCTTTTGTTTTTCTGTTTTTTTTTTGGAAAAACAACAGCAATTTTTAAAACAGCAGAAGGAGCAGCCAGCCTCTAGGCCTCCTTCTATCCTCACCTCTCCTCCAGGCCCGTCTTCTCCTCCTCCCTCCTTGGCCAGGGCGCCTCGGCCCAACTCCCTCCGGCCCAGGCCAGCCCGCATACCCCCGAACCCTAACTCCCCTCGCAGCTAACTCCTCTCGTCCCGACCCCGCCGCCACTCTCTCGGTCGCCCCTTCCCCGATCCCCTTCTCCCTCTGTCTCGCTCGAGCCTCACTCCCTCGATCTCTCTCCTCCCTCTCGTCCCGTGCAGCGCCGGCCGAGGCCTCCCTTCTCCTGCCCGCAAGCCGCCCCGAGCGCGCCCTCCAGGGCCTCGCCAGGCCGTTCCTCAGCGCTTGGCGCCCGTGGATCGATCCGGTCGGCCAGAGGTCCCTCCTCCTCTGCGCGGAGCCGCCGGCCGCCGCGAGATCATCCTCCGAGGCCTCCCTCCGTTCCTCGCTGCGGCTCCCTCCTCCTCCAAGGCGCCGAGCCGTGGCTCGCCTCCACCACGCGCCAGGGCTTCGCCGTCCTCCCGTGCCAGGAGCCCCAGGCTGCGACCCCGAGGCCTCGTCCTCCCTGTGCTCCTTCCAGCAGCCCGACGCGATGCCCCTCCAGCCAAGGGCAGCGCCGTGGCCTTCCCTCTGACCAGGGGCCCCCTCCAGCACCGGGAACCGCCGCCTCCTGGGCCTCCTTCCTTCTTCGTGCCGTCGCCGACGGGAGTTCGTCCAGGGTGTCGCCCTGCTGCCTTTGCTGCCGTTCTGTTTTGTTTTGTTTTTGTGTTGCCGTGTGCTGTTGCAAATGTCCAGGCACCGTTCGTTGACCAAGTGGAGACCGGAGAAACGGAGATGCATCGAGTTCATCTACGGTAAAACCGAACGTCTACGGAAACGTGTACCCCTACCGTCGCAATAACGAGATCCCAAGTACCACGACGATGCGTCGAGTACCCCTACGTCCAACGCCATGACAAGTACGACTACCGACGCCCGGAAACGCCAAGTACCACTACATCCGTGTACGACACGTGTACCACGACGACCAAGTACCTCTACGACCCGAACGACTACCGTCGCGTGTACCACTACCGTCGCCCGGAAGCACCATGTACCACAACCGTCGCCGAAACCTCAAGTACCTCTACGAACGAACGGAACGAGTACATCTACCGTCGCCCGAGTACAACTACTTCCTCTACGAGTTGCGGAACGACTTCTTCCTCTACGGCCGTGTACAACTACTACCACTACTTCCTCTACGAATCGCGTGAACACCTTCTTCCTCTACGAGCTCGAACCGCCCCGAAACGCACGCTTCAAAGGTATAACCCCGAGACGTGACCCCGTGCATGCTTGTTGTGGTTGTATGTAATGTCTCCCTTGTGTGTGCTCGTGCCCGTTCCGACCTTGTCTTGTTCCTCGGTTGCCTCGTCACCGACTCGTGGGAACCCGGCAACGGGAACACCCCATCATCTCGTTTGACTCACTCCGTCTTATCTTTTGCACCGGTCTCTCAACGAGATACCGGAACCGATATGATGCCGTTGCATCATTTTCGGATCGTTGCCGTGGCACCCTTTCATTCCACCACGGTGACAAATGCTTCTTATCTCCTTTTAAGTCAACCTTTTAATAAAACTTGCATAAACTTGTTCATGTCATCCGCATCATGTTAACAACATTATATGGTTAATTGTTGTTTGCTTATAATTATTAAACATGCTCATGGGGATTTTCCGGATATGTTGTTGTTTCTCCGGCCTCATTTAAAATGCCTAGATAGTGTAGTTTTATTATGCTTCACCTCTTGCCATGTTAAAACATTTAATCTTGTCTTGTAAATAATGAGAGTCAACTAAATAATTAAATTGTGGTGTTTCGTCAATATGCAACTCGTTGCATATTGATCTCCACTTAACTTGTAGTATTTGTTTGTGCACTTTGCCATGCCATGCATATTTAAACCGGACATGCATCATACTTGGATGTGCATCGTATGCCATGTTTATGATTGTGTGTTTACCGTGTTGTTTGCTTCTTTCCGGTTGCTTCTCTTGTTAGCTTCGGTTTCGTTCCGGAGTTGTGAGGATCCGCTCGTCAGTGTTGCTCCGTCTTCTTCTTGGATCCGTTCTTCTCCCTTGTGGAATCCCAGGCAAGATGACCGAACCCGGATACCATTACTATCTTTGCCTATTGCTAGTAGTCTCGATCTTTAGTTTTGCCTCGATGCCCATGTTCTTCTTGTCAGCCTCCTACTTGTAACCATTGCCATGTTTAACCACCCTACCTACGCAAACCGTTGCTTGGCTAAGTACGCTTCGCTCAGCCCCTCTTATAGCATTGTTAGTTGCAGGTGAAGATTGAAGATGCTTGCTTCATGTTGAAGTTTGGTTGGGTTATATCACACTATATATATGCTTAAAATAATGAAATCACCTATATACTGGCAGGGTGGAAGGCTAAGCCTTTTGCTTGGTGTTTTGTTCCACTCATGCCGTTAGGATCCGTATAAGCCGGTGTTATGTTCCTTGATTATGCGTTCCTAACACGGTTGGGGTGTATGGGACCCCCTTGATAAACCGCTAAGTGCTAAGTCTTTTCCAGCAAGTCCCAACTTTTGGTACTATTTGCCCATAATAACAACTTAATTAATTAATTAAATTTGCATAGAGGGTCGCTCCCTCGAGGATCCTTTATTTCTACATAGCAGGGGGGGCCAGTGCCGATGGTGTTGGTCCCAAACGGGGAGCCTGCGGGAACCGCCTTGGGGCAACCCGAGGTATTTGGGTCCTGTAGCTTCACCCATCCGGTCGTGTCCTGAGACCTAGATACGCGCGGCTACTATCAGGGTGTCGACACGCCGGGAGGATTTGCTGGATTAGCCTTACCTTAGTTCGGTTTAACTTGAGCACGGGATTCCGAGAATACTCGGGTCTTCCCAACTATGGAGTTGCGACTCCGCGGATCGTGGGCTTGTAATGGGTCAAGTTGGAACACCCCTGCAGGGTTTGAACTTTCGAAAGCCGTGCCCGCGGTTATGTGGCAGATGGGAGCTTGTTAATTCCAGTTGTAGATAACTTGACACAATGTTTCAATACACTACCAGCGTGTGTTCCGTGACTGTCAATTTCCGAATAGGGATTCGGGAGTTGAACACGGTGGGGTTATGTTTGACCGGCTTTAGTTAGGATCACTTCGTGATCATCTTTCGCCCGTTGCACTTCTCTTCTCGCTCTCTTTTACGTAAGTTAGTGCTAGTTGCTGCTGCAGACTCTTGTTTGTTTTCCTTCACCTCATATTCTTTCTTCAGCCTTATCCTCTCCCAAGGCTTAAATAGTCTTGTTACCCGGGAACGGGATTGCTGAGTCCTCTGTGGCTCACAGTTACTTCACCACACCAGATGCAGGTTCAGCCGAGTTTGATGCAGGAGCTGGTTCAGTTCTTCACCAGGAGCTCGTTGAAGCTTATGGCCGTTTGCTTGTGACGTTTTCGATGTTCAGTAGTGGTTTCTACTAGGATTCGATCCTGACCTGTGGCTTTATGTTGTTTTGGTATCTTTCTTTTGGATCTTACCCGTAGTCGGGCTGTGATGTTCTGTATGATGATTGCTTATGTAATGTATTGTGTGAAGTGGCGAGTGTAAGCCAACTATCTCCTTTTGCATTTTAATCCCTCTTTTACATGAGTTGTGCAAAGATACCAAACTTGAGATCATTCTAGGATGGATTTATGCCTTTAAGTCGTGCCTCGACACGTAGGAGGTATAACTCCATCCTGGGCATTACAAGTTGGTATTCAGAGCCTTCTCCGACCTAGAAGCCCCCACTGTTTGATCGAATCGTTGACGGTTGAGTCTAGGCACACACTGAAAACTTTTTGAGTCCTATATTATATCGGAGAGTAGGATTTCTTTGCTTCTCATCCCCTTTCTCTCTGGTGAGGACTCCTGACGTCTACTCTTGTCTCTCCTATCTTCAAAATTGCACCAAATTTTTTTTTTAGGATCCCGCGAGTATTCTGGGATTGTTCCGATGTTCTTGTGACAAGGATATTGTTCTCGATGCCTCCTGTTACCGAGGAGTTGAGCTTCGGGGTATCATTGACACAAGCATATCGCGGCAGTACTAAATACTTAAGACGGCCGACATCGAAAATCTCTCCTATACGGCCAGTGGCAAGATAACCCCGACATCACCCAGTACTGGGGAGGTAGTTCGAGAGTATTGCCATAGCTTGTTATAGTGGATGCGTTTTCGAAGGTCCGAGGTAAACAGTTTCCGAGAAAGACTGGTTATGTGTTGAAGGATGGATACACCTGGATGTAGGTTTAGAGTTGATTGCGCGGTGCTTCCCGTGTATCCCCAACACCTGATTGCATAACTGGAATCTTTCGGAAATCTATAGGTGGGTTTATCTAGTAGTTCTAGGCATTCTTCCAACGGATGCTCGATATGAAGTTTGGGGTTCTACATTGAGTGAAGTGGTTTTATGGACTTGTTTTGATCGGGAGTTGCATCTTAAAGGGTCCTTGGCTATGCTGATCCGGGGATGACAAAACCCTTTTGTAACACGTTCCATGAGCTTTCAGCACGAAGATGTCGAACGAAGCTTCTATCCTGTATTTGTTCTATCTGTTCCTTGTTCTTTTTTTTATTTACCTTTTCCTTCTCCTAAGTGACCTCTCGTCTAGTTGATGTACCTACGGAATTCATTCGTTCAATTCTCTGTTCGGATGATATTGTGAAGACCTGCTGCTGCATATCTATCCTTGTTTTGTTTTGATTCTGGTATTCGAGTTGCTTCGATGTCAAATGTTGATTCCATACCTTTCCTAATCCGTATTCTCATATTTCTATGGGAGTGCTAGTCCTTCTTGATCATCAAGATGGTCATGTTAATTCTTTTTCAACCGGTGTCCTTTGCTCATCTCAAGTTGTCTTTGTTTTTCCCACCCTCCCACCCTTCTTCTTCTCAGAGCAAGAATTCTCAGATGAAGTATCCATTTTATTCATGTGATGTTTCTTCATTCATTTCCTTCAATGTTCTTATCCGGTGATTTATCGTGAAGATGCTCAAGAGCTTCAAGTTCATTATTCTTAATTCCAATATTCTTCCGGTGGATGTAATTCAAGATTTTGGTGTTGATCTTATCCTTTTTCCTCATTTCACAATGCTTTCTTATTCCGGTGCTCCAATTAATCATTCTCCTCTTGCTATTCATATCCGGAGTGCTGAAGATTCATAATTCCATTCTTAATCCATTTTGAGGTTGCTATCTTATTCAAGCCTTTTAATTCAACCGGTGCAATATCTCTTAAGCAATCTTTTCAACGGTGATTTCTTTTGAGTGGGCCCTAACCCACAGGTTTTTCCCAGGATCTTACCTGACTCTTCTTTTTCCGGAAAATTCTTGTCAAAGTGTGACGTAAGAATGATTTCCATCAGTCACATGCCTTCTCCAAGCTTGTTTTCAATTATTTCCATCTTTAGCTCCACCTCCCATCTTTTTATTCTTCCGGAGTGCTCAACAATTCTTATGGCATTTCTCGTCTTCATCCTCAGCATTTGCAGACCGGAGAGGTGTTTCTCTTAAATCTTGACCCGTCTTCTTAAAGATTCGTGGTTCTAGCTTCATGCCATCCTCATTATCGTTTTGATTGTGAGGAACCCTTTTATGTCATCCGGAGCATTTTCATGAATTCTTTTCTTTGTGATCCTCCGAAGGCCATCATTTCAGAATATTTCTTCGTTCTTAGTTTTCAACTTCGTCCTCCAAATATTCTTCATTGATGTCTCTTCGTTCGTCTCCATATTCTTACGGTGGTTCATTCAAGTTTTCTCTTCCGTTGTTGTCGTTTTAATTCATTTGTTCTTTTCATAATCCTACCGGTGGTTCGTTGAAGACTTATCCAAGCTTGTGCTAGTTCTCTCGTAATCCTTTCCAACGAGAATAAGTAGTATGCCAAATCCTTTGGTTGTCATCAATTTAAATTGGTGAAGGAGATGCATAACATAATTCTTATTCTTATTCCTTCTAGGTGTTTTAATTCTTTGTCTGGAGCTTGTTCATCATATCATATCCTTGCTTCTAAATTCTTCATCTTGCTTTCCGGAGCTTCAAGTTATTTCAATGATATCATTTCAAGATGCATCTAATTCATCACAGGCCTTGAATCTTTTTTTTTCATCTTCCACTTCTCATCCTTTTGTTACCGGAGTTCTTCATGGTGGTTCATCATGTTTTAATTCATCCTTGAAGTCTTCATCAAGATTCTTGTTGGAGCTCAACCATTCTTCATCAGGCTTTCCAAGTGCAATTCTTTCCACCTTATCTTTTCAGATGGTGTTATGTCATTCTTGTCAATTCCTTCATGTTCATGATTCACGAGTTATCAAGAATGAGATATTTAAACCCATCATTTTTTCCTTGTTCAGGAGATCTTTTCAACCCCTCTTTTATTTCATTGGAGTTATCTTGGGTTATAATTCACCTAAAAGCTTTCCCTAAGGATTGTTGATATTATGGTGCTTATTAATGACCCAATTTCTTCATTTATCATTCCGGTGAACTAAGTTTATCGTCTCCTTGTTGATCTCAATCCAAGCAATTTGTTTTTCGTCAGTGGCTGGTTGTCACATCTTAATTTTTGAGATGTTTTCCATAAGCCCACATCAAGCTTATTCTTCTCGTTGTTGAAATTCCAACAACTCTATTCAACCCTTCTTCGTAAGATGCTCTTTCAAATTTAATTTTGAGAGATGTTGTCATTTTCTTCTCTGTTCAATTCTTTCACTGAGCTATATTCTATTCTTTCATTCCGGAGGCATTGTGATATTGCTCTCTTTAACCATCATATCGTTTTGTCAAGATCATGTTCTTTTCCTTGTTTATCTTTTAACCGGAGTGCTATCTGAATCTTTCTTACCCTTGTGCCATTCTTTTAATTGTTTCGGAGGCAATATGTTGTTGTTTTCATCAAGTATCATCTCAACTTGGCAAGTTCTTGTTCATTCCTTCCATTTTCAGACGGAGTGCTGTCCAATTCTGTCATTCTTATTCCTTGGCTATACCATTGCAGTTTCATATTCTTTTGGTTCGTAAGCTCTTGTTTCATGTCTTTCAACCTACAAGGTTCTCATAATGCTCCTTGTCCCTCTTTTCTAACGGAGTGTTTTCATCTTCGTTCATCCCCGTTCTATTCTCTTTCAACTTGTTTAACCTCTCAAGGTTCTTGGTTTCACTCGTCTGTCAAAGAAGCAACTTTGTTTTACCTCTTCCTTTTCGTTTTTACCCGGTGCTATCTCTAGGATCTCGGGTCGAGATCCTCTGTTAGTGTGGGAGAGTTGTGACGCCCGAAACCGACGTCCCAGAAGATTCCAGAAGCTTCCCGAAGATTCCGGATGTTCCGGGTTGCCCGTGTGGTTCTTTGTGCTTGTGTTATTTATTTTTTGCATTGCATCATGTCATCATGCCATCATGTCATATTTTATTTTGCATCTCAACCTAAATAATTCGTGTGGACCTTCGGTCCATTTAAATCGAGGGAAGATGACTTCTCTTTATAACATATAAAAGCCTCCTAATAAATATGGAGCTATATTAATAAATATTCCCTTTGTTGGAATACACCGTAACACACGTGCATAATTTTCCCCATGTTTTTTTTTCACTTCAAGTTTCACCTCCAAAATCTTGCCGGTAATTCTTTTCTCCTTGCTCGAGGTTCCTCCAAAAAAACCCTCCTTCTATTTTATTTTAAATCCTGACATTTTTGTGAGTCCAGGGATTTTTACCCCTTGCCCTAAGTCCTTTCCCAACTCCTCTTTTCTTCTTTTTCCTCTTTTGTTTTTCTGTTTTTTTTTGGAAAAACAACAGCAATTTTTAAAACAGCAGAAGGAGCAGCCAGCCTCTAGGCCTCCTTCTATCCTCACCTCTCCTCCAGGCCCGTCTTCTCCTCCTCCCTCCTTGGCCAGGGCGCCTCGGCCCAACTCCCTCCGGCCCAGGCCAGCCCGCATACCCCCGAACCCTAACTCCCCTCGCAGCTAACTCCTCTCGTCCCGACCCCGCCGCCACTCTCTCGGTCGCCCCTTCCCCGATCCCCTTCTCCCTCTGTCTCGCTCGAGCCTCACTCCCTCGATCTCTCTCCTCCCTCTCGTCCCGTGCAGCGCCGGCCGAGGCCTCCCTTCTCCTGCCCGCAAGCCGCCCCGAGCGCGCCCTCCAGGGCCTCGCCAGGCCGTTCCTCAGCGCTTGGCGCCCGTGGATCGATCCGGTCGGCCAGAGGTCCCTCCTCCTCTGCGCGGAGCCGCCGGCCGCCGCGAGATCATCCTCCGAGGCCTCCCTCCGTTCCTCGCTGCGGCTCCCTCCTCCTCCAAGGCGCCGAGCCGTGGCTCGCCTCCACCACGCGCCAGGGCTTCGCCGTCCTCCCGTGCCAGGAGCCCCAGGCTGCGACCCCGAGGCCTCGTCCTCCCTGTGCTCCTTCCAGCAGCCCGACGCGATGCCCCTCCAGCCAAGGGCAGCGCCGTGGCCTTCCCTCTGACCAGGGGCCCCCTCCAGCACCGGGAACCGCCGCCTCCTGGGCCTCCTTCCTTCTTCGTGCCGTCGCCGACGGGAGTTCGTCCAGGGTGTCGCCCTGCTGCCTTTGCTGCCGTTCTGTTTTGTTTTGTTTTTGTGTTGCCGTGTGCTGTTGCAAATGTCCAGGCACCGTTCGTTGACCAAGTGGAGACCGGAGAAACGGAGATGCATCGAGTTCATCTACGGTAAAACCGAACGTCTACGGAAACGTGTACCCCTACCGTCGCAATAACGAGATCCCAAGTACCACGACGATGCGTCGAGTACCCCTACGTCCAACGCCATGACAAGTACGACTACCGACGCCCGGAAACGCCAAGTACCACTACATCCGTGTACGACACGTGTACCACGACGACCAAGTACCTCTACGACCCGAACGACTACCGTCGCGTGTACCACTACCGTCGCCCGGAAGCACCATGTACCACAACCGTCGCCGAAACCTCAAGTACCTCTACGAACGAACGGAACGAGTACATCTACCGTCGCCCGAGTACAACTACTTCCTCTACGAGTTGCGGAACGACTTCTTCCTCTACGGCCGTGTACAACTACTACCACTACTTCCTCTACGAATCGCGTGAACACCTTCTTCCTCTACGAGCTCGAACCGCCCCGAAACGCACGCTTCAAAGGTATAACCCCGAGACGTGACCCCGTGCATGCTTGTTGTGGTTGTATGTAATGTCTCCCTTGTGTGTGCTCGTGCCCGTTCCGACCTTGTCTTGTTCCTCGGTTGCCTCGTCACCGACTCGTGGGAACCCGGCAACGGGAACACCCCATCATCTCGTTTGACTCACTCCGTCTTATCTTTTGCACCGGTCTCTCAACGAGATACCGGAACCGATATGATGCCGTTGCATCATTTTCGGATCGTTGCCGTGGCACCCTTTCATTCCACCACGGTGACAAATGCTTCTTATCTCCTTTTAAGTCAACCTTTTAATAAAACTTGCATAAACTTGTTCATGTCATCCGCATCATGTTAACAACATTATATGGTTAATTGTTGTTTGCTTATAATTATTAAACATGCTCATGGGGATTTTCCGGATATGTTGTTGTTTCTCCGGCCTCATTTAAAATGCCTAGATAGTGTAGTTTTATTATGCTTCACCTCTTGCCATGTTAAAACATTTAATCTTGTCTTGTAAATAATGAGAGTCAACTAAATAATTAAATTGTGGTGTTTCGTCAATATGCAACTCGTTGCATATTGATCTCCACTTAACTTGTAGTATTTGTTTGTGCACTTTGCCATGCCATGCATATTTAAACCGGACATGCATCATACTTGGATGTGCATCGTATGCCATGTTTATGATTGTGTGTTTACCGTGTTGTTTGCTTCTTTCCGGTTGCTTCTCTTGTTAGCTTCGGTTTCGTTCCGGAGTTGTGAGGATCCGCTCGTCAGTGTTGCTCCGTCTTCTTCTTGGATCCGTTCTTCTCCCTTGTGGAATCCCAGGCAAGATGACCGAACCCGGATACCATTACTATCTTTGCCTATTGCTAGTAGTCTCGATCTTTAGTTTTGCCTCGATGCCCATGTTCTTCTTGTCAGCCTCCTACTTGTAACCATTGCCATGTTTAACCACCCTACCTACGCAAACCGTTGCTTGGCTAAGTACGCTTCGCTCAGCCCCTCTTATAGCATTGTTAGTTGCAGGTGAAGATTGAAGATGCTTGCTTCATGTTGAAGTTTGGTTGGGTTATATCACACTATATAAATGCTAAATGAAATCATCTATATACTGGCAGGGTGGAAGGCTAAGCCTTTTGCTTGGTGATTTGTTCCACTCATGCCGTTAGGAACCGTATAAACCGGTGTTATGTTCCTTGATTTTGCGTTCCTAACACGGTTGGGGTGTATGGGACCCCCTTGATAAACCGCTAAGTGCTAAGTCTTTTCCAGCAAGTCCCAACATTTGGTACTATTTGCCTCATAATAACAACTTAATTAATTAATTAAATTTGCATAGAGGGTCGCTCCCTCGAGGATCCTTTATTTCTACATAGCAGGGGGGGCCAGTGCCGATGGTGTTGGTCCCAAACGGGGAGCCTGCGGGAACCGCCTTGGGGCAACCCGAGGTATTTGGGTCCTGTAGCTTCACCCATCCGGTCGTGTCCTGAGACCTAGATACGCGCGGCTACTATCAGGGTGTCGACACGCCGGGAGGATTTGCTGGATTAGCCTTACCTTAGTTCGGTTTAACTTGAGCACGGGATTCCGAGAATACTCGGGTCTTCCCAACTATGGAGTTGCGACTCCGCGGATCGTGGGCTTGTAATGGGTCAAGTTGGAACACCCCTGCAGGGTTTGAACTTTCGAAAGCCGTGCCCGCGGTTATGTGGCAGATGGGAGCTTGTTAATTCCGGTTGTAGATAACTTGACACAATGTTTCAATACACTACCAGCGTGTGTTCCGTGACTGTCAATTTCTGAATAGGGATTCGGGAGTTGAACACGGTGGGGTTATGTTTGACCGGCTTTAGTTAGGATCACTTCGTGATCATCTTTCGCCCGTTGCACTTCTCTTCTCGCTCTCTTTTACGTAAGTTAGTGCTAGTTGCTGCTGCAGACTCTTGTTTGTTTTCCTTCACCTCATATTCTTTCTTCAGCCTTATCCTCTCCCAAGGCTTAAATAGTCTTGTTACCCGGGAACGGGATTGCTGAGTCCTCTGTGGCTCACAGTTACTTCACCACACCAGATGCAGGTTCAGCCGAGTTTGATGCAGGAGCTGGTTCAGTTCTTCACCAGGAGCTCGTTGAAGCTTATGGCCGTTTGCTTGTGACGTTTTCGATGTTCAGTAGTGGTTTCTACTAGGATTCGATCCTGACCTGTGGCTTTATGTTGTTTTGGTATCTTTCTTTTGGATCTTACCCGTAGTCGGGCTGTGATGTTCTGTATGATGATTGCTTATGTAATGTATTGTGTGAAGTGGCGAGTGTAAGCCAACTATCTCCTTTTGCATTTTAATCCCTCTTTTACATGAGTTGTGCAAAGATACCAAACTTGAGATCATTCTAGGATGGATTTATGCCTTTAAGTCGTGCCTCGACACGTAGGAGGTATAACTCCATCCTGGGCATTACAGAGAAGGCTCTGAATACCAACTTGTAATGCCCAGGATGGAGTTATACCTCCTACGTGTCGAGGCACGACTTAAAGGCATAAGTCCATCCTAGAATGATCTCAAGTTTGGTATCTTTGCACGACTCATGTAAAAGAGGGATTAAAATGCAAAAGGAGATAGTTGGCTTACACTCGCCACTTCACACAATACATTACATAAGCAAAACATCATTCAAAACATCACAACCCGACTACGGGTGAAGATCTAAACGAAAGATACCAAAACAACATAAAGCCACAGGCCAAGATCGAATCCTAGTAGAAACCACTACTGAACATCGAAACGTCACAAGCAAACGGCCACACTCTTCAACGAACTCCTGGTGAAGAACTGATCCGACTCCTGCACCAAACTCGGCTGAACCTGCATCTGGTGTGGTGAAGTAACTGTGAGCCACAGAGGACTCAGCAATCCCGTTCCCGGGTAACAAGACTATTTAAGCCTTGGGTGAGGACAAGGCTGAAGAAAGAAATATGAGGTGAAGGAACAAACAAGAGTCTGCAGCAGCAACTAGCACTAACTTACGTAATAGAGAGCGAGAAGAGAAGAGCATCGGTCGAAAGATGATCACGAAGTGATCCTAACTAAAGCCGGTCAAACATAACCCCACCGTGTTCAACTCCCGATTCCCTATTCGGAAATTGACAGTCACGGTACACACGCTGGTAGTGTATTGGAACATTGTGTCAAGTTTTCTACAACCGGAATTAACAAGCTCCCATCTGCCACATAACCGCGGGCACGGCTTTCGAAAGTTCAAACCCTGCAGGGGTGTTCCAACTTGACCCATTACAAGCCCACGATCCGCGGAGTCGCAACTCCAAAGTGGGAAGACCCGAGTATCCTCGGAATCCCGTGCTCAAGATATACCGAGCTAAGGTAAGGCTAATCCAGCAAATCCTCCCGGCGTGCCGACACCCTGATAGTAGCCGCGCGTATCTAGTCTCAGGCCACGACCGGATGAGCACATCGTACAGTGGCCGAAACCCAAGTTGCCAAGGGGGGCCCCGCACACGACTCTAGTTTGGACCAACACTCAAGTCGAGCACTGGCCCAGGGGGGTTGAATTAATTAAGCCTCGGGTTAATTACTCCCTCGGAAAGGTTTTAGTTGTGTTAGGCGAATAGTACCAAAGTTGGGACTTGCTGGAAAAGACTTAGCACTTAGCGGTTTATCGAGGGGGTCCCATACACCCCAACCGTGTTAGGAACGCATAATCAAGGAACATAAAACCGGCTTATACGGATCCTAACGGCATGAGTGGAACAAATCACCAAGCAAAAGGCTTAGCCTTCCACCCTTGCCAATATATAGGTGATTTCAATTTAAGCATTTATATAGTGTGATATAACCCAACCAAACTTCAACATGGAGCAAGCATCTTCACTCTTCACCTGCAACTAACAATGCTATAAGAGGGGCTGAGCAAGCCTACGTATAGCCAAGCAACGGTTTGCGTAGGTAGGGTGGTTAAACATGGCAATGGTTACAAGTAGGAGGCTGACAAGAAGAACATGGGCATCGAGGCAAAACTATAGAGCGATACTCTAGCAATAGGCAAAGATAGTAATGGTATCCGGGTTCGGTCATCTTGCCTGGGATTCCACAAGGGAGAAGAACGGATCCAAGAAGAAGACGGAGCAACAGTCGAGCGGATCCTCACAACTCCGGAACGAAACCGAAGCTATCAAGAGAAGCAAACCGGAAAGAAACAAACAACACGGTAAACACACACAAACATAAACATGGCATAAGATGCACAAGCAAGCATGATGCATGTCCGGTTTAAATATGCAAGGCATGGCAAAGTGCACAAACAAATACTACAAGTTAAGTGGAGATCAATATGCAACGAGTTGCATATTGACGAAACACCACATATTAATTATTTTGTTGACTCTCGTTATTTACAAGACAAGATTAAATGTTTTAACATGGCAAGAGGTGAAGCATAAAGAAACTATACTAACTAGACATTTTAAATGAGGCCGGAAAAATAACAACAACATATCCGGAAAAACCCCATTAGCATGTTTAAAAATTATAAAGCAACAACAATTAAACATTTTAGTGTGGTTAACATGATGCGGATGACATGATCAAGTTTATGCAATTTTATAAACAGGTTGACTTAAGAGGATAAGAAGCATTGTCACCGTGGTGGAAGAAAAGGGTGCCACGGCATGATCCGAAAATGATGCAACGCATCATATCGGTTCCGGTATCTCGTTAAGAGACCGGTGCAAAAGGTGACGAAGCGAGTCAAATGAGATGATGGGGTGATCCCGTTGCCGGGTTCCCACGGGTCGGCGACGAGGCAACCGAGGAGCTCAACAAAAGGTCGGAACGGGCACGAGCACACACAAGGGAGACAACATTTCATACAACACAAGCAAGTATGCATCACACGGGTCACGTCTCGGGGTTATACCTTCGAAGCGTGCGTTTCGGGGCGGTTCGAGATCGTAGAGGGATGTAGTGGAAGTAGAGGAAGTAGTCGTTCCGGCGTCGAGTTCGTAGATGTACTAGCGGTCTCGGCGACGGTAGTGGTACACGGCGACGGTAGTCGTTCGGGCGACGGTAGACGTTCGGGCCGTAGATGTACTCGGTCGTCGTGGTACACGTTTGTAGATGTTCATCCGTCATGTCGTGGTACTTGGCGAGTCATCGTGTAGATGTACTTGACGGTCCGGTCTCGGTTCTTGTAACGAAGAGGTACACGAGGGTTCCGATGGCTCCGGCGTCGGTAGTGGTACTTGTCGCTTCGCCGTGTAGGGGTACTTGTCGTATCGGAGGGGTACTCGTTCTTCCGAAGGTAATCGTGCACGTTCCTGGACATCCCAAAGCACAAGGCAACACACACACAAAAAAAACAGAACGACAGCAAAGGCAGCAGTTCGACGAAGCGAGGACGCGGCACGGAGGCACGGCGCTGAAGAGACGAGGCAGGGGCGCTGCTGGACTCCTGGAGGACGAGGCCGGCGACCTGCGGCGCTGCTGCAAGGCGCTGAAGAAGACGGGCGCTGCGAGCTCCTCGCTGGATCCTGGCCGGGGGCGCTGCAGAGGCTCGGCCCGGGCGAGGAGGAGGCCGGGCGCGGACGAGACGTTGGGGAAGGGAGGCGCCGGCGCTCGGGGATGTCGAGGCAGGAGGTCGCGGTCGCTCGGGGCGGCCGGCTGCTCCCGTCGCTGGGGAGGCCAGAGGGGATCCTCTCCCTGGCGACGAAGGTCGCGTCGGAGGAGGGAGGAGGCGCGCAGGTGGACGGAAGGGGCGGCCGGAGCTGGAACCTGCGGCGACCGGCGCTTCTGTAGGCGGGGCGCGGGGCTCCTGGCCGCTGGGCGGAGCTGCGAGGCCCCGGGCGCTGGAGGCCTGAGGCGACGCGGGGGAGGGAGCCCGCGCGCGGGGTCGAGGGAAGGGATCGGGATCAAGGCAGGGGACGAGGCGAAGGGGCGCTGGATCGAGAGAAAGGGGGCGATGGGATCGGGAGGAAAAGGGGTTTCGGGCAGAGCTCGTTCGATCTGGCGGCGGCTGGGAGCGAGCGAGGGAAGGGAGGAGCGAACCGGACTGGGTGCGAGGGATGGCTAGGGTTCGGTGGGAGCCGGTTGGGCCAGGAGAGAATGGGCCCAAGGGGGAGGAGAGAGGCCTGGGAGAAAAGGCCCAAGAGGCCAGGCTGCGCTGGGAAAAGGAGGCTGGCAGCCTTCCCGTTTTAAAATCTTTCTGCAAAAAAAACAATCCACAGAAAAATAAGACGGAAAAAGCCAGGGGTTCACGGGATGAATCTGAAAGAAGTAACAATACTTCTGGACTCCTGGAATTATGCCCCATTTAAATAAAATACTCTGGCATTATTTAGAGATAGAAAAATAATTCAAGTTTGAATTTAGTTCAAACTAGAGCCATTTTTGAATCTGACCAGAGCATATCTGAAAAGGGTGAAATTTGGAGGAGGGGCATATGGCATGGTCTAGAATTTTTTAGGAAAAGAAAGAACATTAAAGGAGATAGCGAAGAACTCACTTGCATGACGAAGTAAAAGAATAAGAGGAAGAAAAAGAAGAAGAAGGATGGGTGTTGCGTGGAACATATGCAAGTGTGTTGGGTTAATTCCAACGAATGGAATATTTAATATAGCTCCCTAAATATTGAGAGGCTTTTATATGTTATAAAGAGAAGTCACCTTCCCTCGATTTAAATGGACCGAAGGTCCACACGGTTTATTTAGGTTGAGATGCAAAAATAAAATATGACATGGTGACATGATGACATGATGCAATGCAAAAATAAATAACACCACCACAAAAGAACACACGGGCAACCCGGAACATCTGGAACCTTCGGGAATCTTCTGGAATCTCCTGGGACGTCGGTCTCGGGCGTCACACCCGCCGCCGCCGCGCTTCCAAGATCGGGAGCACCAGGAGAACTCTTCCCGGCACCCTGCCGGAGGTGAGGATCACCACCGGGAGCCTCTCCACCACCATGGACGCCTCCCGGATGAGTTGTGAGTAGTCTCCCTTGGACCATGGGTCCATGACCAGTAGCTATGTGATGTTCTCCTCCCCTTCTTGTGCTTCACTAATTAGACCTCGTGAGCTGCCCTACATGATCGAGGCACATATGTAATCCTTATGCTGTTGCTATGTTGAGTTTGCTGGGATCCGATGGATTGTGAGATTATGTTCAGATTGTGTTTGAGTAATATATTTGATTTACCTCTTTTATATTTATGTTCGTAAGTAATTCTTGCATGTTCTTCGTTGCTATTTATTGCTTTGGCCAAGTAGTAGGTAGTGACTCCAAGAGGGAACGTTATGCTCGATTGTGGGTTCATGGCCCACGATGACTAGCTTGAGTGACAGAAACATGAGTCTAGGGGATGTGTTGTTGCCACAAGGGGGAAAACAACGGTGCTTGTGCCCGCGGGTGCAAGGATTGTTTACTTTACGCAAAGTTCTTTTAATGCAGTTGTGTGTTGCTTTGAGTTTACACTATGGGTGGGACTCGCAACTTAATACCAGCGAGATGTTCTGGATAGATATCTCAAGGTGGATGATTAGTAGTAGATGCAGATGGATTTCGGTCTACTTGCCTTGGCGTACCGCCCATGCTTTGAACCTCTACCTTTCTTGCAACATAGTTAGCATTGGTTTGCGCACATAATTCTGTCAATTGCCCAGCTGTAATTCGTTTACCTCACATAGCTGTTTTATCGTCTTTTGGGAGAGAGACATCACTAGTGAACATCATGGTACCCCGGTCCATATTACCATCACTTATCACATCCGCTATTTACTTTCTTCTTTTACTTACTATTTGCAGCAATACCTATCACTATTATCACTTGCATTTGATCCTTTGTAAACGACAAGGCCGGAGGGATTGACAACCTCTCTGTACTCGTTGGGAGCAAAGTTATTTGTATCTGTGTGCAGGTCCACATTGATTGCTAATATCTGGCGCCTTTAGCAGTTGACACCTTCTTGTTGAAACTAGGAGTCTCAGGGGAAATCGATCCTTGGTATCTTTGCCAAGGGAAAACTACCGCTACACTGCATCTCAAACCTTCCACTTGGGGTAACCAACGAGGGGCGAGAAGCCATCAGCCGACGTCCCTGATCTTGCACATCGCCATCTCCTCCCTCATCCGGCGGTTACGCACGTTCTGATGGAACGCGCTAATAACCGCGGCAGGGTGGACGTCCGGGATGTTGTGCTGGACACGGCCGAACCTCTGGATATACTTACGCAGGGGCTCTCCTTCCTTCTGAGCGAGTATGTGAAGGTCACTCTCCTGGCCATGGGGCTTGTGGCCACCTGTGAAGGCGCCGACAAACTGATGGCACAGGTCAGCCCAAGAAGAAATGGAGTTCTCCGACAAGTGCATGAGCCAAGATCGGACGTTTGGCTTGAGCACCAGCGGGAAGTAATTGGCGAGTATCTTCTCGTCCCGTCCCCCAGCAGCCTGCACCGCGATGGTGTAGATGCTGAGGAACTCCGACGGATGTGTCTTGCCGTCGTACTTCTCGGGTACGTCGGGCTTGAAGTTCTTCATGCTGGGCCAGTGGACTTGTCGCAGCTCTCGAGTGAACGCAGGGCAACCTACCGCGTACGGCAAGTCGCCTGGTCCTCGGGGCGCGTGCATGTCAACAGCGGGCCCAGCGCGTTGGTCTGATTGACGCCGCGCTTCTCTTTGGTGCTCGATGCGGGTTCGAGCGTCTTCTTGTTGTCGATCGTCGAGAACTTGGCGCTGATCGCGGCAAGCTCGCGGATCTGATGACGCAGTGGAGTCGTCGTCGATGTTGATCCGGCGAGTCGGCGATTTCGGCCTTCGGGGCGGGGAGTGCTGATACGTCCAAAACGTATCTATAATTTCTGCTTGCTCCATGCCACTTTTGGGTGATATTGCTATGATATTCATACACTTCCATACACTTTTGATCATATTTGGACTAACTTTCTAATCCAGTGCACCCCAGTGCCAGTTTCTGTTTTCGGCTTTTTTTGTATTTCAGGTTTTCACGTTTCGAGAACTGCCCAGAAAAATTATATAAAAAATCAGCGATACGGAAACAACACTGATTCCGAAGGGCAGCCTGGGGGGGGCACATGGGCTCCAGGCGCCCTGTGGGCGCCCCCCCTGGGCCGCGCCGGGGGGGGGGCGCCTGGGCCCCCCGAGGCTCCCCCGGTGCCCTACTTTGGCATATATTTAAAGGGTTCCCCGAAACCCTCAGAACAGGACTTCTTTTCGCGACCCCATCTCTGTTCCGCCGCCGCCGCCGCTTCCAAGATCGGGAGCACCAGGAGAACTCTTCCCGGCACCCTGCCTGAGGGGAGGATCACCACCATGGACGCCTCCCGGATGACTCGTGAGTAGTCTCCCTTGGACCATGAGTCCATGACCAGTAGCTATGTGATGTTCTCCTCCCGTTCTTGTGCTTCACTAATTAGTCCTCGTGAGCTGCCCTACATGATCGAGGCACCTATGTAATCCTTATGTTGTTGCTATGTTGAGTTTGCTGGGATCCGATGGATTATGAGATTATGTTCAGATTGATCTTGAGTAATATATTTGATTCACCTCTTTTATATTTTAGTTCATAAGTAATTCTTGCATGTTCTCCGTTGTTATTTATTGCTTTGGCCGAGTAATAGGTAGTGACTCCAAGAGGGAACGTTATGCTCGATTGTGGGTTCATGCCCCTCGATGACTAGCTTGAGTGATAGAAACATGAGTCTAGGGGATGTGATGTTGCCACAAGGGGGAAAACAACGGTGCTTGTGCCCGCGGGTGCAAGGATTGTTTACTTTACACAAAGTTCTTTTAATGCAGTTGTCTGTTGCATTGAGTTTACACTATGGGTGGGACTCGCAACTTAATACCAGCGAGATGTTCTGGATAGATATCTCAAGGTGGATGATTAGTAGTAGATGCAGATGGATTTCGGTCTACTTACTTTGGCGTACCGCCCATGCTTTGAACCTCAACCTTTCTTGCAATGTAGTCAGCATTGGTTTGCGTTCGTGGTCCTGTCAATTGCCCAGCTGTAATTTGTTTACCTCACATAGCTGTTTTATCGTCTTTTGGGAGAGAGACATCACTAGTGAACATCATGAGACTCCGGTCCATATTACCATCATTGATCACATCCACTATTTACTTTTCGCTATTTTATTTACTATTGCAAAACACTATCTATCACTACTATCATATTGCTTTTAACCCTTTGTGAACTACAAGGCCGGAGAGATTGACAACCTCTCTGTACTCGTTGGGAGCAAAGTTATTTGTATCTGTGTGCAGGTCCACGTTGATTGCTAATTGCGCCGTTAGCAGTTAACACCTACCTGTTGAACCTAGGAGTCTCTGGGGATTCGATCCTTGGCATCTTTGCTAGGGGAAAACACTTCTACTTACTGCATCTTACACCTTCCACTTGGGGTAACCAACGAGGGGTTCGAGGCCCATCAAGGAGTATTTTCTGGCGCCGTTGCCGGGGACTCCACTCTTCAGGATAGGGGAGTTGCATGCTATCTTTTACCTTTGCTTTTTACTCTTGTTAGTTTACCTTTCATTATTGCTTTAGTTCCTTTTTATCGAAAATCATAAAAATAGTTATCTTGTTCTTTAGTTATCATTATGTCGGGTCCTTTTGTCTTTGACGAGGCAGAAGTTCTCACCTTTAAACAAAGAGGTGGGGAAAGTTTGAAAGATGCTTGGTATAGAATTAATGATTCACAAAAAAAGAGCCACCAAGAAGCAACCTACTACTATCTTACTTAGAAATTTTTATGTTGGAATTACTTCTTGGAATAGGTTTATTCTAGATACTGCTATCAATGGAAATTTCCTAGAGGCCCCAGTTTGGGAGTCTCTTAGTATTATTGAAAATATTGTTGGGAGTCCCCCTGTTGTTAGCATTCGAGAGGACATCACCCTAGCTCACATTATGAAAAAACTTGAAAAAATAGAGCTAGAGATGCCAAGCACTAATAAGACGAATGAATTGGATCGGAAGATCCAAGGGAATTTGAATAGACTTGATAGCTCCATGCATAAAATTTTCAAAATTTTGGAGACCGTCAAATCCCATGATTCTGACTCTTCTAGGATGTACAAGATTGAGGAAATATTTGATACCTTAGGAACTACTTTCTCCTCGATCAAAACAGAAAAGGTAGAAACTCCGGCAAAGAGGGAGCCTAAGTTCGTTCACGTTCCAAAGGCTCCCCGTTCTAAAAGCAATCCACCTATTGCCAAAGGGGTTGAAACTGTAAAGACTTTGGAAGAAACACCTATCGTTGATGAATTTATAAATGAATCTTCCCTTGACTTTTATCCTTTTGGTCTTCTACCTAGAAGTATCTCTATGAGACCTTTATTTGAGAGACCTCTTAAGACTAGTTGTATTATTGAAGAGCTTTTTGATGATCTTGATGATGGTTCAATCGATACAACTTGATCTATGCATTATGCCTAGCTTAAAGGCATAAAAGAAAGCGCTTTTGGGAGGCAGCCCACATGAATAAATGTTTTGCTTTTGTTGTGTCTTGATGTTGTTTACTGCTGTAGCATCATCATTGTATCTTTGCTTTTCATATTTGTGCCAAGTATAGCCTCTGATTGCTAGAAAGTTCAAAAGTTGTGAGGTGCTGTCCAGGAAACAGATTCTGTCCTTGGATATAAAAAATCGTATAAAATCACCAGATCATCTTTTTGGTCTGAATTTTTTCGACAGCGTTCTCTATATAATTGTCTTTTGTGCGTCAGTTCTGAGTTTTTTGATTTGAGTTGAAGAAGTATCCCGAACAGGTCAATTACTGCCTGCTGTTCTGTTTTTCACAGATTCTGTCCTGTTTTGCCTTACCTTCACTTTGCAAATTGAGAACTTGCTTTTTCTTTGCAAAAACCTTTTGGCAATCTTGATAAACAGTAGAAATTCAAGAATATCCTTATTTCCAGCAAGGTATAATTATTTTATTAAGGGTACTAACCTCGCTAATCAGATTATGATGAGTTGTGTATGAAGGGAGTTTTCAAGTGTGCGAGGGAAGATGATAAAAAGATTCAGGAGTGTCAAGCGCTCAAGCTTGGGGATGCCCCCGTGCACCCCCAAGAAATATTCAAGGAGACTCAAGCGTCTAAGCTTGGGGATGCCCCCGTGCATCCCCTTCTCCATCAACATTATCAGTTCGTCTTTCGTTCCGCTATATTTTTATCACTTCATGTGTTATGTGCTATGCTTGGAGCGTCTTGCTTTTAGTTTTCTTTTTAGTTTTTCATAACGAGTCGGAACCCAGCATTCCTTTATGTGGGAGAGAAACACGCTCCACTTCTACCTAGAACATAACATAGAATTTTCATGTTTATCTATGCTGTGTGTGTTCTTTGTCTTTTAATAGCTACTATCGTGCTTTGCTCTTATTATTCATGCTTATCTTTTCAAGAGATTTTATTTAGTTGGTTGCTTGAACTCTCTTTAATTACCATGCTCACCTTATTAAGAGAGTTTGCTTCCGTTTCATGGGTTAATGTGTCTATGATAAAGATGCTACTTTCATGATGGTGCTTAGTAGTTCAGGTTTTCTTATGGTTAATCTCAAATAGCTGGGGGGTTCCCAATGTGTTATTGGAGTACCAACTTGGTTTGTTTGCCTATGATGTGGTATGGTTTAGTAATATCTTCCTTCGAGAATTTATTTTGATTGACTTGGCGTATGCTCACGCGTATTCAAGACTGTAAAGAAAGTATGTCAAGCCTTGATGATCTTTTGTTTCTGAGTAGCGATATAACTACCATGCCTGATTCAATATTGCTTTGTCGCTCTGCATGATTATGACCGTCATTGCTCTCTTAGTTGGTTGCTCCCAGTCTTTTGCTAACCTACACCTGCACTAAGCAAATTAACCATGCAATACATAGCTCATGGGAAAGTAGCCTTAAAACTATTGTGATAAAGAATATGTTGCCTATGTATCTTATTTCTTATGAGTTGCTTGCTGAGCGGTAACCATGTTTCTGGGGACGCCATCAACTGTCACACTTTTGTTGAATATCATGTGAGTTGCAATGCATGTTCGTCTTGTCTGAAGTAAGGGTGATTTACCGTGGGTTGAATAACTATGCATATTGTTAGAGAAGAACATTGGGCCGCCAACCAAAGCCATGCATCATGGTGGAAGTTTTAGCTTGGACCTTAATCCTCAATCTCTCATGAGAATATGCTTATGCATTAAAGAGGAGTCCATCATATATTTTCTATGTTGTCCCGGTATGGATGTCCTCAAGTTGAGATCTATCAAAAACGAGAAATCAAATGCGATTTATCTCCTTGGACCTTTGTACAGGTGGCATAGAGGTACCCCTTTGTGACACTTGGTTAAAACATATGCAATGCAATGATAACCCATGGGGATCCGAGCTAATTAGGACAAGGAGCGAGCACTATTAGTATTCGATGCATGAGGCTTGCAACTTATAGGATGTTTTATACATGACACATATGAAGTACTACTACCGTTGACACAATTGCTTCCATGTTTCAAAATAAAAAGCTCTAGCACTTCAAGCACCAACTACTGAGAGCATGATTGTCATTCTGAGTGTAATGTGCATTGTTCCAAAGTAGCATTGTCTTTTGCATGATTGTGATATCATTTATTCTGAAATGATTGTATCTAGTCATCACTTAAACCTTGAAGGTGCCCTTGCATTTATGTTTTGCATCACTAAAGGGGGCAAGCTAGATATCACTTGATCATATTTGCACATCATGTTCATTGCAAATCTTTTTGATGTTTCAGTTTCATGTTGTAAAACTTTCAGTCATTTGTGATTTTCTCTTGAGGCAACTTAATTACTTTAGAATCATTGTCTCAGTAAGCTTTTGTCATATGACTATGAGAAAGTCCTATATGGTTAATAGCATGTCACCACATAAATTATTCTTGTTATCATTTACCTACTCGAGGACGAGCAGGAATTAAGCTTGGGGATGTTGATACGTCCAAAACGTATCTATAATTTTTGCTTGATCCATGCCACTTTTGGGTGATATTGCTATGATATTCATACACTTCCATACACTTTTGATCATATTTGGACTAACTTACTAATCCAGTGCACCCCAGTGCCAGTTTCTGTTTTCGGCTGTTTTTGTATTTCACGTTTTCACGTTTCGAGAACTGCCCAGAAAAATCCAGAAAAATTATATAAAAAATCAGCGATACGGAAACAACACTGCGTCCGAAGGGCAGCATGGGGGGCACAGGGGCTCCAGGCGCCCTGTGAGCGCGCCCCCCTGGGCCGCGCCGGGGGGGCGCCTGGGCCCCCCGAGGCTCCCCCGGTGCCCTACTTTGGCATATATTTAAAGGGTTCCCCGAAACCCTCAGAATAGGACTTCTTTTCGTGACCCCATCTCTGTTCCGCCGCCGCCGCCGCTTCCAAGATCGGGAGCACCAGGAGAACTCTTCCCGGCACCCTGCCGGAGGGGAGGATCACCACCGGGAGCTTCTCCACCACCATGGACGCCTCCCGGATGACTCGTGAGTAGTCTCCCTTGGACCATGAGTCCATGACCAGTAGCTATGTGATGTTCTCCTCCCGTTCTTGTGCTTCACTAATTAGTCCTCGTGATCTGCCCTACATGATCGAGGCACCTATGTAATCCTTATGCTGTTGCTATGTTGAGTTTGCTGGGATCCGATGGATTATGAGATTATGTTCAGATTGATCTTGAGTAATATATTTGATTCACCTCTTTTATATTCTAGTTCATAAGTAATTCATGCATGTTCTCCGTTGTTATTTATTGCTTTGGCCGAGTAATAGGTAGTGACTCCAAGAGGGAACGTTATGCTCGATTGTGGGTTCATGCCCCTCGATGACTAGCTTGAGTGACAGAAACATGAGTCTAGGGGATGTGTTGTTGCCACAAGGGGGAAAACAACGGTGCTTGTGCCCGCGGGTGCAAGGATTGTTTACTTTACACAAAGTTCTTTTAATGCAGTTGTCTGTTGCATTGAGTTTACACTATGGGTGGGACTCACAACTTAATACCAGCGAGATGTTCTGGATAGATATCTCAAGGTGGATGATTAGTAGTAGATGCAGATGGATTTCGGTCTACTTACTTTGGCGTACCGCCCATGCTTTGAACCTCAACCTTTCTTGCAATGTAGTCAGCATTGGTTTGCGTTTGTGGTCCTGTCAATTGCCCAGCTGTAATTTGTTTACCACACATAGCTGTTTTATCGTCTTTTGGGAGAGAGACATCACTAGTGAACATCATGAGACTCCGGTCCATATTACCATCATTGATCACGTCCACTATTTACTTTTCGCTATTTTATTTACTATTGCAAAACACTATCTATCACTACTATCATATTGCTTTTAACCCTTTGTGAACTACAAGGCCAGAGAGATTGACAACCTCTCTGTACTCGTTGGGAGCAAAGTTATTTGTATCTGTGCGCAGGTCCACGTTGATTGCTAATTGCGCCGTTAGCAGTTGACACCTACCTGTTGAACCTAGGAGTCTCTGGGGATTCGATCCTTGGCATCTTTGCTAGGGGAAAACACTTCTACTTACTGCATCTTACACCTTCCACTTGGGGTAACCAACGAGGGGTTCGAGGCCCATCAAGTGCACGGTGGTTGCACCCCCAGCGGTCTTGTCGCCATCGGCCCGCGCCTGGCTAACCTGCCGCGGCCGCGACGTGCTCGTTGTTGCGGGGTGTCGCCGTTGGCGAAGGCGATAAGACTCTGGATGGTGGCCCTCTAGTCGTCGGCCTTGTCTGCCGCTGGAGGGAAGTCGAGGAGCAGTTGAGCTCAAGCCAGAGCTTCTGCTGGGGTGGCGGGTAGCGGTGGCGAGCAGTGTGAGGAGCGGGATATGCTCGGACTCCTAACTACGTTAGAAGGAGCAGCATCCCGTCCCGGCGACCGCGCCTTGCTCGTGCCAGCATGTTGATGCGCATGCTGGCCTTGAGCGTCCCGAGATCCGCCAGCTTGACCTTGGCCCAGCAAGCGTATGGTACCTTGAGTACCACGACGCTGGCGGTCCCGCGCCTCCTGAGATGGGCGCGGTGCATGTACGGACGCCGAGGTCTTGGAGTGCGCCCGGTCGTCCGTCTTGTCCTTGGACTTGGCGGCGCCGAGAGTTCCCTCATCGACGTCCGTCCTTCCGTCGGCGTCTACCCCACCGGCCGTTGGCTCCGGTGGTGGTGGGATCGACACGGACGGACCTGCTGCCTCCGAAGCCTTCTTCTTCGGCGGCATGCTGATGGAGTCGATGAAGTTGATGAAGTTGGTGAAGATCTAGCTCGTGTGACGCCGGATCGGGTTCACACAACCTCGACGGAGCCCCTACCTGGCGCGCCAAAGATGTCGGGGAAACTGATCGCCCACGAACACCTATGGGACCGGAGCCCCTTCTTGGTACGGCAAGGGGGCGGAGGATGCACAAAGAGCGGATCGAGGTGAGCACACGAGCAGTTTACCTAGGTTTGGGCCGCACGGATGCGTAAAACCCTACTCCTGCTTTGGTTTGTTATTCAGTTCTTGGCTCGGGAGCGAGGAGAGCAACATCACACTCTAACCGCTAGCAAGACCGAGCGTGGAGAATGATCGATGTTCCGGACCCCCCCTACGTTGCGCATGGGCCTCCTTTTATAGGTCAAAGGGGTCACCGACAGGTGGCAACGCAGATGGGGGTAAAAATGTAAAAAGAGTGGTAGTTGGAACAGTGTTTGTATAGTGCTCTATACCTAACTCTGACGGCAGGGGACAAGGGCATTGAATGCCCGTCGCCGTCGCCCCAAACAGTGCAAAAAGTGACCGTCAGGGCGCCACCCTCCACCACGACGGTAGCCTTGTCACCGCCGCTTGCCATCGTGTTCCCCTAGCTGCACAGCCTTCCGCCACGTGTGCCTGGAAGGGCCCCAGGGCGACACGTGGGTGGATGTGCTGGAGCGCGGGCACTGAGTGGAAGCTTGCCGCGGCAGGCGCCTTGCCGCGGTGGCTATCTTTGTCGCTTCTGGGAGCTTGTCGCTCACCGGTCCTTGCCGGGACGCGTGGCGCGTCGCGGCAAGCTTCTTGATATGCCTTGGATGGCCTTCCCGGCAAGCTCCTCTTGCCGGGGTCTCGTGTCTTGAGTGATTATGTGCCTTGAGCGGCCTTCCCGGCAAGCTCCTCTTGCCGGGGTCTTGTCTTCTGGACTTGGATACTTTGTTCTTGAATGGCTCCAAAGGAACCACGAGGGGTCTTGGCGGTCGCCTGGCTAGCCTTGCCGCTGGACGCTGCAACTGCCCGTGCACAAGTTCGGGATACTAAGGTACCCCTACTTTAGTACACCGACAGATAGATATCTCTCTAGTCATCTAAGTGATACATGATCCGAATCGACTAGGCCGTGTCAGATCATCATGTGAGACGGACTAGTCATCAACGATGTACATCTTCATGTTGATCGTATCTTCTATACGACTCATGTTCAACCTTTCGGTCTTCCATGTTACGAGGCCATGTCTGTACATGCTAGGCTCGTCAAGTCAACCCTAAGTGTATTGCGTGTGTAAATCTGGCTTCCCGTTGTATGCGAACGTTAGGACCTATCACACCCGATCATCATGTGGTGCTTTGGACCAACGAACCTTAGCAACGGTGGACAGTTAGGGGGAACACAGTTGTTGAAATTTTAGTGAGAGATCATCTTATTTATGCTACTGTCGTTCTGCAAATAAGATGTAAAACATGATAAACATCACATGCAATCAAATAGTGACATGATATGGCCAATATCATTTTGCTCCTTTGATCTTCATCTTTGGGTCTCCATGATCATCATTGTCACCGGCATGACACCATGATCTCCATCATCATGATCTCCATCATCATGTCTTCATGAAGTTGTCTCACTAAACGTTACTTCTACTACTATGGCTAACAGTTAGCAATAAAGTAAAGTAATTACATGGCGTTTTCAATGACACGCATGTCATACAATAAAATAAAGACAACTCCTATGGCTCCTGCCGGTTGTCATACTCATCGACATGCAAGTCGTGATACCTATTACAAGAACATGATCAATCTCATACATCACATATATATCATTCATCACATCCTTTTGGCCATATCACATCACACGGCACATGCTGCAAGAACAAGTTAGATGTCCTCTAATTGTTGTTGCAAGTTTTTACGTGGCTGCTATAGGTTTCTAGCAAGAACGTTTCTTACATACGCCAAAACCACAACATGATATGCCAATTTCTATTTACCCTTCATAAGGACCCTTTTCATCGAATCCGATCCGACTAAAGTGGGAGAGACAGACACCCGCTAGCCACCTTATGCAACTAGTGCATGTCAGTCGGTGGAACCTGTCTCACGTAAGCGTACGTGTAAGGTCGGTCCGGGCCGCTTCATCCCACGATGCCGCAAAATCAAGATAAGACTAGTAGCAGCAAGTAAATTGACATGATCAACGCCCACAACAATCTTGTGTTCTACTCATGCATAGTAACTACGCATAGGCCTAGCTCATGATGCCATTGTTGGGGATCGTTGCAGAAAAACAAAAAAATTCCTACGCATCACCAAGATCCATCTATGGAGTTTCCTAGCAACAAAAGGGAGGGAGTGCATCTTCATACCCTTGAAGATCGCGGTGCGGAAGCGTTACAAGAATGCGGTTGGTGGAGTCGTACACGCAGCGATTCAGATCGCGATCGATTTCGATCTAAGCGCCGAACAACGGCGCCTCCGCGTTCAACACACGTACAGCCCGGGGACGTCTCCTCCTTCTTGATCCAGCAAGGGGGGAGGAGAATTTGGAGAAGAGCTCCGGCAGCACGACGACGTGGTGGTGGAGCTTGCAATCTTCGGCAGGGCTTCACCAAGCTCTACGGAGGAAGAGGAAGAGTTGGGAGGGGAAGAGGGCTGTGCCAAGGAAGGGGTGCGGCTGCCCTCTCTCTCCCTCACCGTATATAGGGGGAAGGGGGGAGGAGTAGGCGCCCTAGGGTTTCCCTAGGGGAGGATGGCGGCCACAAGGGAAACCCTAGATGGGTTTGGGCGCCCCCACCCCTAGGAAACTTGCCCCCCAAGCCGGGAGGGGCGGCTGCCATAGGGGAGGTGCCCTCACCCCTCCAGGTTACGTGAGATGGGGTGGGAAGGGCGCTCAGCCCCTTAGTGGGCTGATGTGCCCCCTCCCCTTGGCCCATAAGGCCCCCCAACGCTTGTTGGGTCCTCCGAAACCACTTACAGGCTGGTCGTCACCCGGTACCCCCGGAACAATTCCGGACTCCAATACCCTTCGTTCAATATATCGATCTTCGCCTCTGGACCATTCCGGAGTTCCTCGTCACGTCCGGGATCTCATCCGGGACTCCTAACAACCTTCGGTAACCACATACTATTCCCATAACAACTCTAGCGTCACCGAACCTTAAGTGTGTAGACCCTACGGGTTCGGGAACCATGCAGACATGACCGAGATACCTCTCCAGCCAATAACCAATAGCGGGATCTGGATACCCATATTGGCTCCCACATGTTCCATGATGATCTCATCAGATGAACCATGATGTCGGGGATTCAATCAATCCCGTATACAATTCCCTTTGTCTACCGGTATAGTACTTGCCCGAGATTCGATCATCGGTATACCGATACCTTGTTCAATCTCGTTACGGCAAGTCTCTTTACTCGTTCCGTAACACATCATCCCTTGACCAACCCCTTAGTCACATTGAGCACATTACGATGATGTCTTACCAAGTGGGCCCAGAGATACCTCTCCGTCATACGGAGTGACAAATCCCAGTCTCGATTCGTGCCAACCCAACAGATACTTTCGGGGATACCCGTAGTGTACCTTTATAGCCACCCAGTTATGTTGTGACGTTTGGCACACCCAAAGTACTCCTATGGTATCCGAGTGTTGCACAGTCTCATGGTCTAAGGAAAGGATACTTGACATTGGAAAAGCTTTAGCATACGAACTACACGATCTTGTGCTAGGCTTAGGATTGGGTCTTGTCCATCACATCATTCTCCTAACGATGTGATCCCATTATCAATGACATCCAATGTCCATGGTCAGGAAACCGTAACCATCTATTGATCAACGAGCTAGTCAACTAGAGGCTCACTAGGGACATGTTGTGGTCTATGTGTTCACACATGCATTATGATTTCCGGATAATACATTTAAAGCATGAACAATAGACAATTATCATGAACAAGGAAATATAATAATAACCATTTTATTATTGCCTCTAGGGCATATTTCCAACACATCAGCCATGGCGGTAAGACCTCATCCTCTCTGTACATTCACTATTGTCGACTCGGGCTAGATTATATTTGCATATTTCCAACACATCGGCCATGGCGGTAAGACCTCGTCCTCTCTGTACATTCACTATTGTCGACTCGGGCTAGATTATGTTTGAGCACACGATTGAAGAGTTAGGCAGGGGACTGAACACTAAGGGGGTGGAGGATTGCCGTCAATCGATTCCGCGTCAACGGCTACTAGGGTTCATATGTTATTTTTCGATTACATCGGGGGTGGGGATTGGGGTAAATACTTTCTTGTCTAGACGCGGCGACCCTGGAATCGAGTCGAGCGGCGGGAGGGGGGTAGCCATCTTCTTTTCTTTCTCACCGTCTTCATCAAGAACGATGGGTCTTGCAGACAGCATCTGCACCTTGTCGTTGTCGGCCTCCGTCGACCCGAACGTGCTACTCCAGTAGGCCACGGGCACGCTGATCATGAGGCGCCTTGTACTGATTGTACTTGGCCAATCTTGCTCGCTGTCTAGCATCACTGGAGTCTGTCAAATTCATGGCCCAACGCAGGATGTCCACTGACATCGCCCCCTTGGTTGGGTCTGGAATCCGCATCTTTGGCTCATTCGGTTTTTCCTTCTTCATCACAGCATCGACCTCCTTGTGCATGTCATCGATTCTGGTGAAGTTCGAGCACACTTCCATGGTGTGCTTGAACTTCTTGCGGTCACCGAGCGAGGACCCAAGGAAGAAGGCCCTCCATCCAATGCCCCATGGGAAAGGGTTGGGGTTGGAGTTGGAGTTCATGGCGAGGCAAGGTGGTGAAACAAAGAGGTGGAAAAGGAGAGGTGGTGAAACATAGGGGGTTTAAGTGCAGTGCTGGGTTAGTGGGGTGGGTTAATATACGATCCTTAGGCCGATAGGAATGAATGCTGACCATTGAACTGCATGTTGTTCATAATGCATATGGACAAGGGCAAGGAGGTGGTGCCACCATTGGAGAAGGAAAAGGAGCCGGTGCCTCCATTGGTCTAAGTGCTCGTGCAGGAGCAGCCAAGCCCCAAGTGGAGGAACTATGACCACTACCATCAGGAGTCAGGACCAAACCACTTCTGCAAGGTTATCCTTACTCCAAAGCTTGAGATTCTGCCATTGCCGATGGACTTCACAAAGTACTTCCCCGCCATCCCTACAGAATTCAAGCTGAAGACGAACACTGGCTGCGCATGGAGGGTGACGGTGAGGGTGATCAATGGCATGGTCACCCTTGATCAGGGTTGGGCCACCTTCACCGTTGTTCACCAGATCATGATCAGGTACATGCCGGTGTTCAAGCTGCTGACCCCCGACATGATGAAGGTGATCGTCTTCAACGACGAGGCGTGGAGGTGGTGACCAAGTGCAAAGAGCACGGCAACGCCTTCACCGCGACCGCCTGAGCTCCTGTTGCGTGTTCCTTGGTGGTTCTTGCTTTAAGACTTGGGTTTCGTTTAAAACTTATCGTAATTTGTTGGTCTAAAACTTATTATGCGTAGTTAAGACTTGTGTTTGTGCCTAATGTTGTTCTGTTGCTGCTAGTTTAGGTGTTAGTAGTTCATGTGTGCCTTTGGTAACCTCACCACATCGAGGAGGAGGTTATCAGACAACTGTCCTGGATGTAACCAAACAACCGGACTTGTGTTTTCCCTCGAACAAGTCCGCAACCAAACAACAGCCTTTCGTCTTAGCACATGCAGGCTAGAGGGGATGCATGCAATCAATCAACATGCAGATGTTGTTTTTTTGCCTGCATATGCTCAGCCAAGCCCAATTGGGACAAGTATGCAAAGTGCCCAAAAGCGATGCAGGTAACCAAACACGCCCTTAACAGTTCATTATGAGGGTGTGTTTGGTAGGGTGTATGAAGGGTGCATGAGGGCAATAGTTCCCTTCTCGACCCACTTTTGAGTGTTTGGTAGAGTGTATGAAAGGTGCATGAGTCCACACTAGTTCAATACAAATACACTAGGAACATGCATGAGGAGAGCATGCATGAAGAGGGGTGCTGAGATGAGCATGCAGGAAGAAGGAACAACTTGCTTGCATGTACTAGTTGATTGAAAACTGATACATGCATATATTAGTGGCAAGATGCACATATATATAATATTATAATGCACCAACACTCATGCACACATGAATGATCAACACTCATGCACACACATGGATGCACACTAAAGAATGCTTCTACATAGCAAAAGTGTTCTTTTAATCCCGAGTTCACAAGCACCCCGATGAACAATAAAATCAATATTTTTTTCGTGATATACAATGATAGATGTTTTACCAGCATGCAAAAAGTCGTAATGTAGTGACATTTGTGGAGGTCAAGCCAAAAAAAAAATCGGTCTCCAAAATACTTTCAAACTAGTCCTTTTGGAGCATTCGATTAGTTTTTTTTCAAACTTCCATGAATGTTATTTCATCATGAAATATGGCATGCACGTGAAACATTTTCCAACGTTTATTACAAAAAAAAACAGATTTTTTTATTCTTTTTCGAATTTTACTGTTTATATGTGTGCATATGAGTTTGGGATTAGAAACTCCATGTCCAGTAACAAATGAAAACGTACACAAGCATTCTCACTATCATACCCAAGCTACTCAAGGCGTACACAAATACTTTACCATCAACATTCCTGAACAGACACACACACTTATAAATCATCAGTCTTCTTTTGCAACGTAGACCGACTCCATTTATTCACTTGCTTGTTGCATGATGTAGTTGTACAGTACAGTAGTACGCTCATACATAGTGGCAGGATGCATCATCTCTATCTCAATGCGCTCATGCACACACATGAATGATCACCCCCCGTCCAGCCGTCCTGCTACGTGCACGCATGTGCACGCACCGCCCACGGCCCGATCAGTCCATGCGCTTGAACTGCAGAAGCGTCCACCGCGCGGTCTCGGGGACTCCCCAGATGACCGCCTGGTACTTGGCCATGGCGCCGCGGGCATTGGCGGCGGTGACCACCATCTGGTATCTGACGCCGCCCTTGTCGGGGTGCTGGTCGACGCCGGAGACGCCGGCGTACGTCAGCTTGGTGTTCCGGCTCAGGCCATACACCAGCACCGCGAAGCGCGCCAGCATCGGCCCGCGGGGGTCCGCCGGCATGACGACGACTACGGTCGCCGGCTTCTCGGACCCAAAGGCAGACGCGGCGCCCGCGCCGGCGAAGACCGCGAGGAGGAAGAGGATGGCAGCCGGTGACCTCATTGTGCGTCTGCCTGTCAGGCTGGCTAGCTAGCTACGATGTTGCTAGCTGCCTAGTAAGGCTAGCTTACTGGCGAGCTTTTGACCTTTTGTTGAGCGTGTATGGTTGTGGTGAATTCATGGGCCAGGTTAGATGGCTATTTATTCAACCCCGGAGAGTGAAACTGAAGGTTTGCGGGGTGGTAACTTTAATTAACATCACAGGAAACAAAAGTGCGTACGCGGTTCCGTCAGACTTAAACAGCGTACCAACGAGTGTTTCGTACGCCTTTGTTCATCAAAAGATGCATTTTTTTCAGGTTGGATTCTTTTGATCTATATTTTTCATCTGCGGCGGTTGCTGTTCTGGTGCGTTCGTTCCATGGGGTCTTAGCACGACGACTTCCCGACTGTCTACCTATAACAACGTTTGCCCGGCTCCGGCGAGGGAGGGGCGATGACAGCGGCGCGCCTTCTGTTCGCTTCAGTGCTTGTAGTCGTCGCTAGGTGGTCTACAGATCTGGATGTAATTTTTATTATTTCTAGTGTTCGTTGTACTATCATGATTGAAGATGAATAGATTGAAAGTTTTTCTCGCAAAAAGAAGAAGATCAAGTCCGCAAATCTTGAGATTGACGAAGTTGCCACATGAACCACGTAGTTGACGGACAAGCCATACCGGCGAGAGGATAAACCCGGAAAGCCTGAAATCTGAATTTATGCAGACATTCATGCCAAGTCCAAAATTTAAGAGAAATTTTAAATACAGTTTGACACATTATACCACAAGAAACCAAACCAACTAAGTTATGCTCAGTCAGTCATACTGTACAAAGTTCATGTCACGAAAAATAATGGACACTTGTTTGAAAAGAAAGTAAAAGCTTATGTTGTTGCATTTTACGGTACAGGCCCCGCAAGAAAAGGAAGAGAAAATAAGCCGAGAACATGGGACTGCCTATATATCGCCTGTTGTGTGATGCAACACAGCCGTCGCCCACATCCACCCTGGTGTGAGCCATTCCACTATGATGTCTGACCTTAGTATGCTCGTTGCGACTAGCAGCATATGGGGTGTTTTTTTCCCTCCTTTTTGTATATCTTTAAAAAATGTTCCAGAAAAATATATTTATAAAATATTACTAATTTATGGAAACATTCTCATGTGTATTTAAAAAAAATCATGGTGCATTAAACAAGGCTCATCATGAATTTTAAACATGCTCAGCTTGTATTCTCAAAAAATGTTCATCGTGCATATTAAGAATGTAGTATCTCTATTTATAGTCCCTGCAAAAAAATAACCTCTATTTTTAAATTATTTATTGTGTATTAAAAATATTAAATGTATATAAAAAAGTCATCCTATAGAAAAATGTATGTCGAGTATTTAAGAAATACTCCCTCCGTTCCTAAATATAAGTCCTTTTAGACATTTCAAATGTACTACAACATACGGATGTATGTGGACATACTTTAGAGTGTAAATTTACTCATTTTGCTCCGTATGTAATCACTTGTTAGAATCTCTAGAAAGATTTATATTTGGGAACGGAGGGAGTACTAATCATGCATTCAGAAAAATAAATAGATTAGTAAAAAAGAAAGAAAAAGAAAAAGATATAAAATACAATAATAAACATAAAATAAAAATAAAAAATGGAAAAACAAATAAAATGCAGAAAACCGAACCATGGAAATCCATACAGAATAAAATCAAAACGGACACAAATGAATAAAACGCAGAAAACCGAACCAGAGAAACCCATGCAGAAGAACGTCGAACTGGGCTAGGCGGCTAGCCCACGTCACCTGAGACCCAACCCAAATTCAGCCCAGCAAATCCAGCAGTTTTCTCCCTTCCCTTTGAAAAAAATAAGAGCATCCAGCAGTTCCCCAAATCCCCGCATGCGCCGGCGACCGTGGACCTCGCCGCCGTTACGGAAGTCCAGCCGCGATTCCGAACCCACCAGGCCACCACCCACCTGACCGCGTCATACGGGGCACCAGAAAACCCACAATTCGATCCCGGCCAGGCGGAGGAGAGCCAAAACCGATCAAAGCCCCGCCGCCAGTCCGCGATCCCCAAACCCCGATCGATCAGCCCCCACCGCCGCGGAGCACGATGCTCGATTTGGACACGGAGTGGATCCGCAAGATCTTCGCCGCCTCCTCCCAGCCCCCGCCGCTCCCTCCCCGCGACGCCGCGGCCCCTCCCCCGGCCTGGTTCCTCCTCGAGCCGCTGGGGTACATCGCCGACCACGAGAACGCCACCTCCGCGGAGGCCTCCTCCAGCACGGGCCACACCGTCCGGGTCACCGTCTGCGCCGCCGACCCGCTGGGCCTCTCCCACGTCTGCGTCCACTGCCCCGGCCTCACGGACGCCGACTTCTCCGACCGCCCCACCGTCGTCTGCTCCGAGAAGGACCTCCTCGTCCTCTCCGTCGTCTTCATCTTCGGCGCCTACGCCAAGGAGGGCCTCAAGGAGTACTTCGTCTACAGGGCCGGGCCCGGGCGGCCGTCCCTCCACCTGCTCCCAGGCCCCTTCCCGCGCGTCCTCACCAAGTCCGACGTCGCGCTCGTGCCCCGCGACGACGGCGCGCATTTCCTCATCGCCGTCCTGTGCTTCACGCTCGGCCGCTGGGTCTACGACCTCCATGTGTTCTCCTCCACGACGTGGGCTTGGAGCGTGAAGGAGGTGCAGGGGGACGTGTCGCCTGGTGCCAGGGCTGAGGTGTCCCACATCATAGCTTCCAAGGTGATTCTGCTCGGAGAAGGCACGGTGGGATGGGTTGATCTCTGGAGGGGGATTGTGGTCTGCAATGTGCTCGAAGAAATGCCCGTGCTGCGGTTCATCCCGCTGCCCCCGCTGATGCCTGGCCACAGGGAGGGCCCCAAGTCATCCCCGTGGCCCATTCGGAACGTCTCCTGCAGCGATGGTTTGATCAAGTATGTCGAGATAGAGAAACATCAAAGGCATGATCCTGATGAAAGGCCGTTCGATGACATTGATACACTCTATGAGGCAGACTGCTTGAAGAAGCCCAAAGTAATGGGCTGGAAGGCCATGACATGGTATAGAAGGTTCTCTTGTGACCATTGGAGCAAGGGGTGTGTGGCTTATGATAAGGAGATATTGGTTGACCAACCAATGCATTCAGTGTTATTGCCCGATCTGACGGATGATAATGCCGGAGAGTTGACACTAAAGGACATGCTAGCATCTTACCCTGTCTCGAGCTTGGCAGGTCATTGTGATGATGTTGTTTACATGTTGTGTGAATCAAAATCTGGCAGCAAAAAGTCATGGCTGATCACTGTAGACCTGAAAAAGAAGATATTGGTCGAATTGGCACCATTTCCTCTCGAAGGATATTACAGCCCAGCCCACCCTTCTGAACTGTCCAATTATCTGAACGTAGCTCCAGGTGAATATACCAATGCTTGTTTGTCGATCATACAATTTTTCCTGGGAGACATAGTACTCTGCTTATGTTCTTTTGTTAAGCAAGTTTTTTTTAATTATGAGTATGTAAATCTGTTTTGTGTATCTCATTCTCTTCTGGTCTGGGTTGTCTGTCAGACTGTCACCATGGATGCAAAATTCTTAGCTCATGTCCTGATGCACAAATATTAATTTGGTTAGATTTTGAGATACCCTTGACAGATGGTAAGAAATTAGCTAACACCTATCCACCCTTAGTTTGCTCATCTAAATACCATCTTGCATTCACGGTATTTATTCTGATTATTGCATTTTTCTTCACATGTGATTGCGGAGTATATACTGTCTGGGTAAGACTCTGAAGAAACATGTATCAGGATTAAAACTTACCAGCTGGTGCGGTCGTCTACCTCTGAAATATTTGGATAGTGTCAGTTGACCAGCAAAGACATTCAATCATAGAAAAATACGATTTATTCGGCCGAGCAACTGGAAAAATGTATGTGGCCAGGAGATATCACTTCCAATTCTGCGAGGATATAGAAACTTCTGACCACTACATCTTTTGCTGTCTAGTGTCTCCTTTTGTGGCCTGTCTCCTTTTGTGGCCTTTTATGACTGAACTACAATTTTTGCTGGTGCCTGGCAATCATGGGGATTTCCAGGCCAATTGGTGAGGTTTTTGGGGATGAATGATTTAATAGGATGCTTATGTCTGGTGTATGTAGTATTTCTAGTGTTGTGACGTAGAAGAAACTCTATGAACAGAGTGGCTTTGGATCCTTCGATGTTCATTCATCTCACACTGTCTCTGATGCAGCAGAGGAAGCTACTTCAGAAGAACCCTGAGAAGGAGCTGGTGACAAAGGCATGTGTGGTGCCCTAGCACCATCCTCGCCGTTCAGAACCCAATTCAAGCCTCCCTGGAAACGCAAACATGGATATTTTTCTGGCGTCTCAAGCTCTGTTGACGTCTTCTGCAGTACTCTAGTGTTCCCATTTTATTTACTGAGCTATCCTGTGTTTTGCTGCTACCTTTTAGTGGTTATCGCTTTATAATTAGCTTAGCTTTCTGTGTTAGTTGAATGGTGTACACTGTTTTGGTTAGCTGGTCTTTGTATGGACCTTTTGGTTTGCTTTCTTTTCTCTCAAACCCTGGTAATGGAAAAACCTTACTGTCGGTCAAAGATATATTGAACTGGCACGAAAATAATCTATTATATATACGTGGAAGATTAATAATTCTTATAAAGCCTGGTCCAAGCAGCAGTACAGATACAGTATCCTTTTGTGCGTTCTTCTCCTTTATAGCTTGTGGGAAAATGTCGAAAGGGGAATGAACTTTGTAAAATGAGACTTTCGTGGCTAGTAGATGGTACACAAAGAAAATTCACCTATTCATTTGGGAGGCAGTGGATACCTCTATGTTCAGGGAGTTGTTCTTGACTTGGCAATGATGAATAAGGCTATTCTGAAAATGTTTATAGATGTTTAGAAATCAATAGGGATGTTTTGACAAAGAATGTTGGCTGGCAAAATATGATTTCCACATATCCTCGTCGTGCCGCTGGTCGCTGTGGTCGCAGGCCCGGCTAGCTTAGCAGTACAGTTTTTTTATAGCACTACAGTATTACTGCTAGCTAGCAAAGTCTATTGGCGAGATTGTGTATGGTTATGGTGAATTGACAGGGCAGGTGATAGAGAGTGATTAGTGAAGCTGCAGCAACGAAGGTTTGTGTTTTTTTTCTTCCAAAAAGGAAGGTTTGTGTTTTTTTCCTTCCAAAAAGAAAAAAAATACTACTTGTGCCGTTGCATTTCATGGGCCAGGCCCGCACAGACCGACCGCGCGCGTGAAAGCAGCAAAAGGGCCAGGAACACGACAAGGAGGAAGTGTGAGCTGTGAAGAAAGATCCAAAGCCAGTTTATTTCCAGCTGGCCCCCACCCCAACCGGCCTCCCCTCTCCCTCAGCAGTCACAAGAAACCCGCAGCCGCAGCCGCAGCTCCCATCCCAAATCCGATCTGAACCCCAACCCCAACCAGCCCCGCCGCCGATCGCCGACGCCGAGCACCATGTTCGGTTTCGGCAGCCAAGACGCCACGAGCAAGATCTTCTCCATGGCAAGCGAGCCCCCGACGCACCGGCGCCGCGACCCCGCGGCGCCCGCCCCCGCCTGGGTGCTCCTGGCGCCGCTGGCGTACCTCGCCGACGTGAGGAACGCCACCACCGCGGAGGCCTTCTCGAGCGCCGGCCACACCGTCCAGGTCACCGTCTGCGCCACCGACCCGCTGGACGTCTCCTACCTGTGCGTCCACTGCCCCGGGGTCCCGGCGGCCCACTGCGGCAGGCCCAGCATCGTCTGCTCGGAGGAGGACTTCCTCGTCCTCTCCGTCCTCTTCCTGCCCGCCCTCGGAGGGCACGAGTACTTCGTCTACAAGGCAGGCCCCGTGCCGTCGCTGCGCCTGCTCCCGGGCCCCTACCCGCGCGTCCTCACGTCCTCGGATCTCGGCCTCCTGCCCCGCGACGACGGTGACCATTTCGTCCTGGCTGTCTTGTGCTACTCACCGGTCCCTTGGGATTTTGCCCTCCATGTCTTCTCCTCCAGGACCTGGGCTTGGAGCCGTAAAGTGCCGCAGGTGGAGGTGTCGTCCAATGTCAGAGCGCGGATGTCGTCGATTCAAGCTTCCAAGGTGATTCAGTTTGGAGAAGGCACGCTTGGATGGGTTGATCTCTGGAGGGGGATTTTGTTCTGCAACGTGCTTGACAAAATGCCAGTGGCGCGCTTCATCACATTGCCTGAGGTGATGCCTGGCAACACGGACACCGCGAAATCGTCCGCGTGGCCGCTTCGAAATGTTGCATACAGAAATGGTATGATCAAGTTTGTCGAGATAGAAAAACATGGAAGTCTAGATCTCGACGGAGGATTGTATGATGACTTGGATACGCTCTATGCGTCACACTGCTTGGTGAACCCCAAAGAAATGGGTTGGAGGGTCATGACTTGGTACAAAATGACTTCTTGGGACCATTGGAGCAAGGGATTCATGGCTTATGACAAGGAAATCTTGGTTGACTACCCTAGTCATTCTAAGTTGTTCCCTGACCTAGGTCTGAGTGACGCCAATGGAAAAGAGTTGACAATGAAGGACCTGCTAGCATCTCACCCTGTCCTGAGCTTGACCTGTGATTCTGATGATATTGTTTACTTGTTGTGTACATCGAAATTCTGCAGCATAAAGACATGGATGATCGCTGTTGACCTGAAAAGGAAGATATTGGTTGATTTGGCACCATTTTCAACCAAGGGATATTTTACCTCAGCCCACCCTTCTGGATTGTCCAAATATCTGAACATATCTCCAGGTAATTATACTAATACTTGTTTGTATATCATTTGATTTCTTCTTAGGAGCAAAGTACTTTGTGATTTCTTCTTAGGAGCAAAGTACTTTGTTAATGTTTTTTCTTGTGAAGCAAGTGTTATGATTGTGAGTATGTTTGAGTATGGAGATTGGAGACATGTTTTAGTGGTGTATCTCGGTTATCTACTGCTCTAGGTAGGGCTCACTTACTAGTTACTACTCATGTCCTAATGAACAAATATAAATTTGGTTACAACTTCAGCTTGCTTGACGGATGCAAATCAATTAATAAAGACACATGCACCCTTAGTTTGTTGATTCAAAGACCTATGCACCCTTTGTTTGCTGATCTAGTGTCCACCTTGCATGTGAGATGTTTATTTTGATGATTGCATTTTGTTCACATGTGGTTGCTGAGTCTAGCATTAAAAGTCGATAGCCGTCATACTGTATGAGCAAGACTCAAATGGAGAAGCATGTATTGTTGTCAAAATTTACCAGCATGCGTAGTTCTCAACCTCTGAAATATTTGGGTGTTCTGATTGACCAACAAATACAATGATGATAGGTTGTTCATTGTCAGGTTATAGAGGATATTACTCCTGCCAAACAGACAAAAAAATGATTATAGCAAGGTAAAATTCAGTCACCTAAGCAACTGAAAATATTGTATGTGACCTGGAGATGTCACTGTGAACTCTGAGGGGATATAGCAACTTCTCACCACATCGTGTTTTGCTGTCCTTTAGCCTCTTTTTGAGATTATCTGACAATCAGTTGCAGACTTTTGTGACTGAACTCTTAGTTGATCCGGTTTTGGTGATGAACGATTTAATAGGATTCTTATATTTGCTATTTTTTGGTGTTGAGATGCATAAGAAACACCATGACCATAAATTGATTTTTGACCCTCTGATGGTCATTTATCTCATGCCGTCCCTGATGCAGCAATGGAAGGTAGTTCAGGAGGACACTGAGGAGCTTGTGGCAAAGAAATTTTGCTCTCGAGCGCCATCCTCATCATCTCAAAAGCCAACTGAAGCTTCTTTGAAATGCAAACATGGAGACTTTTTATGGTGGACCTTAGCTTCTGTTGGCCGTCCTCTGCAAGACTCTGCCATTCCCATTTTATTCATCGGACTGTTCTGTGTTTTGCTGTTATCTGTGAGTAGCTACCTACCATTCCAGTATTATTAACTTAACATTATGTGTAGTTCTCGAGAGTATGTTGGTATGGTTAACTGGTTTCTCCAGTTTGTGGACCTTGTTTGTCTGCTTTGCTTTCTTGAAAGCCAAGTAGTGAAAATCGTATCGTTGGTCTAAAATATCTAAGGATTGGCAAGAGAATATGTTCTCTATATGTGGAAGATTAGTTATTCTCAAATTTAGTTTAAGTAGCCATACAACACCCTTTCTACATGCTTCTCTCTTATAGCCCTCCAAAAATGTTGAAAAAGGAACAAACCTTTTATGGCAACAGGGCCAGGGGACAAAAAGACTACCTAGTCAATGTGTACCCCCAATCAAGTGGCTGCTCTTAACTTGCCAATGATGAATAATGCTTTTGTGGAAATGGTTCCAGAGGCTTGAAAATGAAAAGGGGTTAATTTTGCCGACAAAAAAATAATCTGCCCGACAAATTTTCTTTCAAGTTGAGGTAAACAGTTTTTGTACGAAAGTAGTTTTTGGGAGCACTCTTAGTTTTTGCCTTTTTGGCATGCTCTCTTGTTTGCATAGTGCACAAAGCTTCACCGTTGGCTGACGCCGTCGTCTTGCCATTTGGCTGCCCTCTTGCTTGCCATAGCGCTGCTTCCTCTGCCATTTTCTGGGCGGATCTTCCTTCCACACTGGCCGGGGTTGAAGCGAGTGCAACTTCACGACATGACTCGTCACCGACTGAATCGTCGCTTCTCCTGTAGCTTCATGGAATCAGCGTGAGAATGACCAGGACTTGCGAGGACGAGGCTGGACTGCATCAGCTGCATTGGTTTTGGCAAGGAGGGAGTCGGAGGTCTTCAGACAATCGTGGGAGCGCTGCCTACCAAAAAGGACATATAGCTCCTAATGACGGGTTTGGTGTGTTAATGGCACTATGTTTAGAAGACTAAATATGTTTCGAATGCTTATTACACAGGATAAACGAATATTTGAAATGAAACATATAGTTGGTCGGCGACCCCCTAAGATGAAAGGATAAAGAAGACGACACGCTAGTTTTCTCGATAGTTTTCATTCTTGAGTTGTAGGTATGCCATGCTATAAAGAGGGGATACACCATTGATCGAGATGTGGGAATTGACGAACCAAAACCAAAGCCAAAGCCAAAACACGCACATCCCATGGAAGAGAGGGCCCATTAAGATGTCTGAGTCCTCCGAGTCCTGCGGTGAGGCTTGGAGGTGCTTCAGACCCTCCAAGCGGGCTTCGAGCTAAGCGGATATGCTCTTGTTTAGTCTTGGGTACTCCGAGGTGTCTCAGAGCCTTCGGGCTCTGACCCTCTGAGCAGCCTTCGAGGCGCCTTGGACCGTAGGCGGGATGCCTCTTGCCTGCTTGCTGATGTAGTCCTCTCGCCATTTGGCTGCCTCTTGCTTGCCATAGCGTTGCTTCCTCCGCCGTTCCTTCCTTTGCCATTTTTTGTGCGTATCATCCTTTCGCACCGGCTAGGGGTTGAAGCGAGCGCAACTTCACGGCATGACTCGTCGGCGAATCTACCTTCGCTTCTTCTGTAGCTTCATAGAGTCGGCATGAGAATGACTAGGACTTGCGAGGACGAGGCTGGACTGCATCAACTGCATTGGTTTTGGTAAGGAGGAAGTTGGAGGTCATGAGACAACTATGTGAGCGCCGCGTACCTAAAAGGACATCTAGGTCCTAATGACGGCTTTGGTGTGTTAATGGCACTATGTTTAGAAGACTAACTATGTTTTGAATGCTTACACAGGATAAATGAATATTTGAAATGAAACATAAGGTTGGTCGGCGACCCCCTAAGCAAAAAGGATAAAGAAGACGACATGCTAGTTTTCTACTGATGGTTTCTCATTTTTGAGTCGTAGGTATGTCGTACTATAAAGAGGGGATACACCATTGATTGAGATGTGGGAATTGATGAACCAAAACCATAGCCAAAACTCGCACATCCCCATGGAACAAAGAGCCCATTAAGATGTACGAGTCCTCTTTGGTGAGGCTAGGAGGTGCTTTAGACCCTCCGAGCTAAGCAGTTTGCTCCTGTTTAGTCTTGGGTACTTCGAGGTATCTCAGAGCCTTGAGGCTTTTACCCTCGGAGGCGCCTTAGACCGGAAGCAAAATGCCTCCGTTTCCGCTCGGATGTGGCTCTGAGCACCCTTGGACCCTCCGACATTACCAAGATGTGAGCATAACGGGCAGATTATTGGGG
>LR738715.1:82724010-82982429 GCA_902687465.1 Secale cereale | reverse complement strand
GGGGGTCGGGAGCGCGCGTGGCGGCGGCGGACTGCAGGAGCTCGTCGGTTAGGTCGTGCCGTCGTGGTTGGCAGATCCTATTTGCCGAAAATGGATTATTTAGTTCTCTGATTTTTTTTCTGCTTATTTTCTCCTTTTTATTTTTTCCCTAAATTCTAAAAAAAATCAGAATTCCAATTTTTTTAGAATTTCAGAAAATGGTAGAAATTCCAAAGTTGTTCACGTTTTCAGGAATTGGTCATGTTTTCCAAAAAAAATCGCGTGTTTCAAATTTTGTTCAGATTTTTTTTAAAGTGCACCGTACATTGAAAAATTTGTTCACTACGTATAAAAATATGTTCATCGTGTAAAAACTGTTCAGCATGCATTTGAAAAGAAAATCACCGTATATTTTTGAAAATGTTAAGTATGTATATGAATAATGTTCACCGTACTAAGAAACTGTTCCGTGTGTATTTTAAATTCACGTTCTTTTAATTGTTCACAGTTCAAAAACATTGTTCAGATTGAAATCTGTTCACATTTTCAAACAATGTGTTTCTTCATGTTTTGAATTTTTGTCCATTTTTTCAAAAAAAAAATCATGTTTCAAATTTTTGTTCAAATTCCAAAATTTGTTCGCAATTCCAAACATTATTCACGTTTAAAAAAATGTTCACAATTTTCCAAGAAATAGTCGAATATTTTTTATTTTATTTTGGATCTACCACTACATTTTGTTCTTATTAGTTCGCGCTGCCTATTAATCACAAACACTACCTGCTCAAGTGGTATGGAACACCTGCTCTCCAGTGTGGGGTTGCCAGTTTGATTCCTCGACCGAGTGCAGTTTCCTTCTGGAAATATTTTATTAGTCGCACAACATGGCTCATTACGGCCCGTGTTTGACGCTCGAGCGTCAGCTAGGGGCTCTCGTCGTGGTTGGCGGTCTGGGTTTGTGCATGTTAGGTCGTGTACTCGTATTCATGTGTCTCGGGCTCGTCTCTTCAGGACGATCGGAAGGCTTCCTTTGCATGGGCGGTCTGGGTTTGTGCATGTTAGGTCGTGTAGTCGTGTTCATGTGTCTCGGGCTCGTCTCTTCAGGACGATCGGAAGGCTTCCATTGCATGGGTTGTACTGGACATAACTGCAGAAGTATGTGTTGTGCTTTTTCATCTCCATGAAGCAAAAGTATGCATCTCATGGAAGCATAGGCCATATGTTTTTCTCATTTTCGGTGAAGCACAACTGTGATTTTGTTCTCATGAAAGCATTGATTGTGTTTCTCATGTAAGCACAACTGTGCTTTTCCCTTTTCGGGAAGCACCGTTATGCTTCTTCCGGAAGCACATGCTATGCTTTTCCCTTTTTAGAAAACACAGTTATGATTCTCATCGTAAATCCTAGAAAAACCAAGGAAAAAAAAAGACATATGCAGAAAAAACAAAAAAATATGGAGGGTGTGCGGCATCTTGCGGCGGCTAGGTGCACCACTTCGGCGCACTCCTAGGCTAAGAAACTAACCTTTGCGGATGTAATAACGTCTTACATTATGGAACGGAAGAAGTAGATAATAGCTGGGGGAGAAAATCTCATGCACCGGCCTGGGCATGGGTGCTTGGAGCCCAGCTTCGCCTAGCAAAGCGGGGACGGACAGGGATGCGAGGATTGTTTAAAAAAATTATCATACATTTAAATAATGTATAACGTTTGTGTATTTCAAAAAAGGGTTGATAGCTTTAAAAAGTACATGAAATTAAAAAATATTCACATGTCTCAAAAAAATGTTCATGACATTTAAAATTATATAATATAAAGTATATTCACGCAATTCAAAAATACTTCCTCCATAACAAAACGTTAGATATTTCTATATCCTATGCAAAACCAAATGATGTCTTATACAGTACAAAGGGAGTAAATATATTTTACCTTTCAAAAAAATATACATCACATTTTAAAAAATGCTCAGTGTTCTTTACATTTAAAATCTAATTATACAATGTAAACAAATGTTCGCATAATAAAAAAAAAGGTTTACCATTCACAAAATGTACATGACGTTTAAAAAATGTTCATATGTTACAAATATATGTTCATGACATTTAAAAAGAATGCTTATTCAACGTCAAAAAATGGTTTAATGACACTAAAAGAAATCAATGTGTATTTAATTTTTTAATAAATATATTTAAAAAATTATTAAAAATCATGTATTTGTTAAAATTTATGTCATGTATTTGGAAAAAGATCAAAATGTATCAAAAGATGTTACACGTGTAAAAAAAATGCACAATGTGTATTGAAAAACGTAGGCATGTGTTGAAAAAAGGACAAGAAAAAATGTAAAAAGAAAAGAAAAATGAAAGAAAAGAGAAAACATACCTTTTTTTATCATTTTCCTTGTGTTTTTTGTTTTCTATCTTTTTATCGGTTTTCTCTTTTCCTTCCTTTTTCTTTTCCTTTTACATTTTTCGTTTTCCTTTTTTGAACACATGATTTTAGTTTTTGGAATTTGGGGTAGGTGATTTTTTAAACTTATGTTAGAGCAACTTTAAGGACCCGGAACTTCTAAGGTTGGTCACAATGGGAGTATCATAAGTAGTAGCATGCATGTCCGATCTATGATTTTTTTCATCAGCGATGTTTGCTACTCTGATGTGCTGGTTCTACGAGGCCTTAGCACGGCGACTTCTCGACTGTCTACTACAACAAGGTTTGTCCGGGAGGGGCCGATGACAGTGACATCTTCCCGTTGCGCATCCGGCGACTCCCCAATCCCCTCACCCGGCAAGATCCCCCTTCCCCAGTGTCGCGTCCGCCGCCGGACGAAACCGCATGCATGTGCAGGCCTCGTCCATGGAGAGTGACGACTGCGCCGGCCATGGTTAGCTGGATGCCGCGGCATGCATCCTACCTGTGATGCCAACACCGACGACAGGCAAGCTCGCGGTGCTCTCGCCGCGACACTCCTCCATGGGTAGCAAGCCGGGCCGCCTGGCCGTCGCTTCGGGTTTCTGCTCCTCGCCGATGAAGGGGTGGTCCGGCAGAGCCGGTGGCCTTGCGAGCGGAGACGAGCCAGCGACCGACGTCGGTGGAAGCAGCGACAACCATAGGCAGCGCGGATCCAGGGGGACAACGCCGATCTGGAGCAGGGGAGGTCAAATCTGCAGGTAGATCATGGCCACGGAGAGGCGTTGATTGAGCGACGTAATCCTGTGGGCGAGATTGTGTGCAGGTCGAGATTGGGGCGTTGACTACATAGAATCCATTGGAGGTTAGCGGGGACGTGGACAGCAGTAGCAACTGTGACAAAGAAACGGCGGCGACGGCATGTGGGATGGGCAGCGGTAGCACGACGGGGGATCACATCCTCACCAGACGAGAGGGCCCCACAGGTCAAATACCACTTTGACCAAATCCACGTCAGCAAACCACCCGGGCAAACCCACTCAGTACGATTTACGAACGGTATTGGATAGATTAGGGGTTAAGAAAGCAAAAAAAAAAAATGATCAGGAGGTAATGTGAACCAGCCATTTTCTCCAGGGTAATAAAATGGACTTTTTTTCTAATATTATGCACCGTGGAGGTAGTATCATACAATACTATACAATATATGATAATTCCCGTTATGACCAAGAGCACCTCCGGTGGCCTTTCAAAAATCTTGTCCTATAAATGCTTATTGGGGCTCTCCCAATAAATTTATTGGATTTCAGATGCCTTCCTGTAAGAGATCCACGATACAACTTCCCCTATATCTGGTTTTTCCTCTATTTCTTTATGTACTTGTGCAAACACTGTAATACATAATTTTCACATCATATAAAATTAAAATATTAGCATATATCACTTTGAATAACTGGACTTCAATTCAAATCCTTACTTCCAAGATCAAAGTTCCAAGACAATTCAAGATCAAACACATGACATACAGTTCAAATAAAGCTTAGAAATCAAACATAAAGCATTACTCTTCTATGAAAGTGAGGAAACTGCTTGTACTCCCTCCGTTCGGAAATAACTGGCGTAAACTGCTTGTACTCCCTCCGTTCGGAAATAACTGGCATGGGTTTAGTTTGAATGGAGGTAATAGTTGGCACTGCAAAGTCATTTGTTTCAACTTTCGTATGGAAGTGAGGAAACTGGCTGTAGCTGTCTCTTTTACCAGCCTTTGGTTATGTTTCTGGGTTTTTTTGTTGCAGAAAATGGATTTAGAGGTAGTCTATGTAGGAAGAAAGAAAGTGTCCAATTGCCACTTGTAAGAGTAGTTCATCCTGCATCAAGACACAGCAACTACAAAGCAGAACCCTAGTCCATGTTGTATTGTTCAGAAATCATCTCCGCTCTCCAGCTGCCGCTATTTCACAGAAGTTTAAGTACTCAAACATTACAATGCCAGTATAGTTCGCCTCAAGAGTTGCTGCAGAAATATCTTTCAGAAAATGGAGACGTCAACGTATCTCCCCTCTAATAATATTGCGTAGAGATTTTTTTTTATCAGTGCAACCAGGCACAGAAGTTGGAGGCGTCCCCGAAAAGTTCGATGCTCCCATTTGTAAGACAGCAACACATTACAACACCAGCACGAAACCAGTGCCTATTCTTCACTACTAATATCTCATCTGCTTAGCTCTTTCTTCCTCCTCTTCAATCTTTTTTCTGCGCAAGGCTTCTTCTCTCTGCTTCTGGATCCGTTCCAGCTCCAAATATCGCTCCATCTCTTTCTGATGCTGCTCCTGGGCTTCTCTCCTTTGAGATTCCTCTACTTTCCTCCGGTTCTCCTCGATCATCCTATCCAACTCCTCCCTCTCCCTTCTTTCTTGCTCCTGCAAAATTTTGTAGATGCGAAATTAGAATTTGGAAAGGTTCTGTGAAAACAAGCAAATAAGAAATCTTGCATCTGTTTGGTTTCATTGACGGTCAAAAGCAGTTTAGAGAATATCGCTACTTGTCAGTTCTGGTGGGATGAATGCACACATATACATGCATGTTTGCATACATCTATTGGCAGGCACCAATACCATCCAGACTCACTATGAAGCTAAGTGATATTATCTGGGTTAAAGAGCTAGGATAATATATTGAAAACATGATTTCATCTTTCTGTTCCTTCAAAAAAATCACACCAATCTACAAATCTCAAGATATTTTCTTAAATAATGACTAGTACCAATAAGGGAGGCATGACATGCATAATACTTACTACTTTCTGCCTGGCTTCATGGAGAGCTGCTGCCTTTTCTTTTTGTAGCTGAGCATCAACCTCATCAAATAACTTTTTGATACCTTCCTCAACTCGGTGTTTTATTTCATCTTTTACTTCCTCAGAGTTCAGACGCTCCTCAACATTTTTCCTAACAGCTTCTTCAACTCTCCTAGCAAGCTCCTCTTCCAACAACTTCAGTTCAGCTTCCTTTTGGCGTCTGCGGTGTTTTATAAAGGATCAATTGACTCTGTCCATCAAGATTATTATGCTACTACTCCCTCCGTCCGAAAATACTTGTCATCAAAATGGACAAAAAGGGATGTATGTAGAACTAAAATACATCTAGATACATCCCCTTTTATTCATTTTGATGACAAGTATTTCTGGATGGAGGGAGTACAAGTGAAGGAGTCGACTTAACATTAATGAGCAACAGGATCCCTAATCAAAACAAGTGAGCATACAAGAGTTCAAAATGAAGCTAACACATATGCACTGCACAAACGAACTAATAAGTAAAACTGCAATAGTACCTTTGCCCACAAAATGCAAAGTGCAACTTGTAAACGTGGCGTGCACACAAATAATGAGATAAAAGTTAGTTCGTGGGACGCCAACTTCAGAACGAAATTGGGGAGGAACAAACACCAGCGTGATGCATCAAATAAACAGAAGCAAATATTTAATTACGCACATTATCCCTCAATTTTGTTGTTTCTTGGAACACCTGCAGGAGCAATCTACAGAATATAACAGAAGAACATGACACAGACATATACAGAGAAGTAGGAGATTTGAGAGCAGTTGTAGTTTTGGGGAGATGGTACAATTCATATTTATAAGAACAAAAAACTTCAGATTCAAAGTTGAGATGCCAGTATAAAACAGAAGAACTGGCATAAGGTCCATTCTTTTTCCATGATGGATTGAGGATTAACATATAGAAAACTAAATACTTCTAAATGTGATGCATTTTATTGATATTTGTTCACAATGGTCCGGAATGGACTTGCATGCAAGTTGGTCATTTTTGGTTATTTGAACAAATCCCTTTCAAACCAACTACAGAAGTACAAACAAGATAGAGAAGATTTGTGGAAGACTACGGTTCCACAAGCACAAGCAAACTGTCAATATGTGAGTTAAAGTTCCTCTATAATAAATACAAGAGCAACCAAGAGCAGATGGCCATGCAAAACTGGCAATATGTATGCGCAGAAGAATGAAAAGGAGTTTACCTTTTCTTTTCTTCTTCCTTCCTTTGTTTTTCAATTAAACTGTTCTGTTCGGATCCATGACTTGGGCTGGAGTTATTTACAAGAGAACTTGAGCTGCTCCGACTTCTCCGTCTTCTATGTCTCCACGGTGATGGAGGGCTTTTACGCCTCCTAGGAATTGGGGACTGGCTCCTATCCCATCTAGGAGAAGGAGACCGACTTTTTCTCCTAACAAAGGGATAACTGAAACTTAAATAGGAACTGAAAAATAAAACAACGAAAATACTCTAATATGATAGCTGTAGGTCAGATGCAAAGTTGCACCAATGGGGCACAAAAAAGATGACATGTCAGCATGTTAACACACATACCAAAAACATAAGAGCATTCAAACACATCAATTCATCTTTATCAGATTTTCTTTGCTTGGCTTAACCATGACGGCACAAGTCCTAGACATGGAGTTCAGGTTTCTTGATGGAGATCACTTAAAAAGATTATCGCATACGAGATATACTTGTACAAATAGTCCCATCAAATTCCACTCTAAAACAGGCACGACAACAAATCTTGTATACTAGGAAGTGCAGCCGAACTAGAAAATAAAAGTCCACTTCTAATATTCTATGTCTACATAATAATATTCTATGCCAAGTTCACTTATATGAGATCGATTACCAATATCAGAAAAGAAATATTATCTGTAAACTCATGACAATGTGCAATAGATTGTGAAAAGATCATTCGTACACCTTCCTCATGTAGCAGCGTCCATGAACATCTGAGCTGACATCACACCCTAATCAGGTCGTATTGGCTAGAAATGCATCTTTCATTTCAGGTTACTTGCATATAGTCACACTATGTCCATTCTTTGACTAATTTGTTTACCCCATCCACAACATTCCGAGAAAACAAAACAATACCCATATCTCATCAATCTTGTAGGCACCAGGCAATGTGTAACCTGAGCTAAATGAATGCAGACAGAAGCGGACCCAGGACAACACCAAAACACCGCAAGGATAGTCCCCTCCCCGACACATGATTTGAAAATCTTGAAGCGCTGTAACTCCGCGTGGTGCGCTAGTTGTCAAACATCTCACTCCGAGGAAGCACGCCTCCGACACAGTGCAACCAGCTTGGTAGTGCTAGTAACACGGGCTAACTGGGTTGTGCAATCTACAGGAACCAAACGAATTTCACTACGGGATGGGAGCTAAGAGGGGGTGGGCGGGGCGTACCGGGAGGAGTAAGGGGAGCGGCTGCGGTCTCGCCGGATCCGCCTGCTGCCATACCGCGGCGACGGGGAGCGCCGCCTGCTGCCGTACCGCGGCGACGGGGAGCGCCGCCGTCGGTGGGACGGCGGCGAACGAGACACCACGCGCGGCATGCCTCTCTGTGGGCCCTTCGCGCGGGGAGGGATAGTTAGGAGTAGGATGGAGATGCGGCGGCACGGCGACTCGGCGAGGGGAACGAACGGCGGAAAGCGGGGATCCGAGGGATTGTTTCGATAGAGAAGGTGGGGGCGAGGACCCAATTGCTAAGGGGGTATTTGAGATTTTTGTGCTTTTGGTTTAACTCATTATAAATTTATTTAGTACTCTATCAACCCGAAATTGCTTTTGAAGGTCACATTTCAACGTATTTCATCATAAAAAATTCAGTTTTGCTAGAACTCATCTAGATGAGATATAAATTGGTCTCATTCATGTTTTATAGCCATTAGGTGTGAACATATACAATCCACGTCAGCACACACACATCTTATAGCATCATATCTAATGTCTATAAAACGTGAATGAGACCAAATTATGTCTCATCTAGATGTGTTCTAGGTACTTCCTAAAAAATTACACACATACGCCTCACATCCTTGATTTATTTGTAATTTTTTCTTCAGATTTTTATGGAGCCAATTTTTTTGAATTTTGAATTTTCAAAAAATAGGCCTCCATGGTGGCCGAGACCCAAAACGACACTCTCTCTTTCAACCTTAGTTCAAAACAGCGACATTTATTTTGGATTGGAGGGAATAGTAATATCATTATACACTCATAAAATAAAAACAAAGTTAGAAGCACAAAAATAGGTACCCTGTGTAGCTTAATATAAAACGTCGGAGTATTTTTTTCAAGGATTTCGCTACAAATTTAGCGTCATATTTTTTAGCATGGCAAATCGAACGTTCGAGATGGAAAATTATGTTGTCGCGAGGATGACAATCTTCTTTAGGGCATGCTACACCTTAGCCGGCAGATATTTTTAAAAGGCCCGCCGCTATATCAGCGCCCATCGATTTTTTTCACAATTTCAAAGAAGATGATGTTGCAATTGTGACAGATGCCTTATTGCACAACATTTACAGCAAAGATTGTGTTGCGGTTTTTTACGTCTTCATTTTTTTGCACATGTGTTGTTATGGAAGGACTTCTGCAACAAGAATGATGTTGCCGAATTTTTTCCTCGTGAGGATTGGGATTGGGGATGAAATGTTGTGTTGCTGAATTTTTTTTTTTTACGTTTAATCATTTTTTGCAACATGGGTGTTGTTGCTGAGAAACTTTTGCGACGAGAAGAATGTTGTAGAAATTTTCCCTGCTGAGAATTAGGATTGGGGACAAAGCGGAGACGAATGGATAAGATTGCTTGTCACGCAGGACATTTCTAGGTATCACATGCAAATTTTTAGATAACTTTTGATCCATTGGTTACTCACCCGGCCGACGCACATGAGCGATCAGCCGACTGAACCGAATCGTTTCCCCTTTTCTTTAGCAAGCAAGGTGATTTCTTGCCATGTTCATGTTTTGCTAGAAATTACCATGCTTGTTAAGCGAAATTGACATCCTCGTGACAACATAAATTGACATAAAAAATGTTCGATGTTCCATGCTTCAAAAAAATTATGTCAGACTTTTAGTATTTTGGCTGTTAAAATCTTATAAGCTAAACTCCAGAAGCCAAAATTACCTAATTACTTTCCATAAATGTGAAGTTAGTCTTAGTCCTAGGTTTTCAAAAATGCACATATGTCCTAAATCTTTCACAAGAGGAAATTTAGCTAATTACTTGCGCGATCACCTCAATTGTGACAATTTGTGTGATGATCTTATTTGCTATGTGGGGGAAAGAAGAAATGAAAAAAGTCACCAATGATCAAATGGGCAGGATGGAGTGGATGTACTAAAAGGTTGTTTGTAGCTACTTAAGTATTTTCATTTGACTATACTACTAAAAGGTTGTTTGTAGCTACTTAAGTATTTTCATTTGACTATACTACTAAAAGGTTGTTTGTAGCTACTTAAGTATTTTCATTTGACTATACTACTAAAAGGTTGTTTGTAGCTACTTAAGTATTTTCATTTGACTATACTATTATGTTTTACTCGAGAGTCTAATTATGCATTTTATCCTGTAGGTTATTGAATCTTGATGTTTGATGATGTATTTTGGAATTTGGAAATGCAAGACAATAACTTCAAATTTTCATTACTTTTCATCATTATAATAAGCAATTTGACTCTTCTATTATATCCGATAATGTGTGCTAGAAGCTATGAAATATAGCTTTGTTTAGTACATTGTTGGTTGAAAATTTGACACCACGATCTGTTAGAGATATATTTGGGATGCATATATTTGGTAGTCTAGAATTTGTAATCCGTTTTCTACCTTATCTCTAGGAGGCGTCTTGCCTCCCAAGTCTTGTACTAAATATATATTCATTCTCGAGGCTCAATAATCCATCATTGATTCCGCCAATCTCCTCTTCATCCCTTCTAATATGGTATCAGCCTAACTTATCCAAATCATAGCCGCCTCCCATTGCTTCCGTCCCGCGCGCCGTCTCCGGGGCGGTCGGCTCCATGACCGCTATCGGGGGCCGCGCCGCCTGTACCTAGGGTTCGTCCGTCGGTCGTGTTGACCATCTGCCCTAGAGAGTCTTATTCCCGATCTCTTGATCCGGGTTTTCTCTCTTGTCGGTCGTATTGATTGGCGTTTCTTTTTGGTTTTCTGATCTACGATCGATTTGCGTCGCCCGCCGACACCGTCAACCCCCGTGTTCCTCTAGTCCAACACCGGCGCGACCGACCGGCTTCTTCACCGGCCCGGAGGCCTCGCGTGATAAGTGGCCCCTCACGACCATCGTTCGCGCGTCTGCCTGTGATGGCTTCTCGCCCCTCATTGGTTACCCCAAGTGGAAGGTTGAGATGTAGCGTAGCGGCAAATTTTCCTTGGCAAAGATACCAAGGATCGAATCCCGTGAGACTCCGAGGGTCGACAAGTAGGTGTCAACGGCGCCAGAAACTTAGCGGTTGACGGGACCTGCACACAGATACAGATAACTTTGCTCCCAACGAGTACAGAGAGGTTGTCAATCCCCCCGTCCTTGTTGTTTACAAAGGATCAAACACAAGAGATAATAATGATAGCTATGACTGCAACTATGAAATAAAAATAGGAATTAAATAGAAGGTGTGATCAGCGGTGGTAATATGGACCGGGTTCCCATGATGTTCACTAGTGATGTCTCTCTCTCAAAAGACGATAAAACAGTAAAGCGAGGTAAACAAATTATAGCTGAGCAATTGACAGGATTATGTGCGCAAACCAATGCTAACTATGCTGCAAAGAAAGGTAGAGGATCAAAATCATGGGCGGTACGCCAATGCAAGTAGACCGAAATCCATCTGCATCTACTACTAATCATCCACCTTGAGATATCTATCCAGAACATCTCGCTGGTATTAAGTTGCGAATCCCACCCAAAGTGTAAACTCAAAGCAACATACAATTGCATTAAAATAACTTTGCGTAAAGTAAACAATCCTTGCACCCGCAAGTACAAGCACCGTTGTTTTCTCCCTTGTGGCAACAGCATATCCCCTAGACTCATGTTTCTGTCACTCAAGCTAGTCATCAGGGGGCATGAACCCACAATCAAGCATAACGCTCCCTCTTGGAGTTACTACCTACTACTTGGCCAAAGCAATAAACAGCAACGGAGAACATGCAAGAATTACTCAAGAACAAAGATATAAAAGAGGTGAATCAAATATATTACTGAAACACAATCTGAACATAGTCTCATAATCCATCAGATCCCAGCAAACTCAGCAAAGCAACAGCAGAAAGATTACATATGTGCCTCGATCATGTAGGGCAGCTCACGAGGTCTAAACCATGAAGAGCAAAGAGGGAAGGAGAACATCACATAGCTACTGATCATGGACCCATGGTCCAAGGTGGACTACTCACGACTCATCCGGGAAGCGTCCATGGTGGTGGAGAAGCTCCCAGTGGTGGTTCTCCCCTCCGGCAGGGTGCCGGGAAGAGTTCTCCTGATGCTCCCGATCTTGGAAGCGCTTCGGCGGTGGAACAGAGGCGAGATCGCGAAAAAGGGTTCTGTCCTCGAGGGTTTCGGGACGAGAGGGATATATATGCGAAGGGGGGCAGCCAGAGGCGGAGCAGGGGCCCCAGGCGCCCCCCTGGCGCGGCCAGGGGTGGGGCCGCGCCAGGTGGCCGCCTGGGCCTCCCCTGGCTCCCCTCTGGCACATCTTTGGTTCTTCGCGAAGCTTCCTGTACGCTGATTTTTCCTGTATTTTTCCTGGAATTTTTGGAGCACTTTTAATATGGGGGAAACCTGAAATAGAAAAACAGCAGAAAACGGGAACTGGCACTGTGGTGCACTGAGTTAATAGGTTAGTCCAAATATGATCAAAAGTGTATGGAAGTGCATCAATATCATAGCAATATCACACAAAAGAAGCATGGAGCAAGCAGAAATTACAGATACGTTTTGGACGTATCAACATCCCCAAGCTTAATTTCTGCTCGTCCTCGAGTAGGTAAATGATAACAAGCATAATTTCTGTGGTGACATGCTACCAACCATATAAGAACTTTTTAAGTAAAGCAATCAAGGCATGTAATTCAATTCAAGTATTAACAAGCAAAAGTCTATATTAGCATTGTAACAAGCAACATAAGAACATAAAGGTGCAAGAGCTCTCGCTGTCCGTGACTCGAATGTCTCCAAATGGTGTTTGCGTGCAAGAAAGGGGATAGGGATATACGAGAGAGTAAAACATAGTTTTTGTATTGTTGAGAACTTAATCTACTAAAATTTCACACTTGGTCTTCTTTGGAATCTTATCTTGACTCATCCCCAGACCACTAGCCAGGTACAAGTCAAAATGATCCACTCCCTTTCGATATTTGAGCACTCATGCAATGGATGAGCATAAGCAAGAAGGTTGACACTTAGGATGGCAAAGAGAGAAAAATGATGAAGGGGGAAGACAAAAAAGGTGTGAAAGGCTCACATCAATGAGGATAATCATAGGCAAGAGAAAGCCAAATGATAGATATGACGTGAGGAGTAGGGATTGCCATGCAACGGATGCACATATGAGCTAAGGTAAGCTCTTCAATGGAACTAGTGGGGGTGCATCCAACTTGCTCGCTCAAGAAGACCTAGAGCTCTTTTGAGGAGGCTCATCATTGGAATATACAAGCCAAGTTCTATAGTGTGAAGGTCCCCACATAGCTATATGCATGAATGATAATCTCTATGGAGTACAAGGTATAAGATGGAGTACGAGTGTGGATCTCTCAAAAGGAATAGTAGTGTGCCCCCTTCTCTCTTTTTATTTCTTTTTCTCTTTTTTCTCTTTATTTTTATTTTTTTGTGGCCTCAATGGCTCTTTCTATTTAACTCTCATTTGTCCTCTTTGGGATCTTTTGATTTTGTCCTCTTTGAGATCTTTTCCTCACTTTAGGGGCAACACTCTATATATTACAAGAAGTATAGAAGATCTTTCACACTTCACAAAAGTACTCAACATAAAGAAAATGAAACTATCATGATGTATGCAAATGTATGCCTCTGCCGGTGTAGCAGGATATGCAATGGTACTAGCGCGTCATGTAGCAATGATTAGGGCAAGGCCCAACTGGCATGCGGCTCATCGATCAAGCAAAAAGCATGTATGACATGAAGATCAAGTCATGAGAAGATGGATGTTGCATGGCAATGTATCTCGGAAAGGCTATGGAAATGCCTTGATAGGTAGGTATGGTGGCTGTTTTGAGGAAGGATATAATGAGGCTTATGATGACAGAGCGTATCGTGCCAAGGATTTGGATGCATCGGCGAAGTATGCGCCAACTCTCGAGGTGAGAAAGGGCAATGCACGATACCGAAGAGGCTAGAAAAATATGGCTAGGTGGAAGTGTCAACTATCGAATACTCACATTAGTCCGAAGAACTCATGCACTTATTATCGGTAACTCTCAATCTAATTAGGAGGTTCACAAAGAGACAAGTACCCCGAGGAGGAGTGTATGGGGGTTTGGTTATCCTTGCGCATCCTCGACTCATGGTACGTGAGTGTACTCTAATATTCGATCCCTCCAAAGATTAGTGATCCATATAGTAGCTAAAGTTCTCAACTATTTTGTAGGTTTTCGAAAATAAACATGGATTGCCCAAAATACGACATCTATCTCTAATAGGCTAAAGCTCTTGACACCAAAAGTTCAGACATTACTCATGGCAATACCTCAAAACTATTGCAAGTTACTACTAAAATTAAATAGCAACCTCAATTACCTACTTTAAGTTAAGACACACAACTCAGTGCAACAGGCAAACTCTCTTAACAAGATAAACATGAAAACTCAAGAGAGTTCAGCAACCAACTAAACAAAAGCTCTTTAAAAAGAAAAGCATGAAAACTAAGAGCTAAACATGACAGCAGCTATGGAAAGACAAAGAACACACACAACAAAGATAAGCATGAAAATCCTATGTTGTGTTCTAGGTTGAAGTGGAGCGTGTTTCTCTCCCACACAAGGAAAGCTGGGTTCTAACTTGTTATGAACAGCAAGCAAAGCTAAAGAAAACTAAAAAAAGAAACTAAGAGCAAGACGCTCCAAGCATAGCACATAACGCATGAAGTGATAAAATTATAGTGGAACGAAAGACGAACTGATAATTGTTGATGGAGAAGGGGATGCATGGGGGCATCCCCAAGCTTAGACGCTTGAGTCTTCTTGAATATTTCTTGGGGGTGCACGGGGGCATCCCCAAGCTTGAGCGTTTGACCCTCCTGAAAGATTCTTTTATCATCTTCCCTCGCACACTTGAAAACTCCCTTCATACATAACTCATCATAATCTGATTAGCGAGGTTAGTACCCACAATAAAATAATTTTTTCCCTACTGGAAATAAAGATAATCTTGAAGAGCTACTGTTTCTCAAGATTGCCAAAAGGTTTTTGCAAAGAAAAAGCAAGCTCAAGGTTTGCAAAACGAAGAAAAGGCAAAACAGGACATAATCTGTGAAAAACAGACCAGCAGGTAGTAAATAATTTTTTTCGGGGCACTTCGGCAACTCAAATCAAAAAACTCAGAACAGACGCTCGAAAGCCAATTGTATAGAGCACGCTGTCAAAAAAGTTCAGATCAAAAAGATGATCTGGTGATTTTATTCGAATTTTTCTGTCCAAGGACATAATCTGTTTTCTGGACAGCACGTCACAACTTTTGAACTTTCTTGCAATCGGAGGCTAAAATTGGCACAAAGCTGAAAAGAAAAGATACAATGATGATGCTACTGTAGTAACAAACATCAAGACACAACAAAAGCAAAATAAAACCTAATTCGTTGTGGGCTGCCTCCCAAAAGCGCTTTCTTTTATGCCTTTAAGCTAGGCATGATGCAAAAAGAGAAGATCAAGTTTTATCAAGAGTAAGAGAATAGCTAGCCCGTGTAACGGACTCAAAAGGCAACTTAATCTTCTTTCTAGGGAAGTGTTCCATCCCTTTCTTGAGAGGGAATTGGAATTTTATATTCCCCTCTTTCATGTCAATGATAGCACCAACGGTGCGAAGAAAAGGACGTCCCAAAATAATTGGACATGAAGGTTCACATTCAATATCCATAATAGTAAAATCAACGGGAACATAATTGTCATTGACAATGATAAGAACATCGTCGATCTTCCCCAAAGGTTTCTTTACGGAAGAATCAACAAGACGAACACCAAAAGAACAAGGATCAAAAGGTTTCAATTCAAACATATCATACATTCTTTTGGGCATAACAGAGGTACTAGCTCCAACATCACATAAAGCATAGCAAGAGAAGTTATTCAACTTAATTTTAATCATAGGATCCCAACTATCTTCTAGCTTTCTAGGTATGGAGGCTTCTACCCTAAGCTTCTCCTCCCTAGCTTTGATAAGAGCATTAGTGATATGCTCCGTGAAGGCAAGATTAAGTGTGCTAGTGTGGGGATCTCTAGACATCTTGTGAAGAAAACTAATAACCCCAGAAAGGGTGCAATTATCAAAATCAAGGTCACTACTATCAAGTAAAGTGGTAGTGGTGTCCTTTAGGCTCACTTGTTTGGTAGCTTCTATGGTCATATGAGTTTCTTCTTCTACGGTTGAGGTCATAGCATCACCATTAATAGGTCCAATGGGACTAGGAGTGCATTGGGTGCTAAGAGTTTGGATATCCTCAACAACTTGGATAGTAGCAACAGTGTGGTGGGTAGGAAGGCTCTTAATTCTATCTTCTTCCTCCTTTTCTCTAGCCCATCTCTCTTTAAGTTTAGCCATCATCCTAATGTTTTCATTAATTTGCACTTGAATAGCATTCATAGGAGTGGTCCTCCTCTCCTCAAGAGGAGAAGTTCTAATTTTAAGCAACTCTACCTCATGGGCTAAATTGTCTACCTTCGAAGAGAGATTATCTAGTTTGTCTAGTTTTTCTTCTACACTCTTATTAAAGGCCTTTTGGGTAGTGATGATGTAATGCCCCGGATGTAATACTTTCCCTTTTGGGCATATAATATATCTCTGGCTTCATCTATTCCATTTCGGGTTCTTTGTCTTTCGGGTTTTTGTCGTTTTGTTGTGTGCGTGTGTGGCATTCATTCATATCATGTAGTCATGTGCATCACATTGCATTCGTGTTGTCGTTTGCATCCGGTTCCACGCGTTCCTTCCCGTTGTCCGTTTCGCGTTCCGGAGCTCCCTCACGTGTCCGTGGCGTCCCGTAGGCCTACTTTGGTGTTTGGCCGTGTAACGTTACCGGTGTGGCGCGAGACTTGTCGTGTGTTGTTGTTTTGGTTTGTGTAACCCGCCTGTCAAATCTCGTCGCGTTTCGAGTCCGTTTGCTACCCCAACAGTTATTCTCGTGGGCTCAAAGTGCCTCCACTTTGAGGCCCAAGACACCCCCTCCAACAGCCCACCAAACCACTCCTAGCCACTTCTATCATCTAGGCCATCCAAATCTGATCCGGTGGCCGAAAACCGCACTCCATTTGGACAACCCTAGCTACTTGTGCCTATATATTTGTCCACCTCCCACAATTTGTGCCCCAAATTAAGGAAACCCTAGACCTCTCCTTCTTCCACCTCCAGCCACCAGCCACCTCGCCGGAGTTCCGCCGGAATCTCGCCGGAGTTCGCCGGAATACCACCACCTCATCGGAAAAACGCCTCTCCTCCACCTCCTATCACCTCTCCTCACCACCACCGCCACCTCAACCCACCGGTACCGCACCACCTCCGGCCAGCCACCTCCCTCGCGCGAGCCCCGCTCGAGGCTGCCGCCGCCCGTACCAGATCGAACGCAGCGCCTCCGTTCCAGGTCATCGCCAGCGCCGTCGCCAGGAGCTGGATCGGGCGATCCAGCCGATCGGGATCGATCCATCGCCAGATCCACGCCAAGGGCCTTCCCTCCTGGGCCCTTCGACCGCCTTCCAGCGTCCGCACCGACCGCATCGCCTCCCGCCCGTTCGGATCGACCGCCTGGGCCCTTCCATCGCCAGCGCCGGCCCAGGGTCCGGCCTCCCGCATCCGCGCGCCAGCCGCCAGGCTCCCTCGCCCCACCGAGCCGAGACCTCCGCGGGCCTCCAGCTCCCCCGTAGGCCTAGCCGCCACCACCCGCGAGGCGCAGCCCTCGCCCGATCCACACCGTCGCCGCCTGGGCCGACTCCGCCGGGCCCCTTCGCGCGGGTCTCCAGCGCCTCCTCCGCCTCCCGCAAGGTGGGCCGGCCCGCTCTCCTCCGCGGGCAGATCCGCTCAGGCTGGGAGCCCGAAGGCCGCCGCCCCAGGCCGAGCCGCCAGCGCCGCTGGGCCGCTGCCCCGAGAAGGCCGAGGCCCACTTCCCCGCCGCCGCTTCTCCACGGGCCGCGCCCGATCTGCAGATCCGGCCCGCTCCTGTTCAGATCTGAAGGTTGACCCCCTAAAATCCTTCTAAGTCCCCAGATTTTTGTGTGCTGATGCTGATTTCAGATGTTGATAACTTCTTGTGTGTTGCTCCGATTTACGCAAATGAGGTGTCCAGACGTTCGTGGTGACTAGCACTACGTTTCATTCCATTGTGCCATGCATGTTAGAGATCATCTAGATGCTTATTTTTCTGTTGCAAGAGTGCATCCCGATATAAACTGCTGCTATGTGTTGTTTTTATGACATCTTTGCATAGTGATATCTTTTAGCTCGTTTGTCCGAATGACGCAAATGACATGTCCACGTGTTCGTCTTGCCATGCTCTACATGTTGTTTGTGTTAGGTTGCATGATAGATTTAATCTTGCCATGTTATCCTCGTTGCAAAGTGCTATGTGGCTGTTTAGTTGTTTCACTTGTTATGAGATGCCATCTTGTTGAGCTCATTGCTATCGTTGTGGATATCTCCATGATGCATGCTTGTATGTTTCAGAATCACCATCATGTGTACTTTGATGTGGTGCTTACCACTTGCCATGTTTAGTTTCGAGGTGACTTAAACTTGCTCTTATAGATGCCATGATGAAACTGCTGTTTTAACACTTAGTGGATTTTCACTAAGTCTGGAATCTGTACTTCTCCGATGCCATGTTTGCTTGCCGTTCTAGGACAAACCATGATAGTTTTGGAGTGGATCTTGATGGTTCCTTGTAGTATATATTGTTGGCTATCCATTCATGTTCTCACATGCTTATTTGAGTGGCTGTAGCATATTTAACTTTTGCTCCAAAGTTTCAATAAAATTCTGCTGTCAGGATTTTGTTATCAAGTTCAATATGTCCAAGCTTGTTGCTATTGATCCGTGGCTCCTTTGGGGGTGCACCTTTGGACTTATTTGCTGTAGGATATGTCTAGTTTATGTTCATGCTCTTTGCCATGATGTTTGAGTTCTGTAGCTTATTTATCTAGTGCTCCGAAGTTGCTATGTTGCTGTAATTTTCAGCTTTCGCATGTTTATTGTTTTGTGTGTAACTTTTAGCCCGTAACTCCGTTTTCAGCGAGTCTTATATGAAACTTGATTGATTTTCCGTGTAGATTCATAATATCCTATAGTTATCTTGTTTTGAAGCTTTTGCTTGAATGCTTAATTTCCGTGCTCCGTGTGCTCTCATAGTGCATCCATCATTTTGGTCTGCGCATTGCATCTTGTTGATTCGTGCCTTGTGTGATTGTATTGTTTAGAGCCGGAAGCTGAGACCGAGTACGAGTACGAGCACGAGGTTACCAACGAGGTTGATCACGAGGACCCTTCTTACGATCCGAACGACAACTCTTCAGGCAAGATGACCGAACCCCGATAACATTACTATCTTTGCCTATTGCTAGTAGTTCCGTTCTATAGTTTTGCCTCGATGCCCATGTCTTTCTTGTCAGCCTTCTACTTGTAACCATGACCATGTTTAACCACCCTACCTATGCAAACCGTTGAATGGCTAAGTACGCTTCGCTCAGCCCCTCTTATAACATTGCTAGTTGCAGGTGAAGATTGAAGATGCTTGCTTCATGTTGAAGTTTGTTGGGTTATATCACACTATATATAATGCTTAAATTGAAATCATCTATATATTGGCAAGGGTGGAAGGCTAAGCCTTTTGCTTGGTGATTTGTTCCACTCATGCCGTTAGGAACCGTTTAAACCGGTGTTATGTTCCTTGATTATGCGTTCCTAGCATGGTTGGGGTGTATGGGACCCCCTCGATAAACCGCTAAGTGCTAAGTCTTTTCCAGCAAGTCCCAACATTGGTACTATTTGCCTAATAACTAAATAAACTTGCATAGGGAGTAATTAACCCTCTTTCTTAATCAACAACCCTGGGCCAGTGCTCCACATGAGTGTTGGTCCGAAACGAGCAGACTGCGGGGCCGCCTTGGGGAAACCCGAGGTATCTGGCATACACCTGTAGGATGACTCATCCGGTCGTGTCCTGAGACTTAGATACGCGCGGCTAATATTAGGGTGTCGACACGCCGGGAGGATTTGCTGGATTAGCCTTACCTTAGTTCGGAGTATCTTGAGCACGGGATTCCGAGAATACTCGGGTCTTCCCACCTTGGAGTTGCGACTCCGCGGATCGTGGGCTTGTAATGGGTCAAGTTGGAACACCCCTGCAGGGTTATGAACTTTCGAAAGCCGTGCCCGCGGTTATGTGGCAGATGGGAGCTTGTTAATATCCGGTTGTAGATAACTTGACACAATGTTCCAATACACTACCAGCGTGTGTACCGTGACTGTCAATTTCCGAATAGGGATTCGGGAGTTGAACACGGTGGGGTTATGTCTGTTGAGCTTTAGCTAGGATCACTTCGTGATCACCTCTCGACCGAGGCACTTCTCTTCTCGCTCTCATTCACGTAAGCTAGTGCTAGTGTTGCTGCAACCACTTATTCTTATTCTTTTCTTCAGCCTTATCCTCACCCAAGGTTTAAATAGTCTTGTTACCCGGGAACGGGATTGCTGAGTCCTCTGTGGCTCACAGTTACTTCACCACACCAGATGCAGGTCCAGTGGTGAGCTATCCAAGCGATGGCACCGAGCTAGACTGGGAGTATGACGAGGAGCGTAGTCGATACTATGTTCGTTATCCTGATGATCAGTAGTGGAGACTTCTACTAGGATTCGATCCGACCTGTGGATTTAAATTATGTTTGGTATCTTGTCATTTGGATTTTACCCTTAGAGGGCTGTGATGTTTTATTGAATGATGATTTGGACATGTATTGTATTTGTGTGACGTGGCGAGTGTAAGCCAACTATTTTATGTTTTCCATCCCCATCTTTTACATGAGTTGTGCAAAGATACCAGACTTGCGATCATTCCAGCATGGGGTTATGTCTCTAAGTCGTGCCTCGACACGTAGGAGATATAGACCCATCCTGGGCATTACAAGTTGGTATTCAAAGCCTTCTCCGACCTAGGAGCCCCCACTGATTGATCGAATCGTTGACGATTCAGTCTAGGCACACACTGAAAAATATTTTGAGTCCTATATATTATATCGGAGAGTAGGAATTCTTTGCTTCTCATCCCCTTTCTCTTTGGTGAGGACTCCTGACGACTACTCTTACCTCTTGTACTTTCAAAAGATGCACCAATTTTTTTTTGGAATCTCGCCAGTATTCTGGGATTGTTTCGATGTTCTTGTGACGAGAATATTGTTCTCGATGCCTCCTGACATTAGGGGTTGTGGCAGTGTCCCGGGGAGTTGAGCTTCGGGGTATTGTCGTCACAAGCATATCGCGGCAGTACTAAATACTTAAGACGGCCGACATCGAAAATTTCTCCTATACGGTTAGTGGCAAGATAACCCCGACATCACCCAGTACTGGGGAGGTAGTTCGGGAGTATTGCCATAGCTTGTTATAGTGGATGCTTTTCGAAGGTCCGAGGTAAACAGTTTCCGAGAAAGACTGGTTATGTGTTGAAGGATGGATACAACTGGATGTAGGTTTAGAGTTGATTGCGCGGTGCTTCCCCTGTATCCCCAACACCTGATTGCATAACTGGAATCTTTCGGAAATTCATAGGTGGGTTTATCCAGTAGATCGTAGGCATTCTTCCAACGAATGCAGGTTAGCGAGTTCGGGGTTCTACATTGAGTGAAGTGGTATTATGACCGATGTTCCGATCGGGAGTTGCATCTTAAAGGGTCCTTGGCTATGCTGATCCGGGGATTGCAAAACCCTTTCGTAACGCGTTCATATGCTTTCAGCACAAAGATGTTAGAACGAAGCTCCTATCTTGTGTTTGTTCCCGTCTGTACCTTGTTGTTTTCTTATTTACCTTTTGTCCCCTATGTGGCTTCTCGTGAAGATTGTTGTTATCATTAAACTGAGAATTTCATTCGTTCCTCTTGTTCGAATGATTTCATTCGTTCCTATTGTTCGAATGATTATTGAGAAGACTTGTTGCAATTCATTCCATTGATTCAGCTTATACCTTCTTCCAATCAATTGCTGATTCGTGGTCATCTCTTTCAGGATGGCTCCGAAAAGGGTTCCCAACGCTAACCCAGAGGGTGAAGAGGTCCCAGATCGTCCTCCTTCCCCTCCTCCTCCGTCTGAGGCTTGGAGAGCGATTATGCAGACTACAACTCAGAACACCCAGATGTTGATGGAGATGATGCAGCAGATGCAAGCTAATCAAGCTAATCAGGGTGTTCCAGGGAATCAAGGCAACTTCTTCAACCAGCAGCACCATGCTACTCTCAACCAGTTCTTGGCCAATAATCCAAAAGCTTTCAGTTACTGTGTCGACCCTCTTGATGCTGAAGATTGGTTAACCGATATAAGAAGCATTTTGAGTGCAGTAACGTGAAGGAAGAGGACTATGTGAAGTTTGCAGCCTTCCAACTCAAAGACCAAGCAGCTGACTGGTGGCAGCAGTACAAAGACTCCAGGCCAGGTCGTGTGATCTCTTGGGAGGATTTCTGCAAGGACTTTCGCTCTCACCACATTCCTACAAGTGTCATCGAGGGTATGCGTGAGCAATTCCACAACCTGAAGCAGGGCTCTATGACAGTCTATCAGTATAATATCAAGTTCCAAAACCTCGCCCGCTATGCTAAGCAAGACATTCCTGATGCCAAGAGCAAAATCTATCAATTCCGAGGAGGTCTCAAAGATGAACTTCAACTTGCTCTCACCTTGTTCGGGCCCGATGAGTTCGACAAATTCTATAACATGGCTTTGAAACAAGAGGCAGCTCATCTTAAGATGGAGGCTTCTAAAAAGAGGATTCGAGATGCCGTTCACTCTTCCTCATCGTCTCAGATGGTCTCGAAACAACAGAAATTTTGGCTTCCTCCTCCTCCAGTGATTCGAGCTCCATACAACAACTCCAACAGCAACAAGAACTCCGGTGGACGTGGTTTCTCCCACCCACCCAACCCGAGCAACCAGTCGAGGAATCAGTTTCAGTCTCAAGGCTCCAAGTCAAGTGGTTCTCATTTCCGTCCTCTCTCAGAAGTGGTGTGCAACAAGTGTGGCAAGAAGGGTCACTATGCCAACAAGTGCCCCAACCCGAAGCGTCTTCCACCTCCTCCGCCTGTCAGTTCAGCTATTGTCAAGCATGATCCAAATGCAGCAAGGGTCAATCTGATGAGTGCAGCGCAAGCGGAGAATGCTTCTGATGTCATTTTGGGTAACCTTCCAGTGAACTCTTTTCCTGCTAAAGTGTTATTTGATTCGGGTGCTTCATGCTCTTTCATGTCTCAACCTTTTGCATCCAAGTATAATGTGGACATCAAAAGTTTGCCAAGGGAGTTATCAGTTGTTTCTCCGGGGAGACGAATGCATTCCAGTATATATGCTCCGAATGTTTCCATTCGCATGGGTGATTATCGCTTTCTGGCTAATCCGGTGGTTCTTGGCAATTCTGACATCGACCTCATCCTCGGGATGGATTGGCTTTCTCAGCATGATGCTCACATTGATTGTGCACAGAAGGAAGTCAAGATGACTCATCCTGATGAAGATGTGATTATCTTCGCCTCCAGGGATAACACTATCAGGCTTTTCTCTCTCAATGATAAGGGCGAGATTAATGCCATATCTCAAATTCCGGTGGTGAATGAATATCAAGACGTCTTTCCTGAAGAACTTCCAGGCATGCCTCCACACCGTCAGGTGGAATTCGTCATTGAACTCGAGCCGGGTACCGAGCCAGCATGCCGGCGTCCGTACAAGCTCTCTCCCGAAGAATTGAAGGAATTGAAGAAGCAGCTTGATGAACAGGAGCGTATGGGTCTCATCAGGCCTAGTACGTCTCCTTGAGGCCGTGGTGTCTTATTTGTCAAGAAGAAAGATGGCACGGAGCGTCTCTGTGTTGATTACCGGCCATTGAACAAGAAGACAATAAAGAACAAGTATCCGCTCCCCAACATCAACGAACTCTTCGAGCAGCTCAAGGGAGCTAAAGTGTTCTCTAAGCTCGACCTCCGAATGGGCTATCATCAAATTCGCATTCGCGAGGAAGACATCCCCAAGACTGCCTTCAGAACGAGCTACGGTTCATATGAATATACAGTCATGTCCTTTGGTCTCGCCAATGCTCCTCCTACCTTTTCGAGAATGATGCACTACATCTTCAACCCCTACACTGGCGAGTTTGTGATTGTGTATCTGGATGATATTCTGGTGTTTTCCAAGAATGAAGAAGATCACGAAAAGCACTTACGTCTGGTTCTTGATCGACTCCGTGAGCATAAGTTCTATGCCAAGTTCTCCAAGTGCGAATTTTGGCTCGATAAGGTTTTGTACCTGGGCCATATCATCTCAGCTGACGGTATTGCGGTAAATCCCGAGAAAGTTGAAGCAATTGTCAACTGGGAAGCTCCTCAGAACGTCAAGCAACTCCATAGTTTTCTGGGTCTTGCCAGCTATTGCAGAAGGTTCGTTGAGAACTTCTCCAAGATTGCCAGGCCTCTTTCCAACTTGCTTCAGAAGAATGTCAAATACTTTTGGTCTCCAGAGTGTGAAGTGGCATTCAAAACTCTCAAAGAAAAGCTCGTCTCTGCTCCAGTTCTTACTCCTCCAGATGAGTCCAAGCCCTATGAAGTATTCTGTGATGCTTCTCTTCAAGGTCTTGGTGGTGTGCTTATGCAAGAAAAGAGAATTGTGGCATATACTTCTCGTCAGCTAAAGCCAAGTGAGAAGAACTATCCCACACATGATCTCGAGCTAGCAGCTGTGGTACATGCTTTGATTACGTGGAGACATCTGTTGTTGGGCAGAAAGGTCGACATCTTCACTGATCACAAAAGCTTGAAGTATATCTTCACACAGCCGAATCTGAACCTCCGCCAGACTCGTTGGGTTGAAATGATCCAAGAGTATGATCCCAGCATCGAATACACTCCTAGCAAGGCGAATGTGATTGCAGATGCTTTGAGCAGAAAGGCATATTGCAACAGCCATCTTATCAAGCCGTTCCAGCCTGAGCTTTGTGAAGCTTTCAGGAAGCTCAACCTTCAAGTTGTTCCGCAGGGTTTTCTTGCAAATCTTCAAGTTGCTCCTACCTTGGAAGATTAGGTCCGTCAGGCCCAACTCAGTGATGCCATGGTGCAGAAGGTGAAACATGGTATTGCAAAGGGCACTCCTAAATACAAGTGCTTTCGTGTTGATGAGAGAGATACCTTGTTCTTCGAGGACAGACTCGTTGTTCCCAAAGGTGATCTCAGGAAGCTCATAATGGAAGAAGCACATGATTCTCTCCTTTCCATTCATCCTGGCAGTTCCAAGATGTACCAAGACCTCAAGCAGTCTTACTGGTGGACACGCATGAAAAGGGAGATTGCCCAATTCGTGAACGAATGTGATGTCTGCAGAAGAGTGAAAGCAGAACATCAACGTCCAGACGGTCTTCTCCAGCCTCTTCCTATTCCCGAGTGGAAGTTCGACCACATTGAAATGGATTTTGTCACTGGCTTTCCTAAGTCCAAGCGAGGGAATGATTCTATCTTTGTGGTGATTGACAAGCTTACCAAAGTCGCTCACTTCCTTCCAGTCAAAGAATCAATCCATGCAGCTCAATTGGCAGAGTTGTACACTTCCAGAATTGTGTCTTTACATGGCATCCCTCAAGTTATCTCCTTAGACCATGGAAGTTTGTTCACTTCCAGGTTCTGGGACTCCTTTAAGTCCGCCATGGGCACTAAGATCAGGTTCAGCACTGCTTTTCACCCTCAGACTAGTGGTCAAGTCGAGCGAGTCAATCAGATTCTAGAAGACATGCTCAGAGCCTGTGTCATATCTTTTGGCATGAAATGGGAAGATTGCCTTCCAATTGCCGAGTTCTCATACAACAACAGCTTCCAAGCAAGTGCAGGCAATGCCCCGTTTGAAATCCTCTATGGCAGGAAGTGTCGTACCCCTCTCAACTGGTCTGAAACAGGCGAACGTCAACTTCTTGGCAATGACTTGATCTCAGAAGCCGAAGAAATGTGCAAAGTCATACGTGAGAATCTCAAGGCCGCTCAGTCGCGTCAGAAGAGCTACTGATGGGCCTCGAACCCCTCGTTGGTTACCCCAAGTGGAAGGTGTAAGATGCAGTATGTAGAAGTGTTTTCCCTTAGCAAAGATACCAAGGATCGAATCCCCAGAGACTCCTAGGTTCAACAAGTAGGTGTCAACTGCTAACGGCGCGTATTAGCAATCAACGTGGACCTGCACACAGATACAAATAACTTTTCTCCCAACGAGTACAGAGAGGTTGTCAATCCCTCCGGCCTTGTAGTTCACAAAGGATTAAAAGCAATGATAGTAGTGATAGATAATGTTTTGCAATAGTAAATAAAAGCGAAAAAGTAAATAGCGGATGTAATCAATGATGGTAATATGGACCGGAGTCTCATGATGTTCACTAGTGATGTCTCTCTCCCAAAAGACGATAAAACAGCTATGTGAGGTAAACAAATTACAGCTGGGCAATTGACAGGACCACGAACGCAAACCAATGCTGATTACAGTGCAGAAAGGTTGAGGTTCAAAGCATGGGCGGTACGCCAAAATAAGTAGACCGAAATCCATCATTATCTACTACTAATCATCCACCTTGAGATATCTATCCAGAACATCTCGCTGGTATTAAGTTGCGAGTCCCACCCATAGTGTAAACTCAATGCAACAGACAACTGCATTAAAAGAACTTTGCGTAAAGTAAACAATCCTTGCACCCGCGGGCACAAGCACCGTTGTTTTCCCCCTTGTGGCAATAGCACATCCCCTAGACTCATGTTTCTGTCACTCAAGCTAGTCATCGAGGGGCATGAACCCACAATCGAGCATAACGTTCCCTCTTGGAGTCACTACCTACTACTTGGCCAAAGCAATAAATAACAACGGAGAACATGCAAGAATTACTTATGAACATAAATATAAAAGAGGTAGATCAAATATATTACTCAAGATCAATCTGAACATAATTTCATAATCCATCGGATCCCAGCAAACTCAACATAGAAACAGCATAAGGATTACATAGGTGCCTCAATCATGTAGGGCAGCTCACGAGGACTAATTAGTGAAGCACAAGAACGGGAGGAGAACATCACATAGCTACTGGTCATGGACTCATGGTCCAAGGGAGACTACTCACGAGTCATCCGGGAGGCGTCCATGGTGGTGGAGAAGCTCCCGGTGGTGATCCTCTCCTCCGGCAGGGTGCCGGGAAGAGTTCTCCTGGTGCTCCCGATCTTGGAAGCGGCGGCGGCGGCGGAACAGAGATGGGATCGCGAAAAGAGTTTTTTTCTGAGGGTTTCGGAGGACGCTTTAAATATATGCCAAAGGGGAGCATCGGGGAAGCTTCGGGGGGCCCAGGCGCCCCCCCCGGCGCGGCCCAGGGGGGGATGGGCGCCGCCAGGGCGCCTGGAGCCCTGGTGCCCCCCCCGGCTGCCCTTCGGACGCAGGGTAGTTTCCGGAACGCTGATTTTTTATATAATTTTTCTGGACTTTTTCTGGCAGTTCTCGTAACGTGAAAACCCGAAATACAAAAACAGCCGAAAACAGAAACTGGCACTGGGGTGCACTGGATTAGTAAGTTAGTCCAAATATGATCAAAAGTGTATGGAAGTGTATGAATATCATAGCAATATCACCCAAAAGTGGCATGGAGCAAGCAGAAATTATAGATACGTTTTGGACGTATCAACATCCCCAAGCTTAATTCCTGCTCGTCCTCGAGTAGGTAAATGATAACAAGAATAATTTTTGTGGTGACATGCTATTAACCATATAGGACTTATTATAGTCATATGACAAAAGCTTACTGAGACAATGATTCTATAGTAATTAAGTTGCCTCATGAGAAAATCACAAATGACTGAAAGTTTTACAACATGACATTGAAGCATCAAAAAGATTTGCAATGAATATGATGTGCAAATATGATAAAGTGATATCTAGCTTGCCCCCTTTAGTGAAGCAAAACATAAATGCAGGGGCACCTTCAAGGTTTAATTGATGACTAGATACAATGATTTCAGAATAAACGATATCACAATCATGCAAAAGACAATGCTACTTTGGGACAATGCACATTACACTCAGAATGACAATCATGCTCTCAGTAGTTGGTGCTTGAAGAAATGGTTATGTGCTAGAGCTTTTTATTTTGAAAACATGGAAGCAATTTTGTCAACGGTAGTAGTACTTCATATGTGTCATGCATAAAACATCCTATAAGTTGCAAACCTCATGCATCGAATGCCAATAGTGCTCGCACCTTGTCCTAATTAGCTTGGATTTCCATGGGTTATCATTGCATTACATATGTTTCAACCAAGTGTCACAAAGGGGTACCTCTATGCCACCTGTACAAAGGTCCAAGGAGATAAATCACATTTGATTTCTCGTTTTTGATAGATCTCAACTTGAGGACATCCATACCGGGACAACATAGAAAATAGATGATGGACCCCTCTTCAATGCATAAGCATATTCTCATAAGAGATTGAGAATTAATGTCCAAGCTAAAACTTCCACCATGGTACATGGCTTTGGTTGGCGGCCCAATGTTCTTCTCTAACAATATGCATATTCATTCAACCCACGGCAAATCACCCTTACTTCAGACAAGACGAACATGCATAGCAACTCACATGATATTCAACAAAAGTTTGACAGTTGATGGCGTCCCCAGAAACATGGTTACCGCACAACAAGCAACTTATAAGAAATAAGATACATAAGCAACATATTCTTTACCACAATAGTTTTTAAGCCATGAGCTATGTATTGCAAAGTTAGTTTGCTTAGTACAGGTGGAGGTTAGCAAAAGACTGGGAGCGACCAACTAAGAGAGCAATGACAGTCATAATCATGCAGAGCGACAAAGCAATATTGAATCAGGCATGGAAGTTATATCGCTACTCAGAAATAAAAGATCATCAAGGCTTGACAGACTTTCTTTACAATCTTAAATATGCGTGAGCATACGCCAAGTCAATCAAAATAAATTCTCGAAGGAAGATATTACTAAACCATACCACATCATCGGCAAACAAATCAAGTTGGTACTCCAATAACACATTGGGAATCCCCCAGCTATTTGAGATAAACCATAAGAAACCTGAACTACTAAGCTCCATTATGCACGTAGCATATTTATCATAAACATATTAACCAATGCAACGGAAGCAAACTCTCTTAATAAGGTGAGCATGATAATTAGGGAGAGTTCAAGCAACCAACTAAACAAAAGCTCTTTGAAAAGATAAGCATGAATACTAAGAGCAGAGCATGATAGTAGCTATTAAAAGCCAAAGAACACACACAGCAAAGATAGACATGAAAATTCTATGTTATGTTCTAGGTAGAAGTGGAGCGTGTTTCTCTCCCACATAAAGAATGCTGAGTTCCGACTCGTTATGAAAAACTAAAAAGAAAACTAAAAGCAAGACGCTCCAAGCATAACACATAACACATGAAGTGATAAAAATATAGCAAAACAAAAGACGAACTGATAATGTTGATGGAGAAGGGGATGCACGGGGGCATCCCCAAGCTTAGACGCTTGAGTCTCCTTGAATATTTCTTGGGGGTGCACGGGGGCATCCCCAAGCTTGAGCGCTTGACACTCCTAAATCTTTTTATCATCTTCCCTCGCACACTTGAAAACTCCCTTCATACATAACTCATTGTAATCTGATTAGCGAGGTTAGTACCCTTAATGAAATAATTATACCCTGCTGGAAATAAAGATATTCTTGAAGTTCTACTGTTTCTCAAGATTGCCAAAAGGTTTTTGCAAAGAAAAAGCAAGCTCTTGATTTGCAAAATGAAGGAAAGGCAAAACAGGACAGAATCTGTGAAAAACAGAACAGCAGGTAGTAATTGACCTGTTCGGGATACTTCTGCAACTCAAATAAATAAACTCAGAACAGATGCACGAAAGACAATTATATAGAGAACTCTGTCGAAAAAATTCAGACCAAAAAGATGATCTGGTGATTTTATACGAATTTTTCTATCCAAGGACAGAATCTGTTTTCTAGACAGCACCTCACAACTTTTGAACTTTCTAGCAATCAGAGGCTATACTTGGCACAAATATGAAAAGCAAAGATACAATGATGATGCTACAGCAGTAAACAACATCAAGACACAACAAAAGTAAAAAATTTATTCATGTGGGCTGCCTCCCAAAAGCGCTTTCTTTTATGCCTTTAAGCTAGGCATAATGCATAGATCAAGTTTTATCAAGAGTAAAAGAATAGCTAGCCCGTACAACGGACTCAAAAGGTAACTTGATCTTCTTTCGAGGGAAGTGTTCCATCCCTTTCTTGAGAGGAAACTGAAATTTTATATTACCCTCTTTCATGTCAATGATAGCACCAACGGTGCGCAAAAAAGGACGTCCCAAAATAATTGGACATGAAGAATCACATTCAATATCCATAATAGTGAAATCAACGGGAACATAATTATCATTGACAACGATAAGAACATCGTCGATCCTCCCCAAAGGTTTCTTTATGGAAGAATCAACGAGACGAACACCAAAAGAACAAGAATCATAAGGTTTCAATTTAAGCATATCATATATTCTTTTGGGCATAACAGAAGTACTAGCTCCAACATCACATAATGCATAGCAAGAGAAGTCATTCAATTTAATTTTTATCATAGGATCCCAACCATCTTCTAGCTTTCTGGGTATGGAGGCTTCTACTCTAAGTTTCTCCTCCCTAGCTTTGATGAGAGCATTAGTGATATGCTCTGTGAAGGCAAGGTTAAGCGTGCTAGTGCGGGGGTCTCTAGACATCTTGTGAAGGAAATCAATAACTTCGGTAAGAGTGCAATTATCAAAATCAAGGTCATGAGCATCTAGTAAAGTGGTAGTAGTGTCCTTTAGGTTCACATGTTTGGTAGTTTCTATAGTCATAGCATCACCATTAATAGGTCCATTGGGACCAGGAGTACATTGGGTGCTAAGAGTTTGGATATCCTCAACAACTTTGATAGTAGCAACAGTGTGGTGGGTAGGAAGGGTCTTAATTCTATCCTCTTCCTCCCTTTCTCTAGCCCATCTTTCTTTAAGTTTAGCCATCATCCTAATATTTTCATTAATTTGCACTTGAGTAGCATTAATAGGAATGACTTCCCTCTCCTCAAGAGGAGAAGTTTCAATTTTTAGCAACTTTACCTCATTGGCTAAATGGTCTACCTTAAAAGAAAGATCATCTACTTTATGTAGTTTTTCTTCTACATTCTTATTAAAGGCTTTTTGGGTAGTGATGAAATCTTTAAACATAATCTCTAGTTCAGTAGTGGAGTTCTTGGTGATAGGATAAGCATTGTTGTTCCCATAAGAATTAGAGGGGAACGGTCTAGGATTGTTACCAAAGTTACTCCTATAAGCATTGTTGTTAAAATTGTTTCTAGAGATAAAGTTCACATCTACTTGTTCTTGAGCAATCAAAGAATTTAAAGGAACATCGCGAGGATCAACAGTAGATTGCTTCGAAAGTAGAGACATGATCAAGTCAACTTTTTCATTTAAGGAGGAAATCTCCTCGACAGAGTTTACCTTCCTACCTGTTGGAGCGCGTTCGGTGTGCCATTGGGAATAGTTGGTCATCATCTCATCGAGAAGCTTTGTGGCAGCACCAAGTGTAGTTGACATAAAAGTTCCTCCCGCGGCTGAATCTAACAAGTTCCGCGAGGTAAAGTTCAAGCCTGCATAAAAAGTTTGGATAACCATCCAAGTAGTCAAACCATGAGTAGGGCAGTTCTTGATAAGAGATTCCATACGTTCCCAAGCTTGGGCAACATGTTCATTATCCAATTGTTTAGAATTCATTATGTTACTTCTAAGTTGGATAATTTTGGCAGGTGGATAGTATTTTCCAATAAAAGCACCTTTGCACTTGTCCCATGAATCTATGCTATTTCTAGGCAAAGACTGAAACCAAATTTTAGCTCCTCCTCTCAAGGAGAAAGGAAAAAGCTTAAGCTTAACAATATTACCATCTATTTCTTGGTACTTTTGCATATCACAAAGTTCAACAAAGTTGTTTAAGTGTAAAGCAGCATCATCTCCAGCACCGGAGAATTGATCTTTCATGACTAAGTTCAGTAAAGCAGGTTTAATTTCATATGAAGGTGCTGAAGTGGCAGGTGTAGTGATAGGTGTGCTGATAAAGTCATCATTGTTGTGACTAGTGAAGTCACACAACTTTGTGTTCTCGGTGGAACCCATAGTAGCAAGCAAGCAAGATAACTATTTTTGTGATTTTCGATAAAAGGTACTAAAGCAAAAACTGAAAGGTAAACTAACAAGACTAAAAGCAAAGGTAAAAGATAGCGTGCAACTCCCCTATCCTGAAGAGTGGAGTCCCCGGCAACGGTGCCAGAAAATACTCCTTGATGGGCCTCGAACCCCTCGTTGGTTACCCCAAGTGGAAGGTGTAAGATGCATTATGTAGAAGTGTTTTCCCTTAGCAAAGATACCAAGGATCGAATCCCCAGAGACTCCTAGGTTCAACAAGTAGGTGTCAACTGCTAACGGCGCGTATTAGCAATCAACGTGGACCTACACACAGATACAAATAACTTTGCTCCCAACGAGTACAGAGAGGTTGTCAATCCCTCCGGCCTTGTAGTTCACAAAGGATTAAAAGCAATGATAGTAGTGATAGATAATGTTTTTCAATAGTAAATAAAAGCGAAAAAGTAAATAGCGGATGTGATCAATGATGGTAATATGGACCGGAGTCTCCTGATGTTCACTAGTGATGTCTCTCTCCCAGAAGACGATAAAACAACTATGTGAGGTAAACAAATTACAGCTGGGCAATTGACAGGACCACGAACGCAAACGAATGCTGATTACATTGCAGAAAGGTTGAGGTTCAAAGCATGGGCGGTACGCCAAAATAAGTAGACCGAAATCCATCAATATCTACTACTAATCATCCACCTTGAGATATCTATCCAGAACATCTTGCTGGTATTAAGTTGCGAGTCCCACCCATAGTGTAAACTCAATGCAACAGACAACTGCATTAAAAGAACTTTGCGTAAAGTAAACAATCCTTGCACCCGCGGGCACAAGCACCGTTCTTTTCCCCTTTGTGGCAACAGCACATCCCCTAGACTCATGTTTCTGTCACTTAAGCTAGTCATCGAGGGGCATGAACCCACAATCGAGCATAACGTTCCCTCTTGGAGTCACTACCTACTACTTGGCCAAAGCAATAAATAACAACGGAGAACATGCAAGAATTACTTATGAACATAAATATAAAAGAGGTAGATCAAATATATTACTCAAGATCAATCTGAACATAATCTCATAATCCATCGGGTCCCAGCAAACTCAACATAGCAACAGCATAAGGATTACATAGGTGCCTCGATCATGTAGGGCAGCTCACGAGGACTAATTAGTGAAGCACAAGAACGGGAGGAGAACATCACATAGCTACTGGTCATGGACTCATGGTCCAAGGGAGACTACTCACGAGTCATCCGGGAGGCGTCCATGGTGGTGGAGAAGCTCCCGGTGGTGATCCTCCCCTCCGGCAGGGTGCCGGGAAGAGTTCTCCTGGTGCTCCCTATCTTGGAAGCAGCGGCAGCGGCGGAACAAAGATGGGATCGCGAAAAGAGTTTTTTTCCTGAGGGTTTCGGAGGACGCTTTAAATATATGCCAAAGGGGAGCATCGGGGAAGCTTCGGGGGGCCGAGGCTCCCCCCCCGGCGCGGCCCAGGGGGGGGGGGGCGCCGCCAGGGCGCCTGGAGCCCTGGTGGCCCCCCCGGCTGCCCTTCGGACGCAGGGTAGTTTCCGGAACGCTGATTTTTTATATAATTTTTCTGGATTTTTTCTGGCAGTTCTCGTAACGTGAAAACCTGAAATACAAAAACAGCCGAAAACAGAAACTGGCACTGGGGTGCACTGGATTAGTAAGTTAGTACAAATATGATCAAAAGTGTATGGAAGTGTATGAATATCATAGCAATATCACCCAAAAGTGGCATGGAGCAAGCAGAAATTATAGATACGTTTTGGACGTATCAGCTACTATGACGGCAAGCATCGTGATTTGGCCTTCAACATTGGTGATCATGTTTATCTCTGTGTTTCTCCGATGAAAGGCACCCAAAGATTCGGTATCAAAGGAAAGCTTGCTCCTAGATACGTCGGGCCTTTCAAGATTCTTGGCAAGAGAGGCGATCTAGCCTATCAACTTGAGCTCCCTTCCAACTTCGCCAATGTTCATGATGTGTTCCATGTGTCTCAACTCCGCAAATGCTTCAAGGCACTTGAGCGCATGATTCCGTTTGAAGAGATTGATCTTCAACAAGACCTGTCCTACCGAGAGCATCCCGTTGCTATTCTCGAAGAGACCGAGCGCAAGACCCGCAACAAGTCCATCAAATTCTTGAAAGTCAAGTGGTCACATCACACCGACCGAGAGGCTACGTGGGAACGAGAAGATCATCTTCGTTCCGAGGACCCTTCCTTTTTCCAGTCCTAGATCTCGGGACGAGATCTTTTTGTAGTAGAGGAGAGTTTGTAATGCCCCGGATGTAATACTTTCCCTTTTGGGCATATAATATATCTCTGGCTTCATCTATTCCATTTTGGGTTCTTTGTCTTTTGGGTTTTTGTCGTTTTGTTGTGTGCGTGTGTGGCATTCATTCATATCATGTAGTCATGTGCATCGCATTGCATTCGTGTTGTTGTTTGCATCCGGTTCCATGCGTTCCTTCCCGTTATCCGTTTCGCGTTCCAGAGCTCCCTCACGTGTCCGTGGCGTCCCGTAGGCCTACTTTGGTGTTTGGCCGTGTAACGTTACCGGTGTGGCGCGAGACTTGTCGTGTGTTGTTGTTTTGGTTTGTGTAACCCGCCTGTCAAATCTCGTCGCGTTTCGAGTCCGTTTGCTACCCCAACAGTTATTCTCGTGGGCTCAAAGTGCCTCCACTTTGAGGCCCAAGACACCCCCTCCAACAGCCCACCAAACCACTCCTAGCCACTTCTATCATCTAGGCCATCCAAATCTGATCCGGTGGCCGAAAACCGCACTCCATTTGGACAACCCTAGCTACTTGTGCCTATATATTTGTCCACCTCCCACAATTTGTGCCCCAAATTAAGGAAACCCTAGACCTCTCCTTCTTCCACCTCCAGCCACCAGCCACCTCGCCGGAGTTCCGCCGGAATCTCGCCGGAGTTCGCCGGAATACCACCACCTCATCGGAAAAACGCCTCTCCTCCACCTCCTATCACCTCTCCTCACCACCACCGCCACCTCAACCCACCGGTACCGCACCACCTCCGGCCAGCCACCTCCCTCGCGCGAGCCCCGCTCGAGGCTGCCGCCGCCCGTACCAGATCGAACGCAGCGCCTCCGTTCCAGGTCATTGCCAGCGCCGTCGCCAGGAGCTGGATCGGGCGATCCAGCCGATCGGGATCGATCCATCGCCAGATCCACGCCAAGGGCCTTCCCTCCTGGGCCCTTCGACCGCCTTCCAGCGTCCGCACCGACCGCATCGCCTCCCGCCCGTTCGGATCGACCGCCTGGGCCCTTCCATCGCCAGCGCCGGCCCAGGGTCCGGCCTCCCGCATCCGCGCGCCAGCCGCTAGGCTCCCTCGCCCCACCGAGCCGAGACCTCCGCGGGCCTCCAGCTCTCCCGTAGGCCCAGCCGCCACCACCCGCGAGGCGTAGCCCTCGCCCGATCCACACCGTCGCCGCCTGGGCCGACTCCGCCGGGCCCCTTCGCGCGGGTCTCCAGCGCCTCCTCCGCCTCCCGCAAGGTGGGCCGGCCCACTCTCCTCCGCGGGCAGATCCGCTCAGGCCGGGAGCCCGAAGGCCGCCGTCCCAGGCCGAGCCGCCAGCGCCGCTGGGCCGCTGCCCCGAGAAGGCGGAGGCCCACTTCCCCGCCGCCGCTTCTCCACGGGCCGCGCCCGATCTGCAGATCCGGCCCGCTCCTGTTCAGATCTGAAGGTTGACCCCCTAAAATCCTTCTAAGTCCCCAGATTTTTGTGTGCTGATGCTGATTTCAGATGTTGATAACTTCTTGTGTGTTGCTCCGATTTACGCAAATGAGGTGTCCAGACGTTCGTGGTGACTAGCACTACGTTTCATTCCATTGTGCCATGCATGTTAGAGATCATCTAGATGCTTATTTTTCTGTTGCAAGAGTGCATCCCGATATAAACTGCTGCTATGTGTTGTTTTTATGCCATCTTTGCATAGTGATATCTTTTAGCTCGTTTTGTCCGAATGATGCAAATGACATGTCCACGTGTTCGTCTTGCCATGCTCTACATGTTGTTTGTGTTAGGTTGCATGATAGATTTAATCTTGCCATGTTATCCTCGTTGCAAAGTGCTATGTGGCTGTTTAGTTGTTTAACTTGTTATGAGATGCCATCTTGTTGAGCTCATTGCTATCGTTGTGGATATCTCCATGATGCATGCTTGTATGTTTCAGAATCACCATCATGTGTACTTTGATGTGGTGCTTACCACTTGCCATGTTTAGTTTAGAGGTGACTTAAACATGCTCTTATAGATGCCATGATGAAACTGCTGTTTTAACACTTAGTGGATTTTCACTAAGTCTGGAATCTGTAGTTCTCCGATGCCATGTTTGCTTGCCGTTCTAGGACAAACCATGATAGTTCTGGAGTGGATCTTGATGGTTCCTTGTAGTATATATTGTTGGCTATCCATTCATGTTCTCACATGCTTATTTGAGTGGCTGTAGCATATTTAACTTTTGCTCCAAAGTTTCAATAAAATTCTGCTGTCAGGATTTTGTTGTCAAGTTCAATATGTCCAAGCTTGTTGCTATTGATTCGTGGCTCCTTTGGGGGTGCACCTTTGGACTTATTTGCTGTAGGATATGTCTAGTTTATGTTCATGTTCTTTGCCATGATGTTTGAGTGCTGTAGCTTATTTATCTAGTGCTCCGAAGTTGCTATGTTGCTGTAATTTTCAGCTTTCGCATGTTTATTGTTTTGTGTGTAACTTTTAGCCCGTAACTCCGTTTTCAGCGAGTCTTATATGAAACTTGATTGATTTTCCGTGTAGATTCATAATATCCTATAGTTATCTTGTTTTGAAGCTTTTGCTTGAATGCTTAATTTCCGTGCTCCGTGTGCTCTCATAGTGCATCCATCATGCATCCATCATTTTGGTCTGCGCATTGCATCTTGTTGATTCGTGCCTTGTGTGATTGTATTGTTTAGAGCCGGAAGCTGAGACCGAGTACGAGTACGAGCATGAGGTTACCAACGAGGTTGATCACGAGGACCCTTCTTACGATCCGAACGACAACTCTTTAGGCAAGATGACCGAACCCCGATAACATTACTATCTTTGCCTATTGCTAGTAGTTCCGCTCTATAGTTTTGCCTCGATGGCCATGTCTATCTTGTCGGCCTCCTACTTGTAACCATGACCATGTTTAACCACCCTACCTATGCAAACCGTTGAATGGCTAAGTACGCTTCGCTCAGCCCCTCTTATAGCATTGCTAGTTCCAGGTGAAGATTGAAGATGCTTGCTTCATGTTGAAGTTTGTTGGGTTATATCACACTATATATAATGCTTAAAATGAAATCATCTATATATTGGCAAGGGTGGAAGGCTAAGCCTTTTGCTTGGTGATTTGTTCCACTCATGCCGTTAGGAACCGTTTAAACCGGTGTTATGTTCCTTGATTATGCGTTCCTAACACGGTTGGGGTGTATGGGACCCCCTCGATAAACCGCTAATTGCTAAGTCTTTTCCAGCAAGTCCCAACATTGGTACTATTTGCCTAATAACTAAATAAACTTGCATAGGGAGTAATTAACCCTCTTTCTTAATCAACAACCCCGGGCCAGTGCTCCACATGAGTGTTGGTCCGAAACGAGCAGACTGCGGGGCCGCCTTGGGGAAACCCGAGGTATCTGGCATACACCTGTAGGATGACTCATCCGGTCGTGTCCTGAGACTTAGATACGCGTGGCTAATATTAGGGTGTCGACACGCCGGGAGGATTTGTTGGATTAGCCTTACCTTAGTTCGGAGTATCTTGAGCACGGGATTCCGAGAATACTCGGGTCTTCCCACCTTGGAGTTGCGACTCCGCGGATCGTGGGCTTGTAATGGGTCAAGTTGGAACACCCCTGCAGGGTTATGAACTTTTGAAAGCCGTGCCCGCGGTTATGTGGCAGATGGGAGCTTGTTAATATCCGGTTGTAGATAACTTGACACAATGTTCCAATACACTACCAGCGTGTGTACCGTGACTGTCAATTTCCGAATAGGGATTCGGGAGTTGAACACGGTGGGGTTATGTCTGTTGAGCTTTAGCTAGGATCACTTCATGATCACCTCTCGACCGAGGCACTTCTCTTCTCGCTCTCATTCACGTAAGCTAGTGCTAGTGCTGCTGCAACCACTTATTCTTATTCTTTTCTTCAGCCTTATCCTCACCCAAGGTTTAAATAGTCTTGTTACCCGGGAACGGGATTGCTGAGTCCTCTGTGGCTCACAGTTACTTCACGACACCAGATGCAGGTCCAGTGGTGAGCTATCCAAGCGATGGCACCGAGCTAGACTGGGAGTATGACGAGGAGCGTAGTCGATACTATGTTCGTTATCCTGATGATCAGTAGTGGAGACTTCTACTAGGATTCGATCCGACCTGTGGATTTAAATTATGTTTGGTATCTTGTCATTTGGATTTTACCCTTAGAGGGCTGTGATGTTTTATTGAATGATGATTTGGACATGTATTGTATTTGTGTGACGTGGCGAGTGTAAGCCAACTATTTTATGTTTTCCATCCCCATCTTTTACATGAGTTGTGCAAAGATACCAGACTTGCGATCATTCCAGCATGGGGTTATGTCTCTAAGTTGTGCCTCGACACGTAGGAGATATAGTCCCATCCTGGGCATTACAGATGAAGTCTTTAAGCATAATCTCTAGTTCAGAAGTGGAGTTCTTGGTGCTAGGATAAGCATTGTTGTTCCCATAGGAATTAGAGGGGAACGGTCTAGGGTTGCTACCAAAATTACTCCTATAAGGATTGTTATTGAAATTGTTTCTAGAGATAAAGTTCACATCTAGTTGATCTTGAGCAATCAAAGAATTTAAAGGAACATCATGAGGATCAATAGAAGATTGCTTGGAAAGTAGAGACATGATCAAGTCAACCTTTTCATTTAGGGAGGAAATCTCCTCGACAGAGTTTACCTTCCTACCTGTTGGAGCGCGTTCGGTGTGCCATTGGGAATAATTGGTCATCATCTCGTCGAGAAGCTTCGTGGCATCACCAAGTGTAGTTGACATAAAGGTTCCTCCCGCGGCCAAATCTAACAAGTTCCGCGAGGTAAAGTTCAAGCCTGCATAAAAAGTTTGGATAACCATCCAAGTAGTCAAACCATGAGTAGGGCAGTTCTTGACAAGAGATTTCATGCGTTCCCAAGCTTGGGAAACGTGTTCATGATACGTCTCAAATGTATCTACTTTTCCAAACACTTTTGATATTGTTTTGACCTCATTCTTGCATGATTTGGACTAAACTAACCCGAACTGACGCTGTTTTCAGCAGAGCTACATGTATGGTTTATTTTTGTGCAGGAAAACAGATTTTTAGGAACCTCAGAAAAATCCACGAAAAATCACAGAAAATCCACGCACCCGAAGGAACCAGGAACCAGAAGTGGGGCCAGAGGGGGGCCAGGGGGTGCCCAGGAGCCCTGTGGGCGCGCCCCCCCGGGCCGCGCCGGGGGGCGCCTAGGTGGGCCCCACGCCCTCTGGTGCCCTACTTTACCCCGTATTTTTCCTCCCGACGCAAAAAAACCCCAGATCGGAAGTTCTTTCACAGTTTTTCGTCACGGAGCCGCAGCCGCCCTCTGTTCTTCCTCGGGAGGGCTAATATGGAGGCTGAATTGGCCTCCAGAGAGGGGAGATCATCGCCATCGTCAGCATCATCACCACTCCATCATCCCTCCATGACTTCTCCCTCCATGTGTGAGTAATTCCCCCGCTGTAGGCGAAGGGGATGGTAGGGATTGGATGAGTTAGATCATGTAATAGTTTATCAGATTGTTGGGGGCATGTTGCCTATCATCTACTATGGTGTTTATCATCTTTGCTTCAACTTGTTATTCTTAATGCTAGACACTTAGGGCCCGAGTGCCATGATTTCAGATCTGAACCATATGTGTTTGTATGAATATATTTGTGTTCGTGATCCTATCTATGAGTTGTTTGCACCTGTTACGGTTCGGAACCGGCGATCCCAAAAGTGACAGCTTGGGACACCAAAGGGGATGATCCGTAGTTTGAGGATTACATGTATCCATTGAGTTCATTGCTTTGTTCCGGTGCTCTTTGACAGGAGCACCTTAATATCCATAAGTTCCTTTTGGCCCCATTCGTAGCGGGATGGTAGGACAAAAGATGTTGTGCAAGTTCTTATTGCAAGCACGTACAACTACCTACGGGATACATGCCTAATGTTTGATATTTGCCTAGATGATCATTACTTTTCCGTGTGCCATGCCCCAAGTTAGAATCTATCTCATCCATGCAACGCCCAACCATCCATCTCCCTAGCCTACAGTGTTTTAAATCCTGCTTGTCACTAGTCGCTACTTTTGCTATTTACTTTGCTATCTACTGTTGTTATTTACTTTTGCTGTTTACTTTTACTATTACTATCATCACTATCATATCACCGTTACCACTTATCTTTTGTTGCAAGTAAGTGTATTTCAAGTGCGGTTGAATTGACAACTCAACTGTCAAAGCTTATAAATACTCTTTGGCTCCCCGTGTGTCGAATCAATAAATTGGGTTATTCTTACCCGCGAAGACTATCTCGATCCCTTACGGTTGAGGGTTATCAAGTACCGTTTTCTGGCGCCGTTGCCGGGGAGCATAGCAATATTTACAAGTCTACTTGAGGTATCCTACCTGCTGCACTTTATCTACTATGGGTAAGAAAGGAGACCCCAAGGTTCCGATCTTACTATCTACTACAAGAAGAGGTACTGCTCTGAGCACTAGTGCTACACTTGATTCACCTTCCGTTATGAGTAAGTTTGCCTCACCACCACCACATGATGCTCCTACTGAATCTGTTACTATGTCTGATACTCTTGATGATGCTTCTACTACTTATGATGATGATATTAGTTCGCTTTGTTATGCTCTTGAGAAACAAATTGCTGCTGCTGCTAAAAAGTCTGGAATTGAACTTCTTGTTACTCTTTACCCTATTGGTGAAACTTATGATTATCCTGAGTTGAGTAAACTTAAAGAGAGACTCCTTGATGACGATTACTATATACTAGATGAAGAATTATGCAGGGAACTGACAGAGTTTTCTGGCTCTGACCCTGAAGCTATTAAGAAACTGTTTGAAAAACACTCTCTGAAGAACAAAACCGTTCCTAATCCTGAGTTTGCTACATCTCCTATATGCATTGATGATACTGATTTTGATTTCTCTGTTGATCTTTCACTTATACCTATGGTTGAAGCTGACCCCTTTTATGGCAGAGAAAATGATGATGCTATTGCACACCTGACTAAACTCGGTGAGTTGGGTAGCCTGTTTACCACAGATGAGAAGATACGATACTTTTATGTGACCAAGCTTCTTCCTTTCTCCTTGAAGGAGGGTGCTAAAGCATGGTATGATTCACTTCCATGCGGTTCCATTAAGAGTCCTCAGGACTTAGCTCACTCTTTTGTTGATAAGTACTTTCCTGCTCACATGCAACATGCTGCTTTACAAAGAATTTATAACTTTAAACAGTTGCAGGATGAGTCCCTCCCTAAAGCTTGGGGGAGGTACTGCGGTCTGATTCGGGCTAGACCAGGGCATGACAGCCCTAAGAATGAATTAATCGATATATTCTATGCTGGTCTAACTGATGAATCCAGGTCCTATTTGGACAGTTGTGTTGGTTGTATTTTCAGGAAGAGAACACCGGACGATGCGGAAGATTTAATGGGCAGGATTGCCAAAAACCATGAAGATTGGTCCGTCCCTGAACCACCTCCACCAACGAAGAAGAGGGGCATGTTTGTTCTGAGCCCCGAGGATATGCGAGAAGCAAAGAAGTCTATTAAAGAGAAAGGTATTAAACCTGAAGACGTGAAGAATCTACCCCCTATTGAGAAGCTGTGTGAGCCTACTACTCACCCTCCTATGGTAGAGGTACACTCTCTTTTAGATTTCAACGCAAGTGACATCCCTCATGGTAAGCCTCCTGATCAATGTTTAGATGAGTTTGATAATTTTATTATGAAACAAAATCATTTTAATGAGAGGATAGAAAGTCAGTTGCATGATAATTCACTTGCTATCAAAAAACTGCTTGATGTTTTAGATAGAACAGTTAATGATGTTCAATGTCTTGTGAAGCATTTTCATATGGTTCAAACTCAGCTTGATCAAATTTCTAATGTGCAAAGAGATTTGCTTGCTAACAATGCCAAACAAGATAATTTGCAGGCTTTCGGGATTAAGACCCGAGGAGGAACTAAAACTCAAGATCCTCTTTATCCAGATGGGCATCCGAAGAGAATCGAGCAGGATTCTCAAATGCAGGAAGAAGAAATTGTTGGCTCTCCAAAGAAAAAGAAGAAACATAAGGAGACTGATAATTCTAATGATCCTGTTACAGATGAAGAACCAGCTATTGATCCCAACAGTGTATCTATCTCCGATGCTGAGACTGAAGACGGTGCTGAACCAGAAGGTAATAATAATGAGAAGAATGATCCACCTGAAGTTCGAGAAGAAGAAGCACCTGACAAACTTAAGAGGTACACTAAAGAAGACTTCATCGCAAGAAAACATGGGAAGGAAAGAGAACCAAGGGTACAGAAACCCATGCCCTTTCTAGGTAAGTCCATCAAATCTAAAGAAGAAGAGCATTATAATAAGTTTTGTGAGTGGATTAAACCTCTTTTTCTTCAGATACCTTTGACTGATGCTATTAAGTTACTTCCTTATTCAAAATATATGAAAGATATTGTAACTAATAAAAGAAAAGTTCCTAATGATGCAATATCTACTATGCTTGCTAACTATTCTTTCAGTGGAAAGATTCCTGAGAAGCGCGGTGATCCAGGTATACCCACCATTCCTTGCTCCATAAAGAATAATTATGTCAAAACTGCTTTATGTGATCTTGGAGCAGGAGTGAGTGTTATGCCTCTCTCTCTTTACGAGAGGCTTTGTTTAGAGAAACTAATTCCTACAGATATCTCCCTTCAGATGGCTGACAAGTCAACCGCTGTTCCGATAGGTATTTGTGAGGATGTTCCCGTAGAAGTTGCTAATTGTTTAATTCTTACTGATTTTGTTGTGCTTGACATTCCCGAGGATGGGAGCATGTCCATTATTCTTGGTAGACCTTTCCTTAACACCGCAGGTGCTATTATTGATTGCAATAAAGCGAAGGTTACCTTCCATGTGAATGATAAAGAACACACGGTATATTTTCCGAAGAAGACCGACAGGAGGCATGCCCTCAACTCTATAGAGAATATCGAGACCGTGAAGATTGGAGAATGGGATTGTCCACTACATGTGCCTCACAAATACAAAACAATCATGGTAGGGACAATGTCCATCAAGGTAAAGGTTCAGTGATTCTCCGTAGGAGGTGAGACTTTTTGCTCTATATATCGCCTGTTTGTTGGTAAGACTTGATCAACCTTATTAACAAATATGTTTTATATGGATAAAAAAGTTGAGCTTGTTATGTTTTCACTTGTTTTTAATTTTGTCCTACTTACTGTACCAAGTACTTATGTTTTTGAAACTTCACAATACTACGAACTGCTTCAAGTTTTCAGAAAGTTTCGCAGCTTTTTGAACTTCGAAAAATTTTCAACAGTGAAGTTTTCAGAAAAATTCCAGAAAAATTATAATAAAAATTTCCACGACGGGAGAGACCCAGAAAGTCCTGGGGCCAGCCAGGGGGGGCCACCAGTGGCCCAGGCGGCCAGCTGGCGCGGCCCAGCCCCTGGCCGCGCCCACAGGGCGCCTGGGCCCCACGGGACCCCCCCTCCAGGTACTTCTTCTTCCTTCCTCTCTCTCTTTCTCCAAAAACACGAGTTCTGCTGTTGTTCTTGTGTTCTTGCTGTTCTTGGAGGCGATTCTTCGATCTCTCTCTACAGCCCATCATTTGAGCTGAAATTTTGAGAAAATACTCCCTGGTATGTGACTCCTCCACCCCTCCAATTAGATTTTTGATTGGTGGCCTCATTTGTGAGTATTTAGTAGTTCTTAGTGCTGTAGAGATGAGCTTGCATGCATGTGTAGAAAGTTATTTTCCAAGTTTTGATGCAAGTTTATGCCTTGGGCAAGTGAGTTGAGTAGTTTGCCTTAGCTCACTTTGTTTTAATCCTCGTTTTTGTAAATTGTAAAACATTTCAGAAATGAGTTTGTTAGGAAGAGCAAAAGGGTGGCTTGAGAAGAGGAGGCCCGCACACTCCGATCGAGTTACTAGAGCCGCAACTTCACCATCGACTGCTAGGGTGAGCTATAATGAAGATCATGTGCCCCTGGAGTTGTTGGAAGACACAAGTCCAGCACGTGCGATGACGTTTCCATGTGATGAATTCATGGAAGCTGCGGGAATCAAGGATGAGTTTTATAATCTTTGTGCTAATGCAGGTTTGACACGACTCGTTGATAACCCTCAACCGTAAGGGATCGAGATAGTCTTCGCGAGTAAGAATAACCCAATTTATTGATTCGACACACGGGGAGCCAAAGAGTATTTATAAGCTTTAACAGTTGAGTTGTCAATTCAACCGCACCTGAAATATACTAACTTGCAACAAAAGATAAGTGGTAACAGTGATATGATAGTGATGATAGTAATAGTAAAAGTAAACAGCAAAAGTAAATAGTAGTAGTAAATGGCAGAAGTAGCAACTAGTGACAAGCAAGGTTTAAAATACTGTAGGCTAGGGAGATGGATGGTTGGGCGCTGCATGGATGAGATAGATTCTAACTTGGGGCACGACACACGGAAAAGTAATGATCATCTAGGCAAATATCAAACAGTAGGCATGTATCCCGTATGTAGTTGTATGTGCTTGCAATAAGAACTTGCACAACATCTTTTGTCCTACCATCCCGCTACGAACGGGGCCAAAAGGAACTAATGGATATTAAGGTGCTCCTGTCAAAGAGCACCAGAACAAAGCAATGAACTCAATGGATACATGTGATCCTCAAACTACGGACCATCCCCTTTGGTGTCCCAAGCTGTCACTTTTGGGATCGCCGGTTCCGAACCGTAACAGGTGCATACAACTCATAGATAGGATCAAGAACACAAATATATTCATGCAAACACATATGGTTCAGATCTGAAATCATGGCACTCGGGCCCTAAGTGTCAAGCATTAAGATTAACGAGTTGTAGCAAAGATGATAAACACCATACTAGATGATAGGCAACATGCCCCCAACAATCTGACGAACTATTACATGATCTAACTCATCCAATCCCTACCATCCCCTTCGCCTACAGCAAGGGAATTACTCACACATGAAAGGGGAAGTCATGGAGGGATGATGGAGTGGTGATGATGATGACGATGGCGACGATCTCCCCTCTCCGGAGGCCAAATCAGCCTCCAGATTAGCCCTCCCGAAGAAGAACAGAGGGTGGCGGCGGCTCCGCGACGAAAAACAGCGAAAGAACTTCCGATCTGGGGTTTTTGCGTTGGGAGGAAAAATACGGGCTAAAGTAGGGCACCAGGGGTTGTGGGCCCCACCCAGGCGCCCCCCCGGCGCGGCCCAGGGGGGGGGGGGGGGCGCCCACAGGGCGCCTGGGCACCCCCTGGCCCCCCACTGGCCCCACTTCTGGCATTTGGTTTCCTCGGGTGCGTGGATTTTTCGTGGATTTTTCTGAGATGCTTAAAAATCCGTTTTCCTGCACACAAATAAACCATACAGGAAGCTCTGCTGAAAACAACGTCAGTCCGGGTTAGTTTAGTCCAAATCATGCAAGAATGAGGTCAAAACAATGTCAAAAGTGTTTGGAAAAGTAGATACGTTTGAGACGTATCAACTCCCCCAAGCTTACCATATTGCTTGTCCTCAAGCAATTCAGTTCAACGAACTGGACGCGACAAAGAAAACTTTGACAAACTCTTTTGCTTCATTAGATGTATATAAGCATGTACTATGAAAAGAGTTCAGCAAGTATTAAAACAGTACTTATGAGAACAATGCAAGGAGCAATCCTTCTTTCAAGTGACCAGTCACAAGTAATCAAGAGTAAACAATATATTACCAAAAATCAAGACAAGATCATATTGCACATAGCTTGAGCATATTAAGGTGGTATCTCGCTAGCCTCCATGAGTGAAGCAAAACATAAATGCAGAGACACCTCCAGAGTTTTAAAGGATACTAGAACTAAGAATTTCAGAATAAATCATATCAACAAGTATGCAGAAGACAATGTAAAACTTTGGGACAATGCACATTACACTCAGAATGACAATTATGCTCTCTTAGTCAGTGCTTTGAAGAAAGAAGATGAGACTCTCGAACCGTGGCTTTTATTGGCAAAGTTGAAAACCCGTGATCGGAAACAAAAACTAAACATGTACCAGAGCTCTTGGTTTTAAAAATAGAAGTAAATATGTTTTTGAGAGGTGCATATTTCGTCAACGAATGCTACCAGATAACTCAATCACCTTTTAAGCTAGACAAGTCTCGAGGAACGGCTCCCGCATGAGGACGATCACATCCTCTTAATCTCCTTTGTTTATCACTGCCAAAGTTTTCTGATTTCTCATGAACAAAGCGTGAAAGAGGGTTCGTTTGTTATATTATCTTTTTGAGCCGGGCGCACTCAATGCCAGTTCCTTTTCATATTAGGGGTTTGCACATTATACATGCAATCCAGGGGTGAAACTTGTCCAACTTAAAGAGATCATGAATTAACTACTACTTCCTCATGAGCTAAAACATAGGCACAAAAAGAGAAATGCTTTTGATTAGTTTCGAGATGGTACATGAAAGTCTTTGTTAGGAATGGCAGGTAAATACCATATATAGGTAGGTATAGTGGACTCATATGGCATAACATGTTTAAAGGTTTTGGATGCACAAGCAGTCATTCCGCTTAGTACGGGTGGAGGTTTAGCAAAAGACTGGGAAGCGACCAACTAGAGAGCAATAACGGTCATAATCATGCAGAGCGACAAAGCAACATTGAATCAGGCATGAAAGTGATATAACTATTCTAAAACTCAAAGATCATCAAGGCAAAGTAGACTTTTTAGTCTTAAACATGTGTAAGCATGTGCCAAGTCAATCCAGAAATTCTCTAAAGGGAAATACCACCTTAGTATGCCAGACTATGAACAGCGCGATGCATATAGATCATTTCAATAACACGTTATGTACTCTAGTTATTCAGGACTAGCCACAAGGAAAGCATGAACCACTGAAAAAGCATTGTAAACATAGCATTATGTCGCTACAAGCTGGTCTCTAGATCATAAGTACATGCATATGTACAAAAGTAGAAACAGAAAGAGTTCATACCGGTCTTCCTTGTTGCTTCCTTTCAGTCGATCTTCGTCATTACTGCTTGTCACTTGCACGATCGAACGTAGGAAATATAATCAAATGCCATCACGGACTCGAGCTGATCTCTGAAAACAAAGCAAACTAAAGAGAGAAAGGAAATCTTTTTGAGTTTTTCAAAAGTTGAATAAAAAGCAAAAGAAAGAGAAAATCTTTTTGTTGTTTTTGCAAATAGAGGAATAAAGAAGAATGGGCAAAAACTTCGAAAAGATCAAAGCGAATAAAACGGATAATACAATGAAAAAGTGAGAAGGGCACGTACTCCCCCAAGCTTAGGCTTTTGGCCTAAGTTGGTAGCAGGTACTGCCCCCAGGAGCCTCCTGCTCCAGGGGTATGGTGGTGAGACCAAGGGTCGTAGAAGGATGATGGCGCGTACACCGAACTCCTCGGAGTCTCCCACGAGGGAGGTTCCGAGCGCCAAACAGAGGAAGACCCTTCACCAAAATCGGTGGCGGTCTCATCCTGAAAATGTGGTATCTCACCGTGCCTCTCCTCGTCGGGCACAACCCCCTCCATGGGGTTATGGAACTGATGCTGGACCATGAACTCATCGAACTGGACAACATCAAAGGACCATCCGTTCCTGCGAGAAAAATCAAACAAAAGAGGTGCAGGTAGACGGATCTCGCGTTCCGCGGTAGTTCCGAAACGCAAGATATAAACAAGGTTATCAAGCTCAGAACCCATGGTAACAAACTTATGCCTTTTCATAGCAGCAAGATCAAAGCTTAAATAAGTAAAAGGAGTATCATCAGGGTGTGGGGTGCCTCCAACATGCTCTAAGATAAGTGTGGCATAAATGCCACAATATAAGCCCCCCTTGTTACCGTTCATAGCAAGGCGTCGAGCAATTAAGGTACCCAGATTATAATCAGACCTCCCTGAGAGGGCTGCTGCCAGGATAGCGATATCCGGAGCAGAAATGCTGCTCGTGTTGTCACGAGCTAACACCCCTCTAGCAATATAATATGCAAAATACCTGAGGTGAGGAAACAAGATACTGGAGATCTTCGACCGATGAATATCCCTCGTACCCATGCTGCAGAGAGAGTTGATGACGGTTTTCAGCTCGGAGGGCTGAGTGGCCATCCTTGCCGTCCTCCCAACGTTCGGCACACCTATTACTTCACAAAAATTTCCCAGAGTCATGGTGATAAGATCATTATAAATTTTAAACTCAATAGCACCTGAATCAGGATTATATCTAAAACTGTTAATGAAACCGGAGGTGAGTTTCTGATACTGAGTAACACGGCTCGTGACGAGTCGTGTCAAACCTGCATTAGCACAAAGATTATAAAACTCATCCTTGATTCCCGCAGCTTCCATGAATTCATCACATGGAAATGTCATCGCACGTGCTGGACTTGTGTCTTCCAACAACTCCAGGGGCACATGATCTTCATTATAGCTCACCCTAGCAGTCGATGGTGAAGCTGCGGCTCTAGTGACTCGATCAGAGTGTGCGGGCCTCCTCTTCTCAAGCCACCCTTTTGCCCTTCCTAACAAACTCATTTCTGAATTTTTTTACAATTTACAAAAACGAGGATTAAAACAAAGTGAGCTAAGGCAAACTACTCAACTCACTTGCCCAAGGCATAAACTTGCATCAAAACTTGGAAAACAACTTTCTACACATGCATGCAAGCTCATCTCTACAGCACCAAGAACTACTAAATACTCACAAATGAGGCCACCAATCAAAAATCTAATTGGAGGGGTGGAGGAGTCACATACCAGGGAGTATTTGCTCAAAATTTCAGCTCAAATGATGGGCTGTAGAGAGAGATCGAAGAATCGCCCCCAAGAACAGCAAGAACAGCAAGAACAAGACCAGAACTCGGGTTTCTGGAAAAAGAGAGAGAGAGGGGAAGAAGAAGTACCTGGAGGGGGGTCCCGTGGGCCCCAGGCGCCCTGTGGGCGCGGACAGGGGCTGGGCCGCGCCAGCTAGCCGCCTGGGCCACTGGTGGCCCCCCCTGGCTGGCCCCAGGACTTTCTGGGTCTCTCCCGTTGTGGAAATTTTTAATATAATTTTTCTGGAATTTTTCTGGAAACTTCACTGTTGAAATTTTTTCGAAGTTCAAAAAGCTGCGAAACTCTCTGAAAACTTGAAGCAGTTAGTAGTATTGTGAAGCTTCAAAAACATAGATACTTGGTACAGCAAGTATGACAACACTAAAAACAAATAAAAACATAGAAAGCTCAACTTTTTGTCCATATAAAACACATTCACTAGTAAGGTTGATCAAGTCTTACCAACAAACAAGCGGTATATAGAACAAAAAGTCTCACCTCCTACGAAGTAATCACTGAACTTTTACCTTGATGGACATTGTCCCTACCATGATAGTTTTGTATTTGTGAGGCACATGTAGTGGACAGTCCCATTCTCCGATTTTCACGGTCTCGATATTCTCTATAGAGTTGAGGGCATGCCTCCTGTCGGTCTTCTTCGGAAAATATACCGTGTGTTCTTTATCATTCACATGAAAGGTAACCTTCCCTTTGTTGCAATCAATAACAGCACCTGCGGTGTTAAGAAAAGGTCTACCAAGAATAATGGACATGCTCCCATCCTCGGGCATGTCAAGCACAACAAAATCAGTAAGAATTAAACAATTAGCAACTTCAACTGGAACATCCTCACAAATACCTATCGGAACAGCGGTTGACTTGTCAGCCATCTGAAGGGAGATATCTGTAGGAATTAGTTTCTCTAAACAGAGCCTCTCGTAAAGAGAGAGAGGCATAACACTCACTCCCGCTCCAAGATCACACAAAGCAGTTTTGACATAATTATTCTTATGGAGCAAGGAATGGTGGGTATACCTGGATCACCGAGCTTCTCAGGAATCTTTCCACTGAAAGAATAGTTAGCAAGCATAGTAGATATTGCATCATTAGGAACTTTTGTTTTGTTAGTGACAATATCTTTCATATATTTTGAATAAGGAAGTAACTTAATAGCATCAGTCAAAGGAATTTGAAGAAAAAGAGGTTTAATCCATTCACAAAACTTATTGTAATGCTCTTCTTCTTTAGATTTGATGGACTTACCTGGAAAGGGCATGGGTTTCAGTACCCATGGTTCTTTCTCCTTCCCATGTTTTCTTGCGATGAAGTCTTCTTTAGTGTACCTCTTACGTTTATCAGGTGCTTCTTCTTCTCGAACTTCAGGCGGATCATTCTTCTCATTATCATTACCTTCAGGTTCAGCACCGTCTTCGGTCTCATCATCGGAAATAGATACACTGTTGGGATCAATAGCTGGCTCTTCATCTGCAATAGGATCATTAGAATTGTCAGTCTCTTTATGTTTCTTCTTCTTATTTGGAGAGACAACAATTTCTTCTTCCTGCATTTGAGAATCTTGCTCGATTCTCTTCGGATGTCCTTCTGGATAAAGAGGATCTTGAGTACTAGTTCCTCCTCTGGTCTTAATCCCAAAAGCCTGCAGTTTATCTTGTTTGGCATTGTTAGCAAGCAAATCTCTTTGCACATTAGAAATTTGATCGAGCTGAGTTTGAACCATATGAAAATGCTTCACAAGACATTGGACATCATTAACTGTTCTATCTAAAACACCAAGCAACTTTTTGATAGCAAGGGAATTATCATGCAACTGACTTTCTATCCTCTCATTAAAATGATTCTGTTTCATAATAAAATTATCAAACTCATCTAAACATTGATCAGGAGGCTTACCATGAGGGATGTCACTTGCGTTGAAATCTAAAAGAGAGTGTACCTCTACCATAGGAGGGTGAGTGGTAGGCTCACACAGCTTCTCAATAGGGGGTAGATTCTTCACGTCTTCAGCTCTAATACCTTTCTCTTTAATAGACTTCTTTGCTTCTCGCATATCCTCGGGGCTTAGAACAAACATGCCCCTCTTCTTTGTTGGTGGAGGTGGTTCAGGGACGGACCAATCTTCATGGTTTTTGGCAATCCTGCCCATTAGATCTTCCGCATCGTCCGGTGTTCTTTTCCTGAAAACACAACCAGCACAACTGTCCAAATAGGACCTAGATTCATCAGTTAGACCAGCATAGAATATATCAATTAATTCATTCTTAGGAATTTCATGTCCTGGTCTAGCCCGAATCAAACCGTAGTACCTCCCCCAAGCTTTAGGGAGGGACTCATCCTGCAACTGTTTAAAGTTGTAAATTCTTTGTAAAGCACCATGTTGCATGTGAGCAGGAAAGTACTTATCAACAAAAGAGTGAGCTAAGTCCTAAGGACTCTTAATAGAACCGCATGGGAGTGAATCATACCATGCTTTAGCACCTTCCTTCAAGGAGAAAGGAAGAAGCTTGGTCACATAAAAGTAGCGTATCTTCTCATCTGTGGTAAACAGGCTACCTAGCTCACCAAGTTTAGTTAGGTGTGCAATAGCATCATCATTTTCTCTGCCATAAAAGGGGTCAGCTTCAACCATAGGTATAAGTGAAAGATCAACAGAGAAATCAAAATCAGGATCATCAATGCATATAGGAGATGTAGCAAACTCAGGATTAGGAACGGTTTTGTTTTTCAAAGAGTGTTTTTCAAATATTTTCTTAATAGTTTCAGGGTCAGAGCCGGCAAACTCTGTCAGTTCCCTACATAAATCTTCATCAAGTATATAGTAATCATCATCAAGGAGCCTCTCCTGGAGTTTACTCAAATCAGGATAATCATAAGTTTCACCAATAGGGTAGCGAGTAACAGGAAGTTCAATTCCATATTTTTCAGCAGCAGCAGTAATTTGTTTCTCAAGAGCATAACCAAGCGAACTAATATCATCATCAAAAGTAGTAGAAGCATCATCAAGAGTATCAGACATAATAATAGATTCAGTAGGAGCATCATGTGGTGGTGGTGAGGCAAACTTACTCATAACAGAAGGTGAATCAAGAGTAGCACTAGTGCTCAGAGCAGTACCTCTTCTTGTAGTGGATAGTAAGATCAGGACCTTGGGGTCACCTTTCTTACCCATAGTGAATAAAGTGCAGCAGGTAGGATACCTCAAGTAGACTTGTAAATATTGCTATGCTCCCCGGCAACGGCGCCAGAAAACGGTACTTGATAACCCTCAACCGTAAGGGATCGAGATAGTCTTCGCGGGTAAGAATAACCCAATTTATTGATTCGACACACGGGGAGCCAAAGAGTATTTATAAGCTTTAACAGTTGAGTTGTCAATTCAACCGCACCTGAAATATACTAACTTGCAACAAAAGATAAGTGGTAACAGTGATATGATAGTGATGATAGTAATAGTAAAAGTAAACAGCAAAAGTAAATAGTAGTAGTAAATGGCAGAAGTAGCAACTAGTGGCAAGCAAGGTTTAAATACTGTAGGCTAGGGAGATGGATTGTTGGGCGCTGCATGGATGAGATAGATTCTAACTTGGGGCACGGCACACGGAAAAGTAATGATCATCTAGGCAAATATCAAACAGTAGGCATGTATCCCGTATGTAGTTGTACGTGCTTGCAATAAGAACTTGCACAACATCTTTTGTCCTACCATCCCGCTACGAACGGAGCCAAAAGGAACTAATGGATATTAAGGTGCTCCTGTCAAAGAGCACAGGAACAAAGCAATGAACTCAATGGATACATGTGATCCTCAAACTACGGACCATCCCCTTTGGTGTCCCAAGCTGTCACTTTTGGGATCGCCGGTTCCGAACCGTAACAGGTGCATACAACTCATAGATAGGATCAAGAACACAAATATATTCATGCAAACACATATGGTTCAGATCTGAAATCATGGCACTCGGGCCCTAAGTGTCAAGCATTAAGAATAACAAGTTGCAGCAAAGATGATAAACACCATACTAGATGATAGGCAACATGCCCCCAACAATCTGACGAACTATTACATGATCTAACTCATCCAATCCCTACCATCCCCTTCGCCTACAGCAAGGGAATTACTCACACATGAAGGGGGAAGTCATGGAGGGATGATGGAGTGGTGATGATGATGACGATGGCGACGATCTCCCCTCTCCGCAGGCCAAATCAGCCTCCAGATTAGCCCTCCCGAAGAAGAACAGAGGGTGGCGGCGGCTCCGCGACGAAAAACAGCGAAAGAACTTCCGATCTGGGGTTTTTGCGTCGGGAGGGAAAATACGGGCTAAAGTAGGGCACCAGGTGGTGTGGGCCCCACCCAGGCGCCCCCCCGGCGCGGCCCAGGGGGGGGGGGCGCCCACAGGGCGCCTGGGCACCCCCTGGCCCCCCTCTGGCCCCACTTCTGGCATTTGGTTTCCTCGGGTGCGTGGATTTTTCGTGATTTTCCGTGGATTTTTCTGAGATGCTTAAAAATCCGTTTTCCTGCACACAAATGAACCATACAGGCAACTCTGCTGAAAACAGCGTCAGTCCGGGTTAGTTTAGTCCAAATCATGCAAGAATGAGGTCAAAACAATGTCAAAAGTGTTTGGAAAAGTAGATACGTTTGAGACGTATCACTCGTCACGAGCCATGTTACTCAGTATCAAAAACTCACCTCCAATTTCATTAACAGTTTTAGATATAATCCTGATTCAGGTGCTATTGAGTTTAAAATTTATAATGATCTTATCACCATGACTTTTGGAAATTTTTGTGAAATAATAGGTGTGCCGAACGTTGGGTGGACGGCTAGGATGGCCACTCAGCCCTCCGAGCTGAAAACCGTCATCAACTCTCTCTGCAGCATGGATACGAGGGATATTCATTGGTCGAAGATCTCCAGCATCTTATTTCCTCACCTCAGGTATTTTGCATATTATATTGCTAGAGGGGTGTTAGCTCGTGACAACACGGGCAGCATTTCTGCTCCGGATATTGCTATCCTGGCAGCAGCCCTCTCCGGGAGGTCTGATTATAATCTGGGTACCTTAATTGCTCGACGCCTTGCTATGAACGGTAACAAGGGGGACTTATATGGTGGCATTTACGCCACACTTATCTTAGAGCATCTTGGAGGCACCCCACACCCTGATGATACTCCTTTTACTTATTTAAGCTTTGATCTTGCTGCTATGAAAAGGCATAAGTTTGTTACCATGGGTTCTGAACTTAATAATCTTATCTATATCTTGCGTTTTGGAACTGCCGCGGAACGCGAGATCCGTCTACCTGCACCTCTTTTGTTTGATTTTCTCGCAGGAACGGATGGTCCTTTGATGTTGTTCAGTTCGATGAGTGCATGGTCCAGCATCAGTTTCATAACCCTATGGAGGGGGTTGTGCCAGACGAGGAAAGGCACGGTGAGATACCACATTTTCAGGAAGAGACCGCCACCGAGTTTGGTGAAGGGTCTTCCTCTGTTTGGCGTTCGGAGCCTTCCTCGTGGGAGACTCCGAGGAGTTCGGTGTATGCGCCAGCATCCTTCTACGACCCGTGGACTCACCACCATACCCCTAGAGCAGGAGGCTCCTGGGGGCAGTAGCTGCTACCAACTTAGGCCAAAAGCCTAAGCTTGGGGGAGTATGTGCCCTTCTCACTTTTCCATTGTATTATCCATTTTATTCACTTTGATCTTTTCAAAGTTTTTGCCCATTCTTCTTTATTTCTCTCTTTGCAAAAACAACAAAAAGATTTTCTCTTTCTTTTGCTTTTTATTCAACCTTTGAAAAAACCAAAAAGATTTCCTTTCTCTCTTTAGTTTGCTTTGTTTTCAGAGATCAACTCGAGTCCGTGATGGCATTTGATTATATTTCCTACGTTCGATCGTGCAAGTGACAAGCAGTAATGACGAAGATCGACTGAAAGGAAGCAACAAGGAAGACCGGTATGAACTCTTATTGTTTCTACTTTTGTACATATGCCTGTACTTATGATCTAGAGACCAGCTTGTAGCGACATAGTGCTATGTTTACAATGCTCTTCCAGTGGTTCATGCTTTCCTTGTGGCTAGTCCCGAATAACTAGAGTATATAATGTGTTATTGAAATGATCTACATGCATTGCACTGTTCATAGTCTGGTATACTAAGGTGGTATTTCCCTTTAGAGAATTTTTGGATTGACTTGGCACATGCTTACACATGTTAAGACTAAAAAGTCTACTTTGCCTTGATGATCTTTGAATTTTAGAATAGTTATATCACTTTCATGCCCGATTCAATGTTGCTTTGTCGCTCTGCATGATTATGACCGTTATTGCTCTCTAGTTGGTCGCTTCCCAGTCTTTTGCTAAAACCTCCACCTGTACTAAGCGGAATGACTGCTTGTGCATTCAAACCCTTTAAACCAGTTATGCCATATGAGTCCACTATACCTTCCTATACATGGTATTTACCTGCCATTCCTAACGAAGACTTTCGTGTACCATCTCGAAATTATTCAAAAGCAATTCTCTTTTTGTGCCTATGTTTTAGCTCATGAGGAATTAGTAGTTAATTCATGATCTTTTTAAGTTGGACAAGTTTCACCCCTGGATTGCATGTATAATGTGCAAACCCCTAATACGAGAAGGAACTGGCATTGAGTGCGCCCGGCTCAAAAAGATAATATAACAAACAAACCCTCCTTCACGCTTTGTTCATGAGAAATCAGAAAACTTTGGCAGTGATAAACAAAGGAGATTAAGAGGATGTGATCGTCCTCATGCGGGAGCCGTTCCTCGAGACTTGTCCACTTCTCAAAACATGTTTACTTCTGTTTTTAAAACCAAGAGCTCTGGTACATGTTTAGTTTTTGTTTCCGACCACGGGTTTTCAACCTTGCCAATAAAAGCCACGGCTCGAGAGTCTCACCTTCTTTCTTCAAAGCACTAACTAGGAGAGCATAATTGTCATTCTGAGTGTAATGTGCATTGTCCCAAAGTATTACATTGTCTTCTGCATACTTGCGATATGATTTATTCTGAAATTCTTAGTTCTAGTCTCCTTTAAAACTCTGGAGGAGTCTCTGCATTTATGTTTTGCTTCACTCATGGAGGCTAGCGAGATACCACCCTAATATACTCAAGCTATGTGCAATGTAATCTTGTCTTGATTTTCAGTAATATATTATTTACTTTTAAGTATTTGTGACTAGTCATTTGAAAGAAGGATTGCTCCTTGCATTGTCCTCATAGTACTGTTTCAATACTTGCTAAACTCTTTTCGTAGTACATGCTTATATACATCTAATGAAGCAAAAGAGTTTGTCAAAGTTTTCTTTGTCGCGTCCAGTTCGTTGAACTGAATTGCTTGAGGACAAGCAATATGCTAAGCTTGGGGGAGTTGATACGTCTCAAACGTATCTACTTTTCCAAACACTTTTGATATTGTTTTGACCTCATTCTTGCATGATTTGGACTAAACTAACCCGGACTGACGCTGTTTTCAGCAGAGCTGCCTGTATGGTTTATTTGCGTGCAGGAAAACGGATTTTTAGGAACCTCAGAAAAATCCACGAAAAATCACAGAAAATCCACGCACCCGAAGGAACCAGGAACCAGAAGTGGGGCCAGAGGGGGGCCAGGGGGTGCCCAGGCGCCCTGTGGGCGCGCCCGCCCTGGGCCGCACCGGGGGGCGCCTGGGTGGGCCCCACGCCCTCTGGTGCCCTACTTTACCCCGTATTTTTCCTCCCGACGCAAAAAAACCCCAGATCGGAAGTTCTTTCGCAGTTTTTCGTCGCGGAGCCGCCGCCACCCTCTGTTCTTCCTCGGGAGGGCTAATCTGGAGGCAGAATTGGCCTCCGGAGAGGGGAGATCGTCGCCATCGTCATCATCATCACCACTCCATCATCCCTCGATGACTTCTCCCTCCATGTGTGAGTAATTCCCCCGCTGTAGGCGAAGGGGATGGTAGGGATTGGATGAGTTAGATCATGTAATAGTTTATTAGATTGTTGGGGGCATGTTGCCTATCATCTACTATGGTGTTTATCATCTTTGCTTCAACTTGTTATTCTTAATGCTTGACACTTAGGGCCCGAGTGCCATGATTTCAGATCTGAACCATATGTGTTTGTATGAATATATTTGTGTTCATGATCCTATCTATGAGTTGTTTGCACCTGTTACGGTTCGGAACCGGCGATCCCAAAAGTGACAGCTTGGGACACCAAAGGGGATGATCCGTAGTTTGAGGATTACATGTATCCATTGAGTTCATTTCTTTGTTCCGGTGCTCTTTGACAGGAGCACCTTAATATCCATAAGTTCCTTTTGGCCCCGTTCGTAGCGGGATGGTAGGACAAAAGATGTTGTGCAAGTTCTTATTGCAAGCACGTACAACTACCTACGGGATACATGCCTAATGTTTGATATTTGCCTAGATGATCATTACTTTTCCGTGTGCCGTGCCCCAAGTTAGAATCTATCTCATCCATGCAACGCCCAACCATCCATCTCCCTAGCCTACAGTGTTTTAAATCCTGCTTGTCACTAGTCGCTACTTTTGCTATTTACTTTGCTATCTACTGTTGTTATTTACTTTTGCTGTTTACTTTTATTATTATTATCATCACTATCATATCACCGTTACCACTTATCTTTTGTTGCAAGTAAGTATATTTCAGGTGCGGTTGAATTGACAACTCAACTGTCAAAGCTTATAAATACTCTTTGGCTCCCCGTGTGTCGAATCAATAAATTGGGTTATTCTTACCCGCGAAGACTATCTCGATCCCTTACGGTTGAGGGTTATCAGTTCATTATCCAATTGTTTAAAATTCATCATGTTACTCCTTAATTGGATAATTTTAGCAGGGGGATAGTACTTCCCAATAAAGGCATCCTGGCACTTGTCCCAAGAATCTATACTATTCCTAGGCAAGGATTGAAACCATATTTTAGCTCCTCCTCTCAAGGAGAAAGGAAAAAGCTTAAGCTTAACAATATCACCATCTACTTCTTTGTACTTTTACATATCACAGAGCTCAACAAAATTATTTAAGTGCAAAGCAGCATCATCTCCAGCACCGGGGAATTGATCTTTCATAACTAGGTTTAGCAAAGCAGGTTTAATCTCATAAGAAGGTGCTGAAGTGGCAGGTGTAGCAATAGGCATGCAGATAAAGTCACTGTTGTTATGACTAGTGAAGTCACACAACTTGGTGTTCTCGGTGGAACCCATAGCAGCAGCAAGCAAGATAACTTTTTTTTGTGATTTTTGGTAAGGGACACTAAAGCAAAAACTGAAAGGTAAACTAACAAGACTAAAAAGCAAAGATAAAAGATAGCGTGCAACTCCCCTATCTTGAAGAGTGGAGTCTGAAAGTGCAACTAATCCCCGGGTGGTTTTGGCAATTAATAACAACATATATATCATTGAACTAATAGTTACTTGAGAATCATTTCAGAGAAGTTCAGTGATATGGGTATGGCAATGACTGAAGAAGCGGACCCCTCAAAATGCTAAGGCAAGCATTGGCAAAAGCTCAAGACTCCATTTTTGGTTTAGTGATCCAAGATCACATTGAGTCCATAGGAAAAGCCAATACTATTAAAAGGGGATGAGGTTGTGTTGATGATCTGGTTGCTCAAGTGCTTAGTGATATATCTCCTTCAACTATCAGCAACTTTCACTACTATACACACCCATAAGTAATCTCGGACAAACCGATTTTCCAAACTCAGTCCCACCGAGATGAACCACCTCAGCCATAAGCCAAACCCTAGAAAAATCGGTCAATCCGAGTTTGAGTTCGGTCTCACCATAATACGGGCTGCCAAGCTTCTGTAACCGTTTGACATCATTTCGGAATAACCGAGTTGGTGATTTCGGTCTCACCGAAATTGGCAAGTTCCTGTCTTGACTCAAATCGGACAAACCGAGATGGTATTTTCGGTCCCACCGAAAACCCCAACGTTCACTATATTTGAACTTTCGGTCAGACCGAGTTGTCCACTTCGGTCTCACCGAGATTGCTCAATTATGTGTGTAACGGTTGGATTTTGTGTGGAGGCTATATATACCCCTCCACCCCCTCTTCATTCGTGAAGAGAGCCATCAGAAAGAACTACCACTCCTACCTTACACTTTCTGAGAAGAGAACTACCTACCCTTGTGTTGAGATCAAGTTGCTCCATTCCTACCATATGAAACTTGATTTCTAACCTTCCCAAGTTGCTTTCCACTCAATCCTTTCTTCCACCACAGCCATATCAGTGAGGAGAGTTGAGTGTTGGGGAGATTATCTTTTGAAGCACAAGAGCAAGGAGTTCATCATCATCTACAACATCTATTACCTTTTGGAGGGTGGTGCCTCCTAGATTGGTTAGGTGTCGCTTGGGAGCCTCCGTCATCGAGATGTGGAGTTGAACCAAGAAGTTTGTAAGGGCAAGGAGATCGCCTACTTCGTGAAGATCTACCCCGAGTAAGGCTAGCCCTCCGTGGGCGTAGGCCATGATGGAATAGACAAGGTTGCTTCTTCGTGGACCCTTCGTGGGTGGAGCCCTCCGTGGACTCGCGCAGCCGTTACCCTCCGTGGGTTGAAGTCTCCATCAACGTGGATGTACGATAGCACCACCTATCGGAACCACGGGAAAAATCATTGCGTCTCCAAATTGCGTTTGATCTTCTCCACCTCTCTTTACTACATGTGCAATTTACTTTCCGCTGCTTATACTCTAGAATTGCATGTGTAGGGTGATGCTTGACTTGATCATAATTGTGAATCTGCCAAAAACTGTTCTTGATCAAAAGGCAGAATTTTTATATTTACAAGTAGTCTAATCACCCCCCCTCTAGACATACTTTCAATCCTACAAGTGGTATCAGAGCTTTGGTCTCCATTGTTTTGGTTTCCATTGCATTGGACTCCATAAGCTTGGTTTCACAACCTCGGAGAGTATGGCGTCTAGTGAGGGTAATTATCGTAGAGGTCCTTACTTTGATGGTACAAATTTTGCTAGTTGGAAGCATAAAATGAAAATGCATATCCTTGGTCATAACCCAGCCGCATGGGGCATTATTTGTGTTGGTATGCAAGGTGAATTCTTCGAGGAAGGAAAAGTTCCGGATCGCGAAGCTACACCGGAAGAGTTGCGGATGTTGCAAGACAATGCTCAAGCTTGTGACATTCTCTTCAATGCTTTGTGTCCCGAGGAGTTCAACAAAATCAGCCGTCTTGAGAATGCTAAAGAGATTTGGGATACTTTGGTTGAAATGCACGAAGGTACCGAGTCTGTGAAGGAATCAAAGCTAGATATTCTTCAAGGTCAACTTGACAAGTTCAAGATGAAGGATGGTGAAGGAGTCGCTGAAATGTACTCTAGGCTTGCTCTCATCACAAATGAGATTGCCGGCTTAGGAAGCGAAGAAATGACCGACCGATTCATCATTAAGAAGATTCTCAGAGCTTTGGATGGAAAGTATGACACCGTGTGCACTTTGATCCAAATGATGCCAAACTACAAGACTCTCAAGCCAACTGAAGTCATTGGAAGAATTGTTGCTCATGAGATGACACTTAAGGATAAGGAAGAGCTTCACAACAAGTCAAGTGGTGCTTACAAAGCTACAAGTGATGCTCCCACAACCTCAAGTGACAAGTTAATTTCCAATGAAGAGATAAGCCTAATGGTTAAGAACTTCAACAAATTCTACAAGAATAGAGGCAAAGAGAGAAGCTCAAAGTCTAGATCATATGATGAAAAGAGATCTTCTAGTCATGATCGAAACTGCTACAATTGTGGAAGACCCGGACACTACTCAAATGAGTGTACGGCTCCCCACAAGAGAAGAGAAGAATCTCCCAGAAGAAGATCAAGAGATGAGTCACCTCGGAGAGAGAGAAGGAGTAGAGATGATCGTTATGAACGAAGACCCTCTCGGAGAAGCAAGGATTCGGAGAGGAAAGACAAGTCATCAAGGAGCTACACAAGAAGAAGACATCAAGCTCATGTAGGTGAATGGGTCTCCGGCTCCGACTCCGACAATCAATCCGATGGAAGCTATCACTCCGACTCCGACTACAGTTAAGATGAAGGTGTTGCCGGTCTTGCTCTCGTATCCTCCAACTCCAACTCCTACGACTTATTTGATTCACCCAATGAGGGAATTGGAAGATGCTTCATGGCTGAAGGCCCCAAGGTATCACACCCTGAATTCATTGACTTCAATAGTGATGAGGATGACTTGCTTCGTGAAGATGAGCTCTTGCATGATAAATCTAGTGAGCTTAGTAACGATGAAAATGCTAGTAGTCTTTATAGTCGAGAAGAGTCGAATGACAATGCTATGAAGGAGATTGAGCGTCTAACTAAAGAACTAAACACTCTTAAGTTAGCTCATGAAACAACTCAAGAAGATCATAGAGAGCTCCTAAGATCTCATGAGAAGCTACGCTTCGAGAAGCTCACTCTAGAGCAAGAACATGAGTTTCTAAAAGCGATCAATGACGATCTTCGAAAGAAGAGTTCTTCATATCTTGCCAAACGACTTCTCTTGTCTAATTTCTTGCCACCTATTAAGACTAAGCATGACAAGCATAAGAAAAATTCTTCCTCTAGTAGTAACAATAACCATGTTAAATCCAATACTGTTGCTTCTAGTAGTTCTCTTGATTCCACTAACAATGTTTCAAGCCAAGTTACACTTGAGCAAGAAAATAGCTTATTGAAGGAAATCATAGAGAAAGGTGTCTACAAGAGTCTTGCCGGAAGCAAGAACTTTGAGGAAATTGTTCGCAAACAAGGAAGGCACCGGAAGAATCAAGGGATTGGTTTTGAGCGAAAGTTCAACGCCGAAGGAGTTGAGTGGGAAGAAGGTCAATACCCTACTCCACAGTTTGTTTCTCAAAAGGAGAAGTATGATCCTACTTCTTCCAATGTGGAACAAGCTCAAGATGACCTTCCACCACAAGACCACAAGCTAAAAGCCAAGGACAAGCTTCAAGAGGAGATTGATGCATTCATTGAAGCACCTCAAGCCATGGTCAAGTGGGTTCCCAAGGACACGTCAAGTTCTACTTCGTCAAGCTCAACTACAACCCCAAGGATTCCCATCAAGATGATGTGGATCCCGAAGAAGAAGAACTAGAAAGTTCTTGAGGGTGACTCCGCCAACATACTTCACTCACATTCATTTTGGCAACTTGTGCAATCAACTTCCACATCATGCACTAGTTCATGGAGTCACAAACCCTCTTGTTGGTAAGTCAAGGGACAAGGTAATCATTGCTTTCATGGACATCATCTATTGTGAACTTCAATCTATGTCTATGGATATCCTCGTTTGTTCCTCGTGGGACTAACCCATGTAGGTATTGAAAGTGCCCTAATCCAAAAGGATAGCTCCCAACTCTTGATGATCTACATCAACATTGAGCATCCACATCTTCAACATCTACATGAAGTCTTCTACGACAACCCAAGGTTAGTTTGACCCTTTAAAAGGGGTTCTCACATCTAGGGGGAGCTTTGCTCTAAAAATTGAGCTAAAGCATCTCCAAATGATGTGAACACATCAATGCTTTATGTAAAAGTGGTAACCCCACTTGTGCTTAAACGATGAGTATGACCTATGATCAAATGTTCTCATTTGGCTCCTATGTCAAAATACTCATATATAGATGACCTAGTCATCGACAAATTGTGTGCTAGTAGCTAGAGTTTTGGTTGTGCATGTTTGACACATATTTCATTTGCTATCTTATTGTGTGAGCATGTTGAATGCATGATTTTATCCATTCGAGGACATCCATTTGTTGTTTTGGTTGTTTTGATTTTTTCTGGCCAAATGGATGGACAAGAATGCCTAAGTACCTCCCCTAGCTATCTATGCTTTCTTGTCTCAAATTCTATTCATGCTTATATGACAAACTTTGAACAAGTCATTTTCGGACCCTCCGAGTGAGGAGCACTCGGAGCCACCGATCCGTCTAAGGCTGACTTCCAAAACCTTCTAAGTAAATTTCGGTCAGACCAACTTCTCCCACTCGGTCAAACCGAAATCACTTAGACTGGTCTAGGTTTCATCTCGGTGAAACCGAGTTCTAAATCTCGGCGTGACCGATATGCGTAACTGCACAGCAGTTATCCATCTCGGTGTCATCGAATTTTTCAACTCGGTCCCACCGACAAGAAGGGGATATAAATACTGAGGGCAGCGCGCGATTATTCCTTCAAACGTTTTCGCCTTCAAGTCCCCTGCTGCCGTCGCCCTGATCTCCGGATCGTCGCCATCGTCGCCTGTGCGCCCTCGCCGCAGGTCTCCGCCGCCGTCAACGGTCTTCTCCTCCGCGCCGTTGCCTCCGTAGAGGGACTCCACCAAGTTAGGGTGAGTCTCGATCCCTCTCGTGCTCCCCATCTGATTCATTGCACGTTTGGTTTGCCCTGTATCTAGCCACGATTGAAAAATTCCTTAACACCAGATCGGTTCTAGTTTCGAGTAAAATTCTTAGGTTCAGGTTTCCACGGAACACATCTCGGTGAAACCGGTTTTAAATTTTTGGTGTGACCGATTTGGCCTCTGGCCATTGCACTGCACTTTCGGTCTAACCGAGTTGTGCAAATCGGTGTGACCGAAGTAGAGTTTTAGTGAAACCCTAGTTTATCGGCAGGACCGAAACCCATTTCGGTCCAACCGAAAGTGGTGTGTAAGTTTCTGTTATACACTTCGGATTCACCGAAACTAAAAATCGGTTTGACCGAAATGCATTCTGTGAAAACTTAAAACTAAGATTTGAACTCATTTTTTTTGCAAAAACCTCTGCAGTTTGTGATAACTCTTCTACTCTGCCTATACCTTATCTTTTCACAGGTTGTCAGCCATGTCAGATGCCAGTGACAGCCAGAACAGGTCAGAGTCACCTTTTGCAGAGATTCCTGAGGCAGATACTAGTCCTGAGGCTAGTAGCCCTATTGATGATGGTGAGAGGAGTACACCTAGTGGCTTGCCTCCTGCAGCCACCAGAACCAGAAAGGAGAGGAACTCAGATGATGAGGATTCTGATTTTGTCACTGAAGAAGAAGCGTCCTCCAAGCCCAAGAGAAAGGTTGTTGCCAAAGAGCAACAAGGGCAGCAGTCAAAGAAAGGCACCAGCAAGGTCAAGCAATCAGCTGTTGCCAAGAAGCTGAACTTGGGAGAGCCAGCCCCAAGTAAAGTGAAGAAAACTTCCAAGAGGAAGAGGGTAGTGTATGCTGAACCTCATGCAGATGTAGCAGTGGATTCCTAAGAAGAACCATGATTCCATGAAGAACATGTACAAGGAGATCCCAGCAGCAGATTTGGAAGGGTGGAAGCTTGGCTCAGTGTACTATCTCCAGACAGGTCTACCTACCACTAACACTATTCTGAGGCATACCTTGATGCCCAAGTCTGGAGATCATCGCATGATCAGAGGCTATTCTATCAACATGCTGCACATACTTGATGAGAAGGCACCTTTCAAGGTGATGGACTTAATGGTAGAGACCATTAAGAGGACTACAGCTGACCAGAAGAGGTCATGTGGATTTGCCCCACAGATTCAGATGCTTATCAATGCCAAGTTTGGCACGGGCAAATTCATGTTGGATAGGAAGCACTTACCACTGCAGCCAGAGCATGAAGATAATGTTGTTGTGATGGACGAGGAGGACCCAACTTCGGTTGAAGGTCAAGCCAAGATTGAAGCTGCTAGGAAAGCCAAAGCTGATAAAGAGGCAGCAGCAGCAGCAGCAGCTAAACCAAAGAGCTTCGGAGAGCAGATTCTTGAAGCTACCCAAAGGATTGAACAACGCCTAGCCAGCATTGAACAATCTCAAGAGAGCCTAGAGAGGATTGTTGACGAGAAGGTCCACGCTCTGGACGTGAAGCTGACTGAACTTCAGGTGACCGTCAACAAGCTTGAGGCAGACATGGAGGAAGCAAGGCAGGACAGGGCAGAGCTCGTGCAGGATGATCTAGTCCAGGACTCTCATCGCCAGACTGTTCCGGTTCCCAGAGGATCCCGATCAGCTGCTATCCCAGTGACTGACTCCAGGACTACCACTTCAGCACCTCCTACAGCTCCAGCAGTCACTCCAGCCACAGCTCCAGTATCCACTCCTCCAGCACAGACATCGGCTGAAGTCTTCGCCGATGCCGTCATATCTACTCCGACATCTACCCAGACGGGAGCCGCCAGCAGAGCCCACAGTGACGTTTAGCTCTATGCTTTTTCGAACTTTTTGGTAACTTGTTGCCAAAGGGGGAGAAATTGTATAGATCATAGGGCTTCGAGAGAGAGAGTGCTCTTTCGTTCTTTTGCCGGTTTTCTTTGAGATACTTTTGGTTCTTTTGGTTCTTGAAACTTTCAGTGTGCTTGATACTACGTTTGATGCTACCTTAATGAGTGCTTGGTCGTACTATGCTTTAATGTGTGCTTAATGCTTATCATATGCTATTTCTATCTTGTATGACTATTTTACTCATGTCTTGGTGATTGGGTGCATGTCTTTCATTCTTATCATTTTGTGCGCTCCACCAAGATGTATGTGACATGGAAGAGTAACCCATAATCCTAATCGATTGTGCATTTGCATTCAAACGCAAATTTTAAATAATGCACAAATTTAGGGGGAGCTCTTGTTTATCACATACTTCTCAAAGCGACGATATTATTCATTGTTTATATCTTTTGTCGAAGCTTTGATCTATATGTTGTCATCAATTACCAAAAAGGGGGAGATTGAAAGTGCAACTAATCCCCGGGTGGTTTTGGCAATTAATAACAACATATATATCATTGAACTAATAGTTACTTGAGAATCATTTCAGAGAAGTTCAGTGATATGGGTATGGCAATGACTGAAGAAGTGGACCCCTCAAAATGCTAAGGCAAGCATTGGCAAAAGCTCAAGACTCCATTTTTGGTTTAGTGATCCAAGATCACATTGAGTCCATAGGAAAAGCCAATACTATTAAAAGGGGATGAGGTTGTGTTGATGATCTGGTTGCTCAAGTGCTTAGTGATATATCTCCTTCAACTATCAGCAACTTTCACTACTATACACACTCATAAGTAATCTCGGACAAACCGATTTTCCAAACTCAGTCCCACCGAGATGAACCACCTCAGCCATAAGCCAAACCCTAGAAAAATCGGTCAATCCGAGTTTGAGTTCGGTCTCACCGAAATACGGGCTGCCAAGCTTCTGTAACCGTTTGACATCATTTCGGAATAACCGAGTTGGTGATTTCGGTCTCACCGAAATTGGCAAGTTCCTGTCTTGACTCAAATCAGACAAACCGAGATGGTATTTTCGGTCCCACCGAAAACCCCAACGTTCACTATATTTGAACTTTCGGTCAGACCGAGTTGTCCACTTCGGTCTCACCGAGATTGCTCAATTATGTGTGTAACGGTTGGATTTTGTGTGGAGGCTATATATACCCCTCCACCCCTCTTCATTCGTGAAGAGAGCAGTCAGAAAGAACTACCACTCCTGCCTTACACTTTCTGAGAAGAGAACTACCTACCCTTGTGTTGAGATCAAGTTGCTCCATTCCTACCATATGAAACTTGATTTCTAACCTTCCCAAGTTGCTTTCCACTCAATCCTTTCTTCCACCACAGCCATATCAGTGAGGAGAGTTGAGTGTTGGGGAGATTATCTTTTGAAGCACAAGAGCAAGGAGTTCATCATCATCTACAACATCTATTACCTTTTGGAGGGTGGTGCCTCCTAGATTGGTTAGGTGTCGCTTGGGAGCCTCCGTCATCGAGATGTGGAGTTGAACCAAGAAGTTTGTAAGGGCAAGGAGATCGCCTACTTCGTGAAGATCTACCCCGAGTAAGGCTAGCCCTCCGTGGGCATAGGCCATGATGGAATAGACAAGGTTGCTTCTTCGTGGACCCTTCGTGGGTGGAGCCCTCCGTGGACTCGCGCAGCCGTTACCCTTCGTGGGTTGAAGTCTCCATCAACGTGGATGTACGATAGCACCACCTATCGGAACCACGGGAAAAATCATTGCGTCTCCAAATTGCGTTTGATCTTCTCCACCTCTCTTTATTACATGTGCAATTTACTTTCCGCTGCTTATACTCTAGAATTGCATGTGTAGGGTGATGCTTGACTTGATCATAATTGTGAATCTGCCAAAAACTGTTCTTGATCAAAAGGCAGAATTTTTATATTTACAAGTAGTCTAATCACCCCCCCTCTAGACATACTTTCGATCCTACAGAGTCCCCGGCAACGGCGCCAGAAACTTGCTTGATGGCTTCTCGCCCCTCGTTGGTTACCCCAAGTGGAAGGTTGAGATGTAGCGTAGCGGCAAATTTCCCTTGGCAAAGATACCAAGGATCGAATCCCGTGAGACTCCGAGGGTCGACAAGTAGGTGTCAACGGCGCCAGAAACTTAGCGGTTGACGGGACCTGCACACAGATACAGATAACTTTGCTCCCAACGAGTACAGAGAGGTTGTCAATCCCTCCGGCCTTGTTGTTTACAAAGGATCAAACACAAGAGATAATAATGATAGCTATGACTGCAACTAGGAAATAAAAACAGGAAGTAAATAGAAGGTGTGATCAGCGGTGGTAATATGGACCGGGGTCCCATGATGTTCACTAGTGATGTCTCTCTCTCAAAAGACGATAAAACAGCAAAGTGAGGTAAAAAAATTACAGCTGGGCAATTGACAGGATTATGTGCGCAAACCAATGCTAACTATGCTGCAAAGAAAGGTAGAGGCTCAAAAGCATGGGCGGTGCGCCAAGGCAAGTAGACTGAAATCCATCTGCATCTACTACTAATCATCCACCTTGAGATATCTATCCAGAACATCTCGCTGGTATTAAGTTGCGAATCCCACCCAAAGTGTAAACTCAAAGCAACAGACAACTGCATTAAAAGAACTTTGCGTAAAGTAAACAATCCTTGCACCCGCAAGTACAAGCACCGTTGTTTTCTCCCTTGTGGCAACAACACATCCCCTATACTCATGTTTTTGTCACTCAAGCTAGTCATCAGGGGGCATGAACCCACAATCAAGCATAACGCTCCCTCTTGGAGTTACTACCTACTACTTGGCCAAAGCAATAAACAGCAACGGAGAACATGCAAGAATTACTCAAGAACAAAGATATAAAAGAGGTGAATCAAATATATTACTGAAACACAATCTGAACATAGTCTCATAATCCATCAGATCCCAGCAAACTCAGCAAAGCAACAGCAGAAAGATTACATATGTGCCTCGATCATGTAGGGCAGCTCACGAGGTCTAAACCATGAAGAGCAAAGAGGGGAGGAGAACATCACATAGCTACTGATCATGGACCCATGGTCCAAGGTGGACTACTCACGACTCATCCGGGAAGCGTCCATGGTGGTGGAGAAGCTCCCGGTGGTGGTTCTCCCCTCCGGTAGGGTGCCGGGAAGAGTTCTCCTGATGCTCCCGATCTTGGAAGCGCTGCGGCGGCGGAACAGAGGCGAGATCACGAAAAAGGGTTCTGTCCTCGAGGGTTTCGGGACGAGAGGGATATATATGCGAAGGGGGGCAGCCAGAGGCGGAGCAGGGGCCCCAGGCGCCCCCCTGGCGCGGCCAGGGGTGGGGCCGCGCCAGGTGGCCGCCTGGGCCTCCCCTGGCTCTCCTCTGGCCCATCTTTAGTTCTTCGCGAAGGTTCCTGTACGCTGATTTTTCCTGTATTTTTCCTGGAATTTTTGGAGCACTTTTAATATGGGGGAAACCTGAAATAGAAAAACAGCAGAAAACAGGAACTGGCACTGTGGTGCACTGAGTTAATAGGTTAGTCCAAATATGATCAAAAGTGTATGGAAGTGCATCAATATCATAGCAATATCACACAAAAGAAGCATGGAGCAAGCAGAAATTACATATACGTTTTGGACGTATCAACATCCCCAAGCTTAATTCCTGCTCGTCCTCGAGTAGGTAAATGATAACAAGCATAATTTCTGTGGTGACATGCTACCAACCATATAAGAACTTTTTAAGTAAAGCAATCAAGGCATTTAATTCAATTCAAGTCATAACAAGCAAAAGTCTATATTAGCATTGTAACAAGCAACATAAGAACATAAAGGTGCAAGAGCTCTCGCTGTCCGTGACTCGAATGTCTCCAAATGGTGTTTGCGTGCAAGAAAGGGGATAGGGATATACGAGAGAGTAAAACATAGTTTCTGTATTGTTGAGAACTTAATCTACTAAAGTTTCACACTTGGTCTTCTTTGGAATCTTATTTTGACTCATCCCCAGACCACTAGCCAGGTACAAGTCAAAATGATCCACTCCCTTTCGATATTTAGCCCAGGTTACACATTGCCCTGTGGCTCGCGGTCACCGCCTCCGCCTCGAGGTCTTCCTATCGTCGCCCCGACCCGCCTACTATCGATGTGTCGCCCTTTCGGGCCGTAGCACCGCTCGCACATTGACTTCCCGTGGTATGCGCTGTGCCACCTCTCTTGGCGCGGGAACGCCACCATCTGCGCTGGTCTTCGTCATGCTATCAGGTTCTTCACGTACTTCGAGAACCGCCGCCGCGCTCCTAACCTAGCCGCCGCCGCCACCACTCTATTTCGGCCGCCGCCGCTGCTACCCCCTAGCCGCCGCCACCGCCCGTCCACCCCTTTGTCTTCGTCCAGCAGCAGCTCATCGCCAGCATCGTCGTCATCTTCCCCGAACACTTTGTCTACTCCGACCACCGTTGGTGACATCGTCCCCACCTCGATTGGCCCCACAACCGTCGTCGAGTCTCCTTCTTTGCTGGCCCTCTGACTCCTCAACATGGCGTACAGCTCGTGCAGGTCCCTCATCTACGCATGCCCGGTACTGGCAACACCGATGCGTGCCTTCGTCCGCGACGTGTCCCCAGGCCTGGCAAGCCTGGTGCGACGCTTCGTTAACTTCGTCTTTGTCCGTCTACGCATGCCCGATGCTGGCAACACCAATGTGTGCCTTCGTCCACGATGTGTCCTCGGGCTTGGCAAATCCTACGCGACGCGTCATCAACAACGTCTTCTTCCCGGTGCACCACTACTTTGACACCACTGCGCCTTTGACTAACACAACGCCTCCTTGCGCCCGCGGCTCCACGACGACTTCCTCAACACCGGCTCCCCTGACTCAACATCTACCACAATATTCTTCGCACGGTTACCTCAACCACGGCTATACAACCCTACCCTCTCGGCTACATCGACAACGGCACCAAGGCTTATCACCTCGCTTGAGAAACTAGCCGGCTTCCTCTACAGTCCACGCGTCCGCAACATGACACTGTCCACGACGCTCCCACTGCGACTGCATGGGGGATGTCAGCCTGTCGGCTGCCATTCTCTCCAGTCTGACCACCGTGACGCTCCTGTTGTTTGCAATGCCACCGCTACGACTGTGGGGGGATGTTAGAGATATATTTGGGATGCATGTATTTGGTAGTTTAGGATTTGTAATCCGTTTTCTATCTTATCTTTAGGATTTAGTCCTCTACTTGTGGTGGGTGCCAGCGGTTGCCCGTCACAGCTAAGTTACAGAAACAAGCCCCCCCCCCCCGGGGGGGGGGGTTCGTATCTGTGGCGAGCGGCCGCCCGCCACAGTTAGGCTCCTAGCTGTATCGGGCAGAGTTTATTATGCGCCATTGCTCATTTTCGAAAATAGCTGTGGCGGGTGCCCCATCTTGCCCATCACTGATTAGTGTTCGCCTATAAGCCCTTTCCAAGTAGTGTTACATCAGAATTGTAGATGTTTATTCTCTATATATACAGAATTAAATAATAAAGAGAAGAGCTCTACCCGTACATCTTGTATTTCTGTGTCTACTTTTTTACCTCTACTTTCATGTTGTTCTCAACAAATAATCTCCACAAAAACTTTGTGTGTGGTAGGACTCATCATAGATGGACATTGCATGGACACCTCTCATAGAAGGTTATTGTCACTAAATGTAGACCATCTACAAGTGATAATCTCTGATGTCATTTACAAAAGTCATCAGACAGACCCGTCCATGGTAAGCAAGTGTCTTCCATTCGCCATTCGTCAAGAATAATAACAATGGCCAGCTTTGCTAAATAAGTAGACATTTATTAATTTCAAAATAATACTAGAAGTACATCATCATGATAACATGGAAACACCAAAACCACAACGTCTCAACAAGTCAACAGTCAACACCAGGAGACAGTGAAACCTATCAACCTCAAGGAAGTAAACTAAACAAGCATCAAAGAGTCTCTCACTCTCAACCGCGCCATACGAAGCCATAGCTTCTTTGTTTCAGTCGGTGCTGCTGAAGCTGAGGAGCTTCCACGTCTTGGACTCGGAACCCGGGATGCCCCAGACGATGGACACATACCTGGCGTAGACCCCGCCGTTCTTTGCCGTGAGCACCATCCAGTATTCGTAGCCCTCCCCGGACGCCACGGACCAGCACTGTGACGTGCTCGTGTAGAACATGTTGAGCCCGTTGGCGAGCTTGTACACGGTCACTGAGAACGTGCCCACGCTCCTTATGAAGTCGCTGACCGCATCCTCCTGGTACGTGTACTTGGCAGGCCGCACGGCGAACGCCGCCACTGTCGCTCCGGGCAGCAGCACCGCCGCGGTGACCACGACGACGAGAGCTAGCGCAGCAACAACGGCAGATTGCTTCATGATCGATGGATGGCTAAGTAATTAGCTAGCAGCTGTCTGGGGCTGCTCTGTGCTAGCTATACTTAACTAGCAACTCTGCTTGTTAATAACTGGAGGGAGCGCTAACTCTGTGTGAGGGATTTAAAGGCATGTGATATCTTCACTCTATATAGCGTGCAGCTGAGATGCCATCTAGGAGTAGCTAGCTAGGGCTCGTCAAAAAAGATATTCACCAGAGGGCAAGCAAGCTTAGCCATTAAGCTGGACCTTGAGTGGTTAACCTATCAGATCAATTCAGTGCCAGGTGATTAATTGGCGTGGAAACCATGCTGCTTAGGCAGTGCACCGACGCGTGCCCATGCATGCATGGGTGCTGATGATCGAGGTCGAGGTTGGGAAAGTACGCGCGGGCGTGGAGATTGGTGAGGCGACAACTGTGAAACCCTAGTTTAATCACCTGGTTCGCGTGGTTCGTTGGTTTTGCTACAAGGGGAGGCCTACACAGGTAGGTGCCGCGCGGAATAACGAGGCCCCCGGGCGCGCATACTGAAGCAGCCAGCATCGGTGGTCAACTAGGTCGGTGGCGCCGCGCCGGAGGAGCGATCTCCAGCTGGCCAGCTAGCTTTCGGCCATCGGGCCATGTCGGCAAGGCCGGCCGGACGCCCGGACGCCGGAACGTTCATCTGTGTATTGGAGGCGAATATTTTGATGGTCTCCGCGAGGTTGGGAACTCAGGTGTTCACGAGGCATAACGATGTGAAAAGATCAATCATCAAAATTAGATCTATGAGACAAAATCTGAAGTTTCCTCCTTTTGACACACCACAGGCTAGAATGGAGAAGTTTATTGTTGAAAACTTTTTTCTGAAGAGTACGCGGAAGGGTACCATATTTTTATAGAAGGGAGCAGAAATAATTACAAGAGTCCTACGATCAATGCGAACATCAATCGTCGGAACACCCACACCATACAGGATGCTTTACATCAACTCCTCACAAATCTATCTAGACCTCCTACACCCACACCAGCTCGTTTCCATTCTATTATCTCCTCAAGGATCCATCTAGCTAGCTCTCGAGGGGTTTTGTGATTTTCCGGTTGGTTGAAGACTCTCACATTTCTTTGCTTCCATAGTGACCAAGCTACTTCAATGATGAGAGAGTCGAATCCCCTCCTATATTTACCATGAAAGCCTCTCCTTGAGTTGAGTTTCGCTGTTGTTCGGGGTCGTGGCATTGAGTTGCAATGTATGAAAACTCGTGTGCCAAACCTCCCTCGTGTAGACACATTGCACCAATATGTACTCGGCACTGTCCTCGTCCTGCATGCATGTGTAGCACACCGAGGGCACCTCCTCCAGACCATGTCGCCCCCTCCTATATGAGGTCTACAGTCTTTGTTGCACCACCAACCACATGAAGATTTTGCATTTGAGCGAGGCCTAGCTACGCCAAATAGCAATGGCCGTAGGGGGTCGGGTCCTGTAAGTGCATCTAGTGCCCCTTAGTGATTTTGGTGTATTGAAGACTTATAGGTTAAGAGACAAATGTATTTATGAGTGTACACATGTCTTATAAGTCTACGAGGAGTTTGATATATCCGAAGAATGTCGAACCCTAAAAATCAATGTCTTCAACTGAAGACTTTGTGCTTTTCTTGAAGACTTTGAAAATTAAGAAATTGATGTGACCTTGAAGATAGTGACGCGAGGACTATGAAGCCTTAAGACTTTTGTTTTCGTAGTTTCATTTCCTTCTTTTGAGTAATAGGAAACACCGTACTGTTAAAGGGGGTCGAGGTAATACTAAGGAAAAATTTCCAAGTGATACTCATCTCAAAGCCTACACATACCCAATCCTTCGAGTGAAGCCTTTGGAAATCTCTTGCAGTTCAGTCAATTTCTTAAGTGACAGAGACGATGTTCTTCTGGTCTTTGAGGAATTCGTTCTGACTGAGGAGTTAGGATTTTGCCAGTGCGAATTGCCTACAGTGAGGATCATGATAGCCCTCAAGATTTTCATGGTTCGAATCTCCGACCGTTCCTGTGCTTCTAGCCAGCTGTCCAAAATATCTTATCCATCCAACTGTCATATCATTAGGGGCATTTATGTCTTATCATGTCGGGTTGCACCCTGACCATAAATAGACGCCCACCACAACCACTAGCTGGTTGGCTACTCCGAGAGAACTTGACACTTATCATTTAGAGCATCCCATCCTCCGAGGACTTTGAGAAAAAGTCATCAGTGAGGAAAAACCTGAAACCCCAACACCTAAAATCCAAAGTGATTGAGCATCACACTAAAGAGATTGTTCATGTGTGGAACCGACGCGTTTTACCTTTGAAGACTATGCATCTTCCAGACGGTTAGGCATCATGGTCTAGAGCATCCAAGAAAAATTATGCATTGTCGGGTGACCGAGTTTGTGAAGGTTTGGAAGTCACCTTGAAGACTTACCTCAAGTGATTGGGCGAGGTCTGTGTGACCTTAGCTCAAGGAGAATATGGTAAGGACTGTGTGTCATGGGACTGTGTGTCCTTAGGATTAAATACCAAGACGCTCCAACCAGACGTACGATTATCATAGCAGTTGGAGCTGGTCTACCAAATCGCTTTCTTCACCGAGCTACTGATTCTATTTCTCAACCATTTCATTTCCTCGCTTACTTGTTAATGAAATTGATCGTTACTATTTGAAGACTTTGACTAAAGACTTTCTCAATTTCATCAACCCAAATTCTTCAGTCACCTTGTCTTCTGCCTACTTATCCCGGTTACACGCTACTTGTGCTCTGTGTATGCTTTATCTCATCATGATGACTATGTTACTGCCTTGTTATGCTTCCACTTGAGTACTTTATCCACTGCTTGTATTTCGTCACTTAGCAAATTCCTCAGTGACAAATTTAGAAAATCGCCTATTCACCCCCCTATAGTCTATATAACGCACTTTCAAGTCACTCCCTAGCAAAGCTAAGTGTAGATAGACTTGATGGGGTACTCACCAGATAGGTCATCTGGCCAAGAAAAGTTGTCTTTCGTCTGCTCATCCCTCAGTACTGTGGCGGTCACATGCCTAAGGTGGACCATCTGTAGTAGTGCTCCAAAGGTGAGTTGGGGCTGCATGTCCAGCGCCCATCTCTCTTCGATCAGTGCTTGGGCTATCGTCCTCGCATTCCTCGTCTTGGTATTCACCCCTTGGGCCAATAGTGGAGATACCTACCGCAAATCCATGGATCCATCTATCCCTCCAAAATAGAACTTTGCCCCCCCCCCTTTGAGAGCGCATGTTATATCCCAGAGGGGGGTGAATGGTAGATTTTTTAAAATTCGTCAAACTCTATAGAATTTGACGAATATCAGAGTGAAGAAATAGAAACACGGAGGAAACTAATTCATCACAGAGACATAGTACATGTAAATAGGATACGTAAGAGTGAAGAACATGCAATCATACAAGCATGAAGAATATGAACTGAGGAAATAAAAGATAGCTTGGAGAAATTCTTCAGTTCAAGTTCTTCAGACAATGGATCACAAATTCTTCAACAGTGAAATAATGTAAGGGAGGGTGAGGAATTTGAAACCAGTTGGGCTTGGTGAAGACACAACGATTTGGTAGACCAGTTCCAGTTGCTGCATAAAACGTATGTCAAGTTGAGGCGGCTGATTCACAACTCAGAGGACACACAGTCCTCACCGTGTTCCTCTTGAGCTAAGGTCACATAGTCCTCGTCCATTCGCCCGTGGTAAATGTCGGTGTCAAAACCAGCGGATCTCGGGTAGGGGGTCCCGAACTATGCGTCTGAGGATTGATGATAACAGGAGACCGGGGACACGATGTTTACCCAGGTTCAGGCACTCTCGATCGAGGTAATACCCTACTTCCTGCTATATTAATATGGATGAATACGATTACAAGAGTTGATCTACCTCGAGATCGTAATGGCTAAACCCTAAAGTCTAGCCTATGAGGATGTTATGATTTTCTATTAGCCTCTACAGACTAAACCCTCCAGTTTATATATGCACCGGAGGGGCCTAGGGTTTGTACATAACCATCTTGCAGAGGAAGGAAATATTATACCCAAACCTAAAACCTGGCATTATACGAATACAGGAGCCCTATCCGGATCTGAGAAACAATCTTTGACTATGATCTTCACGGCCCACCAGTCCGGCCCACCAAGAGTTATCCGGCCACCCGAGGACCCCTCGATCCAGGCTCCCTTTGTAGCCCCTGAACCTGGCTTCGATGACGATGAGTGATGGCTTTTCGCCCCTCGTTGGTTACCCCAAGTGGAAGGTTTGAGATGTAGCGTAGCAGCAAGTTTCCCTTGGCAAAGGTACCAAGGATCGAATCCCGTGAGACTCCGAGGGTCGACAAGAAGGTGTCAACGGCGCCAGAAACTTAGCGGTTGACATGACCTGCACACAGATACAAATAACTTTGCTCCCAACGAGTACAGAGAGGTTGTCAATCCCTCCGGCCTTGTCGTTTACAAAGGATCAAACACAAGAGATAATAATGATAGGTATGACTGCAACTAGGAAATAAGAACATGAAGTAAATAGCGGGTGTGATCAGTGGTGGTAATATGGACCGGGGTCCCATGATGTTCACTAGTTATGTCTCTCTCCCAAAAGACGATAAAACAGCAAAGCGAGGTAAACAAATTACAGCTGGGCAATTGACAGGATTATGTGCGCAAACCAATGCTAACTATGCTGTAAAGAAAGGTAGAGGCTCAAAAGCATGGGCGGTACGCCAAGGCAAGTAGACCGAAATCCATCTGCATCTACTACTAATCATCCACCTTGATATATCTATCCAGAACATCTCGCTGGTATTAAGTTGCGAATCCCACCGAAAGTGTAAACTCAAAGCAACAGACAACTGCATTAAAAGAACTTTGCGTAAAGTAAACAATCTTTGCACCCGCAAGTACAAGCACCTTTGTTTTCCCCCTTGTGGCAACAGCACAACCCCTAGACTCATGTTTCTGTCACTCAAACTAGTCATCAAGGGGCATGAACCCACAATCAAGCATAACGTTCCCTCTTGGAGTTACTACCTACTACTCGGCCAAAGCAATAAACAGCAATGGAGAACATGCAAGAATTACTCAAGAACATAAATATAAAAGAGGTGAATCAAATATATTACTCACACACAATCTGAACATAATCTCATAATCCATCGGATCCCAGCAAACTCAGCAGAGCAACAGCATAAATATTACATATGTGCCTCGATCATGTAGGGCAGCTCACGAGGTCTAAACCATGAAGAACAAAGAGGGGAGGAGAACAACACATAGCTACTGGTCATGGACCCATGGTCCAAGGTGGACTACTCACGACTCATCCGGGAAGCGTCCATGGTGGTGGAGAAGCTCCCGGTGGTGGTTCTCCCCTCCGGCAGGGTGCCGGGAAGAGTTCTCCTGATGCTCCCGATCTTGGAAGCGCTGCGGCGGCGGAACAGAAGCGAGATCGTAAAAAAGGGTTCCGTCCTCGAGGGTTTCGGGACACGAGGAATATATATGCGAAGGGGGGTCACCAGAGGCGGAGAGGAGGCCCCAGGCGCCCCCCTGGCGCGGCCAGGGGTGGGGCCGCGCCGGGTGGCCGCCCGGGCCACCCCTGGCTCCCCTCTGGCCCTGCTTTGGTTTTTCTCGAAGCTTCCTATACGCTGATTTTTCCTGTATTTTTCCCGGAATTTTTGGAGCACTTTTAATATGCGGGAAAACTGAAATAGAAAAACAACAGAAAACAGGAACTGGCACTGTGGTGCACTGAGTTAATAGGTTAGTCCAAATATGATCAAAAGTGTATGGAAGTGCATAAATATCATAGCAATATCACACAAAAGAGGGATGGAGCAAGCAGAAACTATAGATACGTTTTGGACGTATCAACATCCCCAAGCTTAATTCCTGCTCGTCCTCGAGTAGGTAAATGATAACAAGCATAATTTCTGTGGTGACATGCTTCCAACCATATAAGAACTTTTTAAGTAAAGCAATCAAGGCATGTAATTCAATTCAAGTCATAACAAGCAAGAGTCTATATTAGCATTGTAACAAGTAACATAAGAACATAAAGGTGCAAGAGCTCTCGCTGTCCGTGACTCGAATGTCTCCAAATGGTGTTTGCGTGCAAGAAAGGGGATAGGGATATACGAGAGAGTAAAACATAGTTTTTGTATTGTTGAGAACTTAATCTACTAAAGTTTCACACTTGGTCTTCTTTGGAATCTTATCTTGACTCATCCCCAGACCGTCAGCCAGGTACAAGTCAAAATGATTCACTCCCTTTCGATATTTTGAGCACTCATGCAATGGATGAGCGTAAGCAAGAAAGTCGACACTTAGGATGGCAAAGAGAGAAAAATGATGAAGGGGGAAGACAAAAAAGGTGTGAAAGGCTCACATCAATGAGGACAATCATAGGCGAGAGAAAGCCAAATGATAGATATGATGTGAGGAGTAGGGATTGCCATGTAACGGATGCACATATGAGCTAAGGTAAGCTCTCCAATGGAACTAGTGGGGGTGCATCCAACTTGCTTGCTCAAGAAGACCTAGAGCTCTTTTGAGGAGGCTCATCATTGGAATATACAAGCCAAGTTCTATAGTGTGAAGGTCCCCACATAGCTATATGCATGAATGATAATCTCTATGGAGTACGAGTGTGGATCTCTCAAAAGGAATAGTAGTGTGCCCCCTTCTCTCTTTTTATTTCTTTTTATTTCTTTTTTTCTTTTTTTCTTTTTTTTGGCCTCAATGGCTCTTTCTATTTAACTCTCATTTGTCCTCTTTGGGATCTTTTGATTTTGTCCTCTTTGGGATCTTTTCCTCACTTTAGGGGCAACACTCTATTTATTACAAGAAGTATAGAAGATCTTTCACACTTTACAAAAGTACTCAACATAAAGAAAATGAAACTATCATGATGTATGCAAATGTATGCCTCTGCCAGTGTAGCAGGATATGCAATGATACTAGCGCGTCATGTAGCAATGATTAGGGCAAGGCCCAACTAGCATGCGGCTCATCGATCAAGCAAAAATCATGTATGACATGAAGATCAAGTCATGAGAAGATGGATGTTGCATGGCAATGTATCTCGGAAAGGCTATGGAAATGCCTTGATAGGTAGGTATGGTGGCTGTTTTGAGGAAGGATATAATGAGGCTTATGATGACAGAGCGTATCGTGCCAAGGATTTGGATGCATCGGCGAAGTATGCACCAACTCTCGAGGTGAGAAAGGGCAATGCACGGTACCGAAGAGGCTAGAAAAATATGGCTAGGTGGAAGTGTCAACTTTCGAATACTCACATTAGTCCGAAGAACTCATGCACTTATTATCGGTAACTCTCAATCTAATTAGGAGGTTCACAAAGAGACAAGTACCCCGAGGAGGAGTGTATGGGGGTTTGGTTATCCTTGCGCATCCTCGGCTCATGGTACGTGAGTGTACTCTAATATTCGATCCCTCCAAAGATTAGTGATCCATTTAGTAGCTAAAGTTCTCAACTATTTGTAGGTTTTTGAAAATAAACACGGATTGCCCAAAATATGACATCTATCACTAATAGGCTAAAGCTCTTGACACCAAAAGTTCAGACATTACTCATGGCAATACCTCAAAACTATTGCAAGTTACTACTAAAATTAAATAGCAACCTCAATTACCTACTTTAAGTTAAGACACACAACTCAGTGCAACAAGCAAACTCTCTTAACAAGATAAACATGAAAACTCAAGAGAGTTCAACAACCAACTAAACAAAAGCTCTTTAAAAAGAAAAGCATGAAAACTAAGAGCTAAACATGACAGCAGCTATGGAAAGACAAAGAACACACGCAGCAAAGATAAGCATGAAAATCCTATGTTGTGTTCTAGGTTGAAGTGGAGCGTGTTTCTCTCCCACACAAAGAAAGCTGGGTTCTAACTTGTTATGAACAGCAAGCAAAGCTAAAGAAAACTAAAAAGGAAACTAAGAGCAAGACGCTCCAAGCATAGCACATAACACATGAAGTGATAATTATAGTGGAACGAAAGACGAACTGATAATTGTTGATGGATAAGGGGATGCATGGGGGCATCCCCAAGCTTAGACTCTTGAGTCTTCTTGAATATTTCTTGGGGGTGCATGGGGGCATCCCCAAGCTTGAGCGTTTGACCCTCCTGAATCTTCTTTTATCATCTTCCCTCGCACACTTGAAAACTCCCTTCATACATAACTCATCATAATCTGATTAATGAGGTTAGTACCCACAATAAAATAACTTTTCCCTACTGGAAATAAAGATAATCTTGAAGAGCTACTGTTTCTCAAGATTGCCAAAAGGTTTTTGCAAAGAAAAAGCAAGCTCAAGGTTTGCAAAACGAAGAAAAGGCAAAACAGGACAGAATCTGTGAAAAACAGACCAGCAGGTAGTAAATAATTTTTTTCGGGGCACTTCTGCAACTCAAATCAAAAAACTCAGAACAGACGCCCGAAAGCCAATTGTATAGAGCACGCTGTCAAAAAAATTCAGATCAAAAAGATGATCTGGTGATTTTATTCGAATTTTTCTGTCCAAGGACAAAATCTGTTTTCTGGACAACACGTCACAACTTTTGAACTTTCTTGCAATCGGAGGCTAAACTTGGCACAAAGCTGAAAAGAAAAGATACAATGATGATGCTACTGTAGTAACAAACATCAAGACACAACAAAATCAAAATAAAACCTAATTCGTTGTGAGCTGCCTCCCAAAAGCGCTTTCTTTTATGCCTTTAAGCTAGGCATGATGCAAAAAGGAGGAATCAAAAGTCATCATAATAATCGGAGTTATAAATTGCTTCAAATGGTTCCTCAACAAGTTCACCCTTGTTCCTTCTAGGAAAGGGGTACGTACCTTTTGCCTTCCCGCGTAGGCGGATTTGTCCCTTACCTATATTGATGAAGCCTTTTACGGCTCGGAGGAAGTCCCTTCCAAGCACTATATTTCCTTGGTTTGGCTTCATGATGAAGAAATCAACCATTGCAATCCCTTTAAGGAATGTAACTGGCACGTCTTTTATTCTTCCCTGGATCTCAGAAATATCTCCATTAGCGTGTTCATGATAGGATGATAATCTGTCCATGTTAAATTTTAAAGAATCATGAACAATTTTTGGCATAGTTGAAACCATAGATCCAATATCACAATAAGCAAGGAAGTCTTGATTAGAGATGCTAATCCTAACAAAATGCTCCCAATCATTGTCTATTTCCAAAATATCTCTCTTATTGGGTTTGGGTTTCTCTACCTTCATCAAGTCTAGAGCATCCATTCTCTTCTCAATAGTAGCAAGTCTATCTATGATAGTATCAAAACTATGATCATAAACAAAGTAACTAGATAGACCATGTATAATTTCAAGAGCTCTAGCTTCATCACACTCTAGGAAATCTCCTTCAGCTATAATATCAAGAGAGTGTTTACACCATTTAAAAAGACCATGGTAAAAATTTCTAAGCACAATTTTTATAGGTATCCAAGGCATAATTCTCCTATGTGCATCAGAAATTCTGTTCGATGCCTTCTTCATATTTTCTCCATCCCTTTGATGGAAATCTAGAACTTATGATTCCCTCAAAGCACCAAATCCTAACATGCTTGACTAAATAGAAAGGACTACTAACAGAAAAGCAAATAAATTTTTTTTGTGATTTTTGATAAAGGACACTAAAGTAAAAACTGAAAGGTAAACTAACAAGACTAAAAAGCAAAGATAAAAGATAGCGTGCAACTCCCCTATCTTGAAGAGTGGAGTCCCAGGCAACGGCGCCAGAAACTTTGCTTGATGGCTTCTCGCCCCTCGTTGGTTACCCCAAGTGGAAGGTTTGAGATGTAGCGTAGCAGCAAGTTTCCCTTGGCAAAGGTACCAAGGATCGAATCCCGTGAGACTCCGAGGGTCGACAAGAAGGTGTCAACGGCGCTAGAAACTTAGCGATTGACAGGACCTACACACAGATACAAATAACTTTGCTCCCAACGAGTACAGAGAGGTTGTCAATCCCTCCGGCCTTGTCGTTTACAAAGGATCAAACACAAGAGATAATAATGATAGGTATGACTGCAACTAGGAAATAAGAAAAAGAAGTAAATAGCGGGTGTGATCAGTGGTGGTAATATGGACCGGGGTCCCATGATGTTCACTAGTGATGTCTCTCTCCCAAAAGATGATAAAACAGCAAAGCGAGGTAAACAAATTACAGCTGGGCAATTGACAGGATTATGTGCGCAAACCAATGCTAACTATGCTGTAAAGAAAGGTAGAGGCTCAAAAGCATGGGCGGTACGCCAAGGCAAGTAGACCGAAATCCATCTGCATCTACTACTAATCATCCACCTTGAGATATCTATCCAGAACATCTCGCTGGTATTAAGTTGCGAATCCCACCCAAAGTGTAAACTCAAAGCAAGAGACAACTGCATTAAAAGAACTTTGCGTAAAGTAAACAATCCTTGCACCCGCAAGTACAAGCACCGTTGTTTTCCCCCTTGTGGCAACAGCACATCCCCTAGACTCATGTTTCTGTCACTCAAACTAGCCATCAAGGGGCATGAACCCACAATCAAGCATAACGTTCCCTCTTGGAGTTACTACCTACTACTCGGCCAAAGCAATAAACAGCAACGGAGAACATGCAAGAATTACTCAAGAACATAAATATAAAAGAGGTGAATCAAATATATTACTCACACACAATCTGAACATAATCTCATAATCCATCGGATCCCAGCAAACTCAGCAGAGCAACAGCATAAAGATTACATATGTGCATCGATCATGTAGGGCAGCTCACGAGGTCTAAACCATGAAGAACAAAGAGGGGAGGAGAACATCACGTAGCTACTGGTCATGGACCCATGGTCCAAGGTGGACTACTCACGACTCATCCGGGAAGCGTCCATGGTGGTGGAGAAGCTCCCTGTGGTGGTTCTCCCCTCCGGCAGGGTGCCGGGAAGAGTTCTCCTGATGCTCCCGATCTTGGAAGCGCTGCGGCGGCGGAACAGAGGCGAGATCGTAAAAAAGGGTTCCGTCCTCGAGGGTTTTGGGACGCGAGGAATATATATGCGAAGGGGGGTCACTAGAGGCGGAGAGGGGGCCCCAGGCGCCCCCCTAGCGCGGCCAGGGGTGGGGCCGCGCCGGGTGGCCGCCTGGGCCACCCCTGGCTCCCCTCTGGCCCTGCTTTGGTTTTTCTCGAAGCTTCCTGTACGCTGATTTTTCCTGTATTTTTCCCGGAATTTTTGGAGCACTTTTAATATGGGGGAAAACTGAAATAGAAAAACAGTAGAAAACAGGAACTGGCACTGTGGTGCACCGAGTTAATAGGTTAGTCCAAATATGATCAAAAGTGTATGGAAGTGCATAAATATCATAGCAATATCACACAAAAGAGGCATGGAGCAAGCAGAAATTATAGATACGTTTTGGACGTATCAATGAGTTCGGCTTCCGTATTGTCTTCGACATTGCAAGGCGGGTTCCTTCTTCCGAATATATCTTCTGCAAAAAGGTGTATTGTGTTCGGCTCTGCATGGTTAGTACAACCCTTGGCCTCGAAGGCAAGGTCTTAAAAGAAAATGAATAATGTGTCTTTACTGACAACTTTTTGGTGAAGCGTCGCGTCCATCCCATCAACATATCGAACCGTTTTATTTGGTCCTAGTTTCGCGTTTCGAGGCATATCCTCATTGACACGTCTTATCAAAATAGAGATCGTGCCCGCTTATTGTGGGATCCTTATCAATGTGACGTGAGCATCCACACCGCGCATTACGCACGACCGCTTTGGGAACCGGCGAGGTTTATGGCTAAAGTGGGGGGGGAGCGTTCTGTATTCACAATGTTATAAAAGGATACCAATCCCTTTCATCAGCCCCACGCTTTCCTCAAGCTCGAGTTCTCCAATCTTCCTAGCCCCAGCATCCTCATCTCTTGCGTCCACCGCTCTTCGTTCCTCAACCACTACTTCCTTCTCCAGCAATGGCTGGATCCGGCGCCAGAGAAAAGTGGGATGCCTCCACGGTCACTTAGAAAACCGTGGAGGATCTTCGGAGCACGGGCTATCTCGCTGCCGCCATCGCGCACCGAGTCCCCGCCAAGGGCCAGGTGATTCTCATCCCAAAGGCAGGTGAAAGAGTTGTGTTTCTCTCGCACTATTTTAGGGGACTAGGATTCCCGCTTCACCCCTTTGTTTGGGGTTTGCTATTTTTCTATGGGTTAGATTTCCACGATCTAGCCCCGAACTCAATCCTTCACATCTTCGCTTTTATACTGGTGTGTGAAGCTTTCCTCCACATCCCTCCACACTTCGGCCTATGGCTTAAAACCTTTAACGTGAAGCCGAAGGTGGTGGACGGGCAGCACGCGGACTGCGGGGGTGTTATGATAAGTAAGCTCCCGAACGCGACTTGGCCCAAAGGGTCGTTCATGGAGACGAACAAGGTCTGGCAGCAGGAGTGGTTTTATATCACTGAACCCCGCGGCGCTAAATGGGTGGCGGAACCTGCTTTCAGATCTGGACCACGGGAGAGGTTGACCTCCTGGACTGATAAGAGTCCGAACTGGGGGTCTCAAGTTGAGGTGACGGCACTCCAGAGCCGTGTGTCCGGCGTGATTTCCAAGGGCTATCAGCTTTCGACCGTGGTCCAGGTAATGATGGCCCGGCTTGTCCTTCCTTGCCAAAGCCGGGACTCCTCCCTATGGGAGTTCGATCTGGCACGAGATCGGCCTATGAAGCATCTCTTTGGCTTTATGCACAAAGAGATCTGGAAGCATCTCTTCAAGAGCCAGAAGGAGTGGCCGAAGGAAACTGAAGACGCGGGCTATAGCACTGCGTTCTCCGCCCCAGAGGTAATAGAAAACTCCGCCGAACACATATCCCCTTTCTTATTTAACGATAATAGGAATTGGAGTTTTTGCGTGATATACTGGGCTGGACGAAGAAGGCAATCCGGATGAAGTGTCCGACGCCTCTGCCCGAAGACCCAGAATTGCCTCGACTGACGGCGATGCTGGTCCCCGCGCCGCACAAGGCGCCGGTCAAGAAGCCCAAGAAGAAGGGCAAGGAAGTCGAAGACGGCCCCTGCCCCACAGACGAGAAGTCCGAGAAGATCAACATCCTCTCCTCCGAAGAGGAGGAGGATGACGAAGAAGAAGAAGAAGAGGAGGAGCCCCCTGCACAAGGCAGGGGGATGAAGAGGGGGCCGCTGATACGTCCAAAACGTATCTATAATTTCTGCTTGCTCCATGCCTCTTTTGTGTGATATTGCTATGATATTTATACACTTCCATACACTTTTGATCATATTTGGACTAACCTATTAACTCAGTGCACCCCAGTGCCAGTTTCTGTTTTCTGCTGTTTTTGTATTTTAGGTTTTCCCATTACGTAAACTGCCAGAAAAATCCCGGAAAAATTATATAAAAAATCAGCGTTCCGGAAGCTTCCTTGCGGCCAAAGTAGGGCCGGAGGGGGCCACCAGGGCTCCAGGCGCCCTGGTGGCGCGGCCCCCCTCCTGGCCGCGCCGGGGGGGCGCCTGGGCCCCCCCAGGTCTCCGCAGATGCCCCCCTTTGGCATATATTTACACCGCGTCCCGAAACCCTCGAGGACGGAACCCTTTTTCGCGATCTCATCTCTGTTCCGCCGCCGCCGCGCTTCCAAGATTGGGAGCACCAGGAGAACTCTTCCCGGCACCCTGCCGGAGGGGAGAACCACCACCGGGAGCCTCTCCACCACCATGGACGCCTCCCGGATGAGTTGTGAGTAGTCTCCCTTGGACCATGGGTCCATGACCAGTAGCTATGTGATGTTCTCCTCCCCTCTTTGTGCTTCACTAATTAGACCTCGTGAGATGCCCTACATGATCGAGGCACATATGTAATCCTTATGCTGTTGCTATGTTGAGTTTGCTGGGATCCGATGGATTGTGAGATTATGTTCAGATTGTGTGTGAGTAATATATTTGATTTACCTCCTTTATATTTATGTTCTTGAGTAATTCTTGCATGTTCTCCGTTGCTGTTTATTGCTTTGGCCAAGTAGTAGGTAGTAACTCCAAGAGGGAACGTTATGCTTGATTGTGGGTTCATGCCCCTCGATTACTTGCTTGAGTGACAGAAACATGAGTCTAGGGGATGTGCTGTTGCCACAAGGGGGAAAACAACGGTGCTTGTACTCGCGGGTGCAAGGATAGTTTACTTTACGCAAAGTTCTTTTAATGCAGTTGTCTGTTGCTTTGAGTTTACACTATGGGTGGGACTCGCAACTTAATACCAGCGAGATGTTCTGGATAGATATCTCAAGGTGGATGATTAGTAGTAGATGCAGATGGATTTCGGTCTACTTACCTTGGCGTACCGCCCATGCTTTTGAGCCTCAACCTTTCTTGTAGCATAGTTAGCATTGGTTTGCGCACATGATCCTGTCAATTGCCCAGCTGTAATTCGTTTACCTCACATAGCTGTTTTATCGTCTTTTGGGAGAGAGACATCACTAGTGAACATCATGGGACCCCGGTCCATATTACCATCACTGATCACATCCGCTATTTACTTTCTGCTTTTACTTACTAGTTGCAGTAATACCTTTCACTATTATCTCTTGCGTTTGATCCTTTGTAAACGACAAGGCCGGAGGGATTGACAACCTCTCTGTACTCGTTGGGAGCAAAGTTATTTGTATCTGTGTGCAGGTCCAAGTTGATTGCTAAGTATCTGGCGCCGTTAGCAGTTGACACCTTCTTGTTGAACCTTGGAGTCTCAGGGGAATTCGATCCTTGGTATCTTTGCCAAGGGAAAACTACCGCTACACTGCATCTCAAACCTTCCACTTGGGGTAACCAACGAGGGGCGAGAAGCCATCAAGCAAAGTTTTCTGGCGCCGTTGCCGGGGACTCCACTCTTCAAGATAGGGGAGTTGCATGCTATCTTTTACCTTTGCTTTTTAGTCTTGTTAGTTTACCTTTCAGTTTTGCTTTAGTATCCTTTATCGAAAATCACAAAAGTAGTTATCTTGCTTGCTTGCTGCTATGGGTTCCACCGAGAACACCAAGTTGTGTGACTTCACTAGTCATAACAACGATGACTTTATTTGCACGCCTATCACTACACCTGCCACTTCAGCACCTTCTTATGAAATTAAACCTGCTTTACTGAACCTAGTTATGAAAGATCAATTCTCCGGTGCTGGAGATGATGCTGCTTTACACTTGAACAACTTTGTTGAACTCTGTGATATGCAAAAGTACCAAGAAATAGATGGTAATATTGTTAAGCTTAAGCTTTTTCCTTTCTCCTTGAGAGGAGGAGCTAAAATTTGGTTTCAATCCTTGCCTAGAAATAGCATAGATTCTTGGGGCAAGTGCAAGGATGCTTTTATTGGAAAATACTATCCACCTGCTAAAATTATCCAACTAAGAAGTAACATAATGAATTTTAAACAATTGGATAATGAACACGTTGCCCAAGCTTGGGAACGCATGAAATCTCTTGTCAAGAACTGCCCTACTCATGGTTTGACTACTTGGATGGTTATCCAAACTTTTTATGCAGGCTTGAACTTTACCTCGCGGAACTTGTTAGATTCGGCCGCGGGAGGAACCTTTATGTCAACTACACTTGGTGCTGCCACGAAGCTTCTCGATGAGATGATGACCAATTATTCCCAATGGCACACCGAACGCGCTCCAATAGGTAGGAAGGTAAACTCTGTCGAGGAGATTTCCTCCCTAAACGAAAAAGTTGACTTGATCATGTCTCTACTTTCCAAGCAATCTTCTATTGATCCTCGTGATGTTCCTTTAAATTCTTTGATTGCTCAAGAACAAGTAGATGTGAACTTTATCTCTAGAAACAATTTCAACAACAATGCTTATAGGAGTAATTTTGGTAGCAATCCTAGACCGTTCCCCTCTAATTCCTATGGGAACAACAATGCTTATCCTACCACCAAGAACTCCACTTCTGAACTGGAGAGTATGCTTAAAGATTTCATCACTACCCAAAAAGCCTTAAATAAGAGTGTAGAAGAAAAACTAAACAAACTAGATAATCTCTCTTTGAAGGTAGACAATTTAGCCCATGAGGTAGAATTGCTTAAAATTAGAACTTCTCCTCTTGAGGAGAGGAAGGTCACTCCTATGAATGCTATTCAAGTGCAAATTAATGAAAACATTAGGATGTTGGCTAAACTTAAAGAGAGATGGGCTAGAGAAAAGGAGGAAGAAGATAGAATTAAGAACCTTCCTACCCACCACACTGTTGCTACTATCCAAGTTGTTGAGGATATTCAAACTCTTAGCACCCAACGCGCTCCTGGTCCCATTGGACCTAATAATGGTGATGCTATGACCATAGAAACTACCAAACAAGTGAGCCTAAAGGACACCACTACCACTTTAATTGATAGTAGTGACCTTGATTTTGATAATTGCACTCTTACCGAAGTTATTGATTTCCTTCACAAGATGTCTAGAGATCCCCGCACTAGCACGCTTAACCTTGCCTTCACAGAGCATATCACTAATGCTCTCATCAAAGCTAGGGAGGAGAAACTTAGAGTAGAAGCCTCCATACCTAGAAAGCTAGAAGATGGTTGGGATGCTATGATTAAAATTAAGTTGAATAACTTCTCTTGCTATGCTTTATGTGATGTTGGAGCTAGTACCTCCGTTATGCCCAAAAGAATATATGATATGCTTAAATTGAAACCTTTTGATTCTTGTTCTTTTGGTGTTCGTCTTGTTGATTCTTCCATAAAGAAACCTTTGGGGAGGATTGACGATGTTCTTATCATTGTCAATGACAATTACATTCCCGTTGATTTTACTATTATGGATATTGAATGTGAACCTTCTTGTCCAATTATTTTGGGACGTCCTTTTCTTCGCACCGTTGGTGCCATCATTGACATGAAAGAGGGGAATATAAAATTCCAATTTCCTCTCAAGAAAGGGATGGAACACTTCCCTAGAAAGAAGATCAAGTTACCTTTTGAGTCCGTTATAAGGGCTAGCTATTCTTTTACTCTTGATAAGACTTGATCTCTTTGCATTATGCCTAGCTTAAAGGCATAAAAGAAAGCGCTTTTGGGAGGCAGCCGACAATGAATAAAATTTTATTTTGCTTTTGTTATGTCTTGATGTTGTTACTACAGTAGCATCATCATTGTATCTTTACTTTTCAGCTTTGTGCCAAGTGTAGCCTCTGATTGCAAGAAAGTTCAAAAGTTGTGACGTGCTGTCCAGGAAACAGATTTTGTCCTTGGATAGAAAAATTCGTATAAAATCACCAGTTCATCTTTTTGTTCTGAATTTTTTCGACAGCATGCTCTATACAATTGTCTTTCGGGCGTCTGTTATGAGTTTTTTGATTTGAGTTGGAGAAGTGCCCCGAAAAAATCATTTACTACCTGCTGGTCTGTTTTTCACAGATTCTGTCCTGTTTTGCCTCTCCTTCATTTTGCAAACCTTGAGCTTGCTTTTTCTTTGAAAAAACCTTTTGGAAATCTTGAGAAACAGTAGACCTTCAAGAATATCCTTATTTCCACCAAGGAAAAATTATTTTATTATGGGTACTAAGCTCGCTAATCAGATTATGATGAGTTATGTATGAAGGGAGTTTTCAAGTGTGCGAGGGAAGATGATAAAAAGATTCAGGAGTGTCAAACGCTCAAGCTTGGGGATGCCCCCGTGTACCCCCAAGAAATATTCAAGAAGACTCAAGCGTCTAAGCTTGGGGATGCCCCCGTGCATCCCCTTCTCCAACAATTATCAGTTCGTCTTTCGTTCCACTATATTTTTAACACTTCATGTGTTATGTGCTATGCTTGGAGCGTCTTGCTTTTAGTTTGCTTTTTAGTTTTCTTTAGCTTTGCTTGCTTTTCATAACGAGTTGGAACTCAGCTTTCTTTATGTGGGAGAGAAACACGCTCCACTTCAACCTAGAACATAACATAGAATTTTCATGTCTATCTTTGCTGTGTGTGTTCTTTGTCTTTCAATAGCTACTGTCATGCTTAGCTCTTAGCTTTCATGCTTATCTTTTTAAAAGAGCTTTTGTTTAGTTGGTCGCTGGAACTCTCTTTATTTATCATGCTTATCTTATTAAGGGAGTTGGCTTCTGTTGCACTGGTCGATATGTCTATGATAAAAATGCTATGTGCATAATGATGCTTAGTAGTTCATGTTTTCTTATGGTTAGTCTCAAATAGCTGGGGGGGGGGTTCTCAATGTGTTATTGGAGTACCAACATGATTTGTTTGCCTATGATGTGGTATGGTCTAGTGATATATTCCTTCAAGAATTTATTTTGATTGACTTGGCGTATGCTCACGCATATTTAAGACTGTAAAGAAAGTCTATCAAGCCTTGATGATCTTTAGTTTCTGAGTAGCGATATAACTTCCATGCCTGATTCAATGTTGCTTTGTCGCTCTGCATGATTATGACCGTCATTGCTCTTTTGGTTGGTCGCTCCCAGTCTTTTGCTAACCTTCGCCTGTACTAAGCGGACCGACTGCTTGTGCATCCAAAATCCTTTAAACCAGTTATGCCATATGAGTCCACCATACCTTCCTATGCATGGTATTTACCTGCCATTCCTAATGAAGACATTCATGTACCATCTCGAAATTATTCAAAAAATTATTTCTCTTTTGTGCCTCTGTTTTAGTTCATGAGGAAGTAGTAGTTAATTCATGATCTTTTTAAGTTGGACAAGCTTCACCCCGGGATCGCATGTTTAATGTGCAAACCCATAATATGAGAAGGAACTGGCAAAGAGTGCGCCCGGCTCAAAAATAATATAACAAACAAACCCTCCTTCATGCTTTGTTCATGAGAAATCAGAAAACTTTGGCAGTGATAAACAAAGGAGATTAAGAGGATGTGATCGTCCTCATTCGGGAGCCGTTCCTCGAAACTTGTCCAGCTCAAGAAGTAATTGAGTTATCTGCTAGCATTCGTTGACAGAACATGCATAATCAAAAAATAATAATTATTACCTCTGTTTTTAAAACCAAGAGCTCTGGTACATGTTTAGTTTTTGTTTCCGACCACGGGTTTTCAACCTTGCCAACAAAAGCCACGGTTCGAGAGTCTCCACCTTCTTTAAAGCACCAACTATTAAGAGCATGATTGTCATTCTGAGTGTAATGTGCATTGTCCCAAAGTAGCATTGTCTTTTGCATGATTATGATATCGTTTATTCTGAAATCATTGTATCTAGTCGTCACTTAAACCTTGGAGGTGCCCCTGCATTTATGTTTTGCTTCACTAAAGGGGGCAAGCGAGGTACCACTTTATCATATTTGCACACCATGCTCATTACAAATCTTTTGAGTGTTTCAGTATCATATTGTAAAACTTTCAGTTCTTTGTGATTTTCTCATGAGGCAACTTAATTACTACAGATTCATTGTCTCAGTAAGCACTTGTCATGTGACTGTGAAAAGTTCTTATATGGTTAATAGCATGTCACCACAGAAATTATGCTTGTTATCATTTACCTACTCGAGGACGAGCAGGAATTAAGCTTGGGGATGTTGATACGTCCAAAACGTATCTATAATTTCTGCTTGCTCCATGCCTCTTTTGTGTGATATTGCTATGATATTTATACACTTCCATACACTTTTGATCATATTTGGACTAACCTATTAACTCAGTGCACCCCAGTGCCAGTTTCTGTTTTCTCCTGTTTTTGTATTTCAGGTTTTCCCATTACGTAAACTGCTAGAAAAATCCCGGAAAAATTATATAAAAAATCAGCGTTCCGGAAGCTTCCTTGCGGCCAAAGTAGGGCCGGAGGGGGGCCAGCAGGGCTCCAGGCGCCCTGGTGGCGCGGCCCCCCTCCTGGCCGCGCCGGGGGGGCGCCTGGGCCCCCCATGTCTCCGCTGATGCCCCCCTTTGGCATATATTTACACCGCGTCCCGAAACCCTCGAGGACGGAACCCTTTTTCGCGATCTCATCTCTGTTCCGCCGCCGCCGCGCTTCCAAGATCGGGAGCACCAGGAGAACTCTTCCCGGCACCCTGCCGGAGGGGAGAACCACCACCGGGAGCCTCTCCACCACCATGGATGCCTCCCGGATGAGTTGTGAGTAGTCTCCCTTGGACCATGGGTCCATGACCAGTAGCTATGTGATGTTCTCCTCCCCTCTTTGTGCTTCACTAATTAGACCTTGTGAGCTGCCCTACATGATCGAGGCACATATGTAATCCTTATGCTGTTGCTATGTTGAGTTTGCTGGGATCCGATGGATTGTGAGATTATGTTCAGATTGTGTGTGAGTAATATATTTGATTTACCTCTTTTATATGTATGTTCTTGAGTAATTCTTGCATGTTCTCCGTTGCTGTTTATTGCTTTGGCCAAGTAGTAGGTAGTAACTCCAAGAGGGAACGTTATGCTTGATTGTGGGTTCATGCCCCTCGATTACTAGCGTGAGTGACAGAAACATGAGTCTAGGGGATGTGCTGTTGCCACAAGGGGGAAAAGAACGGTGCTTGTACTCGCGGGTGCAAGGATTGTTTACTTTACGCAAAGTTCTTTTAATGCAGTTGTCTGTTGCTTTGAGTTTACACTATGGGTGGGACTCGCAACTTAATACCAGCGAGATGTTCTGGATAGATATCTCAAGGTGGATGATTAGTAGTAGATGCAGATGGATTTCGGTCTACTTACCTTGGCGTACCGCCCATGCTTTTGAGCCTCAACCTTTCTTGTAGCATAGTTAGCATTGGTTTGCGCACATGATCCTGTCAATTGCCCAGCTGTAATTCGTTTACCTCACATAGCTGTTTTATCGTCTTTTGGGAGAGAGACATCACTAGTGAACATCATGGGACCCCGGTCCATATTACCATCACTGATCACATCCGCTATTTACTTTCTGCTTTTACTTACTAGTTGTAGTAATACCTATCACTATTATCTCTTGCGTTTGATCCTTTGTAAATGACAAGGCCGGAGGGATTGACAACCTCTCTGTACTCGTTGGGAGCAAAGTTATTTGTATCTGTGTGCAGGTCCAAGTTGATTGCTAAGTATCTGGCGCCGTTAGCAGTTGACACCTTCTTGTTGAACCTTGGAGTCTCAGGGGAATTCGATCCTTGGTATCATTGCCAAGGGAAAACTACCGCTACACTGCATCTCAAACCTTCCACTTGGGGTAACCAACGAGGGGCGAGAAGCCATCAGCCGCCACTGACGCGGGCACGGCCGCACCTGAGAGGAGGCTGAACCTCTCTACTCGCTCGGATTCATCATCCGAACAAAACTTTGTGGTGAAGCCCAGGGAGAAGCCCCCGACCGAAGCGTAAGTTTGTCCGGATGTATTAACTGTTGCACCTTTATATGTTTAGCATTTGGATATTTATTTAGTATTTCTCACCTGCTAACCTACAACCCTCCCCGAGGACACTCCGACACCTCCTTATTGGAGGGGAACTCTCTAGCGCCTGGAGAGACGCTGGTCCGGGCTCCATCACCCATGATTGGCGGGGACACCAAAGTGTCTTCCCAGCGGGTGTCCTCCGCTCACGGAGATGAGGGCGGGGCAAGTGACAGGGCGACCGGCGGTAATACCTCAGCTGCCGCTGACCATGGGGAAACTGTCCCCATGGAGACCGAAGAAGGGGGGCCCAAACAATCCGGGGCCCTCCCGAATACTTACCCGAAGACTAGTGCGGCTCCGAGGTCCGAAGACCAGACCCCCCAGGCGGGGGTGGATACGACAATGCCCGGAGTCAATCCGGAGGCGCCGGACCCTATAGAAGGAGCACTGCAAAGTGCTTGCATCGTGGAGGAGCACCGCACCGTAATGGGTGTGGTGATGAAGAAGATTCAGTACGTCAAAGGCGGACTGGTTGAAGCTTTCAACAGCCTGTTAACAGGCTTTGAGGTAAGCAATGTAATGTTCTTTATGGAACTTTATTTGTTTTAAATACACATATATAGCCAGTAGCCCCTGATGCTTTGTGCGATTCTGAACAGAATCGGACGAAGTACCCATAGTATAGCATATTCTAGAGCTGAACTATATGTTTTTTGTATTTGAGCTGGCTTCACTAGTTGCAGCAACTACACGAGATGCAGAAGTTGCCGAACTAAATCGGAAGCTCTTGTTGGCCAACGCGGACCTCGACCACGTCAACCAGCGTTTAGATGAAACGCAAGGTATGCAGACTTAAAAAATTAAGATGTCAAGAAGACTAATAATATTAATTGAGCATGAGTATACACTCTTTTATGATATTATGTATTACACAGTTGGCGCCACTGAGCTCGAGGCCCTCAAGGGCGAGTTCGCGAAGTCCAAGGAGGAGGCCGAAGCGAGCAAGGCAATCACTGACAAGGCGGTTGCCGAAGTCGAGGTTGAGCTCAAAGATGCCATTCGCAAATGCGAGGCATTGGAAAAGAAGACTTCGGAACAAGCATCTGAGCTTACTGCGTAGTTAAGGCTGCCCAGGATGCGTGAAGCGAGGCGCGCATCACCTGCGAAGAAATCAAGCATGCACGACAGATAGCATCTGGTAAGACCTTTCTCTTACAGAGCATCTTCGGAGGGCAGAAGTATCTTGGGCTGACACGGTTATGGAGTTCTCCAGGCGTGTTTGCTGATCTTCCGAGGAGCAGTGCTAAAACATCCAGTGCCCCTCGACGACCAGATGAAGCAGCTGGTCGAGCTGCTCAATATGGCAGGTTCGGCCATGAAGGACTTGATAGTCCTGCTATGGCCCGCTGATCCAATCCCAAGCAGCTACTTCGGATTGGTGAACCGGCTCATCGAGGCGAGTCCGTGGGTTGATGCATTGAAGCATTCGGGCTGCATAGAAGGTGCTCAGATGGCCTTCACTCGTGTGAAAGTGCACTGGGTGAAGATGAAGGCGTATGACATAGCTACTGCTGGCCTGCCCGCAGGCAAGGAACACCACAAGCCGGAGAAATACTTAGAGGATGTTATAGAAGGCGCCCGCCCTGTAGAAGGCCAGTGCTTGAAAGATGTTATCTTTGAGTAATTGTATCCGGCTGTAAAGACTTAAGCTTATGAACCGATGTATATAACTTTTGCGCTATTATAATGTGAGTGGCTCTTACCTCCTGTGTTACTGTTTATGTAAATCTGAAAGTTTCCAGTCGTCGGCTTCATCCCCCATGTACATAGTACTGGGTGTTCGGTCATATGCATATACACTCTTTATCCAACGTCTTGGTCCGTGTAGGAGGTGTATGCGGAGCGAACCAGGCAATCGGACTATGCGGCGTTAGTGCTTTCACTTAGTCATAGGAGTTTGACAGGTGGGGCTAGGTACTAGCCCCTGGTGCAGATATGATATTCCTGAATTAAGGTATTCAATTGCCCCTGGCTGAGCGAAAAAACCAACCCTTCGTATAACACGGGGTAGATCTCTATCGATCGTAGTATAAAACTAAGTCACCGGATTGCGGACCAGGTTCTAGCCTATCATGACAGTAAGTTTTGGCTTTCTCTACTGAGGTACTTGACCGGACGAGCCAGAAGTACAATCGCAATAGTTCTCCCTTTACAACCTAGCCGAACAATCGAGAACGTAGGGGTAAGCACAGGAGCCGGGCAACCCAACTATTGACCCAAGGCATGATTCGGAACTAATGCATATAAGGCAAACATCCAGGACGCCGAACACTCCTTATAGGTGTTCGGACTTTTCGACATATACCGGGCTGTATACAGCCCCTAGTAATAGACCCTGTTGACAAGGCACATGTGGCAATCTGTCGTGGGGAGAGACCATTTATGGTGAGTGTATAAAACTCAGAACATAATGTGAATCAAGCTGCTCTATTAATATCCCTTTACAGTACGGTGAGCCGTAAGCTTACAGATAATGCCGATGACTTTCTTGGACATTTTACATGCCAGAAAGGCATAAAATAAGAAAGAGAAAAAAGGTTAACACATGGTCAATCTAAAAATAAACCTTAGCACGGGTCCCTGCTACACGTATGCGCCGTTTCCTCCTCTGTAATGTGTCCTTGAAGGGGGGAGTGTGATGGCCATCTGTAAAAAGAAAAAGAAACCTGGAAAAGAAAAAGAGAACCAGTGTGGCCATAAACAAGACTGGTTCGTTTAGTGAACCTTAAAAGGTAATTTTAGAGTCCGAATAGGGTCGAGCCGAACTATGAATTATATGTATGCAGTGTGGCCCCAACGTCGCCCAAGGGATTTTTAGGGCATAATTATGTACCCGAGGCACGTATGCTATAACCTTATGGGGCAGTCGGTGGGGGCGTAGCTGCTAATCTAGCTCAGGTTCATCTGAGCTGCCGCACTTAGGCGTATGTCGGACACGGTTAGCTATGTCCCCGTCCGATAGGTTATCCGGCTTGAATAGGCCGTTTTGGACTTCGGCTGCTAAGGCCGCGGTATCCTCCTCTGTACAGAGAGAGCGCTCCATATTTCCATTAACCGTGATGACGCCACGTGGTCCAGGCATTTTAAGCTTTAGATAAGCGTGATGCGGGACTGCATTAAAGCGGGCGAAGGTCGCTCTTCCGAGTAGTGCATGATAACCACTTCAGAATGGAGCTATGTCGAAGATTAACTCTTCGCTTCGAAAGTTATCGGGAGAGCCGAATGCGACCTCCAATGTTAAAGAGCCTGTGTAGCGGGCTTCCATGCCCGATATCACTCATTTAAAGGTTATGCTGCTTGGCTTGATTCTTGACGGGTCGATCCCCATCTTGTGGATAGTGTCCTGATATATCATATTAAGACTACTGCCGCCGTCCATAAGGACTCGGGTGAGATGGTATCCATCGATTATTGGGTCGAGCACTAGGGCAGCCGAACCCCCATGATGGATACTAGTCGGATGATCCCTGCGATCGAAAGTGATTGGATAGGCCAACCATGGGTTGAATTTGGGGGCAACAGGTTCGACGACGTAGACATCTCGGAGTGCGCGCTTGCGCTCCCTCTTTGGGATATGAGTGGCATATATCATGTTCACTGTTTTGATCTCCGGTGGAAATTTCTTTTGTCCCCCTGTGTTCGACTGGCGAGGTTCGTCCTCATCTTCGTTCTGAGGTCCCTTTCCCTTGTGTTCGGTGTTGAGCTTTTCGGCCTACTTGAAGACCCAACAATTATGGTTGGTATGGTTTACATGTTTCTCTGGGGTGCCATGGATTTGGCAGGGCCTATCTAAAATTTTGTCCAAGCTAGATGGACCATCTTTGTTGCCTTTGAATGGCTTCTTCCGTTGACCGGGTCTGGAGCCGCTGAATCCGGCGTTTACCATTTTATCATCTGGGCTTCCAGCATTGTTTCGACGTTTGTGCTTGTTACGTCGTGGCTGTCCATTGTCGTCCCTGACTTCAGATGTTCCAGGGTCGCTGGTGCTGCTACGAGCTAACCAGTTGTCCTCGCTCGTGCAAAAGCGGGTCATGAGTGTAGTTAGAGATGCCATTGTCCTCGGCTTTTCCTGTCCGAGGTGTCTAGCTAGTCATTCGTTCCGGACACTATGCTTGAAGGCCGCTAAGGCTTCGGCGTCCGGACAGTCGATGATTTGGTTCTTCTTAGTGAGAAACCGATTCCAAAGCTTGCGGGCTGACTCCCCAGGTTGTTGGATGATGTGACTTAGATCGTCAGCATCCGGGGGCCGGACATAGGTCCCTTGAAAATTGGCCCGAAAAGCATCCTCAAGTTCTTCCCAACTCCCAATGGAGTTCTCTGGGAGGTTGTTTAGCCAGTGCCGAGCTGGTCCTTTTAGCTTGAGGGGTAGGTATTTAATGGTGTGGAGATCATCTCCACGAGCCATGTGGATGTGAAGGATGAAGTCTTCTATCTAGACGGCAAGATCCGTAGTTCCATCGTACGCCTCGATGTTCACGGGTTTAAACCCTTCTGGAAAATTGTGATCCAACACCTCATCGGTGAAGCACAAAGGGTGTGCGGCGCCTCAGTATTTTGTTATATCATGGCGTATGTCCGATGGTTTTGATGCTCGGTATTGACCCCGAACTGGTATATGGCCGGCGCGATTGGCTTGATAGCCGCCGTCCCGTGTGGGAGCACGGTGCCTAGATCCGTAGATGGATCTGGTCTTGCCGGCCTTGTTGTTCAGGTCCTCACGCAAATCGTGTTTCCGGACTTGAGCCGCATCCTCCTTTCCTTTACGGGGTGGGGTGCGGGCTTGTGCACGCCATTGCTAGCCACTTTGTCCCGTCCGCAAGGTGGTCAGTCTAGCTTATCGGCGGTGTTATTCTTCGGCGGTATAGGCGCGGTGGCCTCGTCGTCGAATTCGGGCAGCAGTTTACGCGTAGGATAGCCTTTGGTTTGGCGATTGTAGCCATGTTTTTGCTCAGCGTCTAGCACTTCATTCCATCTATCATTGAGCGTGTCCTGTGCGGCTCGAAGCCGTCTCTACTGCTTTTTGAGGCTCCGTGCGGTGGAAATAAGCCTCCGATGGAAGCGCTTTTGTTCTAAGGGTTCTTTTGGGACGATGTATTCGTCGTCACCCAGGCTAACATCCTCTTCGGAGATAGGTTCATAATTACTGTCTTCGACATCGCTGTCATCGGACAGCGGTTTCGGACTATGTTCGCCATCCTCTCTCTCGTCCTGCTCCAACGCTGGGTCTGCGGGGTCTTCAGCTTGCTCCGGACTGTCACCGTCGGTGGTGACAGTGTTGCTATCTTTTCCTTTACGGGATTTAGTTCGACGCTTTGGATGCCGTCGTTTGGGAGGTTCTTCGACAGGCTTGTCCTTTAAGGGATCGTTTTCGCTGTCGCCCTCCTTCTCCTTAGGTGTATCCACCATATACACATCGTACGAGGACGTAGCTATCCATCGCCCGGTTACGGGCCGGTTTTGGTCTAGATCTGCTTTGGCTTCAAGGTCCATCCCTTCAAATTCTTTGGAAGCGTAGTCAAGTATATCGGTTAGATCTTCGACCGTGGCTACCAAGTGGGTGGTGGGTGGGGAGAAAAATTCTTCATCAGCCTCCAGTTCGAACCGGATATAATTCGGATGTTCATCCCCCGCTAAGGAGAGGGATTTTAACGAGTTTAACGTGTCGCCAAAGGGTGAGTGCTGGAAGATATCCGCAACACTGAATTCGGCGATAGACGCCTGATCGAGCTTGAAGGGCGCAGATGCGCACGATTCGGAACCTAAGGCCGGGGACGAGTCCGTAGTTCCGGTAACACAGATCATGCTCGAAGCTGGGTCCGTGTGCGGCTCCAACGCCATTGAGTCTGCAACTTCCACGGCAGGATTGAGCTTCCCGTCCCCGGGTCACGTGATTTGTTCCGGATCTAGGGCCAGAAGTGTTACACATGTTATTTCCTAATCCGATGATAGAGTTAGGTCGTGTTCATTATGGTGGCAGGGAGAGGTCGCCGTGGACTCGAATCCGTCGAAGATCAAGTCTCTGCGGATATTAGCAACGTAGTTTAAGCTTCCAAACCTGACTTGATGGCCAGGGGCGTAGCTCTCAACCTGCTTGAGATGGCCTTCAGTGTTGGCACGAAGCACAAAGTCGCCGAACACAAAAAGCTGGCCGGGAGGGAAAATTCCCTCAGTGTCGCCGTCGTGGTTGATGACGCGATCCATCAGTCCTTCGGTCGACGACATAGTGGAACTCTCAATTAAAGCACCAATGTCGATGTCAAAACCGGCGGATCTCGGGTAGGGGCTCCAAAACTATGCGTCTGAGGATTGATGGTAACAGGAGACTGGGGACACGATGTTTACCCAGGTTTCGGGCCCTCTCGATCGAGGTAATACCCTACTTCCTGCTATATTAATATGGATGAATATGATTACAAGAGTTGATCTACCTCGAGATCGTAATGGCTAAACCCTAAAGTCTAGCCTATGAGAATGTTATGATTTTCTATTAGCCTTTACGGACTAAACCCTCCAGTTTATATATGCACCGGAGGGGCCTAGGGTTTGTACATAACCATCTTGTAGAGGAAGGAAATATTACACCCGAACCTAAAACCTGTCATTATATGAATACAGGAGTCTTATCCGGATACGAGAGACGATCTTCAACTATGATCTTCACGGCCCACCAGTCCGGCCCACCAGTCCGGCCCACCAAGAGTTATCCGGCCACCCGAGAACCCCTCGATCCAAGACTCCCTCAGTAAGTCTTCAAGGTAGACTTCCAAAACCTTCACAAACTTGTTCAACGACACACCACAATGACTCTTGGTGTACTCAGAACATGACACCTAACCATCTAGAAGAATGACAGTCTTCAAAAGTAATAGGTGTCGGATCACACAGATCAATCCTCGGTGATGCTCAATCACTTTGGCTCTGGGTTTCTCCTCACTTAGGATTCTCTCAAAGTAGTCACGGGATGTGTTGCTCTCAAATGACAACTGTCAAGTTCTCTCGGAGCAGCCAACCAACAAGTGGTTGTTGGGGTGACTATTTATAGCCAAGGGCAACCCGACATGAATTGTCATAAATGCCCTTCTCTGATTTGACCATTGTCAGGATAAGGATCCACACGATAGTTGGCCCGCGGATCAGCAACGGTCGGAATTTGAACTCTAAAATTCATCGGGGTACTCAATTTCCTCAAGGTAGGCAGATCGCACTGGCAAACTCCTAACTCCTTAGTCTGACCAATTTCTTCAGTGACCAGATGAACTTTTTCACTATCGCTAGCAATTGCGTCAACTGTTCTAGAGATTTCAAAGGCTTCACTCGAAGAGGCTTGTGTATGTATAGGTTTGGGTAAGTTTGAGCATCACTTTGGAAATGTGAAATATGATTCACGCAAACCCCCTTTAATAGTACGGTTTTTCCTATGACTGAAAGAAGAAGAAGAGAAACTACGAAAGTCTTCAATCTTCAAAGTCTTCACATCAATTTCTTCAAAGGCCATACCAGTTTGATAATCAAGTTCTTCATTTGAAGAAATGCATTTTTAGGGGTCGTCTTCCATGTGTTAAACCAAAACTCCAGGGACTCTGTTTCCTGTCTATACTCACAAACATATTAGTTCCTCAACCTATTTGTCATCAATACCCCAAAACCACTGAGGGGGCACTTGATGCACTTACAATCTCCCCCTTTTTGGTGATTTATGACAAAATGGTTAGGCTTTCAATAGGAGTAAATAAATTGAAATGTAAGTACAGAGTATGAGGAAATTGGTCACAAGATATATAAGGAATTTTCTTTTAACTGCAATTGCACATGACAAGTTGAAATTTTGGAGATCTCCTCCTATATCTTGGAAAACAATCATGAATGATCATAAGATATTCGAATAATATAATGCATGATGAAAATTGGTGTCTGACAAAGTTATGCATGCATGAGAAGATATATTTAAGGTCAGAGCATGCGTATCAAGTGTAGCAAAAGAGTCCCACGACCAACAATTATTAAGTTACAACTCATCAAAGAGCAAAGCTAATAAAGTTCAAGAGGTGCAACTTAAGCAAAAACATCCCATATATAGACTGGCTTGAAGACTAACTCAACCCCCCCCCCCCTTGTCATCACATGACCAAAAGGAGACGAAGCTGAGGACTAACGTCCGTGAAGAATATCACGGAGAAGAAGGGAGTGACAACGTTGTTGGGTCGCGTGATGCAGAAGGACCAGCTGCAGTGTCTTCAACATCTTCATGTTCGTTAATGGAGCCCGACGAAGACTCTAAACTTGGCATAAGAGGAGGAACTTGAGTTTTCTTGAACTTCTTCCTTGGCAATTCCGCGTAGTCAAAGTTCATTTGAAAGTCCATAACTGCAAGTTCTTCATTTGTTTTGAGGTGAGATAGGATGGCCCAAGTGTGATCAAATATCTCATGGACATAGTATCTGTTCTTGCGGACGGCGTTATGCATCATGTCATATTGACTTGAACAACAACAAATTGACGCTTAACCCATTGGTGATGTTTGTCAACTTTCTGATGAAGACTAACTCACGGGTCACAGCCAGTCATGGCCCGTGGTGCTTCAGGTGAGGTAGATGGTCTTAAGGCTTGTGCAGTAGTGTCTTGGCTAGCAGATTCATCAGCATTGGATCTAGAGATTGGTTGAAGAAATTGTCCATCAAGGGGACGAATTCCTTCATCAATAACAGACTTGCCCTTGCTAGGGATTGTGGACAGTGTGCTCTGAAGAACTTCAACTTGAGGCAAAAAGCTCAAATGATTTTGACAATCGGCTTGGTAATGAATTGAAGATCGGGATCTGATGAATCTCATGATCCATGGAGCATATGGCTTCAAGTCAAATGGTGATTGTGCCACAATGAATAGAGTCCTTAGAAATAAATCATGAATGTTAATGGAAGCGCCATGAATAATGTGGAACAACAAGTTCTTCATGACTCCCACGGCTTCTTCAGTGTCTGAGTTGTGACCTTTAATTGGATTGGGAGTCTTGGCCAGAATGCGATAAATTGTCTTGGGCACATATAGCAAATCCTTCACTAGGAAGGTTGTCCTTGGAGCATTTTCATCAACCATAGGCTTCATCAGCACTTGCATCAGATGGTTGGGCAGCTCAGGTTCTTCATAGATTTTCCTTACTTCTTCTTGGCATGGATCAACTGGAAGAGCATGAAGAAGTTCGTCAATTGGTGCTTTGTAGTGAGTGTATTCACTCATCCAGTCCAGAGCCCAGGTTGCAGTGTCATCAGCGTTGCCAGAAAAATGGACAATTGTATAGAATTGAAGAAAAAGTTCTTCATTCAAATCATATACATCAGAGCATAAGCTTAGTAGTCCAGCATCATGAAGAACATCCAAAATAGGCCCAAAGCAAGGAAGTGACTCCATATCCACATGAGGAATATGGAAATGCGGGAATACTTTGTTCTTATCGAATAAGAGTGAAGAGTCATAGTTCACTTTTGTTCTTGTCCAGAATTGTAGGCACCGAATCTTCGACAAGTCATAAGGGGACTCACCAACGAAGAAGTTATTTTGTTCAAAGCACTTGGCATTGTCGAACTAGGGCCGCTTGGGGACTCTACCAATCTTGGGCATGACAGGAACATGCTTTAGATTTCTCTTCTTGGGAAGAACATCCAACACTGGTCGTGTCTGTCATGGCAAGAGCTTTAGCAACTTCTTTAGTTGTGGCATTTGGTACTATGTCAGTGTCAGCTGAAGGAAATGAGTCTGCACGTGAAAGTGATGTATTGACGACATCAACCATTGGCTCATGTTGAGCAATTTCATCAGCTATTGCTGGAATTTCTTCATGAATGGTGTGAAGTGATGATTGCCTTTCCTCAGAGCCTGTAAGAATTTCTTCAATGCGGGCAGGCGACTGGGGCACTTGCGTGAGGGGTGTGGTGAGGGGTGAATTTGGGTGAGCTTCTTCCCAAAAGTCTTCATGTAGAACAGTCGTTGTAGCACCATCTATGTCCACGTCATCATCAGTTGCTTCACTACTTTCACATGAAGTATCAACATGTTCATCAGTCAACGGAGCATGCGAGGGATCCGTGCTGAAACTTGGTGAAGTGAAGCTTCTTCCTCAAATTCAATTTCCTCATCCACTAGCTGTATGGTAGCAGGAAAGTGGTGTTCATCATCAGTATCATCAGCCTGAGGGATTTCATAATCCACCCCGTAGGGAATAATCTGGCAATCTATGGAAGAAGCAAGGGGCATTGATGAGATTGGAATTGCATCAATTGGAATGATAAATGAAGATAATGTAGCCATCTTCAATTTCTTCACAATTTCCGGAGTAGTTGGAGGAGCTGAAGCTTTTATCTTTCTAGCTTCCTTCTCAACAGCCTTCATTTTCTTCACTTTTGATGCAGAAGGAAGGGTGATAATCTTCAAAGATGAATGAGATGGTGGTGCTACTGCTGAGGAACTGATAACCCACAAGTGTAGGGGATCAGTTGTAGCCTCTTTCGATAAATAAGAGTGTGGAACCCAACGAGGAGCTAAAGGCAGAATAAATATTCCCTCAAGTTCTATCGACCACCGATACAACTCTACGCACGCTTAACGTTTACTTTACCTAGAACAAGTATGAAACTAGAAGTACTTTGTAGTTTTGTGGGATAGGTTTGCAAGAATATAAAGATCATGCAAATATAAACTAGGGGCTGTTAAGATAAAGACACAACTAAATTAGTGATAGCGAGTGTGGAAAAGTGGTGGTAGGAGTTGCGAAATTGCCCCTAAGCAATTGACTATGTTACTAGACCGATAGCAAGTTTTATGTGGGAGAGGCCACTGCTAGCATGTCACCCCTTACTTGGAATTCTGTGAACTTATGATTGGAACTATTAGCAAGCATCTGCAACTACTAACGTTCATTAAGGTAAAATCCAACCATAGCATTAAGATATATTGCCCCCCATTCAATCTCGTATGCATCAATTTCTACGCTAGGTTGAAGTTTCTGTCACTCTTGCCCTCCAATACGTAGTCCTATCAACATACAACTAACCCTATGGTGTGATCCACGCGCGCGCTCATATGATGGGCACCAAAGGACAGTAACATAACCACAAGCAAACTAAATCAATCATAGCAATTCATCAATCACCGATAGGACAACGATAATCTACTCAGACATCATAGGATGGCAACACATCATTGGATAATAATATGAAGCATAAAGCACCATGTTCAAGTAGAGGGTACAACGGGTTGCGGGAGAGTGGACCGCTGTAGATAGTTGGGGGAAGGTGATGAAGATGTTGGTGAAGATGACAGAGGTGTTGGTGTAGATCGTCGTCACACGATGATGGACCCGGTGGCATTCCGGTGCCACGGAAGCGAGGGGGAGAGAGCCCCCCTCCTTCTTATTCTTCCTTGACGTTCTCCCAAGGTCGGAGAAGGGTTCCCCCTCTGGTCTATGGTCTCCTCGCGTGGGAGGGGCGAGAGCCCCTCCGAGATTGGATCTGTCTCTCTCTGTTTCTGCGTTCCCAAATTCTGGCCCTTCACCGTTTCTTAAATTCCCGGAGATCCGTAGCTCCGATTGGGCTGATTTTTTGACACAATTTTTATCCGGATATTAGCTATCTTGCGGCGAAAGAAGGGCATCAACCTCCTTACGGTGTGTCCACGAGGGCCCAGGGCGCGCCCCCTGCCTCGTGGCCCACTCGGGCATCGTTTCATCTTGGTTCCGCTTCCCAAAATTCACATATATTCCAAAAAAAACTCCGTCCATTTTTATTCCGTTTGGACTCCGTTTGATATGGATATTCTGCGAAACAAAAAACATGCAACAAACAGGAACTGGCACTGGGTACCAGATCAATATGTTAGTCCCAAAAAATAGTATAAAAAGTTGCCAAAAGTATATGAAAGTTGTAGAATATTGGCATGGAACAATAAAAAATTATAGATACGACGGAGACGTATCAGCATCCCCAAGCTTAATTCCTGCTCGTCCTCGAGTAGGTAAATGATAGAAAAAGATAATTTTTGATGTGGAATGCTACCTAGCATAATCTTGATCATGTAATCTAATCATGGCATGAATATTAAGACACAAGTGATTCAAAGCAATAGTCTATCATTTGACATTAGGACAATAATACTTCAAGCATACTAATAAAGCAATCATGTCTCTTCAAAATAACATGGCCAAAGAAAGTTATTCCTACAAAATCATATGGTCTAGCTATGCTCCATCTTCACCACACAAAGTATTTAAATCATGCACAACCCCGGTTTTTGCCAAGAAATTGTTTCATACTTTAGTATTCTCAAACCTTTTCAACTTTCATGCAATACATGAGCGTGAGCCATGGACATAGCACTATGGATGGAATAGAAGGTGGTGATAGACAAAAGGTGTGAGAAAGTCTCACATCAACTAGGCAAATCAATGGACTATGGAGATGTCCATCAATCGATATCAATGTGAGTGAGTAGGGATTGCCATGTAACGGATGCACTAGAGCTATAAGTGTATGAAAGCTCAAAAGAAAACTAGTGGGTGTGCATCAACTTGCTTGCTCATGAAGACCTAGGGCATTTGAGGAAGCCCGTCGTTGGAATATACAAGCCAAGTTCTATAACAAAAAATTCCCACTAGTATATGGAAGTGACAAAACAAGAGACTCTCTATTATGAAGATCATGGTGATACTTTGAAGCACAAGTGTGGAAAATGATAGTAGCATTGTCCCTTCTTTCTTTTCTCTCATTTTTTTGTTTTTTTTTTGTTTTTTTAGGGGCTTTCTCTTCTTTTTTTTAGCCCCTCTCTATTTTTTAGGCCATCTTTTTTTGGCCTTTCCTCACATGGGACAATGCTCTAATAATAAAGATCATCACACTTTTATTTACTTACAACTCAAAGATTACAATTCGAAGCTAGAACAAAATATGACTCTATGTGAATGCCTCCGGTGGTGTACCGGGATGTGCAATGATCTAGCATAGGAATGACATCAAAAAATGGACAAGCCATGGAAACATCATGCTAGCTATCTTACGATCATGCAAGGCAATATGACAAAGATGGTGCGTGTCATAATAAACGGAACGGTGGAGTTACATGGCAATATATCTCAGAATGTCTATGGAAATGCCATAATAGGTAGGTATGGTGGCTGTTTTGAGGAAGGTATATGGTGGGTGTATGGTACCGGCGAAAGTTGCGCGGTACAAGACAGGCTAGCAATGGTGGAAGGGTGAGAGTGCGTATAATCCATGGACTCAACATTAGTCATAAAGAACTCACATACTTATTGCAAAAATTTATTAGCCATCGAAACCAAGTACTACACGCATGCTCCTAGGGGGGAGGTCGGTAGGAGTTAACCATCGCGTGCCCCCAACCACCACACAAAGGATGACACTCAATAAATAAATCATGCTCTAACTTCATCACATAACGGTTCACCATACGTGCATACTACGGGAATCACAAACCTCAACACAAGTATTTCTACAATCCACAACTACCCACTAGCATGACTCTAATATCACCATCTTTACATCGCAAAACTATTGCAAGGAATCAAACATATCATATTCAGCGATCTACAAGTTTATGTAGGATTTTATGACTAACCATGTGAATGACCAATTCATGTCAACTCTCTAAATAGATATAAGTGAAGCAAGAGAGTTTTAATTCTTTCTACAAAAGTTATGCCCACGCTCTAACAAATATAAGTGAAGCAAAAGAGCATTCTACAAATGGCGGTTTTCTATGTGAAGAGAAACAGGCAATCCAGACTTCAAATGATGTAAGTGAAGCACATGAAGTATTCTATAAAGCCATACTCAAAAGATATAAGTGAAGTGCAAAGAGCATTCTATGAATCAACCAAGGACTATCGCATACCAACATGGTGCATAAAAGAAAAGCTGAAAACTAAATGCAAAAGACGCTCCAAGATCTGCACATCTCACATGAATGAAACGAATCCGAAAACATACCGATACTTGTTGAAGAAAGAGGGGATGCCTTCCGGGGCATCCCCAAGCTTAGACACTTGAGTCTCCTTGAATATTTACTTGGGGTGCATTGGGCATCTCCAAGCTTGAGATCTTGCCTCTCCTTCTTCTCCTCACATCGAGACCTCCTCGATCTTCGAACACTTCATCCACACAAAACTTCAACAAAAAACTCGGTAAGATCCGTTAGTATAATAAAGCAAATCACTATTCTAAGTACTGTTGCAAACCAATTAATATTTTGTTTTTTCATTGTAGCTATTGTAATATAACTTTTCCATGGCTTAATGCACTGATAGAAATTGATAGTTTCATCAAAACAAGCAAACTATGCATCAAAAACAGAATCTGTCTAAAACAGAACAGTCTGTACTAATCTGAACATTCACCATACTTATAATACTTGAAACATTCTGCCAAAAATAGGAAAAATAAAAAAATGTATAGAAAGACAGTGCAAAAAGTTTCAGAACCATTTGACCTTCCAGCAAAAAATGTAAAATCGCGGACTACAGCCAAAGTTTGTGTCCTACACCGCACAAACCAATAAGCATTGTAAACATCCTAAAGGCAAACCTTGGCACATTATTTTTATAATAGAAAGGAATTGTACAAGGGGATAATTATTTTTGTTGAAAAGTTTCTGCAATTAAGATTCACAAAGTTTCCATGGGCATGAACAAAGTTCAAGGACGTCCCCCACTTTCACAATGCTCGTCTATATCACTTTCACTTTTCTTGTTGAAAAGTTTTAGGTTCCCCTCTTTATTTTTATTTGTTTTTAAACTTTATGAAAGCACACAACAGAAATAAATGACTCTCTAAAACTTCCAGGTTGTCTCCCTGGCAGCGCTTTCTTTAAAGCCATTAAGCTAGGCATATAGTGATCAAGTAATGGATCCACCCGGATCCCAAGGTATATCAAAGCCAGTTTTAATTAGCAATGATTTGGCATTTAGTAGTGAGCACAAAGTGGTATGTGTCATGCAAAAACGAAGTCTAACTTTCTTCCTATGCATAGGCATGTCATATAAGAACAATTCATGCACATCAAGTAAAGGCCAATGCATAGTATAGGCAGTTTCTTGCAATTTTAGCATGTTGGAAACATAGAGAGGCGGAGATGTAGTTCCTCTCTCATAATAATTGCAAGTAGGAGTAGCAAGCACATGCATATTATATTCATCAAAATCATCATGTGTAACAAAAAAGGCAACCCATCAATATAATCCTTAATAAGTGCAAACTTCTCTGATATAGTGTAGTTTGGAGAACTCAAAAAGATAATAGGACTATCATGTGTGGGTGCAATAGCAACTATCTCATGTTTAACATAAGGAACTATAGCAAGTTCATCTCCATAAGAATAATTCATATTGGCATCTTGGCCACAAGCATAGCAAGCATCATCAAAAGGGATATTTCAAAAGAATCAACGGGATCATAACAATCATCATAACAATCATCCTTCGGTAAGCACGAAGGGAAATTAAACAATGTATGAGTTGAAGAGTTACTCTCATTAGAAGGTGGGCACGGGTAGCTAATCCTCTCTTCCTCCTTTTGTTCTTCACTCTCCTCCTCATCTTTTTCATCCAATGAGCTCACAGTGTCATTGATTTCTTCTTCCATAGACTCCTGCAAAATATTAGTCTCTTCTTGGACAACAGAGTAGTTCTCAATATATAGTTTAACATAGGCATTAGAAGCATAATTATCCTAACAATACTTAAATATGGCAAAAATTTCAGATTTTTAAAGAGTAGCATCATACTTTCCAATCAAAGAAGCAATTTCATAAGCACCCTTAAAAGCAACAAATTCTTCAATTTGTCGAACATCATAGTAACTATAAACACTCTTAGCATACGAAGATACAATTCCATTATCACTAAACTCACATTGGTAGGGAAGGTGTTTCTTAGGGTCTTCAGAACAACAAGTAAAATCATATATTTCACATAAATTCCAAGCATAGCATTGCAAACGATGAATTTGATCTAGTAAAAGTTTCCCTTTTTCAGATATGCGGTGTCGCACATAACAAGCATGCTCATCTAAAGATTTTCCCTCAACTAAGCTAGTTGGGGTTTCAGCCCGAGCACATAGGGATTGAAGATGATCCAAGTAATAAGCTTCAGTAGTGTGATAGATTTTGAGTGGTTCTTCAACCATTGGTACAGTAGGTACCACTAATTTTTTTGGTATTTTGTGTTTCCTACCCATAACCAAAGATAGAAAACAACTTAGGACAACAAATAAAATCTACTTAGTGATAGAGCAAACAAGCACACACGAGAATATTCACCCCACGCTATTGGTCCCCGGCAACGGCGCCAGAAAAAGGTCTTGATAACCCACAAGTGTAGGGGATCAGTTGTAGCCTCTTTCAATAAATAAGAGTGTCGAACCCAACGAGGAGCTAAAGGCAGAACAAATATTCCCTCGAGTTCTATCGACCACCGATACAACTCTACGTACGCTTAACGTCTTTACCTAGAACAAGTATGAAACTAGAAGTACTTTGTAGTTTTCTGGGATAGGTTTGCAATAATATAAAGAGCACGCAAATATAAACTAGGGGTTGTTAAGATAAGGACACAACTAAATTAGTGATAGCGAGTGTGGAAAAGTGGTGGTAGGAGTTGCGAAATTGCCCCTAAGCAATTGACCACGTTACTAGACCGATAGCAAGTTTTATGTGGGAGAGGCCACTGCTAGCATGTCATCCCTTACTTGGAATTCTATGCACTTATGATTGGAACTATTAGCAAGCATCCGCAACTACTAACGTTCATTAAGGTAAAACCGAACCATAGCATTAAGATATATTGGTCCCCATTCAATCCCGTATGCATCAATTTCTATGCTAGGTTGAAGTTTCTGTCACTCTTGCCCTCCAATACGTAGTCCTATCAACATACAACTAACCCTATGGTGTGATCCACGCGCGCGCTCATATGATGGGCACCAAAGGACAGCAACATAACCACAAGAAAATTAAATCAATCATAGTAATTCATCAATCACCGATAGGACAACGATAATCTACTCAGACATCATAGGATGGCAACACATCATTGGATAATAATATGAAGCAGAAAGCACCATGTTCAAGTTGAGGGTACATCGGGTTGCGGGAGAGTGGACCGCTGTAGATAGATGGGGGAAGGTGATAGAGATGTTGGTGAAGATGACTGAGGTGTTGGTGTAGATCGCCGTCACACGATGGCCCTGGTGGCATTCCGGTGCCACCGGAAGCGAGGGGGAGAGAGCCCCCCTCCTTCTTCTTGTTCCTTGACCTTCTCCCTAGGTGGGAGAAGGGTTCCCCCTCTGGTTCATGGTCTCCATGGCGTGGGAGGGGCGAGAGCCCCTCCGAGATTGGATCTGCCTCTCTGTCTCTCTCTGTTTTTGCGTTCCCAGATTCTGGCCCTTCACCGTTTCTTAAATTCCCGGAGATCCGTAACTCCGATTGGGCTGATTTTTTGACACGATTTTTATCCGGATATTAGCTTTCTTGCAGCAAAAGAATGGCATCAACCGCCTTACGGTGTGGCCACGAGGGCCCAGGGCGCGCCCCCTGCCTCGTGGCCCACTCGGGCATCGTTTCATGTTGGTTCCGCTTCCCAAAATACACATATATTCCTAAAAAATCTCCGTCCATTTTTATTCTATTTGGACTCTGTTTGATATGGATATTCTGCGAAACAAAAAACATGCAACAAACAGGAACTGGTACTGGACACTGGATCAATATGTTAGTCCCAAAAAATAGTATAAAAAGTTGCCAAAAGTATATGAAAGTTGTAGAATATTGGCATGGAACAATCTAAAATTATAGATACGACGGAGACGTATCAGGAACTTGATGGTTCTATTTCTTCATGCACGACTATTGCAGTCGCCCTGGCAGATTCTTCAGGCGCAACAACTTCAGTTGCCCTAGTAGTCTCTTGAGGCGGAGATGAAGGCGCAGTCTCACTGGCTTGTGTAGTTTTCTCGGGAGCTCAAGAACTAGAGGGAGGCGTCAAGCCAAACTTGGTAGCCTCACGCTTGTTGTGGTCATGAACTACCTGATTTGAAGTAGTGATGAATCTGTTGCGCACTCCACGGCAATGATTGGACTATCGTTCAAACTCATCAGTCACCTGTTGAATATCTGTTTGAAGAGTGAATAGCTCATGAAGAATTATTGAGAGCATGTTCTTCCGCAACTCTTTCTCCTTTTGTAGTTGTTGTTTCCTCACCAGCTTGGCTTGATCAATTCTATGCTTTTCATTCATAATGAAGGCAGTCAGCAAATGACTTGCACCAAGAGGGAGGTCGAGGTCATCAAGTGGTGTATCTAATTTAGTGCACTAGATTCCAATGAAGTCTAGCAGCTTCTTAGGATCCAACAGTATAGGAACTAAAGAATTCTTAGAAATTGTGGCTTGCTTTCTTCTGAGGAACTCCTCGAGCTCATCTTCGTCAGCCAGCCCATGTTCATCAACATGAGGCACATGACCTTGCTCTTGGGACTTGGCATAGTTCCATGGCCATCAGTGACATTTTGCTTCAGCTGGGGAGTGGAAGAAGATGATTGGGCAATTGATATAGCAATAGAGGCTATTGGAAAGCCCTCAGTGCGCTCGCAAGATTCAACCGGTGTTAAAGCTTTTCCTGCAGCCACTTAAGAACTTGACGCATGAGGAGGCACTGAAGATTCAGAAATATTGGATGCAGAAGCCTTTGAAGCTATCAGCTGGGCCACTAAGGGCTTTGACACAGATGGCTTGGGCTTATTGCAGGCTTCTTCTGCATAGCTTCTTGGGAGTGCTTGCACTACCACTGCCACTTGCACTAGCTTTAGTTGAAGCCTTTGTGGCTCTGTTGAATTCTTCAACATCCTCTTTGCCTGTTTAGCCAACTTAGCTTGATATTTGTCCCATTCCTTGGGGAATTCTTCACCCCTTTTGATACTTGTGGGATCGGTGACTTGACCTTCAACGAGCGGTACTCTCTTGCATGGAGGCTTCACATCAAAATCCTTCATGTACTTGGGAGTCACATATTTGTAAGCCCTCCATTCGTATGTCCATATGTGTTTGATCATTTGTGTGCGTGTTTTGCGCTGATCCTTTATCTCTTTGCCATGCACATTTTTGTCGGATGTATAATAGCCAGAGTAAATGCCCTCAGGGATCTCAAAAGTAGTCTGCTCCTCTTTCCTCTTGCATCCTTTTTGACGCCTTTTTCCTTCAGCCATTTTCTTCAACTAAGGTATTTGAACACATGAGGATTTTGAAGATGTTTGAAGTTTTCCTCAAGCTGTGCTGCAAATGAATTAATTTGCTGAGAACCAAGTGATTTGTCGGCACATGTTGTACCTGTGAACAGAGTATAGTTGCGAGGAAAATGGGAAGAGTCACATGCATTATCAGAGATTTTCAACATAAACCAGTTGAGGAAATTGACCCTTATCGTCTTGACGCAATTCACTAAATGTTCTTGACCTAGGTTCTAGAGTTGTACAGATTGAAGTGATACATCTCCAATGTATCTATAATTTTTTATTGTTATGCTGTTATATTATCATTCTTGGATGTTTTACGATCATTTTCTAGAAACTTTATATCATTTTTTGGGACTAACCTATTGACATAGTGCCCAGTGCTAGTTGTTGTTTTTGCTTGTTTTTTACTTTGCGGAAAATCAATATCGAACGGAGTCCAAATGCCCCAAAAAAATTTGGAGAATTTTTTTGGCCCAGAAGACATCCAGGGAGTCAAGGAAGCGCACGAGGGGAGGCGCATGGGGCCCACACCAGGGCGCGCCCTGGTGGGTAGTGGGGCCCATGGGACTCTTTTCCACCGACCTCCTGCTCTATGCATACCACAATATTCCATAAACCCTAGAGGAGTCGACGTAAAATTGTTTCCGCCACCGCATGTTCCAGAACTACGAAATCCAATCTAGAGCCCTTTTCCGGCACTCCGTCGGAGGGGAACACGATCACAGAGGGGTTCATCATCCTCATTGGTAATGCGTGAGTAATTTACCATAGACCTACGGGTCCGTGGGCAGTAGCTAGATGGCTTCTTCTCTCTTTTTTATCTTTAATACAATGTTCTTTTCGGAGATCTGTTTTATGTAATTCTTTTTGCGGTGCGTTTGTTGGGATCCGATGAATTGTGAGTTTAAGATCAGATCTGTTTATATCTATACATGATTATTATAGCCTCGTATTTCTTCTCTGATATTTTGGTTTTGTTTTGCCAAATTGATTTATTTATCTTGGTACGGGAAGAGGTGTTTTGTAATGGGTTCGATCTTGCGGTGCTCAATCTCAATGACAGAAAGAGACATGACACACATGTATCGTTTCTATTAAGGATAAAACGATGGGGTCTATTCCTACATGAATAGATCTTGTCTACATCATGTCATCGTTCTTAAAGCATTACTCCATTTTTCCATGAACTTAATACACTATATGCATGTTGGATAGCGTTCGATGTGTCGAGTAATAGTAGTGGATGGAGGCGGGAGTCGGTCTACTAATCTTGGACGTGATGCCTATATACATGATCACTCTCTTGGATATCGTCATAATTATATACTCTTCTATCAATTGCCCAACAGTAATTTGTTTACCCACCGTATGCTATTTTCGAGAGAGAAGTGACTAGTGAAATCTACGGCCCCCAGGTCTATTTCTCATCATATACATGCAGATTTACATTGTTATTTGCGTTTCCAATTTATTTTCCTCTTTTGTTTCAGATCTATATTATCAAAAACCCAAAAATATCTCGCTATGTTTTGTTTGCTTTTATTTTATTTGCATCTATCAATCTATCTATTTATCATATTACTTTACCCAAGAGGGATTGACAACCCCTCTACGTGTCGGGTTGCGAGGATTTGTTGTTTCTGTGCAGGTGTTGTCTACATAGCTTTCTTAGTTCTCCTACTGGATTGGTAACCTTGGTTTCATAACTGAGGGAAATACTTACCGCCACTGTGTTGCATCATCCCCTCCTCTTCGGGAATTTTCTGACGCGGTTCACAAGTAGCAGGAAGAATTTCTAGCGTCGTTGTCGGGGAGGATCAAGTCAAGATCTATTAGGTTCCCACACATAAAATCTCATCTCCTTGAAATTTACATTATTTGTCATTTGCCTCTCGTTTTCATCTCCCCCACTTATAAAAGCTTTTAGAAAACCACAAAAATATTTGCCTTTTTATTTGCCTTCTTTATGCTTGCCTTTTTCATTTGCCCTTATGTCTTACTTGGTTGCTTTGCTTATTTGTTTGGCATAATTGTGTGTTTATTGGAAATCAGAAGGAAAAGGTTTATGGATCCTCATTGTCGGTGTACTAAGGTAGGGGTACCTCAGTACCCCAACTTGTGCACGGGCAGTAGCAGCTTCCCGCGGCAGGGCCTACCACGCGCTTGCCGGAGACCTTCCTGCTCCATATAAAACCATTCAAAAACAAAGTATACAAGACAGAAGATCAAGACCCCGGCAAGTGGAGCTTGCCGGGAAGGCCGTCCCAGGCTCAAGATTACCTCACTAGCACAAGACCCTGGCAAGAGGAGCTTGCCAGGAAGGCCAGAAGATTATATTACAGAAGACATGCCTCGGCGCAACATGCGCCCCGGCAGGGCCCGGGGAGCGACAAGCTTCAGAGCCCGGCAAGCTCCCGGGCCCGGCAAGGTCAAGACCCCGGCAAGGTGCTTGCCGAGGAGAGTTACGCTGTGTGCCCGCGCTCCAGCTCATCGAACCACGCGTCGCCCTGGGGCCACTCCAGAGACGCGTGGCGGATGGCTGTGCAGCCTGGGGGACACGGTGGCACTCCACGGTGGTAAAGACATCGCCGTGGCAAACGGAGACGCAAGGGCGGGCGCTTTTGGGGTCGACGGCGACGGGCATTAAATGCTCTTGTCCCCCACTGTCAAAGTAGGTGACGACCACTGTGTCACGCACTGTTCATCCACTGTTCCCGCACTGTTACAACTACCACCACTATTACATTTTTACCCTTTCTCTTACGTTGACACCTGTCGGTGACCCCTTGCACTATAAAAGGAGGCCCAGGCACAACATAGAGGGGGTTCGGAACCTAGATCGCTCATACGCTCGGTGTAGCTAGTTCTTCAAGCTCCCGAGCTCCCCAACTCAATACAAACTAAGCAGGAGTAGGGTTTTACGCATCCATCGCGGCCCGAACCTGGGTAAACTGCCCGCGTGCTCTCCACGATCTGCTCTTTGTGCTCCCTCCGCCCTCTTACCGCACAGACAAGGGGCTCCGGTCCCATAGGTGTTCGTGGTGGACAGTTTCCCCCGACATCTTTGGCGCGCCAGGTAGGGGGCGTCGAGGTTGTGCGAACCTGATCCGGCGTTCACGCGGGCGCACTCTTCGTCAACCTCTCCAGTTTCATCAGCAACAGCGACATGGCCCCGAAGAAGAAAGCTTCGGAGGTCGCAGGCCCGTCTGCGTCTCATCCGCCGCCACCGGAACCAACGGTGGGCGGGGGAGACGCCGTCGGAAGGGTGGTCGCCGGCGAGGAAACTCGCGGCGCCACCAAATCCAAAGACAAGACGGACGACCGAGCCTCGGTCTCCGTGGACGCGCCACGTCCATCTCAGCATAAGACAACCCAGCAGCGCCATGCCACAGGAGGTGGCATCCGCTTGCTGGGCCAAGGGCAAACCGGAAGCTCGCGGGACGCTCCGGGCCATCGTCCTGGCATTAGCAAGGCGCGGTCGCCGGGGCGGGACCCTGCTCCTTCTAACCCAGTTAGGAGTCCGAGCATATCCCGCTCCTTGCACCGCTCGCCCCCACTCCCCTCCACTCCAGCAGAAGCGCTCGCAAGGGCGCAACTGCTCCTCGACTTCCCTCCAGCGGCAGACAAGGCCGAAGACTGGAGGGCAACCATCCAGAGCCTGATCGCCTTCGCCAACAACGATACGCCGCAGCAGCCGGCGACCTCGCGGCCACGGCAAGTCGAGAAGACGAAGGCCGACGGCGACAAGACCGCCGGGGGTGCAACCACCGTGCACTCCCCGCCGCGGAAGCAGAAGACGCCGCCCCGCCGGAACAACGCCGACGACGGCTCCACGACGTCATCGGATCCGCGGGCTCGTCGGGACCAGCGCCAAGTCCTTGACGACCGGCGACAAGAAGACGCTCGAACGACGATCGAGCGCCGCCGAGAAGCTCGGCGACAATCAGATCAGCGGGCCGGAGCCGCTGTCGATACGCGCGCGCCCGGTGAACCAGGCGACTTGCCGTACGCGGCAGGTTGCCCTGCGTTTACCCGCGAGCTGCGGCGCGTCCAGTGGCCCAGCATGAAGAACTTCAAGCCCGACGTACCGGAGAAGTACGACGGCAAGACGCACCCCTCGTAATTCCTCAGCATTTACACCATCGCGGTGCAGCCTGCCGGGGGGCGCGACGAGAAGGTACTAGCGAACTACTTCCCGCTAGTGCTTAAGCCAAACGTCCGTTCTTGGCTTATGCACTTGCCGGAAGGCTCCATTTCTTCTTGGGCGGACCTTTGCCATCAGTTTGTTGGCGCCTTCACGGGCGGCCACAAACCCCACGGCCAGGAGAGCGATCTCCACATTCTGGCCCAGAAGGAAGGAGAACCCGACGCTTCAGTCGTGTGCAGCACAACATCCCCGACGTCCACCCTGCCGCGGTTATCAGCGCGTTCCACCAGAACGTGCGTAACCACCGCATGCGTGAAGAAATGGCCATGACCAAGATACGGGATGTCAGCGAGCTCTATGCTCTAGCTGATAAGTGCGCACGCGCCAAAGAGGGGAGGAGACTCCCCGGGGAGGATACCGGCGCGGGGGGAAGCGACAGCGACGACGCCGCCCCGGCAAAGAAGAGCCGGCGGCGGAACAACAGGAGAAAGAACAAGAAGGAGGTGCTTGCCGTCGAGAAGTCCGGCAAGGAGGCTCCCGCCAAGCAAACACAGGCTGGCGGCTCCGGCAAGGAGCCTGCCCCTGTAGCGGCAGCCGACAAGTAGGACGGCTCCGACAAGCAATACTGCAAGATCCACCGCACCAAGGGCCACGACCTCTCCAACTGCAAACGCGTCGAGTACCTCGTCGAGCAGCAGAAAGCTGAGTACGAGAGGCGCGACAAGGAGAAGGCCCCAGGTGGCGGAGGAGAACCAAGCAAGAAGCGGCCATTCAATGGCCGGGGAGGACGCCGCGGCAAGGCCAAGCAGCGGCAAGGTGACCGACCACCCCGGGGCCGCGACAAGGATGAAGAAGACGACGACGATGACATGGAGGATGAAGATAACAGCGAGCAGGAGTTCCAGAAGGCCACAGAGGTCCTGTGCGTCGACGGTGGCGCCTCTCTGCACACCTCCCACCGCCAACTCAAGCAGTGGGTGCGGGAGGTGAATGCAGCAGAGCCACCCGTGGAGTCGCGTAGGCTCCTCAAATGGTCCAGCACGCCCATCATTGTTGATCTTGAGGATCACCCTGACCGCACCACTGCGGTCGGGTGCTTGCCGATGCTGGTCTCACCCACCATCCGCAACCTCAAGGTCACCAAAATGTTGGTTGACGGCGGGGCCGGGCTGAACTTGATCTCCTCTGCTGTGATCAAAAAACTCCAAATCCCAGATGGCGAGCTCGAAGAGACCGGTTCTTTCCAAGGAATCAACCCGGGAAGGAGCAAGCCCAAGGGGAAGATAACTCTGCCGGTGACCTTTGGCGGGGAGCTCAACTTCAGAACTGAGCGCATCACATTCGACGTCGCCGATATCCCATTACCGTATAATGGGATACTCGGCCGTCCCGCCCTCGCCAAGTTCATGGCAGCTTCCCACTACGCCTACAACGTACTCAAGATGCCGGGGTCGATAAGCATCATCACTGTCCATGGCGACAAGAAAGATGCGCTTGTCTGCGCCGACAAGATCTACCGGGATGCAGCAGCCGCGGCAGAGAAGGACACACTTGCCGCTGAAGCTCCCGGGGGGAAGAAGACCAGGACCAAGTCCGGCAAGTGCTCTGGGACCCACTCCGGCAACCGCACCTCTTCGGAGTGCTGCGCTGCCGTCGAGGACGTTCCATCGAGCTCCACCGGCAAGTGTAAGAAGGGGATGGCCGCTCCTCCGGCAACCAAGAAGGTGTCCGCCAAGGAGGACGGCACTGGTGGTACCTTCACCATCAGTGCCACGCTTGACAGCAAATAGGAAAGCGCGCTCGTTGCCTTCCTGCGGGCGAATGTCGATGTGTTTGCTTGGCAACCATCTGACATCCCCGGTGTTCCCAGGAAGGTAATTGAGCACAAGCTTGCTGTTTGTCCTCATGCGCGGCCCGTCAAGCAGAAGGTCAGAAAGCAAGCCGTGGAGCGCCAAGAATTCATTGCCGAAGAAATCAAGAAACTAGAGGCAGCGGGCCTAGTTAGAGGCGTGATCCATCCGACGTGGTTGGCAAACCCAGTCATCGTGCGCAAGGCCAACGGGAAGTGGAGATTGTGTATAGACTTCACCGATGTGAATAAAGCATGCCCTAAGGATCCATTTCCCTTGCCGCGCATTGACCAGATCGTTGACTCCACTGCCGGATGTGAGCTACTCTCTTTTCTTGATGCATATTCAGGCTATCATCAGATTTTCATGGCCAAGGAAGATGAAGAGAAGACTGCATTTATCACTCCATGTGGCACTTATTGTTTCATACGCATGCCATTTGGACTGAAGAATGCAGGATCAACATTTGCAAGGGTAGTGCACACTGCTTTCGAGCCACAGATCCACAGAAATGTAGAGGCTTACATGGATGACATCGTGGTGAAGAGCAAGAGCAAGGATACCCTGGTCCAAGATTTGGAAGAGACATTTCAGAACCTGCGCAAGATACAGCTTAAGTTGAACCCCGAGAAGTGCGTCTTTGGAGTCCCCTCCGGCAAGCTTCTCGGGTTCTTTGTGTCACAGAGGGGGATTGAAGCCAACCCCGACAAGATTAAAGCCATCGAGCAGATCGAAGCCCCGAAGCGCGTCAAGGATGTCAGAAGGCTTGCAGGTTGTGTGGCTGCCCTCAGTAGGTTCATTTCGAAGTCTGCAGAATGCGCCCTACCTTTCTTCAAAATCTTGAAGAAGGCAGGTCCCATGAAGTGGACTCCGGAAGCGGAGGCAGCGCTGCAGGACTTGAAACGGTACCTATCCTCCACTCCAATACTTGTCGCACCTAGACCACAGGAAAAGTTGCTGCTATACCTAGCGGCAACCAACCAGGTGGTTAGTGCTGCGTTAGTAGCGGAGAGGGAGGCCGACGAGGAGTCTGCAGCACCGGCAAGCGAATCCAGCGACAAGCAGGGGGCTGCTCCGACAAGCTCTGGCCCCGACAAGGACAACTCTGCGCAGGAACAGGAAGAAGTACGGAAGAAGATGGTGCAGCGCCCGGTGTATTTTGTAAGTTCCCTCTTGCAGGGGGCTAGATCAAGATACTCCGGGGTGCAAAAGTTGATTTTCGGCCTCCTCATGGCCTCGAGAAAGCTGCGCCATTACTTCCAGGCATATGAGATAACAGTGGTCACTCGCTTTCCGCTGAAGAGGATATTGCACAATCCAGAAGCAACAGGCAGGATCGTTGAGTGGGCACTGGAGTTGTCAAGCTTTGGACTCAAGTTTGAAAGTACCTCAACCATACAGAGCCGAGCTTTGGCAGAATTCATAGCTGAGTGGACCCCGACGCCCGATGAAGAAGTCCAAGAAACAAGTGCACCCGTACAAGAAGCGACAAGTGAATGGGTAATGTATTTTGATGGTGCCTTCTCGCTGCAAGGCGCCGGTGCTGGCGTGGTACTCATCGCGCCCACCGGAGAGCACCTCAAGTATGTTATCCAGATGCACTTTCCCAGGGAGCGAGCGACAAACAACACTGCTGAATATGAAGGTTTGCTCGCCGGCCTCAGGATTGCGGCCGAACTTGGGATCAGGAAGCTGATTGTGCGGGGAGATTCTCAGTTGGTGGTCCGACAAGTTAACAAGAGTTACCAGAGCCCTTTGATGGAAGCTTATGTGGATGAAGTGAGGAAGCTTGAAGAGCACTTTGAAGGTCTGCAAATGGAGCACGTCCCGAGAGCTCAAAATGAAATTGCAGATGGCCTTTCGAAGTGTGCGGCGATGAAGTTACCTGTGGAACTAGGGACCTTCTTGCTCAAGTTAACTCAGCCGTCCGTTACACCATCAATTGGGCAGTCCAAGAAAAGAAAGTTGGTCTCCGGCGACTACTTGCCGGTGGATCTCCCCGAAGCCGCCGCCAAGGTCCCCAAGATCAATGATCAGAACGCTGAGGAACAGTCTGCTCCTGCAGATCCGAGCATCTGTGCAGTTGAAGCAAGTGTTCCCGACAAGCCTCGCCCCGGCGAGCTTGCCGGGGGACCGTCAGCTCCAGCAGAACCAGAGGTTCTTGCCGTAGAAGCTGGGGGTCCCCGCAGCAGCCCTCATGCCTTTAGTCCTTGCCGTTGAGCCACGGGCTCCGGCATGGGCGCAGCAGATCGTCCGTTTTCTGCAAACTGGAGAACTTCCCGACGACCCAGAAGAAATAGAGAAGATAACCAGGCAGTCAAGTATGTACCAGTTCGTGGACAGTGAGCTGTACAGAAGAAGACTCAACGGTGTCAGGTTGAAGTGCATCTCCAGGGAAGATGGACAGAAGCTGTTGGCAGAAATACACGGAGGCATATGCGGCCACCATATTGGCGCAAGGGCGCTTGCCGGGAAAGCTTTCCGGCAAGGGTTCTTTTGGCAAGAAGCCCTCCAAGATGCAACTGCACTAGTAACCAAGTGTGAAGCGTGCCAGTTCCATGCAAAACAAATTCATCAGCCAGCTCAAGCTCTCCAGACGATCCCTTTGTCCTGGCCCTTCTCAGTCTGGGGGCTCGATATCCTCGGCCCCTTCCCTCGCGCTGTCGGGGGCTTTGAGTACTTGTACGTCGCAATCGACAAGTTCACAAAGTGGCCAGAAGTGGAACCAGTGAGAAAGGTGACAGCACAGTCAGCGGTCAGGTTCTTCAGGTCGATTGTTTGCCGTTTCGGAATCCCTAACAGGATCATCACCGACAACGGTACACAATTTACTAGTCGCACCTTCATGCAGTACGCCCAAGACCTTGGCGCCAAGGTCTGTTTCGCTTCTGTTGCTCACCCGAGGAGCAACGGTCAAGCGGAGAGGGCCAATGCTGAAGTGCTGCGCGGACTCAAGACAAGGACCTTTGACAGGCTGCGTAAGTGCGGAAAAAACTGGATAGAGGAGCTACCGGCGGCTCTTTGGTCAATCAGAACGACACCAAGTCGAGCCACCGGACAGACACCCTTTGCCCTAGTCTATGGGGCAGAGGCAGTTCTCCCCACAGAACTCGTATACGGATCTCCTCGAGTGCTCGCTTATGATGAGCTCGAGCAAGAGCAACTGCGACAAGATGATGCATTGCTCCTCGAGGAGGAACGTCTCCAGGCTGCTGTACGAGCTGCTCGATACCAGCAGGCCTTGCGTCGCTACCATAGCCGCAAGGTCAAGGCCAGGAGTCTCGAGGAAGGCGACCTTGTTCTTCGGCGTGTTCAGTCCGCCAAGAATTCCAACAAGTTGACGCCGAAGTGGGAAGGCCCTTATCGGGTGAGACAAGTCACAAGGCCCGGCGCTGTCCGCCTTGAGACCGAAGAAGGCTTACCGGTGAGCAACTCCTGGAACATAGAGCATCTTCGCAAGTTTCACCCATAAGGCGCGGTTGCCGTGATCCGCTCCGGCAACCACCTTTTGTACAAGCTTTGGCGCTGTCGCATGTAACCCTTTGTACAAAGCCGGGCGCAGACCCCGTGCATCAGTAAAGCTTTTGTGTTTTGCGCTATTTGCCTTTTCCATGCTTTTCCTCGCTATTTGCATGCGTTATTTGGCATCTCTTGTGCAACACACGTATCCGGTAAGCATTAGCACGCCGAAAGGCCATATACTTGTTTCCCTCTTCTTTTTCCTTGCCTCTTAAGCAGAAGGGATATTCCTCGCGCACAAGTTTGCCGAGGGGGAAGGAGATGGAAGAGGAACCAAGTGCTGTTCAAGAAAGAGAAGCCTTGTCGGAGAAGCAAGCAATATATGAAAGCTAAGTTATTAAGATTTGAGCAGTTCAAATTTTTAAATTTTTGTTGTCTTCCTTGAACAACCACACTTTGTATGGAAAACCTGTGCGCGGAGGAACCTACCCGTGGCTAGCCGCACCCTTATCTTGTTTTCGAGTACGCTCAACGACTTAAGTGAGCTGCGACAAGTGTCGCGCCCTTGGTTCGTTTTCAAGTTCACTCAACAAGCTGAGTGTGTTGCGACTAGCTGCGGCAAGGTTGCTTGCCGGTAAGACCTTGGCCAGCAGGCTGCTCAGAGTCCAGCACTCAGCGCTCGCGGCAAAGGGCCCTTGCCGGCAAGCTCCCGGGAAGCGTAGGGTGAAAAGCATACAAAGTAAAGGACCAAGACAAGGAAGATAACATTGCACTGATTGATCAAAATAAGATAAATATATTACAAGAGATAACTTGTCGCAATGACTAATGAGTTCATAGCACACTATGCAGCAACAAAAGAGATAAAGGAAAAGGAGGCCTAGTCTACGCGGTCGCCTTCAATCCTGGAGATCTTGTTCACTTTGGCGATAATGTGGGCGACCTGCGCCTTCAGCGCCTCCATATCTGCGTCGGCCGGCAAACTGCGGAGAACGTTGGCGAGGTTTATACCAGGATTGCGGTATACTATCTTCGTCAAGACGCGCTCCAAAGTTCCCGCACATAGCTGGCGCGACTCCTCGGCCAGTTGCGCGGGGAGCTTCTTCCGAAGATCTGCAAGAGCCGGCGCGATCCCTCTGAAGAAGAGGCTGAGCTTGGCGCTGTGGGGGAGGTTTGGATCCGGAGAGTATATAAGATGCTCAACCTTCAGCGCCAACAGCTCCTGGTCGATGTTGGATGCAGAGGCCACCAAGTCATCGGTCCAGACCTCGACGGTCCGACGGAAGTTCTCAGCCGCAGTGGTGGCGCTCTCCACCAAGCCTCGCTCCTTGCGGAGCTCTTCCTTCAGCTTGGTTTCCCGGTCCCGGACGGCGTCAAGCGAGTCCTTCAACGTGGAAACCTTCAGCTCCAGATCCTCAATCGAATCCTTGGCGGCCTTCAGCTCGTCGCCCTGCTTGGAGAGACGCACCTGGAGTTCAGAGTTGGTGTGGGCGTCCTTCTCGCGCTCTGTGTTGAGCGCGGTGACCCTCTCCACGCTCGCTTTCAGGGACTCCTCCAGTTGCGCAACCTTGGCCGCGAGCTCTTCCTTGGCGGTCTCCGCGGCAGCTGCGGCGGCCTTCGCCTCCTTCAGCTCTCCGCCAAGAGCCTGCTCCCGGGCGGCAAGGTCTTCCTCGTGGGAGTCGAGGTTGACCTTCCGTTGGGCGAGCTCTCCTTCTCGCCGGGACAGCTCTTCTCCGGCGAGTCGCTGCTGCTCCTCGGCCTCGGCCTTCTCCAAAAGCCACTCCTGGTACTCCCCGGAGAGCCTCTCACGCTCCTCCGCCACGTCGCGGAGGGCAGCCTGGTTGGCGGCGCGGAGCTCCGCCGCACGCTTCTCCATGTCAGCGGCGGCCTTGGTGGCGAGGGCCTCCCGAGACGCGAGCTTCGCCTGCCTGGCCCGGTAAAGGGCCAGGAGCCGGTGGAGCAGCTTCTCCTCCTCGGGCTCGTCACTCCCGCCGGGCGCCTCGACGACCTTCAGACCCGCGGAGGCGAGGACCTCCCCATCAAAGGCCTCTCCCTTCGCGGGGGCTCGCGACGAAGATCCCCACGGCACCTGGATGTAGACGCCGTTGGGGGCCTCGAGATAGTAAGCAGACGGCTCCTTTTCGGTGGAGGGGTCGGCGGCCGGCGCAGCGCTCGACGCTCCTGCCGCCTCCGGGCCGGCAGTATGGCCGCCGTCCCCCTCCCCGGCCGCTGCGTCTGCGGCCGGAGCAGTCTCCTCCACGGCCGGCTCGGCGGCTCCCGCCGTGTCCTCAGCGACAGGGGCGTTGCCGCCGTCGCCCTGCGCGTTCTCCTCCACGACGATGGTTTCCGTCTCCATCTGTTCTGGGGGAGGAAGATCTAGAAGAAGAAGAAAAAGAAGAAGAAGTTCAAGCAAATATCCAAAAAAGACGAGTTCAAGAAGACGGAGTTGCAAAACATACCTTGGCGGACTTCGTCGACGGCGGGCTCCCTCGCCGGGGAGCTCTGCCTTGGCGGGGTGGCCGCCCTCGCCGGGCTGCTCGCCCTTGGCGGGGTACCCGCCCTTGGCGGAGTACCCGCCCTTGGCGGGGCACTCTCCCTTGCCGGAGAGTTCATCCTTGGCGGGGACGGCTGGGCCTGCGGCTCTTCGGGAGCGGTCTCCGGATGCTCCTGTGGCTGCGGCTCCACCTCTGCACAAAACAATCAAGACAACAATAAGAACGACAAGGTGTTAGCACAAACAAGATCCTCAAGCGCGCCCGACGAGCGGAAAGATTGAAACCAAACTTACGCTGGGGGCTGCGCTGGGGGCTGCTCCTCGGAGCAGCGCTCGGGTCCGGCAGGCTCATCTCCGGCGCGTCCCCAGTCGCCGCGACGGGCGAGTCGTCCGCGACCTCGACGACGAGAACCTTGGCCTTCTTCGCCGCTCGTTGGGCCAGGGTCCTGAATTCAAAGCAAGAAGCAAGATCAGAATCAACAAGAATCAAGACAAAGTTAAAGAAGATACAAAACCTCGAGTTCTTACTCCTGTTCCTCGTCATCGTCGTCGTCGCTCAGGGCGGAGAAGTCGAACGCCACCTGAGGCGCGTCCGCGCGAGGAGCAGGAGGCGAAGACTCCCTCGCGCGCTTGGCGGCCCCTGTGGACGCCGAGGCCCGGGGAGCAGGCGGGGCAGCTGCTCCGCCCTGTGAAGACCCTCCTCCGCTTGGCGCTGACGTGCGGGGCGCCTCCGCCGTGGCCTGTGTGCGGGTCGCCCCCGCTGTGGCCTGTGTGCGGGTCGCCCCCGCCGTGGTTGGTGCGCCGGGCGCCCCCGTCGCAGCTTGGCTCCCCCGGGTAGCTCGCGCTGCCCGACGAGCTGGTTGTTGCCGGGGCGCCTGCGCCCTCTTCCCCGTCGTCGCCTTGCGGAGACGTTTCAGCGGAGACCGCTTGGGACTTGCCCGAGGCGGGGAGGTCTCCGATGACGAGGAGACGTCGTCGGCATAGAGCCCCAGAGACCCGTCGGAGTCCTCGTCGGCCCCGACGTCCTCCTCCTCCTCCTCCTCTTCCTCGGCAGGCTTGCTGGGCCCAGCGCCCTACCCTGCAGCCGTTCTCCCTGCGGCGCCTCCGCTCCCTGCGGCGCCTCTGTTCCCTCCGGCAGCGCCGCCTCTCGCCGCGGCCTCGGTCACGATTCCGGGGATCCCGGAGTGCCTCAAAGACGGGACCCTGGCGAGCTCGTCGGGAGGAAGCTGCAGCAGCCTGCGGATCTCCGCCTCCTCTGATTGGCAGGACGCATCCGCAGCCTCTGCCTCCTCGACTGTAAAGCCAAACTCTCCTGCCGCTGCGGCTGCAGCGGCCTCTTCAACCCGAGAAGCTATATAAGCAATCTCCTGGTCGGTGGTGTCCCGGGTGAGCCCCTTGATCTCATCCTTGTTCTTCGGCACCTCCACCAGGTTGTCGAAGAAGCTCATGATGTCTGCTGACTTGGGCGGTATCCATGTATGGTCCACGCCATGCGAGTCGCATGCGGGCATCATGGCACGAAGAGGATCCCGGGCCGTGCTGTTGCAGAGGGGCACCACTCCCCGGGGAGCTTTGAACCACTCTGGGTGGGCCAGGTCATGCTTAAAGAGTTCCCGGACCATCCCCTTCAGCTCCAGCGCCGTGAAGTTGAAGTTTAGCCCCGGGCGCAATCTCATTACGTCCTCCGCGTTGCCGTACTCCCATGCCGGCCTCTTCCTATCCTGTAGAGGGGCAATGCGGCGGCGGAGGAAATCTGCTCCTACCTCTCCGACGGACAACTTTGCTACCCGGAGACGAAGAATTCTGATGAGGGCGACGTTGAGCTTGATGTCGTCCGAATCCAACTCACTCCAGTCCCTGCCGCGCACGATGGCTGTTGTGCGCGGTGCAGTGAAAGGTTGCGGCTCGTCCTCAACTATCCAGCACCAGTCCGCGCGCCACTCCTCCCACTTGCCGCGGAGTTCCCCCGGCAAGTAGGACTCCTTCTTGTTCAAGCGGAAGACCCAGGAGATTCCTCCGGAGAGGGGAGCGCCGGCCTCTACTCTAGGGGTGAAGAAGTGCCTAAACAGCGCTACATTCGGATAGATCCCAATATAGTTTTCGCACAGATGTGCGAAAACCGCCATCGTGAGGATGGCGTTGGGAGTGAAGTCTAGAAGGTGGAGGCCGTAGGTGTGCATGATATCGCAGAAAAAGTCAGAAAAAGGGGGACAAAGGCCGCAATGGAAGAAAGCTGCGAAGAAGAAGTACCCGCCGGGATAATTGTCCTTGGCGGCAGCAGGATAAGCTCTGGTCCGAGGGTGCGCCTTGGTCTCCTTGGCCCAGAACAAGTAATACTTGTTCCAGAGCTCCCGCGCGCTGAGCCTCGGCGCGAAGACGACATTCCTCTTCCGCAGAAGAGCGAGCCTCGCCGCCTGATCGGATTTCTCCTTCTTGGCCTTCTCCGCCTTCGCCTTCTCGGTCTTCGGGGCCATGGCGGAGGCGGCGAGGGAAGGGGGACGAAGAGTCCGGTGGCGCCGCGGATGCGGAGGATGGCGGAGGAGGTGTGGAGGCGGAGCGCAAGGGGGAATCTCTGGAGATGGAAGAAAAAGCAATGAAGGCGTAGGAGGGGAACCGCTCCTGCTTCCTCTGCTTTTATGGGGAAGTGGGGGACGTTTCGCTCTTTCCATTAAAAGAACGTGGCCACGTCCCATCCCACGACGCCGCAATCGACGCGTGCCGTTACGGAGGGACGCGGCGGATGCGGAAGTGGATTCGGCGCGCCGTGGGCCGCGCGTGCCCGTGCACTGTTTTGGGCCTGGCCCAACAGCGCTTGGCACCGTGTGTGGCCCAGGCCCGGGGGCTCCTGTCGGTGTACTAAGGTAGGGGTACCTCAGTACCCCAACTTGTGCACGGGCAGTAGCAGCTTCCCGCGGCAGGGCCTACCACGCGCTTGCCGGAGACCTTCCTGCTCCATATAAAACCATTCAAAAACAAAGTATACAAGACAGAAGATCAAGACCCCGGCAAGTGGAGCTTGCCGGGAAGGCCGTCCCAGGCTCAAGATTACCTCACTAGCACAAGACCCTGGCAAGAGGAGCTTGCCAGGAAGGCCAGAAGATTATATTATAGAAGACATGCCTCGGCGCAACATGCGCCCCGGCAGGGCCCGGGGAGCGACAAGCTTCAGAGCCTGGCAAGCTCCCGGGCCCGACAAGGTCAAGACCCCGGCAAGGTGCTTGCCGGGGAGAGTTACGCTGTGTGCCCGCGCTCCAGCTCATCGAACCATGCGTCGCCCTGGGGCCACTCCAGAGACGCGTGGCGGATGGCTGTGCAGCCTGGGGGACACGGTGGCACTCCACGATGGTAAAGCCATCGCCGTGGCAAACGGAGACGCAAGGGCGGGCGCTTTTGGGGTCGACGGCGACGGGCATTAAATGCTCTTGTCCCCCACTGTCAAAGTAGGTGATGACCACTGTTCACGCACTGTTCATCCACTGTTCCCGCACTGTTAAAACTACCACCACTATTACATTTTTACCCTTTCTCTTACGTTGACACCTGTCGGTGACCCCTTGCACTATAAAAGGAGGCCCAGGCACAACGTAGAGGGGGTTCGGAACCTAGATCGCTCATACGCTCGGTGTAGCTAGTTCTTCAAGCTCCCGAGCTCCCCAACTCAATACAAACTAAGCAGGAGTAGGGTTTTACGCGTCCATCGCGGCCCGAACCTGGGTAAACTGCCCGCGTGCTCTCCACGATCTGCTCTTTGTGCTCCCTCTGCCCTCTTACCGCACAGACAAGGGGCTCCGGTCCCATAGGTGTTCGTGGTGGACAGTTTCCCCCGACACTCATCCTCTTGCTAATCTTTTTAAAATATCCAATTATGATGAACCAATTGCTAGTAAGTTGAGTGCACTAGATTATCTTTATAAAGTTTTGCTTCAAATTCGTGAATCTAGAAATTGTGATGAAGTATTAAAATAAGAAATTTATGAAGTGATTCGTGATAGCTCCTTGAATGAAAAGCATGATTGCAATGGTTTTATAATAATTTCTATTAGTGTCAATTATGCTAATAATATGCAAAACCCCAAGCTTGGGGTGCTAATTTTGATAAGTCCTCTACTTATTGTAATGATCATGATTGGGGTGATTCTTCTTATGATCTTGAAAATTTATTTAAGCCTCATACTTTTGTTCTTGAGGTCATGGGAGAAATCTTGTTGCAAGTAATCATGTGAACTTGATATGTGTTCGATATTTTGCTGATATGTGTGTTGTGATTCCCTTAATGGTGTCATGTGAACGTCGACTACATGACACTTCACCATATTTGGGCCTAAGGGAATGCATTGTGGAGTAGTTATTAGATGATGGGTTGCTAGAGTGACAAAAGCTTAAACCCTAGTTTATGCGCTACTTTGTAAGGGAACGATTTGGATCCAAATTTTTACTGCTATGGTTAGATTTTATCTTAATACTTTTCTCATAGTTGCGCATGCTTGAGAGGGGTTTAATCATAAGTAGGAGGTTTGTTCAAGTAAGAACAACACCTAAGCACCGGTCCACCTACATATCAAATTATCAAAGTAGTGAACACAAATTAAACCAACATGATGAAAGTGACTGGATGGAATTCCCATGTACCCTCAATAATGTTTTGCCTATTATAAGAAACTGTCTTGGCCTGTCCTTTGCCACAAAATAATTGGGCTACATTTCCGCACTTTATTTACCGTTACTATTACTTCCTCGTTACAAATTATCCTGCTATCAAACTACTTGTTACCGACTATTTCAGTGATTGCAGAAATTACCTTGCTGAAAACCACTTGTCATTTCCTTCTACCCCTCGTTGGGTTCGACACTCTTACTTATCGAAAGGACTACGATTGACCCCCTATACTTGTGGACCATCAGTACTTTGCGAGAACAAAACTAAGAATATATTACAAGATAAAAAAATCAGTAGTGTAGTAGAAAGCTTTTTGTAACACAAGAGAAAGATTTATCCCTAGGCAATCAATAACTAGACTAGTAATCATTATTGCAATTTTATATGAGGGAGAGGCATGAACTAACATACTTTTCGTACTTGAATCATATGCACTTATTATTGGAACTCTAGCAAGCATCCGCACCTACTAAAGATCATTAAGGTAAAACCAAACCACGGCCTTAAGTATCAAGTCCTCTTTACTGCCATACACAACAACCTCTTACTCGGGCGTAAGCTTTTGTCACTCTAGCCACCCACCATAAGTGAATCATGAATGTATTGCAATCATACGTCTCCAACGTATCTATAATTTTTTATTGTTTCATGATGTTATATTATCATTCCTGGATGTTTTACAATCATTTTATAGCAACTTTATATCATTTGTTGGGACTAACCTATTGACATAGTGCCCAGTGCCAGTTGTTCTGTTTTGCTTGTTTATTACTTCACAGAATATCCCAATCAAATGGAGTCCAAACGCAGCAAAACTTTTTGGAGATTTTTTTGGACTAGAAGACAACTTGGGAGCCAAGGAAGCACCTAGGGGAGGCCTGTCGGGCCCATAAGACACTAGGGCGCATTAGAGGCCCTTGGCACACCCTGATGGTTTGTGGGGCCCATGGGGGTCTCCTCCACCGCCTCTTCACTCTATAAATCCTCTGATATTCCAGAAACCCTAGGGGAGCAGACAAAACACAATTCCAGCCGGCGCAAGTTCCAGAACCACGAGATCCAATCTAACACCATCATGGAGGGGTTCATCATCCTCATTGGTTCCTCTCCGATGATGCGTGAGTAGTCCACCATAGACCTATGGGTTCATAGACAGTAGCTACATGGCTTCCTCTCTCTTTTTAATTCTCAATACAATGGTCTCTTGGAGATCCGTTTGATGTAATGACTTTTTGTGGTGTGTTTATTGGGATCCGATGAATTTCGAGTTTATGATCAGATCGATATCCATGAATATTATTTGAGTCTTCTTTGATCTCTTATATGCATGATTATTTATAGCCTCGTATTTCTTCTTTGAATCTGTTGTTTAGTTAGGCCAACTAGATCGATTTTTCTTGCCATGGGAAAAGGTGCTTTGTGATGGGTTCGATCCTACGGTGTCCTCACCCCGTGGCACAAGGGCTAGCAAGACACGTATGTATCGTTGCTATTAAGGATAACAAGATGGGGTCTATTCCTACATGAATGGATCTTGTCTAAATCATCGAACTATTCTTATTGCATTACTCTGTTTCTCCATGAACTTAATACACTAGATGCATGCTAGATAACGGTTGATGTGTGGCGTAATAGTAGTAGATGCAGAATTGTTTTAGTCTACTAATCTTGGATGTGATGCCTATATAATGATCATTGCCTCGGATATCGTCATAATTATTTGATCTTCTATCAATTGCCCAACAGTAATTTGTTTACCCATCGTATGCTATTTTATCGAGAGAAGCCACTAGTGAAATCTATGACCCCCAGGTCTATCTTGTATCATATTGCTTTCCGATCTATTTTTCACCGCATTTTCTTTAAGATCTATTATTCCAAAACCCAAAAAATACCTTGCTGCATTTTTTATTTGCATCTTTTATTTTGTGTTCTTGTGTGATCTATTTATCCAATCTTATACAAATAAATCTATCTTTTTACCGAGGAGGGATTGGCAACCCTTCTTATACGTCAGGTTGCAAGTATTTGTTCTTTATGTGCAGGTACCATTTACATAGTGTTGCTTGATTCTCCTATTGGTTCAATAACCTTGGTTTCACATCTGAGGGAAATACATATCGTAGATGTACTGCATCATCCCTTCCTCTTTGGGAAAATACCGACGCAGTTTCAAGCCGCATCAAAATGAATTTATGGCACCGTTGCCGGGGAGACATCATCAACATCTATCAGTTTCCTAATCACAAATCTCATCTCCTTGCAATTTACATTATTTGCCAATTGCCTCTCATTTTCATCTCCCCCTCTTCACAAAAAATTGTCGTTTTATTCGCCTTCTTTTTCGTTCGCCTTTTTCTCATCATGTCTATGTTTTTTTTCAACCTTGTTTGCGGTTCTATGATGTCTCAAAGAAAGTATTATGACGTTCATTACCCTGATATTTTGCTTGAGATTGAGAAAAGTACCAAGGAATATATGACCACACAATTTGAGCATAATAAGTACTTTACCGAAGAGCTTGAAGAACACTCTACCGTGTTAGGTGCTATAACGAAACAACTTGATGATATTAGTAGGGAAGTTTCTAATCTCCAATCTAAGTATGATCATGCTAAAAATTTGTTGGGCAAAATATCCGATGCGCAAGCTACTTTAGTAAATCAAATGGCCGCTAAGACAATTTATTTATAGGATAAAAATGATGAAGATCTTACAGTGGTTGATGTTTCTTCTATTGATTCCTTGTTTAGCAATGTTAAAATTACTAATAAAGGGACTGAAGAAGAGTCAACTTTAGCTAGAGGGCGTCTCAATGATTCAGAGGGTGAAAATCTTGATGACAAAATTGATAAAAGTGGTTTGGGGAGGTCAAAACATTAACTAGTGATGTGCCCATTCTTTTGGATTACGAAGACTTTAATTATGATATTTGCTCTTTGATTGAGTGTATTTCTTTGTTGCAATCCATGATAAATTCACTCCATGCTTATGAACAAAATAAAGATTTCACTAAACATATTGTTGATGCCATGATGAAAGCTTTGGAAGAAAAATTGGCATTAGAGATTTCAATTCCTAAAAAATTACATGATGAATGGGAACCTACTATTAAAGTCAATATAAAAAATTATGAGTGCTTTGATTTATGTGATTTGGGTGCTAGTGTTTCCACAATTCCTAAATCATTATGTGATGTGCTTGGTCTTACCGATATTGAAGAATGTTCTCTTAATTTGCACTTGGCGGATTCTACTATTAAAAAGCATTTGGGAAGAATTAATGATGTTCATATTATTGCAAATAGGAACTATGTGCCCATAGATTTTATTGTTCTTGATATTGAATGCAATCTGTCCTATAATACTTGGTAGACCGTTTTTATGCACTATAGGTGTCGTGATTCATATGAAAGAAGGCAATATTAAATTTCAATTTCCACTAAGAAAGGGTATGGAACACTTCCCTAGAACAAGAATTAAGCCACCATATGAATAAATCATGAGGGAATCCTATGGAGCAAAAACTAAAGATGACAACATGTAAGAATCTATGCATTATGCTTAGTTAGGGGCATTAAAAAATAGGGCTTGTTGGGAGGCAACCCAATAGTTATCTTTTTTGTTTTTTATTCTGTTTTTAATACATACATATTATTACTCTATAATGATTGTGTTTTGGCTGTTTACTTTAGTATTCGTGCCAAGCAAAACTTTGGGATTGATTTGGGTGAGAGTTGATTTGATTCGGTGCATCAACAAAAAAAATCATGTCTAGTGGAATAATTGTTGTCGTTTACTGGAGCTTGAAAATTTTCTGAAATTTTTACAAAGAATTGATATACAAGTTTCCCACAATGTACTAATATTTCAGAATTTTTAGAGTTACATAAGTATGACTAAAAATTACGTCTTTATAGATTGTTCTGTTTTTGACAGATTCTGTTTTCGTTGCATTATGTGCTTATTTTGATGAATCTATGGTTTGTACTGGGGTATGAGCCATGGTAAAGTTAGAATACAGTAGGTATAATGGAATAACAAAATTTGAATGGGTTTTCTATAGTACTTATAGTAAAGATGATTTTTATTATACTAACGGATCTCACGAGGTTTTGCTAAGTTTTGTGTGATTGAAGTTTTCAAGTTTTGGGTGAGATCACGTGGATGAAGGAATAAGGAGAGAAAAGAGCCTAAGCTTCCCATGGTACCCCAAGATAATATTCAAGAAGTACCAAGCAACTAAGCTTGGGGATGCCCCGGAAGGTATCCCCTCTTTCTTCTAACGACCATCGGTATTTTACTTGGAACTGTATTTTTTCGTCACATATCATGAGTTTTTCTTGGAGCGTCTTGTATTATATGAATCTTTGCTTGTTTTGCTTTTTATTTTTTTTCACAAGTATCCTTGCTGGACACACCTATTTGAGAGAGCCAAAATTATACTATGATTTGTTAGAATGGCTCTTTATGATTCACTTAAATCTTTTGAGCCATGGAATTGCTCTAGTGCTTCACTTATATCTTTTTGAGCACGGTGTGCTTTAGTATTTTTGAAGAAATTCTCTCTTGCTTAACTTATATTATTTTGAGAGATGGAAAATTGTATGCTCATGTTCTTCACTTAAATTTATTTGAGCTTGTCAAAAGCAATTGCAAATATGAAATTAGCCCCAAAGTGATAGATATTCAAGAGGGATATAATAAAAAAATCATGAAGATCATTGGACAAAATGAACTTGATTCCTTGTAATAGTTTTGAGACATGATGATAGTAATATATAAGCATGTTGGTGAGTAATTATGCTCTAGTAAGAATATGGTGTTAAGGTTTGTGATTCCCTATGCAAGCACGAAAGTCAATAGTTATGCAATGAAATTACATCCTACTTGTGTTGCACTATTCGGTGTTAGTTATGTTTAACATTTTTTATGACGGTTTTCGCTCCTTGGTTGGCCGCTTCTCAATCTATTTGCTAACCTTCACTTGTACTAAGTAGAAATACTACTTGTGCAACCAAATATTAAAACAGAAGTTGTGCCAAATGAGTCCACCATACCTACCTATATAAGATATTTCCATGTCGTCCTAAGCAAATTTGTATGTGCCAACTCTAATTTTCAAAATAAACGTCTCCTATATGTGCCTATACTGCTCATGAAGCGGCAAGGTGTGGCTGATATTTTTCCATGGTAGATGTGTTATTCTCAAGATGAGTGTTTATTCACTTGTCATTGCACGAGAGTGTGGCGGTAATAGGGATGCCCAATCCCTAAATGAAAAAGAAATTTACTTTATGTTGTCAAATAATAAATTCCTTGGAAAGTGTTGGTATGGACGGTATCCCTGGATACGGCTAGCCGTGGAGTATGAAAGTATGGTGGAAAAGGCAATAAATTTTATTTTATGTTTGGGAACCGCCTATGATGTATCTAGCATGGAAAGTATTAGGAACTCTTAGTCGTTCTCGTTGACGAGAAAGGCATGCCACATAAAATAATTTTATCTCTCAATTTAAGCTTTGAGCTATGGCACCTCTACAAATCCCTACTTCCCTCTTTGAAGGGCCTATCTACTTACTTTTATGCAATTTTTATTTTATTTGAGTCTCATCTTCTTTTATAAAGTACTAACTACGGAACACTATTATCACACTTGAGCATTGGATGTAGCTAATATTTGGATGTGTTACATGAATGGATCAATGATTGAGCATAATGTGCTAGGGATAACTTTCTTTAGCGTTGATATTTTGAAATACATGGTTGCTTGTTGATATGCTTGAGTATTGAAGTCCTCATGTCAAAACTAGACTATTGCTTTGAACCATCTAAAAGTCCAATTGTCCATGCTACAAAAGAAAATAATATGTGATGAGCATGTTAGGCAGTATTCCATAACAAAAATTCTGTTTTATCATTTACCTACTCGAGGACTAGAAAGAATTAAGCTTGGGGATGCTGATACGTCTCCAACGTATCTATAATTTTTTATGGTTCCATGATGTTATATTATCATTCTTGGATGTTTTACAGTCATTTTATAGCAACTTTATATCATTTTTGGGACTAACCTATTGACATAGTGCCCGGTGCCAGTTGAAGTTTTTTGCTTGTTTTTTTTACTTTGTGGAATATCCCTATCAAACGGAGTCCAAACGCAACGAAAGTTTTTGGAGATTTTTTTGGACAAGAAGACAACTTGGGAGCCAAGGAAGCACCTGGGGGGGAGGCCCGTGGGGCCCCCAAGACACCATGGCGCGCCAGAGGCCCCTAGCGTGCCTTGATGGGTTGTGGGACCCATGGGGGTCTCCTCCATTGTCTCTTTGCTCTATAAATACTCGGAAATTCCAGAAACCCTAGGGGAGCAGACGAAACACAATTCCAACCGCCGCAAGTTCCAGAACCACGAGATCCAATCTAACACCATCACAGAGGGGTTCATCATCCTCATTGGTGCCTCTTCGATGATGCGTGAGTAGTCCACCATAGACCTACGGGTCTGTGGGCAGTAGCTAGATGGCTTCCTCTCTCTTTTTGATTCTCAATACAATGGTCTCTTGGAGATGATCTGGGAGGCATACTACACGAACAAGATTCTGCATGCTACTGACCCCATTGGCTCATTCTCGTGGTGAGATGTTATGCAACTCAGTGATGTTTTTCGTGGGATCACTAGGTACACTATTGGGGATGGCTCATCGGCTCTGTTCTGGAAGGATGTGTGGTACGTGGACGATCATGAGGTCCCACTAATGGAGATCTTCCTATCAGGCCCAAGATGCGATTCTATCCCGATCACGTGACTCATACGTGATTGGGGCACAACCGCATCTCAGGCGCTTAGCAAGATGGATATCATTACATCGTACCATTACATAAATACATGGGGGATACAACAATTCATACAAGTCACATGAATACACAGCATCAAAACAAGGCATCTGACTATGGAAGCAAACAAGAAAGCACAACGACATCCATCTGCTATCCCAGGCTGCCGATCAGGAACCTAGGCCAAGACTGACGAAGAAGAAGAAGAAGGAACTCCAACAAAAGAACATCGCTCTCACGCTGAGACATCGGAAACCTGCACCTGCAACTGTTGTTGTAGTATCTGTGAGCCACGAGGACTCAGCAATCCCATAACCATGGGTAACAAGACTAGCAAAGCTTAATGGGTAGGAAAAGGTAAAGTGGTGAGGTTGCAGCATCGGCTAAGCAAAAGTATGGTGGCTAACTTACGAGTACAAGAATAAGATGAGCATCTACGCAAACGGTCGCAAACTAGTAATGATCGCAAAAGATCCTGAGCTACCTACGAGTCAAACATAACCCCATTGTGTTCTCTTCTCAAAATGAAAAGAGACAGTCATGGTTACTCACGCAGTTGTGTGTTTTATCTCGGATCCTTTGTCAAGTTTTCTACAACCGGACATTAACAAATTCCAATCTGCCACATAACCGCGGGCACGGCTTTCGAAAGATTATAACCCTGCAGGGGTGTCCCAACTTAGCCCATCACAAGCTCTCACGATCAGCAGAGATAATAATAATATTACCCCTTATCTTAGGGACAATCCGATCAGGCTCGGAATCCCGGTGCACAAGACATTTCGACAATGGTAAAACAAGTCCAGCAAGACCTCCCGGCATGCCGACACCCTGATAGTAGCCGCGCTTATCTCATCTCAGGCCACGACCGGATGGGTGATGCTACGGGTTATACCAGCCCTCGGGTTTCCCCAAGGTGGCCCTGCAGGACCCCCGTTTGGGACCAACACCATCAGCACTGGCCCCCCTGCTATGTAGAAAGAATCCTCGAGGGCGCGACCCCCTATGCAATTTAATTTAATTAATTAAGTTGTTATTATGAGGCAAATTAAAACCAATGTTGGGCCTTGCTGGAGGAGTTTTATTCAAAGACGAACTGTCAAGGGGTCCCCATATACCCAATCGTGTAAGGAACGCAAAATCAAGGAACATAATGCCGGTTTATCGGCTCCTAAGGCGGCATGAGTGGAACAAAACACCGAGCAAAAGGCCAAGCCTTCCACCCATTGCCAAGTATATAGGTGTGTTAAGATATATAAGATATATTGTGATATTCCAACAACAAGTTCCAGCAAGGAACAATCTTCATCTTCACCTGCAACTAGCAACTCTATAAGAGGGGGCTGAGCAAGCGGGTAACATAGCCAAACAACGGTTTGCTGGGAAGGTGTCAAGGTTAGAGGTTTCATGGCAACAAGGAGAGGGGCTGACAATAAGTGATGGGTAGCGCAACATATAACGATAGCATCGAGACATCTAGCATAGCAATGATAGTAAAGGTATCCAAGGTGATGGTCATCTTGCCTGAGATCGCGTAAGGAAGAAGAATGAGTCCATGAAGCAGACGAAGAAGAAGCCTCGAAGACGAACCACGTGTAGTCGAACGAATCCTCACGATCGCAACGGAAAAGAACTAGCGAGAAGAAGCAAACAACAAGGTAAACACACAACACAAGAACATGACAAGATGCTCAACCAAGTATGATGAAAGACAAGCCTATATGATGCAAAACATGTCAAGGGATGAAGCATAAAAGAACAACATCACCCAACAAGTTTAAATGACGCCGGAATCAACATATAACAATTCCGGTAAGTCCTCATATGCACATTTCTAAGTTGGTCTAGATCTCAACAAACCTTATGTTCAAATTGTTAAACAGCAAGTTAACATGCACCATGATGATCTACGCGAAATTCTAGTCAAGTTCCATATAAAGTTTATTAAATTAGGAGCTACGGCCTAGAAGATATGAGCAAAACAAGACAAGCATGGCAATTATGCAAAATGCATCCAAACAACAAGCAAACACACTCCAAGCATGAAAACAACATGATATTATGCTTCTACATGCAAAATCACACAAGTTTCATACATACCACGCTCAAAACGGAGCAACGGTTCAACACATAGACACGAAACAAGATAAAACAACAAGCTGTCCAAAATCAGCAACATAGCAACTTTGGAGCAATGTATATATATGCTACAGGGCCCAAACATGATAACAAGAGGCATGGATGTGAAATAGATATGATACTTAACAAGCATGAACTTAGAACACTCCCCAAAACTTGCTGGAACATAATTAAACAAGCATGGCAAGTGGCAATAAATTTATCCAGACTTAGTCAAAATCTGGGAAGGCAAAAACATCATCACGATGCTGCCTTCGGAGGCACAAAACAACAAGCATATCAACTCTACTAAGTATATAAATATCATGTACATGTAATAGACATAGCATACATCAAACAACTCCATTGGAGCAACTCCATAGGAGGCATGGATCAATAACAACAAGCTTCACCAAATTGATCATGCTGATAAAAGTCTGACAGGTAAATTTATAGCAACTTGAGAGCAAGAAATAAATAAGCTATAGCAGGGCATATGTGCAAATAAGGGCATGGATGGATAGAGTATAACATGGACAACAAGACATGATCATTTGACATACTAAAACATGCAAGGATTTGAGTGGGGCATCAAGCAAACATAGCATCAGGTTTAATAGATTCCAGACTTAGCAGTTTTTTTCACTAAGTATAAAACAGCAACATTAGCATGGCATGTTTACAAGCTTGTTTAAGTCTCCTCAAGGCATATCATGGAAAGTGGATTGCACCACAGCAAAGACCATATGATTTTGCTTCTAAAACATATTGACATGTGGCATGAAGACAAACACATCAATAGCAATGAGCAAGTCAAATCAGCATCTCACAACTAGTTTCAGCACTTCACATCCACATGCACTTTTGCAACAGAGATTAACATGGCAATATGGCACCTAACATGAATGCTACAGCAACCATCATGTAGAGCACTTCACAATGAACATTTTGACATATCACACACTCCATTTGGACCCACATGCACAAATTTATCATCACCACAAGCATGCAACAAATTTACAACTATCGGCAGTTTTAAACATATAGCACTCTTGCAACAGAGTTAGGGCATCAAGATGATCTCAAACAAGCATGTCACAATGGAACAAAATGAAGAGCATCTCACAACGAACATTTTGACATATTACATGCATCATTTGGACATACACACAAAAAGTTACATCCACTCAAACATGCACAAATAATTATGACAGAAAAAAGGACTTAGCGGATTTAACCCCAGGAAAAAAACAGAGAGGGCATCATATAGTAATATGCGCACAGGTGCGAGGGATACTGGGCTCTTACCATGGGCTTGGCCCAGACGGAGGGGAAGTGAGGCAGGCAACGGCTGGAGGAGGAACTGGGCCGGGCTAGAGGGGTTGGAGAGGTGGGCCGACGGAGGGGGCCCATGCGGTGCTGGAGCGAGGCCTAGGCAGGCGCTGCCCGTGTGTGGTCGTCCTCGTTCTCCTCACGGGGTCGAGCGAGGCAGGGAATGGCGGCGGCGATGGAAGGCCGGCGGGAGGAGCTCCGGCGACGGGGCACTGCGGATCCGGCGAGGATTGGCGCGGGCCGGCCGGATCTGGCCGCGGGGGCGCCGGATTCGTTGCCTTGCGGGGCCGGCGGGGCTTGGTGGGGCGAGGCCGTGGGAGCAGCGACGGCCGCATGCTGCTGGTCCGGCGACGGCGAGGGCCTGGCGCGGCGGCGGTCGGGCCTGGAGGCGGCGAGGAGCCCGGGGACGGCGGCGAAGCGCAGCTGTGGGAGGAGGCGAGCGGTGCGGGCGGCGGTGAGCTCGGGCCCGGGCGCGGGCCGGCCGTGGGCTCGCAGGCCCGGCGGGGAGCGGGGATGTGGGCACGGGGCGGCTGGCCAGTGGGGGGATGCCACATGGCGGCGGGAGGTGACGTGGCGGCCTACGATTGGCTGAAGCGACGTGGAGGGGCTGTGGACATATCCGACGCAGGATGGACGTGTCCGGTGGCGCGAAGGAGGTGGGATCTAGGGTTTCATCTGCGAAAAATACGGGGGGAGACACATATATATAGGTAGAGGGAGCTAGGAGTGTCCAAATGAGGAGCGGTTTTTGGCCACGCGATCCTGATCCGACGACCGAGAGCATGGAGGTGGTTAGGATGGGCTAGCGGGCTGTTGTGAAGGGGTGTTGGGCCAAAAGAGAAAGGCTTCCGACGGTTAACCATTGGGCTATCAAACGAACTCCGAATGCGACGAAAATTAACAGGCGGTCTACCTATGCTATATTAAGACCACACGCCAAGTTTCAACCCATTCCGAGAACATTTTCCGGCCACTCAAAAATAAATATTCGGAGGCGCCGCTGGCGCGTGTGAGTGTGTCTAGGCTCAGAACGGACAATGGAAAGGACGGGCGGACTCGGACGGATGCAAGTTTTGAAAACATGCTGATGCAACACACACGATGACACGGAAAGATGCAACACGCAGGCAGATGACATGGCAACGACGACGAATAACTGGCTGTCACCTGGAGCATCGGTCTCGGGGTGTCACACTTCCCTAGAGCGTTCTCTTTCTGCGCAAATGATGATGAGTCCATGGGTGTTGTACTTGTGGCCACAGACCCAGCCCTGCTTTTCACCTGCCTCTATCAGCTCAAGCGAGAGGAGAGGTTAGGGAAATCCAACAAGGCTCGATACATGTGATGCTGGAGGGGGTGTAGTGACTCATGGGTGTGCACTCTTGGGGGAGAGTTTTTTTCCAAGAAATTCTACAACCACTGCTTGAGAGAGACAGTTGGTGATGAAGCTTTTTTGTGGCTCTGGAAGGCCAAAAGCCCAATCAAGTTCAAGATGTTTGGCTGGCTGATGCTGGTGGACTGCCTAAACACGAGGAACATGCTAAAACGTGATTGTGGGCAATAACTATGCATGCATGCTGTGTCAGAACCCCCCGGAGGAAACTATTGAGCACCTATTCTTTGCCTTCCCGTTTAGCCAACGATGTTGGGACAAAGTGGGTTTGAGTTGGCCGGCCTCTGGCAACAGTGTTTCTCTGCTGCATGCTGGTAAAACACTTTGGCAGCGGCCGATGTTCATGCACGTATTTCTGATGGCCGTGTGGAGTATTTGGAAGGAGAGGAACAACAAGCACTTTAGAGGAATACGCCATTCGTTTGCCTCCTAGTTGGCTTGATTCAAAAGCCACTTGGGTCTTCTTGTTCACAATTGTAAAGAAGAGCTTCGTCCCTTCTTAGTTACTTACATACAAGACTTGTAGTTTTCATACAATTCATGCTTAGCTTGGCCGAAGGGGAGGCCTTGAAATACCCCACCCTGTAATGATGTAAAAGTTACCTTGTGAGTAAATACAAAGTCAGTGGGAGCCTCTCCCACTATCATTCACTGTCAAAGAAATGGTCTCTTGGAGATCATTTGATGTAATGACTTTTTGTGGTGTCTTTGTTGGGATCCGATGAATTTTGAGTTTATGATCAGATCTATATCCATGAATATTATTTGAGTCTTCTTTGATCTCTTATATGCATGATTATTTATATCCTCGTATTTCTTCTTCGAATCTTTGGTTTATTTAGGCCAACTAGATAGATTTTTCTTGCCATGGGAAGAGGTGCTTTGTGATTGGTTCGATCCTACAGTGTCCCCACCCAGTGACAGAAGGGGTAGCGAGGCACGTATTTATCGTTGCTATTAAGGATAACAAGATGGGGTCTATTCCTACATGAATAGATCTTGTCTACATCATGTCGCCGTTTTTATTGCATTACTCCGTTTCTCCATGAACTTAGTACACTAGATGCATGCTGGATAGCAATCGATGTGTGGAGTAATAGTAGTAGATGCGCTATCGTTTCGGTCTACTAATCTTGGATGTGATGCCTATATAATCATTACCTTGGATATCATCAAAATTATTTGATCTTCTATCAATTGCCCAACAGTAATTTGTTTACCTACCGTATGCTATTTTCACGAGAGAAGCCACTAGTGAAATCTACGGCCCCCGGGTCTATCTTTTATCATATTGCTTTCCGATCTATTTTTCACCGCATTTGCTTTCAGATCTATTATTCCAAAAACCCAAAATTACCTTGCTGCACTTTTTATTTGCATCTTTTATTTTGTGTTCTTGTGTGGTCTATTTATCCAATCTTATACAAACAAATCTATCTTTTTACCGAGGAGGGTTGACAACCCCTCTTACACATCGGGTTGTAAGTATTTGTTCGTTGTGTGCAGGTAACGTTTACATAGTGTTGCTTGATTCTCCTACTAGTTCAATAACCTTGGTTTCACATCTGAGGGAAATACCTACCGTAGTTGTACTGCATCATCCCTTCCTCTTTGGGAAAATACTGACACAGTTTCAAGCCGCGTCATGCAACACCCTACAGCGGGGATCCCTCATGCCTGCGCGACACTGAGGGCACTATAGGACAACACCAAAATAAAATATACAACTCATACGAATCACGATCATCGATTAAACCATAGGACAAAATAGATCTACTCAAACATCATAGGATAACCACATATCATTGGATAGTAATATATATTGTTGAACACCATGTTTAAGTGGAGAATTACAATGGGAATAGAGAGGTTACACCGCTGCATAGAGGGGGAGAAAGTTAGTGTTGATGGTAGCAAGATTGTTGATGTAGATCACCGTCATGATCCTTGCCCCGGCGGCACTCCTCCTTCTTCTTCTTCCTTGGCCTCCTCCCTAGATGGTAGGAGGGTTTCCCCCCTAGTCCTTGACCTCCATGGCAGCGGAGGGGCGAGAGACCCTCCTAGATTGGATCTCTCCCTCTGTTTTGTGACCCCATTTTCTGGCCCTTCACCGTTTCTTAAATTCCTGGAGATCCATAACTCCGTTTGCGCTGAAATTTTAATATGATTTTTTTCTGGATATAAGCTTCCTTGTGCCCAAAGAAAAGCCCCAACCGACTTACGGGGTTCCCACTAGGCACCACCGCGCGACAAGGGGGTAGGCCACACCCTCGTGGGTAGTGGAGGTCGTGTGCCTCCATTTGCATTGATTCCACCTCCCAAAAATCACATATATTCCAAAATAATTCTTCGTAAATATTTATCACAGTTGGACTACATTTGATATGGATATTCTACAAAACAAAAAACATCCAACAAAGAAGAACTGGGACTGGGACTGGATCAATGTGTTAGTCCCAAAGAGAATATAAAATATTACCAAAAGTATATTAAAGTTTTATAATATTGGCATGAAACAATCAAAAATTATAGATACGAAAGAGACGTGTCAGGTATACCTTCTATCTTGAAAGAAGTGAGTTGGAGAAAAGTAGAACTTGATGATGTAATCGTACCTTCTCTTGAATTGGAGAGTAGCATATCATAGAAAGAAGTTCTCATGATTCCTACACCAGACGAGGAGGAAGCTAATGATTATGATCATGAAACTTCAGATCAATTTACTACTGAACTTCATAGGTCGACCAGGGTAAATGTCACACCAGAGTGGTATGGTAATCCTGTCCTGGAAGTCATGTTGTTAGAAAACGGCGTACCTAGACTATGAAGAAGCAATGATGAGCCCGGATTCTGACAAATGGCTAGAGGCTATGAAATCCGAGATAGGATCCATGTATGAGAACCAAGTGTGGACTTTGGTAGACTTACCCAATGACCGACAGGCCATCGAGAACAAGTGGATCTTTAAGAAGAAGACGGACGCAGATGGTAATGTCACCATCTATAAAGCTCGACTTGTAGCACAGGGTTTTCGATAAATTCATGGAGTTGACTACGATGATACTTTCTCACCTGTAGCGATGCTTAAGACTGTTAGAATTATGTTAGCAATTGTCGCATATTACGACTATGAAATTTGGCAGATGGACGTCAAAACAATGTTCCTTAACAGGTTCCTTAAGGAAGAGTTGTATATGATGGAACAGGGAAGTTTTGTCGATCCTAAGGATGCTAACAAGGTATGCAAGCTCCAGCGGTTCATCTATGGACTGGTGCAAGCATCTCGGAGTTGGAATATATGCTTTGATGAGGTGATCAAAGTTTATGGTTTTATACAAACTCACGGAGAAGCTTGTAAATGGGAGCTTTGTAGCATTTCTAATACTATATGTGGATGAAATATTATTGATTGGAAATGATATAGAATTTCTGGAAAGCGTAAAGGGTTATTTGAATAAGAGCTTTTCAATGAAAGACGTAGGTGAGGCTGATTACGTATTGGACATCAAGATCTATAGAGATAGATGGAGACGCTTCATAGGACTTCCATAAAGCACATACCTTGACAACAGTTTGAAGAAGTTCAAAATGGAACAGTCGAAGAAAGGGTTCTTGCATGTGTTGCAATGTATGAAGTTGAGTAAGACTCAAAGCCCAACCACGGCAGAAGAAAGAGAAAGGATGAAATTCGTCCCCTATGCCTCAGCCATATGCTCTATAATGCATGCCATGTTGTGTACCAGACCTGATGTGTGCCTTGCCATAAGTATGGAAAGGAGGTACCAAAAGTGATGGACATGTTTCTCGTTTATGGAGGTGACAAAGAGATCATCTTAAAGGGTTACGTCGATACTAGCTTCAACACAAATCCTGATGGCTCTAAGTCTCAAACCGAATACATATTTATATTGAATGGTGGAGCGGTCAGTTGGTGCAGTTCCAAGCAATGTGTCCTAGCGGGATAGACATGTGAAGCGGAATATATAGTTGCTTCAGAAGTAGCACAACAAGGGGTCTGGATGACGGAGTTTATATCCGATCTAGGAGTTGTGCCCAGTGCATTGGATCCAATGACAATCTTTTGTGACAACACTGGTGCAATTGTGATTGCGAAGGAGCTTCACAAGAAGACTATGCACAGCAAGCGCAACTTCAACTCCATTCGTGATTACATCAAGGATGGAGACAAATAAATTTGCAAAGTACATATGGATATGAATGTGGCGGACCCGTTGACTAAACCTCTTCCACGAGAAAAACCTGATCAACAACAGCACTCCATGGGTGTTAGATTCATTACTATGTAAACTATATTATTACCTCTAGTGCAAGTGGGAGACTGTTGGAAATATACCCTAGAGGCAATAATAAATTGGTTATTATCATATTTCCGTTCATGATAAATGTTTATTATTCATGCTGGAGTTGTATTGACCGGAAACTGAAATACATGTGTGAATACATAAACTACACCATGTCCCTAGTAAGCCTCTACTAGACTAGCTCGTTGATTAAGGATGGTTGTGATTTCCTAATCATAGACATGAGTTGTCATTTGATAACAAGATCACATTAGTAGGAGAATGATGTGATGAACAAACCCAACCGTAAGCTTAGCATCATGTCTTTAATTATTTGCTAAAGCTTTCTTCATGACAAGTATTAGTTCCTTACACCATGAGATCATGTCACTCCCAGATACCGAAGGAATAATTTGTGTGCTACAAAACATCGCTTCATAACTGGGTGATCATAAAGGTGATCTACATGTATCTCGAAGGTGTCTGTTGAGTTGCACGCATCGAGACTGGGATTTGTCACTCCATATGATGAAGAGATATCGCTGGGCCCTCTCGGTAATACAACATCGTAAAGAGCTTGCAAGCAATGTGGCTAATGAGTTAGTCAGGGGATCTTGTATTACGAAACGAGTAAAGAGACTTGCCGGTAATAAGATTGAACTAGGTATGTAGATATGAACGATCGAATCTCCGGCAAGTAACATATCACTTAAGAAAGGGAAATGCATATGGGATTACACGAATCCTCGACATCGTGGTTCAACCGATAAATATATTCATTGAATATGTGGGAACCAATTTGGGTATCCAGGTCCCACTATTGGTTATTGACCGGAGAGATGTCTCGGTCATGTCCACATGATTCTCAAACCAGTGGGGTCCGCACGTTTAACGTTCGGTGATGCTAGAGTAGTATTGGGATATGCATGTTGGTGACCGAATTTGTTCGGAGTCCCAAATGAGACCCCATGCATCACCAAGAGCTCTGGAATGGACCAGAGGTAAAGATTTATATATAGGAAGTCCTGATTTGGTCGCCGAAAAAGTTTCGCATTATCAGTACTGTACCAGGAGTGTCAAAAGGGGTCCAGGGGTTCACCTGCCCCGGGTCCCACATGAGTTGTAGGGGGCGCGCTGGCCTACATGGGCCAGGGGTACCATCCCCAAGAGGCTCATGCATGAAGGAGGAGGAGAGAGGGAAGAGTCCTAAGGGGGGAAGGCACCTAGGGGTGCCTTGGGGAGGGAGGAGACCTCCCTAGGCCCACGCCCCCTCCTTGGAGGAGGATCTAGGGCTGCTTCCTAGCCCTCCCCCTTGCCTCCTATATATAGTGGGGGAGAGGGAGGGGCTGGACACACCAATTCCCATGCCCCAGCAGCAGCCCTACCTCTCCCATAACTCTGGTTTCTCCTCATATTGGTTTTGGAGTGTTTGGCGAAGCCCTACTGGCACTACAACACCACCACCATCTCCACCACGCCATTGTGCTGGTTGAGATCCCATATACTTCTCCTCTCTTGCTTGCTAGATCAATAAGGATTAGATCTCACCAAGCCGCACGTGTGCTAAACGTGGAGGTGCCATCCGCTCGGCGCTAGATCGGATTCGATCGTGATCGGATCGCGAAGAGTACGGCTACAGCAACCGCGTTATATACGCTTCCGCTTTCGGTCTGCAAGTATATGTAGACACACTCCCTTCTCATTGCTATGCATCTCCTATATTAGATCTTGGGTGTTCCATAGGAATTTTTTATTTTCATGCTCCGTTCCCCATCAGAAATTACAGCAATACATCCACTCGGCATCGAAGTTCACCACGAGTGATAATAAAGCATAACTAGACCGTAGATTAAATACGCTAGGCATCAAAGGTCGCCACTAGTGCATATAATACCGCTGACAAAAGAACATACAAAACCGACAGCACTACAACATAGTTCAAGAAATCTTAGCCCTGCTCGAGAGGTGCACTGCAAGCAGCATAACAAGCTGATGAGACCTCAGTTGTCTAAACCATATATCCTCCAGGTTTAGTTGCGTAGAAAGAAAGCACGCATGACTATCCTCTATGATCTTCAGTAGAGAATGGACTTCAAGTTGGACCTAAGATGAACCATGTCTTTCCGCTTTAAGTTGAGACTGAAGAAGTCATACTAATTCAGGCGGCAACTTCACCAAGGTGGTATCACAACTACCGGTGAGTAGCTTGAACTCACTGTCTTCATCAAGACATGACCTTAGTGTCATCTCGGTCTCTTCAAGATGGTTTGGCTCATTATCTTCCCTAAAGTTCTACCTGGCATCAGAGATGTGACTCTGAAAGAGAAACAAGGGGACATATAATAGGCACAAATATATAAGCAATGATGGTGAGTGTGGTGATAATTCCATCCCATGTTATATTGGGAAATTCAAAGATATAATTTAAAATAGCATTAACATAATATGCCATTGTCCGTATCATTGGCAAAACCAGTTAAGACAAAGCAGGAAATGAGATGATGTAGGCGTGGGAAGCTTCACCACACCACCGGATTAGAGATCTAGAACACAAGCATACATGCAGGGCTAAGAGTAAATATAGATCTAATAATATGTAATAAATAGAGGATAATGAAGCTCGGATATAGAGTGATGATACATAATCATAAGCTATCAATTAGGTACAATGTTACAAGGCAAAAGGTACTGACAAGAGGAATGCGGACCTCAAATTGTGAAGTGGCTTGGTGTCGGGGAAACTGATCGCCCACGAACACCTATGGGACCGGAGCCCCTTTTCGGTACGGCAAGGGAGCGGAGGGTGCACGAAGAGCGGATCGAGGCGAGCACGCGAGCAGTTTACCCAGGTTCGGGCCGCATGGATGCGTAAAACCCTTCTCCTGCCTTGGTTGTATTGTGTTCTTGGCTCAGGAGCACGAAGAGCTATAGAGCTGGTTGCTAGCTACACCGAGCGTGAGAGTATTCGAAAATCGGAACCCCCTCTACGTTGCGCATGGGCCTCCTTTTATAGGTCAAAGGGGTCACCGACAGGTGGCAACGTAGATGCGGGTAAAAATGTAAAAACGGTAGTAGTTGGAATAGTGTATGTACAGTGTATGTACAGTGGTCTATACCTAACCCTGACGGCAGGGGACAAGGGCATTGAATGCCCGTCGCCGTCGCCCCAAACAGTGCAAAAAGCGTCCGCCAGGGCGTCTCCGTTCGCCACGAAGGTGGCCTCGTCATCGCGGCTCGCCATGGTGTACCCCAGGCTGCACAGCCTTCCGCCACGTGCACCTGGAAAGGCCCCAGGGCGACGCGTGGCCGGATGGGCTGGAGCGCGGGCACGTTGTGGGAGCTTGCCGCGGCAAGCGCCTTGCCGCGGTCGCTACCTTGCCGCGCCCGGAAGCTTGTCGCCCTCCGGGCCTTGCCGCGACGCGCGGAGCGTTGCGGCAAGTCTTCTGAAATGCCATGTTTGGCCTTCCTGACAAGCTCCTCTTGCCAGGGCCTTGTGCCAAAGGGGTGGTCTTAAGCCTGGAATGGCCTTCCCGGCAAGCTCCTCTTGCCGGGGTCTTGTTTCTTTAACTTGAATACTTTGTTCTTGAATGGCTCCAAAGGGATCTTAGTGGGCCTTGGCGGGCACGTGGCAAGCCCTGCCACGGGACGCTGCTACTGCCCGTGCACAAGTTGGGATACTAAGGTACCCCTACCTTAGTACACCGACACTTGGCTTTATTCAACATTTTGGTAAGAGTAAATGTAGATATGATAATTTGTAGAAAATGGAGGGCAAGGCCGATAAGATGCAAAGTAATGCTTGACAATCAAATATCTCTCAATGTAAGTACAGTAATACTACCTTCGTCCAGAATTACTTGGTGCTCAAATGGATGTGTCTAGCACTATTTTAGTTCTAAATACATCCAATTGAACAAACGTTAATTCAATACACATGGAGTGCATGATAACAAGTACTTGCAAGAGCAATCTAGAACTTCATAACCATTGGGTTTATTCTACATTTATGTAAGAGTAAATATAGATCTTATAATTTCAATCAAATAGTGGATAAGAAAGCAAACATTTATAGTGATGATACATAATCAAACAACAATGAGTATAAGTATGGTGATAAAGGGCAAGAGGTACTGACTAGAGCAATGTAGAAATGTGGGAGTTTAAATTTTCATTTGATATCAAGACAGTACCTCACGCTGGGCTCTCTACAATTCTAATAGGGATTTAGCCAGTGGAGTAGGCAGGGGCGGAGCTGGGCCCCGGGCACCCAGGGCCCAGGCCCGGGGCGTGCAAAATGTACCAAGCTATTGGTATATGTCTTTTTTTGCAGGCCCGGGGTGTGGCGTAGTGAAAGAAAGGAGGCCCAAAGCCTTAGTGGGTTGCCTTAGCAGAAATGGACGCACGCACAGGAGAAGCAGCGGCCCACCCCACGATTGATTTTTTTCTCAAAAAATAAAACACCCCGCGGTATAACTCGACTACTCGAGGCACAGGAGACGCATCGCTAGCGCGGCCGCCACCCAGTCGCACAAATGCAGGATGGCACGATCAATCTCGGGCGCTCGCGCCGTCGTCTGTCGCCATGGCGTCGTCCATCAAGCGCCTCCGCCCGCCCCCACTTTTTCCCCTGCTCCCGGTCGCCGCCCCCCTCCTGTGCGCCATTCTCCCACGACCCCGCGTGGCAGGCTGCATCCCAAACTGGCTGCTTCATTGCGGGCTGTTGCGCCTTGTATTTTCCTTTGATACTTACCTTATTTCCCGGCCCTGATGCTTTTCACATTTACCATGTTCTACTTGTATCAATGTATAAACTGCTTCGAATAGAAATTTAATTGAATAATGTGTGCGTATGTATCCAGTCATATATCTAGGCTATTGTTGAACTTAATTGATGTAATTGCCAATTTTATTTGATATTGTAGAAAAAGAAGATGAAGATTTTTTTCCCATCGATGGGAGCCGATTGCAGAATTATAGGCTGGTTTGCTATATTGAGCGTGTTGTATTTGCAAGTATTGATGATGATAATGATATTGCATATTGTCTTTAATCATATATGTCTCACAAAGGGCATTTACCTCGTTGAAATGATAAGATTTTAGATTTGTATAAATGATAATTATTTTACTTGATGTTTATACTTTCTCTTATAAAATTTTGCTTTTGAGGTCTTGAAGGTATTGACTCTAATTCCACCGTCAATGAGGGGTTATGCGAGGCATTGATGAAGCAAGCCATTGATTTGGTAATCTTATATCAAGTTCTATTCTTTTTTAGTTTTTGTCATATTTTTTATCTATTTTGTTGTATCAGTAAGCATTGAGTTTAAATTCTAAATATGTCGACCAATTGAGCCATGTTAAGCTTTTCCCACATGGGAATTGTTTTTGGGCTCGGGGCTTGCATCAATCCTGGCTCCGCCACTGAGAGTAGGGGTAAAGTGGGCTACAGTCAGGGTTGTGTTTTCTGGGGCTGGTGATCTATCTTATTTATGAGGTATCCTTGCCATTTCAAATACTTTGTTTGCACTCCTTCGGGGTCTGCACTCACCCTCTTCCTTTTGGAAATCTATTATGAAAAAAAACAATATTTGACTGGAAAAACATGGTATGATGACACATGGAATAGGTACAAAAAATGGATAGGCATGGCACGTTCTCATATATGCTGAGTAAACTAAGTAGATGGTAGTGTAACAAAGTAGAAGTACTGCAAGATACATGCGACCAACACAACCTTGTCAAGTTAGAGCAAGCGCCTTGATGGGTGAATAAGATACTCCATCCTCCACCATGCCAAGTTTGTTAGACAGTGGATTGTTCCACAATATTCCCCTCGTGCGCGCATTCTCAAATTCATTATGATCATGTTGAATACCTGACATGCATGAAAAGATAAAAATAAGTGAGATTGTTTTTTTAATGCATAGAAGATTCTAATCCAATAGTGCCTCTGTGTAAACCCTATGTGCTATCTCTGTGCAATTCTTCTGAGAAATGTCGTGTGTGTTGTAATTTGGTGTGTGCATTAATGTCACATCCCTAGCTCCTGTCTGCCTAGTGCTAGGTTAGTTGTGCATCATGTTTAAAATTTTGTTAACTTGAAATGGGGATTGATCAAACCCTAGCACTAAATGAACTCAACTAGGTTCAAATAAAAAAAATCCTTTTCAATAAACCCCGAAATGCCTTCATCAATGTGTGATAATTTTGGCAAGGGTTCTGATCCAAACCAAAAATATTGAACATTTTTAGGGAATTTTTGGGCTTTGAATTAAATCAATAAGTATTTGAATTGGGGCCATTTACATGCTATATATTTTTTAAATAGCTCCAAATAAATTCTGAAAATTGTGGAGGGTCTCTGGAATAGTTATTTATGCATCCACTATTTTATCAGAATTTATCAAATGATTTAGTGTTTAAACTAAATCAAAACAAAGTCAAAAGAATAGAAAACAGAAACAAAAATAAGAGAGAGGGAAGTTTTTACCTGGCCTTACCTACTGGCCCAGCTGCGGCCCAGCACCGCTGGCCCAGCCCACCCCCTCGCGCGTCGTCTTCTCCCCCTCGCCCCGAAGCAGCTGCGTGCCAGCGCACGCGCCGACCGCGCCACCTCCTGCTTCGCCGTGTCGCGCTCCCCTTCGACCCAAGCCAGGCGCCAAGGGACGTGGACGAAGCCCCCACAGCGTTTCCCTCCTTCTCTGGTCTCATCCCCTTTCTCCCCGCTCGCTTTCGAACTCGACCGAACGAGGCTGTCGCCGCCGCTCGTCACCACCGCGGCCACCGTCGCCCCCTCGCTGCAGCGCCATGCCCGAGAGCTCCGCCGTCGACTGCTTCATCGAGAAGCCCGAGCCACAAGCACTCGTCTGCTCTGCACCGCCCTCACTGGGCTTGTTCCCGACCGCCGTCGCCGGAGATCCCCCTCGACGCCCTGCTCTGCTCCGAGCCTTCCCCGAGCCCACGTCGATGTTTCTACAATCACCGTGAGCCCCCGCTTCGGATTTCCCCCTCCCCATACTTGTTTACCTCCCCCTCCTTGTTTAAATTATTTTCTGTAATTTAAAATAAATCAGAAATGATTTATTTATTTCAGAAAATAGCCAAAACTTCTAAAAATCATGGAAAATAATCTATAACTCAGATGAAAATAATTTATATATGAAAATTGATCAGAAAAATCCAAGGAATCTGTTTATGGCATTTTCATGCATGTTAGAACAACTTATGGTTGCTGTTTAGGACAATTTGAATAAATGGCATTTGAATAATCACATATGGAGTTTGAATTTGAACCTTTGGTTCAAACCAACTTCATTTAATTTGGTTGCTAGTTGCATTAGGCCAAACCACATCATATTGCCATATCATGTTCATGCATCATATTGTTGCATTGCATTGATTGTGTTCTTTCTTTGTTTGTCGGTTTTGTCCCCTCTCAGTAGACGACGTTCCGACGATGTGATCGATGACACCGATGAAGAGCTATTAATATCTTCAGAAGTGCCAGGCAAGCAGAACCCCCTTGTTCATTCCGATACAAACCCACTCTCTCGCTCCTGCTCTCTTTTACTGCATTAGGACAACAACGATTGAACTGCTTTTGCTGCGGTAGTTGAACCCCTTTCCTCTGCATGACCTGTCATTGCCACAGTAAATAGTTGAAACCCACTAGCATGAGTAGGAGTTGTTTGAGCCATGTTGTGCCTACTCATTCATACTTTCTGGTTATGCCTGCTATTGCTTAGAGTTGTGTCAGGCCTGATTCATCGGGGATGAATTGGAATGTGGTGAACATGCCCTACTGTTGAGAGCTAAGTGTGTGAACACGATTTGGTAAAGGTAGCGGTGAGAGGCCATGTAGGAGTACATGGTGGGTTGTCTCACTGGAACCGTCCCTAAGAACTGAGTTCTGTGTAAGTTGTCCAATGACATAGCTACTACCACGCACTGGAATGCTTAAGTGCCCCTCTCGACTTATTAATCAACTCGATCTCTGTCCAGGAGTTGCAACTAGTTTCTGGTGTTTGTAGGTAGTGTTAGTAGTCTACCAAGTGGCACACGGTACATGTGGGCTTGGGTCAGACTAGGCACCGTGGCACTGTGTACCAAGCATAGATCCATCCGACGAGGTGGGCTTGGGAACCCTGCGCACATCTTTTGGGGCCGTGAGCGACACCCCGGCCGGATCTCCCCACGGATGGAACCCGAATAAGCGATAAACCTGGACGAGAGACTTGTGTGGTTAGTCAGGTCGTGGCCGACACCCTCGCCAGGCCTCCGCTTGAAGGTTGCCGAGATACATGACGGTAAGTGGCGAGAGCGTGTGTGAAGAAGTACACCCCTGCAGGGTTAACATGATCTATTCGAATAGTCGGGTCCGCGGATATGGACTTCTTGGATGCTTACGTGGTACATAGACAATCGAAAGTGGATACTCTAAAATACTCAAGACAAGTGTGAGTGCTATGGATGGCCTTCTCGTAGGGAGACGGGAGCGGATCCATAGTGGTGTATTGATTGGTGAATATGTGGACTCGTGTGCGCCACCTCAAAAGAGTTACTTGCAGTCGTAGTTCAGGATAGCCACGAGTCAAAGCTGGCTTGCTGCAGTCAAACTCCACTACCCCCTTGTTGATACTGTTGCATATGTAGTTAGTTCTGATGTAAGTCTTGCTGAGTACCTTTGTACTCACGTTTGCTTAATTTATGTTTTGCAGAGAGATTTCAGTCTCGCTAGTGATTCCGCGTGGACTTCGACGTTTAGCTTGTTACCTCAGCTACGGTCTTGTGCCCTTGGGAGGGTCTAGTAGTTAGTCAGGCTTCTCAGCCTTTTTCTTTTGTAGTTGTCTGTACTCAGACATGTTATGCTTCCGTTGCCTGTATGCTCTGTATGTTGGGTCATGTGACCTCTGATTGTAATAAATGCTATGATGGCTCTTCTGGGCCTTTATCTATATGAGTTGTTGAGTTATGTTGTGATGCCATGTTGTACAGCACATACTTGCATGTTATGCGTACGTGTAATGTGTATTGCTATGTGTGGGATCCGACACCTAGTTGTTTACCTTTGGTAGCCTATCTTACAGGGAAATGTCTCCTAGTGTTTCCACTGAGCCTTGGTAGCTTGCTACTGCTCCGGAACACTTAGGCTGGCCGGCATGTGTCCTTCTTCGTTCCTGTGTCTGTCCCTTAGGGGAAATGTCACACGTTGTTCCTTTAAGTCCTTGTAGCTTGCTACGACTTGGGTTCATACGTTGATGACCGACACGTTCGTTGCTGGGTCATGTATGCCTGTCTCTGTAATTTAGTGCCACTTTTGGTTTATAACTGGTCATGTCGGCCCGGGTTCTCTGTCATATGGATGCTAGCAACACTATCATATACGTGTGCCAAAATGCGCAAACGGTCCCGGGCCAGGTAAGGTGGCACCCGTGGGGATACCGTGCGTGAGGCCGCAAAGTGATATGATGTGTTACAGGCTAGACCTGTGTGGCTTGGGATCGGGGTCCCAACAGCTTTGGTATCAGAGCCTGACTGCCTGTAGGATTAGTAAGCCAAACTGGTCGATGTTGAGTCTAGAAAAATTCTTAGTTATATGTAGGGGAATTGATTGCGGAAGGGAACGTAAGGCTCTTTTTACTCCTTTACCCTATGACCTTCTGATCTGAGTCACCTTCTTCTTTCTACGGGGATTAAGAACTAGGACTCTCATTCTATTTACTAGGATCACGTCAATGTGGTTTCAACCTCAGTTCAGTTTCTACTACTTCTGTTGCTCAACTGTTGGTCTCAGAACCTTGACATTATGATGTTAAGTGGATGTGCTACCCTTTTTGCTTGGATCTCAAAAGTATTTTCGAGCATTTGCAGCCGTTATGCTGCCCGAGTCATCCCAGGTCTCTAAACAATCTGATGCATTTGCAAATCATTCCTACCTGTTCTTAATGTCCTTTAGGCCAGATTAACCACACTAGTCAGTGTGTGGAGGTACTCCATTACCTCGACACATATGTTGGATTTGTTATTATGACCCTAGGTGTCTTAGAAGATCACCCAGTAATCTAGAAATGTTTCATATTCCAGTGTGATGAATCTGACCATTATTCTCGAAAGCATCCCGTGATGCCACTTAGTTAGTAGGTAATCTATCCCTGGGTTCTTGAACCCAAGCTTCACTCTACCTACTTCATGTTGATAGTATTGCTCGTTCCTCTAGGATATTAGTAACCTTGTGATAGTCCTCGAGGTCTGTGGTTATCGTTCTTCCAATACCATGAACCATCTTGGCAGAAGTTCTTCCGAACCAAAAGATCACAACCCGAGTGCTCTGGAGTAGTACTCCATTCATGTGTGACTCTGCCAATTCTACTTTCTGCATGGGTTATCCGGAAGAAATATGTGGAACTCGTTCGACATACTAACCTATGCATCTACAACTCAGACAATCATATGTTCCCCAAGTTGTTCCCCTTTAGTTATATTCCGATCCTCGTCTATCAATTGATAGTCAGGAGTAGTTGTGCACTCGTGTTCATCGATGCCTTTTACTCTTGTGGTCCGTCAAGCCATTCTATTCCGGAATGACTAGGAGAAACAAACTCCAGTACCTTATCCATATCCAGGATTTGGTCAACGAAATTGTACTTCACAGATGAAGAATGCTAATGCAGCTTCTAAACTGTTCTATCCTGGAGTGTTACCATCTTTATGTCAAGAATGTCGTGAGAATTGCACTATCTCTTATGAATTCTTGATGTAGTAATACTTCTTGCCATCATTGTTCATCCCTCGGTTTCCGTGTTATTGTAACCGGAATGCTGACAAGTGAATTGTGATGTGTGAAATTAATACTCCTAGCAACCCTGTTGCTTAGTGGTTAATGGACGATAATTTCATTCTTAGTGTGTTGGTTACTAAATCACCATTCTAAGATTGATCGTGCTACCTAGTCCATTTTTCTGGTGCACTTTTTGATCAATGAGTTAGGATTGCATAAATTCCTCACTCTTGTGATCATATCATCTCGCCCTGAAAAGCAAGATTGTTCCCGAGCTTAGTAACATATCGGTGGTTCGTGATTTTCCGAATATCTTCTCGGAAGTATTACCAGGTTGTTCCCTGACTGTTATGTTGAGCTCGTGAGCAAGTTGGTACTCTTGTAAACCAACCTTTCTCCAAGAATCTGTGTTGGATACCCCGAACTAGTTGGTTAAGCTAAACAACAACTTGGATAGTTGGAAGATAAAAGCTTAACCCACATAGCTCACTCAAAAGGGATATCTTGTGTGTGTATTGAAGATAGATGATATCTTCTTCAATTGATCCCCGTGATCATTTGTAGACCTATTGTCTTGTCCAAACTTTGATTTGAGTATGGGTTATCGTCAAGTCAAATCAGAACCAACGATATTCGTAATGTTGTCTTACTCATGGTTGATTCCTCGAGCATACACCGTTATATCTTTTGGGTATGACCAATGCTATCATTTTGTTCACATTGTCATGGAATTCCATCTATATGGAAACTTGGATGAATTGTTGTTGAGCCCATCAGCAACATTGTTATCTTTTCCATGATCTATGTTGAACATCCAGCTAGTATTGGAAACTTTTACAAGCATTATCTTCATGACCCGTTCGTGAAGCATATGTACGGAAGAAAGAAGTGACTTCCTCTAATTCATGTGCATTTGATGCAAGTTGCCGCCATAAATTCGAGAAAGTTAGTTTTGCTTCCTCCGGAATCATTCCAAGTCAGTCATGCACGTGCGAAGTATGCTATGGCTTGAGAGATTAGCTACCTCCATCCTATCGGTATTCCCTAGCACACCAAGCCACTGATTGATTTGTTCAAAATAAAGGAGTCTGTTCTAAGGTGAATTCCTTGGACGTCCACGCTTGGAGACTTCGATGTCATTAAGAATAGTTCCCAACCTGAACTCGGTAGTGTTTCTTTGTAAGCCTACCATGTGGTCATGCTTGTCTGGGACAACGTGCTCACAGGGTTGTAGCAGAACCCACTCATGTTTTGGAGCTTACTACCGTAGTTTACTCCCCGAGAATCTCGCAATGCCGTCTCGTCGAATTGTGTTGCAAACTTTCATTTTTCTTCCTAGACTTGATGAGTCTGGAATATCCTGACACCAACCAGAACTGAATCTCAGGCAGATATGATGGTTGGAGTATCTTCCAAGAACTATAATAATGGTCTCTCGATAACCGGCAAAGTGGATGTCGTGGCCAACACACCCAGCTGGAAGACCTATTATTGTAGTATCTTGATTGAAGAAGTTGGCCACCTCCCCATAAGGATTTCGTAGGATTTACTCCCTAGTTGTTCTTTATGGATTCTTGTGCTCCCGAAGTCTGACCTTTACTTGATGTTCAAGATACCAAACATATCTATGAATGGCTTACGCTAACACATCAAGGAGAACATTGGAAGCGGAGTGCTAAATGTCTCTTGGTCGATCATTCGGATTTGTTTCTTGGCTTTGCTAAGGAAAAATCTAAGAAAATGTTATCTTCCTTTGCATCTGCATCATTCATCACTATTCATCATGGTCGTATGTTGTGTTGCCAGAATCCTTGACACGGATATTGGTAAAACCTAGATGAATATGGGAATGCTCAAGTTCTTGAGAGCACGCACAAGCACTGGGCGTTATCACCGACACTAACCGGGATTGCTCACAGTGTTCTTGGTTATGCTATAACCTCTCAAAGAGCAGATTCACTCTCTACTGTTGGGATTCACCCCAGTTACCAGAATCATTCCCAGCATTTGCATTTTGTTCCCAGCTTGCACCGCCAATGTGCCATTTCACCATGGGTCCCGTCCATTTCCATTGATAAGCAAAATCATCCCTGGTGTTGTCTTCAACAAGGTAGTCCACATCATCCATTCTGGCCCGAGAATGTCATTCTTTCGGACTCCGTCAAATGATCGATTATGGTCCACCCCAGGCTGGTATAGGGAATTTCAATGATCTCTATATCAAAAGTAATTCTTTTTGCCACTTAAGGGAATAACTCTACGAGTCACCTTCTCCAAGGTGCCTCGTCTGGTGACATTGATCACCATCTTCTTAGGTGTGTAATTAGTACCTATCAAGTGACCTTCATCGCTTGCTTCACTCCATTCCCCTGGAGGTGTACTCCGTGTCTCATCTCAAGAGATGTTTCGACATCTAAATCCATAAGTTGATCTTGAATTGCTTGATCTTCGAGAAGATCAAATCCTGTAGAATTCACGTTCTTTTGTTGTTGTGTTGGATGAAGCTTGAAAGCAAGGATGACAAGATCAATATGATGCAATAAATCAACATCTTCGAGAAGGAAAATTGGATCGTGAAGATTGTGCTAGCTTGTGTCCCCTTTGAATTCTTACCCTACGCTCGAATCTCGGGACGAGATTCTTGTTTTAGTGGGGGTGAGTTGTCACATCCCTAGCTCCTGTCTGCCTAGTGCTAGGTTAGCTGTGCATCATGTTTAAAATTTTGTTAACTTGAAATAGGGATTGATCAAACCCTAGCACTAAATGAACTCAACTAGGTTCAAATAAAAAAAATCCTTTTCAATAAACCCCGAAATGCCTTCATCAATGTGTGATAATTTTGGCAAGGGTTCTGATCCAAACCAAAAATATTGAACATTTTTAGGGAATTTTTGGGCTTTGAATTAAATCAATAAGTATTTGAATTGGGGCCATTTACATGCTATATATTTTTTAAATAGCTCCAAATAAATTCTGAAAATTGTGGAGGGTCTCTGGAATAGTTCTTTGTGCATCCACTATTTTATCAAAATTTATCAAATGATTTAGTGTTTAAACTAAATCAAAACAAAGTCAAAAGAATAGAAAACAGAAACAAAAATAAGAGAGAGGGAAGTTTTTACCTGGCCTTACCTACTGGCCCAGCTGCGGCCCAGCACCGCTGGCCCAGCCCACCCCCTCGCGCGTCGTCTTCTCCCCCTCGCCCCGAAGCAGCTGCGTGCCAGCGCACGCGCCGACCGCGCCACCTCCTGCTTCGCCGTGTCGCGCTCCCCTTCGACCCAAGCCAGGCGCCAAGGGACGTGGACGAAGCCCCCGCAACGTTTCCCTCCTTCTCTGGTCTCATCCCCATTCTCCCCGCTCGCTTTCGAGCTCGACCGAACGAGGCTGTCGCCGCCGCTCGTCACCACCGCGGCCACCGTCGCCCCCTCGCTGCAGCGCCATGCCCGAGAGCTCCGCCGTCGACTGCTTCATCGAGAAGCCCGAGCCACAAGCGCTCGCCTGCTCTACACCGCCCTCACTGGGCTTTTTCCCGACCGCCGTCGCCGGAGATCCCCCTCGACGCCCTGCTCTGCTCCGAGCCTTCCCCGAGCCCACGTCGATGTTTCTACAATCACCGTGAGCCCCCGCTTCGGATTTCCCCCTCCCCATACTTGTTTACCTCCCCCAGCTAGCCTAGCCACCGCGCCCGAGAACTTCGCCCCGCCGACCATGGCGCCGCCGTGGCCATAGTGGCCAGAACCCGTGGATGAGCGTCCCAACGTGCTCACCGTGCTCCCAGGAGCCGAACGCACGCACCCTCTCCCCTCCTAGTGCACCACAACCCCAAACCCGCACACACCTGAGCTCCGGCCGCCGCCGTTGAGGTCGTCGCCGTCGCTGCAGACCACCCCAGCACCCCTCACCGCCACCACTCGACGCGCTCCACTGCGTGCGTTCGAACGCAACAAACCGCGGCCAAAACGATGCCCGGTGGCTCGTTTCCGAGCCCTCCGCCGCATTCGGTCTCATCGGCGACGAGCCGCCGGCGTTCCTGACCTCTTTGACCGGTGGGTTGACCACCCCGGGTCACTGACGCATGGGTCCCACGCCCTTAGTCCACCCCTGACTCACTGACAATTGGGGCCCGCCCTGTTAATTAACTTAGGTTAATACTAATCGTTTGGTTAGTTTGGTTGGTCACTGATAGGTGGGCCCAGTGCCCTGTTAATTTAGGTTAGTGCTAATTTGTAAATTAGTTAACCCTGTGACTCACTAACATGTGGGCCCCGCCCGGCTAACTAAACTAGGTTAGTGCTAAATAAGTTAGTTTAGTCAGTTGTTTCACTGACCAGTGGGCCCCACTGGTCAGGTTTGACCTGGACCAGCCCTGTTGACTTGCTGACGTCATGATGACGCAGTCCTGACGCAGTAACTATTTTCTGTAATTTAAAATAAATCAGAAATGATTTATTTATTTCAGAAAATAGCCAAAACTTCTAAAAATCATAGAAAATAATCTATAACTCAGATGAAAATAATTTATATATGAAAATTGATCAGAAAAATCCAAGGAATCTGTTTATGGCATTTTCATGCATGTTAGAACAACTTATGGTTGTTGTTTAGGACAATTTGAATAAATGGCATTTGAATAATCACATATGGAGTTTGAATTTGAACCTTTGGTTCAAACCAACTTCATTTAATTTGGTTGCTAGTTGCATTAGGCCAAACCACATCATATTGCCATATCATGTTCATGCATCATATTGTTGCATTGCATTGATTGTGTTCTTTCTCTGTTTGTCGGTTTTGTCCCCTCTCAGTAGACGACGTTCCGACGATGTGATCGATGACACCGATGAAGAGCTATTAATATCTTCAGAAGTGCCAGGCAAGCAGAACCCCCTTGTTCATTCCGATACAAACCCACTCTCTCGCTCCTGCTCTCTTTTACTGCATTAGGACAACAACGATTGAACTGCTTTTGCTGCGATAGTTGAACCCCTTTCCTCTGCATGACCTGTCATTGCCACAGTAAATAGTTGAAACCCACTAGCATGAGTAGGAGTTGTTTGAGCCATGTTGTGCCTACTCATTCATACTTTCTGGTTATGCCTGCTATTGCTTAGAGTTGTGTCTGGTCTGATTCATCGGGGATGAATTGGAATGTGGTGAACATGCCCTACTGTTGAGAGCTAAGTGTGTGAACACGATTTGATAAAGGTAGCGGTGAGAGGCCATGTAGGAGTACATGGTGGGTTGTCTCACTGGAACCGTCCCTAAGAACTGAGTTCTGTGTAAGTTGTCCAATGACATAGCTACTACCACACATTGGAATGCTTAAGTGCCCCTCTCGACTTATTAATCAACTCGATCTCTGTCCAGGAGTTGCAACTAGTTTCTGGTGTTTGTAGGTAGTGTTAGTAGTCTACCAAGTGGCACACGGTACATGTGGGCTTGGGTCAGACTAGGCACCATGGCACGGTGTACCAAGCGTAGATCCATCCGACGAGGTGGGCTTGGGAACCCTGCGCACATCTTTTGGGGCCATGAGCGACACCCCGGCCGGATCTCGCCACAGATGGAACCCGAATAAGCGATAAACCTGGACGAGAGACTTGTGTGGTTAGTCAGGTCGTGGCCGACACCCTCGCCAAGCCTCCGCTTGAAGGTTGCCGAGATACATGACGTGTACATGGCGGTAAGTGGCGAGAGCGTGTGTGAAGAAGTACACCCCTGCAGGGTTAACATGATCTATTCGAATAGCCGGGTCCGCGGATATGGACTTCTTGGATGCTTATGTGGTACATAGACAATCGAAAGTGGATACTCTAAAATACTCAAGACAAGTGTGAGTGCTATGGATGGCCTTCTAGTAGGGAGACGGGAGCGGATCCATAGTGGTGTATTGATTGGTGAATATGTGGACTCGTGTGCGCCACCTCAAAAGAGTTACTTGCAGTCGTAGTTCAGGATAGCCACGAGTCAAAGCTGGCTTGCTGTAGTCAAACTCCACTACCCCCTTGTTGATACTGTTGCATATGTTGTTAGTTCTGATGTAAGTCTTGCTGAGTACCTTTGTACTCACGTTTGCTTAATTTATGTTTTGCAGAGAGATTTCAGTCTCGCTAGTGATTCCGTGTGGACTTCGACGTTTAGCTTGTTACCTCAGCTACGGTCTTGTGCCCTTGGGAGGGTCTAGTAGTTAGTCAGGCTTCTCAGCCTTTTTCTTTTGTAGTTGTCTGTACTCAGACATGTTATGCTTCTGTTGCCTGTATGCTCTGTATGTTGGGTCATGTGACCTCTGATTGTAATAAATGATATGATGGCTCTTCTGGGCCTTTATCTATATGAGTTGTTGAGTTATGTTGTGATGCCATGTTGTACAGCACATACTTGCATGTTATGCGTACGTGTAATGTGTATTGCTATGTGTGGGATCCGACACCTAGTTGTTTACCTTTGGTAGCCTATCTTACAGGGAAATGTCTCCTAGTGTTTCCACTGAGCCTTGGTAGCTTGCTACTGCTCCGGAACACTTAGCCTGGCCGGCATGTGTCCTTCTTCATTACTGTGTCTGTCCCTTAGGGGAAATGTCATGCGTTGTTCCTTTAAGTCCTTGTAGCTTGCTACGACTTGGGTTCATACGTTGATGACCGACACGTTCGTTGCTGGGTCATGTATGCATGTCTCTGTAATTTAGTGCCACTTTTGGTTTATAACTGGTCATGTCGGCCCGGGTTCTCTGTCATATGGATGCTAGCAACACTATCATATACGTGTGCCAAAATGCGCAAACAGTCCCGGGCCAGGTAAGGTGGCACCCGTGGGGATACCGTGCGTGAGGCCGCAAAGTGATATGATGTGTTACAGGCTAGACATGTCTGGCTTGGGATCGGGGTCCCGACAATTAATATAATGTGGCCTACTACTCAAAATATAGGCTCCCTATTGAGAGCTCCAGAAATGATGATACTTCGCAGATGACAGCTTCAAAATATACAAAGTAGAACGACTCGACCTGACATGTCGACCGCAAATGTCTCTGCTCCTCTTCCCAACAAGGAACATACTCTACTTATTAAATAAGAAGAGAAGAGTATCATATTAAATAATAGCAGAATAGCAAGCAGATTGTAGATATTACAAGTCTTTCTATACAATCTCTATTACCCACCCATGATGAACCAGAGCACAAAGAGAAATAATATTCCTGCATGCCTCTCTATATGTGGCTCACATGCATTTCGAAACTAAAGTAGGAATATTTATCTAACCAATTAAACTTGTCACTATTTTCCTAATATCAGCATCATATAATATTTGAATTTGTACAACTAAGCTTGTTTAGGTTGATGGGTGGAATGGTGCTATTACAACACCAATCACGTAGGCTGATCGTGGTGATCATAAAAGGGGGAAACCCTAAGCATGCGATGAGCATAGTGTTGACCATGGCAACACTAGCGGAACTACATTGGGGCAAAACTATGCCATGGCCCGCCTAATTGAAAGCAAATGCATGATTAATATACTACTTAGTGAGCAAAAACAACGCCTATGTACAAGTTGAAGCATAGACTGGCCCACCCTGCCTTTTTGTTGTAGCTCCACTGCTGCATGGCATGGCAGATCTGAAGTTGCAAAGTGCACAAAGGCTACTTAACAACTAATGTTTGCTTTCAACTAATAGCTAATATTTGGTATGGACAAGAAAGTACAGTAAACAAGTGACAAAGAAATGCAATTACTAATGTCTCTCTATATCCCGCCACATGCATTTGGAAACTCAAGTGGGAGCATTAGCAAACCAATTAAATGTGTGTCCATTAACTAATATCAATATCATATCACATTCGTATTTAAACAACTAAGCTTTGTAATTATGAGTGATTTGTTGTTTAGCTTGAAGGGTGGATTGCTGCCAGTACGACAGAAAGCACCTACGCAGATAATAGTAGTGTGGACAAAAGGGGAAAACCCTAAGTATCATGAGTAAATCACGAAAGTGGAACTAGCTGGAACATATGTGCTTGTATTGCCGGTATGACTAGAAAGACTTTGACCCCTATAGGGGCCGATCTATTCAACTGAAGGCACAATACTATTACTATCGGTCTAGACTCTTAAAGATGACACAACTCCCAACATTTTCTAGATATTATGACAGACCATCTAGAATAGTTGAAAGCATCCATCAAAAGCGACCAAATAGACCCGTCGAGTGCAAATGTCCCTGCTTCACTTCCCGACAAGGAACATACTGTACTAATCCCTCCGTTCCTACATATAAATCTTTTAAAGATTCCAATCTGGACTACATATGGAGAAAAATAAGTGAATGTACACTCTATAATATGTCTATGTACATCTATATGTCTTTCTTATTGGAATATCTAAAAAGACTTATTCTCCCTCCATTCTTAAATATAAGTCTTTTTAGAGATTTCAATATAGACTACATACAGATGTATATTGACACATTTTAGAGTACAAATTCACTCATTTTTCTCTATATGTAGTCTATATTGAAATCTCTATTACGACCTATATTTAGGAACAAAGGGAGTATTTAGGAACGGAGGAAGTACTATACTTTTTAAGAAGAACACAAGAGGAATGTGATAAAGAAGAACAAGTGGATTTTAGATTATACAATGTGTGTTGCCTACCCATCATGAACCAAAGCACATAAAGAAATGTGAATCACTGTTATCTCTCTATATGTGGCGCACATTCTTTTCGAAACTAATGTAGGAACATTAGCTAACCAATTAAACGTTCTCTGTTTTAGTAATATCAGCATCATATCTCATTCATATTTGAACGACTAAGCTTTGGAATTATGAGTATTATATTGTTTCGCTTGATGGATTGAGGAGCAGTGCTAGCACGATATGAATCACCTAGGATGATGGTAGTGACACTAGTACGGAAACAGCTAGCCACAACTTCCGTTGATGGCGCGTCATTTTAAATCAATGCCACCACTATATTTTTCCAATAGAGATGGCGTTGGCATATTTGGTACGATAGCTTTATAAGGATAGTGCTCGCGTAGATTTTCTCAAGCGCGCCACAAATTGGTGGGCTCAGCTTGACTTACCAGTTGGCAGAAAGTGGTGGCATTGGATTTGTGTGAACGTCGTACATATTTAGTCTAGTGCTAGCGTTCATTGAATTTGAACGCAAACACTAAGTTGTTCCTATATATATAGGAGTTGGCAGCACTTGTTTCTCAAAAAAATAACTTCCTTTCTCCACATAAATCTTCTCCCTTGTTTTGCCTATATATGAGTCTTTTATATTTTTTGAGACTTTTGGTTATTAAAGTAAGAATATTTATTTTGAATTTATTATTACATTGAGACATTTTTTTGAAACATTTAGTTATTAAAGTAAGAATATTTATTTTGAATTTATTTTCCCTTGAGACATTTTATTATATTTGGAAACATTTAGTTATTAAAGTAAAAAATATTTATTTTTAATATATTATTATTTTGAACCTTTTTAATGATTTTTGAGACTTTTAGTTATCAAAGTAAGAATATTTATTTTGTTTTTTGTCCTTTGAGACTATTTTTTATTTTTTGAAACATTTATTTTGTTTTTTGTATCTTTTTATCGGGTCTATCCCAACATTGCGTTGGATGCTTCCTAGGCAAAACTAAAGGGGCCATAGCTCCCTCGCCCCACTCGCCCACTCCACTTGTTCCCCTTTGAAGTTGTCGCCCTCCTCTTAATCCCCTTTTTGCCGACGGTGGTCACCAACTGATTCCGGCGTCCTCCCATCCTGAGGTACACATCTGTGCCTCCCCCTCTCAATGTCGAGTGAAATGGCCCATTTGGATTTGTTTTTAATATGTGGTGTGATTCGCATTTCCGATGTTATGGTTCCAACAACAACAACAGATCGAGACGACAACAAGCGACGACGACGGAGTAGACAGTAGGCGATGATGATCGACCCTCAGCTCCCTTTTTGCTATAGGTCATTCCCACTGTAATTTTTCTTAGGATCATAAACAAATGAAATTTTGCTTAGGTCAGGGCCACTGCAATTTTGCTCGGGCTTTGGTCACCCTCGGCTCACTGTAATTTGTATTGTGAATTAGATGATATCTAGTTCATTAATTATATACTATTAATTTCGTAAATGTTCTATTCACTACGCTCTGCATGTCATTATGGCGCACACGGTTTGTAAAGCACACCTTGTGTGATATACATCATAATCTGACACGGTTCACGGACACAAAACGTGTGTAACCATGCACACAGTTGTCATTTGCAAAGCGTGTGTGATGTCAGACAATCTCACAAATGGTGCGAGCAAACTAAATGTTTGTGATAGTCACCTTATAGTACACACTTTACAATCATGAACTGTTTCTGATGTGGTACGCATCATAAAGGTTGCACCACCGAATAGCGTCTGTGATAGTTATCATGTACGACCCTGGAACGATGGTCTGACGTTTTGTAATCCTATCTGACACTCGTACTGTGATTAGCTAATCTTCCTAATTATATATCACATATGTTGGGGAGAAGTGAATGTGTGTGATTGTCTGCTTATCATACACGTTCTATAATCGTGAACTATGTTGTGATGGGCGCACATCATAAACGTAGCACCACAGAAGACCAAATGTGATGGTAATGCGAGCAGAAATGAGTAGCAAGGATGGAGCGTTTGGGATATTTGAGATATCACAAACACTTGTCTGAAGACTCGCGTTTGGGATGGATGACGGCATCGCATACACTTAGTTATGCAAAACATATGCATTGCTACACCCTATCCTCAATGGTTTCTGGGTCTTGTGGGAAGGACCCAATTATCGCACACACTGGCAAGGCGACGATTTAAAATATCGTTGTGGAAAGGGGTTAAAAACTATTTGTATAGCAGCTCGTTGTACCAGTAAGTGACTGAGGGTTTTGGAGCAATATCACTAAGCACTTGAGCAAAAAGATCATTATCGAAACCTCATCCCTTTTGAATAGTATTGGCTTTCTTGTGGACTCAATGTGATCTTGGATCACTTAACCAAAAATGTAGAGTCTTGAGCATTTGCCAATCCATGTCCTTAGCATTTTGAGGGGTCCACAATCACTACTACTTGCCATGCTAATCATTGAACTTCTTGAAACCTTTAACTTGAATGGATATTAGTTCAATGAGATATATGTTGTTATGAATTACCAAAAGTACCAGGGGATTTGTTGCACTTTCAGCTTGATTGTGTGAAAAAACACAAAGTTTTGCTTCTACTGCAAAAAATTCTATACTTTACAGGAACGTAATAATTTTCTGAAATGTTTACACATGATTGATGTACAAATTTCCCATGTTGTACAAAATTTTCAGAATTTTTAGAGTTGCAGAAGTTTGGTATTTGTTCAGATCATTATAGTCTATTCTGTTTTAGACATATTCTATTTTCGTTGCATAGTTTGCTTGTTTTAATGATGTATGAATTATATCGAAGATTATAAGTCATGGAGAAGTTAGAATATATTAGGTATTATTCAATAATAAAATATGAATGTGTTCATAAAAGTACCTAAAGCTTATGATTTGTCTATTATACTAACGGATCTCATGAGGTTTCTGTTGAGTTTTGTGTGCTGAAGTTTTCAAGTTTTGGGTGAGATCATGATAGATGAAGGAATAAGGAGCGGAAAGACCCTAAGCTTGGGGATGTCCAAGGCATCCCACGGTAATATTCAAGGAATACCCAAGCCTCTAAGCTTGGGGATGCCCGGATGGTATGATATGAGTTTACTTTGAGCTATATTTTTCTTCAACACATGATATGAGTTTTGCTTGGAGCATCTTGTATTATAGTGTTTCCTTTATTTTCTTTTTAGTTTGCCACAATCATTATTTGCTGGACACACTTTTTGAGAGGGACACACTTTTTGAGAGGGACACACATTTATTCGTGATTTGTTAGAATACTCTATGTGCTTTACTTATATCTTTTGAGCTACGCGGTTGCTCTTGTACTTCACTTACACTTGTTAGATCACGGCAGTGGTTATATTTTATAGAAATGATTGCACTCTCATGCTTCACTTATATCTTTTGGAGAGTCTATTAATTAAGAATTAGCAATATGTACGGGTTATAAGACTAGTTCGAGAAGGATGGGTATTCAAGGGGGATATAATAAAAACTTTCATGTAGATCACTAAATATGAAATGCATGGTTTAATTATTGATATCATAATATGAAAGGATATAAGTTCATGATAATTGGTTAGTAGAAATATCGGTATTAAAGCTTGTTATTAACTTCTCATCTAAGTGTTGGTCATGGCATGGTGGGAAGTCCGAGCATTCTTAGGTCTGATTGAAATCTTATGTGTTGTTATAATCGGGGGGGGGGGGGTAAACTCCTACCAAACTCCTCCCTAGGGGCATGAGGGGAGTACTTTGCTTCCAGGGCTAATAGACATTAGAATAAGTATGTCAGTTCTTTATTACTAATGTGATTCCATGGAGTACTTTGCTTCCAGGGCTAATATACATTACAATTTGCTAGCCTCTCCGGTAGCATGCAATGCCCCTTCTCACCTCGAGAGTTGGTGCAAACTTCGCTGGTGCATCAAAACCCATGGTATGATACACTCTATCACACATAAACCCCCTTTACCTTCCTCAAAACAACCACCATACCTACATATCATGGCATTTCCATAGCCATTCCGAGATATATTGTCGTGCAACTTCCACCGTTACGTTTTCATGACATATGTGTTCATTGTCATATTGCTTGGCCTGATCATATAGCTGACATGATATTTGTGGCTTAGCCGCTGTTCATAATTATTATACATGTTACGCTAGATCATTGCACATCCTGGTACACTGTTAGAGGCATACATATAGAGTCATATTGTTCTAATATCGAGTTGTAAGCAAATAAAAGTGTGATGATCATTATTATTAGAGCATTGTCCCAGTAAGGAAAGGAGCATAGAGACTATGATTCCCCCACAAGTCGGGAGGGGACTCCAAACGAAAAAAGAGAGATAAAGAGTACAAAAAGAGCCCAAAAATTGAGAGAAAAGAGAGAAGGGGTAATGCTACTATCCTTTTTCACACTAGTGCTTCAGAGTAGCACCATGTTCTTCATGTAGAGAGTCTCCTGAGTAGTCACTTTTATATACTAGTGGGATTTTTTTGCTATAGAACTTTTCATGCATATTCCGATGATGGGCTTCCTCGAATGCCGGAGGTTTTTATGAGCAAGCAAGTTGGATGCACACCCACTTAGTTTCCCTTGAGTTTCCGTACACTTATAGATCTAGTGCATCCGCTGCATGGCAATCCTTACTCCTCGCATCGATATTGATTGATGGACATCTCCATCGCCTGTTGATCCGCCGAGTTGATGCGAGACTTTCTACATTTTTGACTTCTCCTATTGATCCCTACCATCGCATTCTGTCCCACTTAGTGTTATGTCTATGGCTCACGCTCATGTACTGCTGAAGTTGAAAATGCTGAAGCGCGTTAGAAATACGATCCAATTGCTTGGTATAACACGGAGGTAATCGTGATTTATATTTATGCGGTGAAGGCGGAGTCATGCCATGTTAACATGATAAAATGAGGAGGGATAACATTCATTAAGGGTCATATATTTTGAAAAAGAAATTATTATGTTTCGTATATATGGATATTATCAATGTTGGGGATATTGCTTATCAGGAAATTATCGGTCAACCCCAGATAAGGGTTAAATTGGCGAATTTATCAGCATATCGGTTGATTTATCACCATATCGGCTAATTTATCTTATCGGCCAGACGCCGATAATTGGTAAATCGGTCGGTTTATCTGAATATCGGAAGATATCTTGAATAGTGGATATTATTATGTTGATGGTGTTACTTCATCGTTTCTCATCAATTATACCGTAAAGAGATTACATGATACACATGTTAGGTAGCATTTCACATCAAAAAAATTGTTTTCTTTTCATTTACCTACTAGAGGACGAGCATGAATTAAGTTTGGAGATGCTTGATACATCTCCAATGTATCTATAATTTTTGATTGTTTCATGATATTATATTATAAATCTTGGGTGCTTTATATGCTATCTTATATAATTTTTGGGAACTAATCTATTAACCCATTGCCTAGTGCCAACTGCTATTTTTTGCTTGCTTTTGGTTTTCCAGAAAATCAGTACCAAGCGAGTTCAAACGCTACAAAACTTCTTCACGGGTTTTAGCTGGACAAAAGAGACCATATAAGCTTCGGGAGGAGACCAGAGGCGAGACGAGGAGACAGCAAAGCAACAGGTCATGCCCAAGGGGGGTCGCGCCCTATTACCTTGCGGGCCCCTTGTGGCTCCGTCTGACCTAATTTCACTTCTATAAATTATCTAAAATATTGGGAAACCAACAGAGAGCCACCTCTAATACTTTTTCCACCAGCACAAGTTTTTGTTATTCCGTGATCCCATCTAGAGGCCGTTTTGGGTACTCTGCCAGAGGGGGAATCGAGCACGAAGGATTCTGCATCATCCTTGTTGCCTTCTGATGATGCGTGAGTAGTTCACCACAGATCTACGAGTCCATAGCTAGTAGCTAGATGGCTTCTTCTCTCTCTTTAATCTTCGATACAATGTTCTCCTTGATCTTCTTGGAGTTCTATCCGATATAATCTTCTTTTATGATGTGTTTGTTGGGATCCGATGAATTATGGGTTTATGATCTGATTATTCATTGAAAGTAACTAAGTCTTTTCTAAACTTTATTATGCATGATTATGATAGCTTTCTATTTATCTCCGACCTATCCATTTGGTTTGGCCAACTAGATTGATTTATCTTCAGGGGAGAGGTGCTTTGTAAGAGCATCTCCAACAGCCGCCCAACGCACTTCGCGCTAAAAAAGAATTTTCAGCGCGTCGATCGCCTGTTTTTGTGCGGTGAGGAGCGCTTGCTCTAACGGCTGCTCACAAGTTTAGCGCTCGCGAGTAGCTCCAGCAGGCGCGCTAAAAAGCAGGGCGCACGAGTAGCCGGCGCTTGTCGTATGTTGTATTTTGGAGACGGGATGATATTTCAAATATCAAAACAAAGGCATGGCATGATTTAATCACCCAAACAAGTTCATGACATAAATTTCATGCCCACAAGTTCAAATTCATGCCCACAACATCATCCAACCAAGTTCATGACACAAAAGTTCACACCAATGAATAGCCCATCAACAATCAAGCCTCGTCCTCGTCTTCATCCTCCTCTTCCACCGATTCATCATCCTCATCCGAAGACGATTCTTCCTCCTCCTCTTCATTGTCACACGCCGCATCATCATGTGAAGCTTGGAAGGTGTTGGCAAGATCTTCAACAGCATCGTGTGAAGGTGTGAGAGGCACACCAGAATACATTCCGCCATGCCACCCGGTGGTGCTCCCATGCCTCCCATGAGAGACGCAAAACTCATTCCTCCCATGGTAGCTCCGAAGCCACCCATGCCTCCCATGGTCTCCATGGTAGCTCCAAAGCCACCCATGCCGCCCATGGTAGCTCTGAAGCCACTGATGCCTCCCATGCCGCCAATGCCACGGCCACCCATGCCGCCAATGCCACCGCCTCCCATGCCGCCCATGCCACCGCCACCCATGCCTCCCATGCCACCGCGAACCATGGCTCTTTTTTGGACCAAGACTTCGTCACAAGCAAGATTAACGTACTCCTTTTGCTTCTCATTGAGGGTAGATGTGTCCATGAAGAACAAGTACTTCTCCCATTCCAACAACCTAGCTCACTCCTCCATGACCACCTTCCTCTCCTCCAATGCCACCTTCCTCTCCTCGGCCGCCACCCTCCTCTCCTCGGCCTCCAACCTCCTCTCCACGACCGCGGCATCTTGGTTCCTTATCATCTTCCTCACCTCGTTCGCTTCCTTTCTTGCCTTCACAATGGCTTCCATAGCATTTTTGAGCTCGTCATATCCTTTCCTCTTTTTCTTTTCTTTTGTGTCTTTCTTGCATCCATCACGGCAGATGCCCTAGCAATAGGACTCAGGTTTGGAGCCATTGCAACTAGGTTAGCTTGAATGGGTTAAACGGGACGAAGGACAGAGAGAGTTTTTTATCCTGGTTCGGCCCCTCAATGAGGTAAAAAACTAATCCAGCTGGGGTTGTATTGCTCGAGTCTCAATAACCAGGGAGCAAATACGCTTGACCTAGTTCTCGAGCGATTGTTTCTTGAGTTAAACCGCCGCCGGGTCACCCCTTTATATACAGGTTCATGCCCGGCGGCTTACAGAGTCCCTGCCGGCTCATACACAACGTGTCTGGCTCGGTAAATAACTAAGATTGCCTTACAATTTAAGCTAAGCATACGGCGGTTCACACCCATGGGACTCAAATCGTCCCCGGGTCTTGGGCCTTCAATAGCTTGCTCTATGAACCGCCATGTTCACATCTTCGTGGGCCTCTTCGTGCTAAGTCGCTAGTGGCATGGCCCGGCCCCTCCTGGGTGGGTCATACCCAGTAGTTATATCCCCAACATTAGGCCCCAGGTTGATTTGAACTTGTTCACATCAGTCTTCAACACTTGACTTAGCGGAATCTTCCATCGCCAATTCTTTACCATTTCATTGTAACCCGCCGTGACGTCACATCTTAGAATTGTGTTAACCCGCCATGACATCATCTCGCATTAACTTTGCACAAATCTCAGCACATCTTAGCAAATCTTTTTATCTTTAATAGACCTCCCGAAAATCAAGGCGCCCTTGTGGCCACATAATCAATTTTTCGGCCTCCTCGATTCCCGTGCATGCCATCTATCCATTGCCCTATAAATAGGGACGGGGGGGTCCTTCCTTTCATTTTTTACTCTGCCCCCTCGTCTTCTTCTTCTTCCTCACGACACACTAGCAACCCGAGGTCCGTCGCTGTCGTCTTCCTCCAGCGACCTCAACTTTGGCCGCTACATCAACTTGAACGGACCAGAAATCTGCGGCGCGCCTCTGCTGTTGATCAGCATCCGTAAGTACTTCTTCTTCTCTATAATAGATCTGCATTAGGTTTTTTTTGTTCGTCGGTGTTCTTTATTGTTCTTCCTCTGTATCCTTTAGATTACATAGTTAGATCTAAGCTCGATCACCGAAGATATGCGACAGTAGTTTCAGCCTTTATTTCAATAACAAAAAAATCATCCCCTCTGTAGAAGATCTCATCTGAACACATGAACACTTCTGCTACCGCCACCGTAGGTTTAGAATTTATTTACATTTTCTGAACTGCTGTAGATCTAAAATCATAGCACAAGTCTGCAGAATTTGTTTGTCCTTCACTTAGTAAAATTTACTTTCCAATCTATTGTACTGCAATCGTGCGGGCGACTTATATGATAACCATAACCCGCCATATAGCAATAGTCCCCTTGTTAAGCCGCCAGTATTCACTCACAATCCATATAACCCGGCATTGTCCTCCGGTTTAATTATATCGACTTTTTGTAGTACTGATCATTAACCGGCTTAACAACACAATCTTAAATCGGCAATCTTTTCCTTTGTAGTCAAAAATGTCTAAAGCCAAGACCGTCACCTCCTGCAACTGGGTCGTTTCCCAGGTTACCGAGGAAATATTGAATGAATATGTCCAGATAGGCATCTTAGCCAAAAAAACATGTCATCCACTGGAGGGTCCCAGGCACAGAAAGCCCTCCTGAGCCCAAGGAAGGTGAAGTAATTGTCTTTACTGATCATCTGCTCCGAGGTTTTACTCCTCCCGGCTCAAAATTCTTCCACGATGTGCTGCACTTTTTCAAGCTCCACCCTCAAGATATCGGGTCCAATTTTGTTTCAAACATCTACAACTTTCAAGTGTTCTGCGAGGTGTACCTTGAACAGGAGCCCACTGTAGAACTATTCAGGGAGTTTTACTATTTAAACCGGCAGACTGAGTTCACAAATGGGCCCAGCCTAGAGTTAGGCGGTATTTCTATTCAGCGACACAAAGAAGCCACTTTTCCTGCTGCCACACTCCCCAGTCATCCCAAAGACTGGAATCAAACTTGGTTTTATTGCAAATACACCTCTCTAGAGGGTGAAAATTATCTGTCGGGTTATCGTGAAAACCGGCTTAGCAACAGACATCATCTGCCATAATGGATCATCACTGAAGAGCGGGCCAAATATATGCCTATTTTTTCAAAGATCAGAGCCTTAATGGCCAACGGGTTGACCGGAGTCGATTTAGTCCGGTGATGGGTCGCATGGAGAATCGTGCCCTTAAGCTGTCGATTCGGCTTAATGTGTGAGTACACTGGCGATGTTAAAGATCCCCAACACCACTTCCAAATAGAGTTGATTGATGATGACATCAATAATATGACCAAGACAATGTTGAATGAGACCTTGGAAACTTGCAGTAAAATAGGCTTGAGTCCTTTCTGCACTCTTAATGAGCCGCCAACTGTAAGTATTTTCAAACCACTTTCATTAAATCATCATTTGTCAATCTGCCTTCTCATTATTACTTGAACTTTCTGTGGGCTGATTCCCCCTTCTGGAATAAGAAGCTTCAAGCTAAACCGGTCAAAAAGGTCAGGTCCAAGAATAAGGCATGCTAAGAAGAAAACAAACACTTCAGAGCTATCTTCTTTGGACGATGACGAGTCGGAGGTAGACGTTGACTCCCTCGGCTCTCTTTTTATTCATCTTATTGACACGAATCATTAACAGGATGACACGAAGGCCAGTCATGCAGATAGTGAAGAGGTAATTGTCCTTTCCTCCAGCTCGGATCCTTTGCCAAGACAGAAAGTTCGTCAAGTGTGCCGGAAAGTAAAGTTTTCTCACCCTTTAGCTTACTTGGATCCCAACTTTATTTTGAAGAAGCATCAGCATGAAGCTCGCAGCACAACCTGGAACAGTGGCGACGGGATTCTCTCCTCTGGCCTGCCCAATATGTTGGTTCGTCGCAAGCGCCAAGCAGAGGTTTCACAAATTTCTGACTTAGCTTTTCCAAAGGCGGCTCTTTTTCGACAACCTCTTAACCCTTCTAGTTCAAACTACCAGGGAACCTCTCACTCTTCATCTAGTGATTCCATTGGGACTCAAATTCCTCTATTCAAGACTGTTGTGGGGTGAGAACACTTAAGCCTGCTTGCTTTAATACCTTACTCAATTGACATACTAATCTTATCATGTGCTTTATTTTTAGAGCTATGGCCAAACCCAACAAGAAGCTGAAGGTGAATAAAACGGCTGAAGATCCCCAGGTTGCTGACCCGGAGAAACAGACTATGTCTGAGTCTTTGCATCAAACTTCTGAAGCAGCCATGGATGATCCACCACCAGAAGAGCACCACGTAACCATGGACGCCATGAATGTTGATCCGGAGAATGCTAAGCCGCCCAGTCCCGCTCGGTCAGCTCAGGAAACTAAAGATGTAATAGTTACTGGGATGGCTTATACAGCACCAGGCAACCCCACTGTCCTATCCAAGCACATTGCCAAAGAAGAATTTTCTGCTGTTGATAAGGGCAAGTGGAAAGTGGATTTGAAAAACTATGCCCAGTTCAATCCTCGGGAGATTTATTCAGGTTATCTAAACCGCCTTCACGCCAACCGTGACTTTGAGGCCGGCTTGGTCAAACTCATGAATGAGCGTTTTGAGGTAAGCCATGCAATCTTCTCCATAGTATATTTATACCAGCCACCAAGTCTACTGGATATGATAGAATTGAACATGTTGTAGACTATAGATAGCCTCTGTAATCCTGCATTCATGTCATGGCACATTGTAGTTGTAGAATCAAACTGGGTAGCCCCCAAGGGCCGGCTTAAGCTGCAAAGTTGAGGCCGGGACCTCAAATTGTAGTTTTCAACTTCGCATGTGTAGCCCCCAAGGGCCGGCTTAAACTGACAAGTTAAACTGGGACTTGTCACCATGATCATGAATAAAATCCAAACATGTAGCCCCCATGAGCCGTCTGTAGTTGAAACAACTTTAGGCAGGTCATGTAAAAGTTGTCTTCAAAAGAGCAGTGTACATTAGCCCCCAAGTGCCAAGTAAAATACTTGTATTATGCTTGGGACTTCAAATAAGATGATTATCATAACCACATATTGCTGCTTAATCTCTTTATCTCCCAGGCTGAATTAAACATGACAGAATCCCAAGCGGCGGATCTGCAGCAGAACCTCCAAACTCAGTAATCTGAGACTTCCAAGGCCAAATCCCAATTGACAATCGCTTTGGAAAATATTGAGAAGCTAAAAATGATTTCGGCACTGAAAGAACCGACTAGGATACTAAGAATGCAGCTCTATTAAAGAGAGCAGAAGATGCTGAAGTTGCTCTTAAGCCAATGACTGGCGAATTTTCCTGCTTAAAGTATCAAATCAATAGCATGACATCGGCCATCTTTGGTAAGTATTATCGTACTTCAGTATTTCATCAATAATATTGATCAACCATTGAGCTGGTTCATGGATATACTTGCTAATGCAGGTTCCAGAAGCTCCAAGATGGGTGATAATATGCGCATAAGGCTCAAAGCTGTATATACCCTTATGGAGCAGTTGTACACTGGTGCTCAATGGGCTATTTCTGCTGCCTTGCATAACAAACAACCACCTTCCCTCATCAAGGAAGTGTTGGACAAGTTGTCTGTGCTGCCCCAAAGGGTTGAGGAATTAAAGCAATCAACCACCAAAGCACGCGTCGTCACCGCTTTGAGCCGGGCAAAGGTGTGGCAAGTTGAACTTGACCCGGAAGAGATATCAACGGCTGTCACAGCTTAAAAGAAGATGGGTCTCCCTTCAGCGCCAATGCCTTCACCAAAATAGTAAGGGAGATGCGTCCTTGGGCAAGCAAATTGGATGAAGAAACTGATCTCTCCAAGTATCATCCGGTTTATGATGTCGAAAACGCCAAGGTGAAAGCGTCGGTTCATGAGGCCGTGGACCTTATCCCCCCAACACGTAAGCACACCTTCGCTCCTGACATTGACCCATCAACACTTATAGAAGATGAAGTTGTTTTCAAAGCTTTGACTGGGATCAATTGGGCCACATCTGACTTCCAGCCAACAGGTGAAGAAGAGGTAGAAGAGTCGGTGCAAGATAACCCAGAATTTTCAACACGCCAAGGCCAAGACAACTGATCAAAGGGCCGGCTTATCATCCGCAGCATTGGATGTTGTGTTTATCAAGAAAAAAATTTATTCTTTTGGGCCACATGACGCCTTGTAATAGGATAGTTGAAAACAATGGTCTGTCATGCCATCATGCATGTTTATTTGCATAACACTTTGAATCACTTATCTGATGTTGAAGATCTTCTGCTTATGCTTATAATTCAATCACGCAGATCATATGTATCATAGTCCCTGCACACAAGCAGATAATATTTGCCCTGGCGGTTTACCCCAGGGTCGGTCATAACACCCCATAAAAAATTGTTGGTGACCGTATAGTCCACAACCAGGGCGGGCTATCAGAAACCTCACATATTCATAGAAGAAGTAAATAACATACCTGTGCATTTTATTCATATTGCCGGCGTACAATGCCATATGCAGCAAGGGTACCATCCCAAAGACTTAGAGCATAGAACTCCAAGCACATAATCAAATCACCCTGGCGACTTATCGTCCACAGCCAGGCCGGATTACCAAAAACCACGGATATGCTCAAATATGAGCCATAGATATTAAGGCTACATGGCCTGAATCATTTTAAACCATATTTTAATATGGTACAAAAATGTGAACCCAAATAATGTTCAAATAAACAACAAACTAGAAAAACAAAGCTTTCATAGGCTGCCAAACCTCAATATCAAGTGTTGTTGAAAGGGCTGCACAGCCACTGAGTTAATCCTTTATTCAAACCTGTAAGCCAGGCCTCACATGACCAATCACCGTTTTAACTTTGACAAGTTCAGGGTCTTTATAAGAGTGACTGTCAAGAGTTCGGTGAGTCATTCCAGGATTACCTGGTCGGAGTGGCAGACATACAAAGGCAGGATAACTCGGATTTTTGGTGAATACACATGGCATCCAAGCCGATCAAAAGGGTAAATATAGCTATGTTCATTGAACAAGGAAGCCCCCAAGTGACTTTTAACAAACCATCAAGGCAGGTTACCTATGTTTGAACTGCACATTATAGCAAGTTCTCTTTGGTAACCATTTAACTTGGGCAAAAAAACACAATTGTTTGCACCCCAGCATATAAGCCGGATCAAAGGGTAGTCATAGCTATGTTCATTGAACAAGGAAGCCCCCAAGTGACTTTAAACAAACCATCAAGGCAGGTTACCTATATTTGAACTGCACACTATAGTAAGTTCTCTTTGGTAACCATTTAACTTGGGCAAAAAACCATAGTTGTTTGCACCCCGGCGTATAAGCCGAATCAAAGGGTAGTCATAGCTATGCTCAATGAGCAGTAAGCCCCCATGTTATTTGTAACAAGGCGTGCAAGCCGGATCAAGAGGGTAATCATAGCTATGCCCAATGAGCAGGAAGCCCCCAAGTGATCTCGTGAATTGACAATAAAGGCTTAGATACTCCGAAATGAAACGACAGAGGTCTCGAATTATCATGGATGCCGGCTTTATTATACTAATCATAATATATACATTGGTAGAAATATGTACAGCACAAGAGCCGGTGGCTCAGGTGTAATAAGGCCAAAGATGAGCAATATTCCACAGTCGACGGGTCTCCTCCTCGGACGTGCGTGAGTCCTTGTGGTACGAAACATCAATAAGGTAGTATGATCCGTTGTTCAGATTTTTACTTACCACAAAAGGTCCTTCCCAAGGTGGGTACAACTTGTGCATGTCTGTTTGATCCTGGATGAGCCGAAGCACCAAATCGCCTTCTTGAAAAGTGTGAGTTTTAACCCGGCGGCTATGATAATGACGTAGATGTTGCTGATAAATCACCGAACGAGCCGCTGCATGGTCACGCTCCTCGTCCAAGAGGTCAAGGTCATTCTGACGTGCTTGCTCATTAACATCTTCAACATAAGCCACCACACGGGGTGAGTCGTGACGTATGTCACTGGGAAGAACCGCCTCTGCTTCGTAAACCATGAAGATGGGCGTATAACCCGTGGATATGTTTGGGGTAGTATTGATACTCCAAAGCACTAAGGGTAACTCCTCAACCCAACAACCCGGCATCCTCTGCAAAGGAACATAAGCCGGGGCTTGATGCCTCTTAAGATTTCTTGATTAGCCCTTTCGGCTTGACCGTTAGACTAGGCGTGAGCCACAGATGAAATGTCGGGACGAATATGCTCTTGTTGACAGAATTCTTTCATAGTACCCTTAGACAGATTAGTACCATTATCAGTGATGATACTATGAGGATATCCAAACCGAAAGATCACATTTTTAATGAATTGAACCGTCGTCGCTGCATCACACTTGCTAACCGGCTCAGCTTCAACCCACTTTGTAAATTTGCCAACTGCCACCAAGAGGTGAGTCTTTTTATCCGTAGATTTTTTTAAAGGCCCAACCATATCCAGCCCCCAGACCGCAAACGGCCAAGTAATTGGGATCATCCTTAATTCCTGAGCCGGCACGTGAGCTCGTCAGGAACACTTCTGACAACCGTCACACTTGCTAACTAGATCTTCTACTTCAGCATGAGCCGCCAGCCAATAAAACCCGTGACGAAAAGCCTTGGACACGAGAGACTTAGAGCCGGCATGATGGCCACAACATCCTTCATGAATCTCTCGCTGAATCTCACGGCCCTCCTCGGGAGAAATGCAATGTTGAAACACCCTGGTGACACTGCATGGGTGCAACTCGCCGTTGACTATAGTCATCGACTTAGATCGCCGGGTTATGTGCCTGGCCAAAGTTTCATCCTCAGGTTACTCACCCTGGGTCATATAACTCAAATATGGAAATGTCCAATCAGGAATAACATGAAAAGCCGCCACCAATTGTGCCTCCAGGTCAGGGATAGCAAGATCCTCCTCTGTAGGCAGTTTAACCGAAGGGTTATTCAAAATATCAAGGAAAACATTGGGTGGCACCGACTTACGCTGAGAGCCAAGCTAGCTTAACACGTCAGCTGCCTCATTTTTCCTATGATCAACATGTTCCACCTGATAACCCTTGAAATGACGAGCAATTGCATCAACCGCCCGATGATAAGCCGCCATGAGCGGGTCTTTGGAATCCAAAGTTCCTGAAACTTGCTGAGCCACCAAATCTGAGTCGCCAAAACACCTCACCCGGCTTAGATTCATCTCTTTAGCCATCCGAAGACCATGGAGCAAGGCCTCATATGCAGCTGCATTGTTAGTACAAGGGAACATCAACGTTAAGACATAGCAAAATTTATCACCTCGTGGGGAAGTCAAAACCACTCCAGCCCCCGAGCCTTCCAATTGCCTAGACCCATCAAAATGAATTGCCCAATATGTGTTATCCGTCTTCTCCTCAGGCATCTACAGCTCTGTCCAGTCGTTGATGAAATCCACAAGTGCTTGAGATTTTATAGGTGTCCGAGGCATGTGTTTCAAACCAAGGGGTCCAAGCTCAATGGCCCACTTGGCCACCCGACCTGTGGCTTCTATATTTTGAATAATATCCCCTAAAGGAGCAAAACTGACCACAATGATGGGATGACCAAGGAAATACTGCTTCAACTTACGACTAGCCATGAACACTCCATAAATCAACTTCTGCCAATGTGGGTATCTCTGCTTAGATTCAATGAGTGCCTCATTGACATAGTAAACCGGCCTTTGAACCGGATATTCCTTGCATGATTCCTTTCTTTCCACAACAACCACTACGCTGACGGCTCTGCTGTTAGCGGCTACATATGAAAGTAAGGGCTCCTTCTCAATAGGAGTTGCAAGGACCGGCAGTTCAGCCAATTGTTTATTCAATGACTCAAATGCTTGATTAGCAGTATCACTCCAGACAAAGTGGTTTGTTTTCTTCATCATCTGGTACAAAGGGATAGCCTTCTCTCCCAGGTGGCTGATAAACCGGCTTAAGGCCGCAATACGACACGCCAAACACTAGACATCGTTGATACACGTCGGCTTAGCAAAGAAGTGATAGCCATGTTTTTTCTCCGGGTTAGCTTCAATACCCCTCTCAGATACCAAAAAACCCAAAAGCTTGCCTGCTGGCACACCAAAGACACATTTTGCCGGGTTAAGCATCATCTTGTAGACCCGGAGATTGTAAAAAGTCTCCTTCAAATCATCCAACAAGGTTTCCTTCTTCCCGGATTTCACAACTATATCATCCACATAAGCATGAACATTGCGTCCGAGCTGGTCATGGAGGCAATTTTCAACACAACGTTGATAAGTCGCCTGGGCACTCTTGAGCCCAAAAGGCATAGACACATAGCAGAAGGCTCCAAAGGGAGTGATAAAGGTTGTCTTCTCCTGGTCCTTAACTACCATCTTGATCTGATGATAACCAGAATAAGCATCTAGAAAACTCAAACGCTAACAACCCGTCGTAGCATCAATGATCTGATCAATACGAGGGAGAGCAAAAGGATCAGCCGAATAAGCTTTATTAAGGTCAGTGTAATCCACACACATACGCCAAGTGTCGTTCTTCTTAAGTACCATCACCGGGTTAGCCAACCACTCAGGATGAAAAACTTCAATAATGAACCCAACCGCCAAGAGCCGGGCCACTTCTTCCCCAATGGCCTTGCGCCTCTCTTCATTAAAACGTAGAAGGAATTACCTGGCCGGTTTAAAATTTCGATCAATATTGAGAGTGTGCTCAGCGAGTTCCCTCAGTACACCTGGCATGTGTGAAGGCTTCCATGCAAAGATGTCTCGGTTCTCAACTAGAACTCGATGAGCGCGCTTTCTTATTTCGGATCCAGGTTAGCACTGATAGTGAACTGTTGGGATGAATCGCCGTGAACAAAATCGACCTGCTTGGTGTCATCTGCCGATTTAAACTTCAGCAAAGGGTCATGTTTTGTGGTTGGCTTCTTCAAGGAGGTCATGTCCGCCGGGTCCACATTATCTTTGTAGAACTTTAGTTCCTCCATTGTGCAAACAGATTCAACATAAGCAGCATCGCCCTCTTCACACTCCAGAGCTATCTTCCTATCACCGTGCATTGTGATGGTGCCCTTATGACCCGACATTTTAAGCTGTAAATAAACATAACAAGGTCGGGCCACAAATTTAGCATAATCCGGCCGCCCAAACAAAGCGTGATAAGGACTCTTGATCTTGGCCACCTCAAATGTCAATTTTTCAGCCCTGTAGTCCTGGTCATTGCCAAAAGCCACTTCCAATGTTATCTTACCCACCGGATATGCCGGCTTACCAGGCACCACCCCATGAAAAACAGTCGCGGGCAACTAAAGATCTTTGTCAGTCAAATTCATACGGAAAAAAGTATCATAGTAAAGGATATTGATACTACTGCCTCCGTCCATAAGCACCTTTGTAACCTTGTATCCTCCCACCTGAGGAGCAACCACCAAAGCCAATTGACCCGGATTGTCAACCCGGGGCGGGTGATCCTCACGGCTCCATACGATAGGCTCCTCAGACCACCGCAAGTATCAAGGGACCACCGGCTCAATCGAGTTCACTGCCCGTTTATGAACTTTCTGATCTCGTTTGCACAAACTCGTGGTAAACACATGATATTGACCACTATTCAGCTGCTTCGGATTGCTCTGATAGCCGGATTGCCGTTGTCGATTCCCATGATTAGATTGTTGATTAAACCCGCCTTGATTGCATGGACCCTGAAAAATGGAGCATGAGCCGCCGCCTCCAAAGCCAGGCCCGTGAGAGCCGAATCCTCACCCACCATCCGGGTCATGATGGTCCTGATTAAAACCGGAATTTCTATACTCCCCGAGATAAAACAATCTTTTCATAGATGATTGGCCGGCTTCTCTTGAGTGTTGTGCTTTTGGGAGGGTTGATTCATCATTGCATCAAGATTGAACTTTGGCCCACCAAACCGGGGATTCGAAGCTTTCCCCTTGCGACGCTCATTATTATTATGCGTATTGGTGTTAGCTACAAAATCTGAACCGCCGTCAGGTTGCTTGCGCTTACCAATGTTACCTTGACCCACCGTATTATGTTGTTGTCCCTTGGCATTGCCGTTTTTCTTTCCCTTGCCAGCCTTCTCTTCATCAGACTCAGGATCCTTAGTACCATCAGAGTCGGTGTATATGACGAGAGCCGCCATGAGCTCCCCCATATCATTACAGTGGCTCTTAAGCCATCCCAGCTTCTACTTAAGGGGAAGGAACCAATAATTCTTTTCCAACATCAGGGTGTCTGAACCAGCGTTGATAATGTCCGATGAGTGGATAACGGCCGAGATTCGGTGCACCCAATGGGTTGTTGATTCGCCCTCACCCTGGACGCAAGAGTCTAAATCAAGAATCGACATAGGCTGCTTGCATGTTTCTTTGAAATTCTGGATAAAACGCGTCTTCAATTCAGCCCATGACCTCACAAAGTTAGGGGCAATCCTTTCAGCCAAGTGTGTGCCGTCCCATCCAACATCATGGTGAAGTATTTAGCACACGCAGCATCACTAACATCCAACATCTCCATGTCCATCTCATAACTCTCAATCCAAGCCTCTTGGAGTTGATCCACCGTGTAATTAGGCACCTTGTGGGGTCCCTTGAAATCCTTGCGCAAGCGCTCATTTCGTTGCCATCCTAGCATTCTCGGCATTGAATTCCTCCTTGGCTTGAGCTATCTCATCCCTTAATTTTACAACATCCACCTTATGCTGCGCTTGACTCTCTGGTGTCACCTCTGCGGTCAATAAGGTCGCTAAAGCCTCCAAGAGCTCAGACAATATTTGAGCTGGCAGGCGCGCAGAGCCGCTAGCACCAGCCGTCGCCACAGCCTTTGAACTGGAGGTCATAGCCGTAGCAGTCGTCGGACCGAGCACCAGTTGTGTGCCGACCATGAAGATCGCAACCCTGTTCGGCGGCTCATAAGGGTCTAGAATACTGTCGCCATCAGAAGAGCCCCCAAGCATGTTGTCCTGCAGCTGATAAATTGAATCGGTCTCACCAGTTGAAGACTCACCATCGGAGTAGATTACCGTCTCTCCCCTGGACACAGATCCTTCATCGACATCCACTCCATGGATGAAACCGACAAAGGCATGCTTCGTGGTGGCTTGAACCTTGGCGGGTCGCGCGCGTTGAGCCGTCTCGACGATGTCGGTGCAGGTGTCCGGCTCAGGCCCTGACTCACCAATCTTGCCGATGAACACATGAATTTCGCCGAAGGGGACCCGGTACCCGTCCTCAATTGAGCCGGCCTCGGGGCCCCAGCCCGCATCGTCGATGTAGAGCTTGCCGCGGTGACTTTTAGTAATCCATCCTATAGCATATCCCTTGATCCCTGTGAAGCTGCCCTTCAAGAACTCGAAACCACCGTGCGCTGGCCCCACGATGGGCGCCAACTGTCGTGGAATTGTCACGGCAGATGCCCTAGCAATAGGACTTAGGTGTGGAGCCATCGCAACTAGGTTAGCTTGAAGGGGTTAAACGGGACAAAGGACACATCGAGTTTTTTATCCTGGTTTGACCCCTTAATGAGGTAAAAGCCTAATCCAACAGGGGTTGTATTGCTCGAGTCCCAATAACCAGGGAGCGAATATGCTTGAACTAGTTCTCGAACGATTGTTTCTTGAGTTAACCCCCCGCCGGGTCACCCCTTTATATACAGGCTGATGCCCGGCGGCTTACAAAGTCCCGGCTGGCTCATACACAACGTGTCCGGCTCGGTAACTAACTAAGATTTCCTTATAATTTAAGTTAAGCATACGGCGGTTCACACCCATGGGCCTCAAATCGTCCTCGGGTCTTGGGCCTTCAATAGCTTGCTCTATGAACCGCCATCTTCGCGTCTTCGTGGGCCTCATCATGTTAAGCCGCCAATGGCATGACCTGGCCCCTCCTGGGCGGGTCATACCCAGAAGTTATATCCCCAATAGAAACTGAGTTTGGTGTAGAGCTTCTCTTGTCGTCATCACTTGATGCCTCCTCCTCATCATCATCCAAATCAATAGGTTGCTTGTGTTTGTTGCTCTCATCAACATCATCGATATCATCACACTTCTTCCATTTCTCATCATCCTTCAATGCTTCATAGCAATGAGGCAAGGTAAATGGTCTCCCTTTCTTGATCTTCCCTTTCTTTCTCTTCTTCTCCTCTCCTTTGAACAAGTTTTGTGCAATATTGAGCTACAGAAGAAAAAAACGAGTTAGCACTACAAACACCAAGAAGAAGCATGATGAACATGGAAGAAATGGCAGTTACCCTATCTCTATCATTAGTGCCACTTGTGTTCAACTTGTCAACCACCTTAAGTGCGGCCGCCCACCTTTGACTATATCGGTTGATTATCGACCACTGGGAGCAAAGAGATCTATCCGAGCGGTCAATTCCACTTTTGTTGTGTAGATCAAAGTGCTCCTTCAACCGGTTCCAATATGCATCTCTACTTTTATCACCTCCAACGGAGGGATCCCTCGACACTTGCAACCAAATATTGCATAGCAAGATGTCTTCATCATTGGTGTAGTTGCCTCCTCTTCCTTTCGGTGTGTCGACGATGCCCTCACCATCCTCGTCCACCTCAAACTCATGATCATCAAAATGCATGTCATTGGTTTGAGACCAATGAAAACTGTTGGAGCCAACACCCATAGTTGGCATATATGCATCATCGTTGAAACTACAAAGTATATACAATGAAGCAAATAAGCTATCCATATGTATGCATTCAAAAAGCAACAACAAAAAAGTTGGCGAAATTTTATACCTTTGGGGCATTTCATTGAACACCTTGTGCGCGTCGGCCACCGTCTCAACAAGTGAGCTCGCCGGCGCTTGGGTAGCCGCCACGCCCGGCAAGCTTCTTCCTCGATGGCTTAGAGGAGTGATACGTCTCCAATGTATCTATAATTTTTTATTGGTCCAAGCTATTATATTATCTATCTTGGATGTTTTATACGCATTTATATGCTATTTTATATGATTATTGGGACTAACCTATTAACCTAGAGCCTAGTGTCAGTTTCAGTTTTTTCCTTGTTTTTGAGTTTCGGAGTAAAGGAATATCAAACGGAGTCCAATTGACCTGAAAATTTACGATGATTTTTTATGGACCAAAAGAAGTCCACGGAGTGCCGGAGATGAACCAGAAGAGCCACGAGGCCACCAAAAGGATGGGGGACGCGCCCACCCCCCTAGGGCGCACCCCCTACCTTGTCCTCGCCTCGTGGGTCCCCCTGACTTGTCCCCGACGCCAAAAATTCTTATAAATAGGGAAACCTCTGAAAATAAACCGAGATCGAGAGTTCCACCGCCGCAAGCCTCTGTAGCCACGAAAAACCAATCGGGGCCCGTTTCGGCACCCTGCTGATGTCTACACACGCTTCTACTCTTGTAGACTATGTTGGGCCTCCAAGCGCAGAGGGTTGTAGGACAGCAGCAATTTCCCTCAAGTGGATGACCTAAGGTTTATCGAACTCAGGGAAGTAGAGGTTGAAGATGGTCTCTCTCAAGCAACCCTGCAACTAAGATACAAGAAGTCTCTTGTGTCCCCAACAAACCTAATACAACTAGGAGTTGTATAGGTGCACTAGTTCGGTGAAGAGATGGTAAAATATGGATGATAGGAGTGGCAAAGCAAAGTAATATAAATCTGTAATAAAAAGTGCAGCAAGCAAACAAGTGGTAAACGTGAGCACAAATGGTATTGCAATGGTGGAAACAAGGCCTAGGGATCATACTTTCACTAGTGGCAACTCCCAACAACATTAACATAATCGAATCACATGATATTTCCCATAAAACATGCAATGGAGACGCACCCGGAGGTCATTCCTTCGTGGTCAAGAGAGGACGAGAATTATGTAGGGCTACAAAAGCACACCTCAAAGTTCGTAGTTCTCAATCTATGGATTTCCCAATGTCACCGCGGCCATCCAAAGAGAGTACCACAATCACCACAATATATCTAAAGGATAGTCAAAGACAAGCACCAAGAGACTCTCAATCTTCAATCAACACACAAAAAAGGAAATCACTCATGAAAATATTCTTCTAATCCATGTCCAATAGACCGCTGTCACCTTGGTCTCGGCAATTATACTAGATAAAGACAAGTGAGTACATCAATCCAATACATAGAGGAAGGGGAAATATCATGGGATCGCCCTAGATTAACATAGCCTATGATCACAACGAAGATCACATCATGGGAGAGAGAGATAACCACATAACTACACATACAAGCCCTCAGCCCCGGAGGAGACTACTCACACATGGACATGGTGAGGAGGAGGTTGATGATGGTGTTGATGAAGAGGTGCAGCCCCGCGAGGAGGAGACGGCCGGCGGCCCTAGGGGGCGGCGGCGGCGAGGAGGAGACGGCGGCGGCCCTAGGGGGCAGCGGCTCCTTGCCCCCCCCCCCCCTTCTTCCCTGTGGATGGTGCTGTAATGGTGCTGGTCCTCCCCTCCAAGACGGCGGCTTGGGAGGAGGAAAATTCGTGGCCCTTGGTGACCTAGGTTTCCTCTCTTTATATAGACTCTCGGATTCCCATCATCAGATTTTGGGCCTCAGTAAAACGGGCTTTTCTCGGCCGTCCGGACTCCGATTTGGACGAATTTTATATCCAGAAGCATCCTCTCGAAATTCTCCACAACTTTCGCAACTAGACTTTTTCCGTTTGACGCCGTCTTCGGGCCGTAATGTGACCATCTTTAAGAAACGTTCTCAGACAGATTTCAGGAAAGTCAGAGTCCTACTCCAATACGACTCCTTTTGCGTTTTTGTCAATTTCCAAGTAATTCCTACACAATAAAGTGTAAAACAAGAACATTGTGCACTTTTGCAACCATTAGTAGGTTAGTCCAAATATGATCAAAAGTGTATGGAAGTGCATAAATATCATAGCAATATCACACAAAAGAGGCATGGAGCAAGCAGAAATTATAGATACGTTTTGGACGTATCAACATCCCCAAGCTTAATTCCTGCTCGTCCTCGAGTAGGTAAATGATAACAAGCATAATTTCTGTGATGACATGCTATTAACCATATAAGAACTTTTCACAGTCACATGACAAATGCTTACTGAGACAATGAATCTGTAGTAATTAAGTTGCCTCATGAGAATATCACAAAGAACTGAAAGTTTTACAATATGATACTGAAACACTCAATAGATTTGTAGTGAGCATGGTGTGCAAACATGACAAAGTGGTATCTCGCTTGCCCCCTTTAGTGAAGCAAAACATAAATGCAGGGGCACCTCCAAAGTTTAAGTGACGACTAGATACAATGATTTCAGAATAAACGATATCATAATCATGCAGAAGACAATGGTACCTTGGGACAATGCACATTACACTCAGAATGACAATCATGCTCTCAATAGTTGGTGCTTTAAAAAAAGAAGGTGGAGACTCTCGAACCGTGGCTTTTGTTGGCAAGGTTGAAAACCCGTGGTCGAAAACAAAAACTAAACATGTACCAGAGCTCTTGGTTTTAAAAACAGAGGTAAAAATTATTTTTTTAGAATATGCATATTTCGTCAACGAATGCTAGTAGATAACTCAATTACTTCTCGAGCTGGACAAGTTTCGAGGAACGGCTCCCGCACGAGGACGATCGCATCCTCTTAATCTCCTTTGTTTATCACTGCCAAAGTTTTCTGATTTCTCATGAACAAAGCGTGAAGGAGGGTTTGTGTCGGTGTACTAAGGTAGGGGTACCTCAGTACCCCAACTTGTGCACGGGCAGTAGCAGCTTCCCGCGGCAGGGCCTACCACGCGTTTGCCGGAGACCTTCCGACCCTATATAAAACCATTCAAAAACAAAGTATACAAGACAGAAGATCAAGACCCCGGCAAGTGGAGCTTGCCGGGAAGGCCGTTCCAGGCTCAAGATTACCTCACTCACGCAAGGCCCTGGCAAGAGGAGTTTGCCAGGAAGACTAGGAGATTATATTACAGAAGACATGCCTCGGCGCTATATGCACCCCGGCAGGGCCCGGGGAGCGACAAGCTTCAGAGCCCGACAAGCTCCCGGGCCCGGCAAGGTCAAGGCCCCGGCAAGGAACTTGCCGGGGAGAGTTGTGCTGTGTGCCCGCGCTCCAGCTCATCGAACCACGCGTCGCACTGGGGCCATTCCAGGGACGCGTGGCGGATGGCTGTGCAGCCTGGGGGACACGGTGGCACTCCACGGTGGTAAAGCCATCGCCGTGGCAAACGGAGACGCAAGGGCGGGCGCTTTTGGGGTCGACGGCGACGGGCATTAAATGCTCTTGTCCCCCACTGTCAAAGTAGGTAGCGACCACTGTTCATCCACTGTAGCTCCACTATTCCCGCACTGTTACAACTACCACCTCTTTTACATTTTTACCCTTTCTCCTACGTTGACACCTATCGGTGACCCCTTGCACTATAAAAGGAGGCCCATGCACAACGTAGAGGGGGTTCGGAACCTAGATCGCTCATACGCTCGGTGTAGCTAGTTCTTCAAGCTCCCGAGCTCTCCAACTCAATACAAACTAAGCAGGAGTAGGGTTTTACGCGTCCATCGCGGCCCGAACCTGGGTAAACTGCCTGCGTGATCTCCACGATCTGCTCTTTGTGCTCCATCCACCCTCTTACCGCACAAGCAAGGGGCTCCGGTCCCATAGGTGCTCGTGGCGGACAGTTTCCCCCGACATCTTTGGCGCGCCAGGTAGGGGGGCGTCGAGGTTGTGCGAATCTGATCCGGCGTTCACGCGGGTGCATTCTTCATCAACCTCTCCAGTTTCATCAGCAACCTTGTCAGCAACTGCGCCATGGCCCCGAAGAAGAAGGCTTCGGAGGTCGCAGGCCCGTCTGCGTCTCATCCGCCGCCACCAGAGCCAATGGTGGGCGGGGGAGACGCCGTCGGAAGGCTGGTCGCCGGCGAGGACACTCGCGGTGCCACCAAATCCAAGGACAGGACGGACGACCGAGCCTCGGTCTCCGTGGACGCGCCGCGTCCATCTCAGCAAACGACAACCCAGCAGCGCCACGCCACAGGAGGTGGCATCCGCCTGCTGGGCCAAGGGCAAACCGGAGGTTCGCGGGACGCTCCGGGCCATCGTCCTGGCACGAGCAAGGCGCGGTCGCCGGGGCGGGACCCTGCTCCTTCTAACGCTGTTAGAAGTCCAAGCATATCCCGCTCCTCGCACCGCTCGCCCCCGCTCCCCTCCACTCCAGCAGAAGCGCTCGCAAGGGCGCAACTGCTCCTCGACTTCCCTCCAGCGGCAGACAAGGCCGAAGACTGGAGGGCAACTATTCAGAGCCTGATCGCCTTCGCCAACAACGACTCTCCACAGCAGCCGGCGACCTCGCGGCCGCGGCAAGTCGAGAAGACGAAGGCCGACGGCGACAAGACCGCCGGGGGTGCAACCACCGTGCACTCCCCGCCGCGGAAGCAGAAGACGCCGCCCCGCCGGAACAACGCCGACGACGGCTCCACGGCGTCGTCGGATCCGCGGGCTCGTCGGGACCAACGCCAGGTCCTTGACGACCGGCGACAAGAAGACGCTCGAACGACAATCGAGCGCCGCCGAGAAGCTCGGCGACAATCAGACCAGAGAGCTGGGAACGCTGTCGACGCGCGCGCGCCCGGTGAACCAGGCGACTTGCCGTACGCGGCAGGCTGCCCTGCGTTTACCCGCGAGCTGCGGCGCGTCCAGTGGCCCAGCATGAAGAACTTCAAGCCCGACGTACCGGAGAAGTACGACGGCAAGACGCACCCCTCGGAATTCCTCAGCATTTACACCATCGCGGTGCAGGCTGCCGGGGGGCGCGACGAGAAGATTTTGGCGAACTACTTCCCGCTCGTGCTTAAGCCGAACGTTCGTTCGTGGCTAATGCACTTGCCGGAAGGCTCCATTTCTTCTTGGGCAGATCTCTGCCACCAGTTTGTGGGCGCCTTCATGGGCGGCCACAAACCCCACGGCCAGGAGAGCGATCTCCACATTCTGGCCCAGAAGGAAGGAGAATCCCTGCGCAAGTACATCCAGCGCTTCAGCCGTGTACAGCACAACATCCCCGACGTCCACCCTGCCGCGGTTATCAGCGCGTTCCACCAGAACGTGCGTAACCGCCGCATGCGTGAAGAAATGGCCATGACCAAGATACGGGATGTCAGCGAGCTCTATGCTCTAGCTGATAAGTGCGCACGCGCTGAAGAGGGGAGGAGACTCCCCGGGGAGGATGCTGGCGCAGGAGGAAGCGACAGCGACGACGCCGCCCCGGCAAAGAAGAGCCGGCGGCGGAACAACAGAAGGAAGAACAAGAAGGAAGTGCTTGCCGTCGAGAAGTCCGGCAAGGAGGCTCCCGCAAAGCAAACACAGGCTGGCGGCTCCGGCAAGGAGCTTGCCCCTGTGGCGGCAGCCGACAAGCAGGACGGCTCCGACAAGCAATATTGCAAGATCCACCGCACCAAGGGTCACGACCTCTCCAACTGCAAACGCGTCGAGTACCTCGTCGAGCAGCAGAAAGCTGAGTACGAGAGGCGCGACAAGGAGAAGGCCCAAGGTGGCGGAGGAGAACCAAGTAAGAAGCGGCCATTCAATGGCCGGGGAGGACGCCGCGGCAAGGCCAAGCAGCGGCAAGGTGACCGACCTCCCCGGGGCCGCGACAAGGATGAAGAAGACGACGACGAAGACATGGAGGATGAGGATAACAGCGAGCAGGAGTTCCAGAAGGCCACGGAGGTCCTGTGCGTCGACGGCGGCGCCTCTCTGCACACCTCCCACCGCCAGCTCAAGCAGTGGATGCGCGAGGTGAACGCAGCAGAGCCGCCCGTGGAGTCGCGCAGGCTCCTCAAATGGTCCAGCACGCCCATCATTTTTGATCTTGAGGATCACCCTGACCGCACCACTGCGGTCGGGTGCTTGCCGATGCTGGTCTCACCCACCATCCGCAACCTCAAGGTCACCAAAATGTTGGTTGACGGCGGGGCTGGGCTGAACTTAATCTCCTCTGCTGTGATCAAGAAACTCCAAATCCCAGATGGCGAGCTCGAAGAGACCGGTTCTTTCCAAGGAATCAACCCGGGGAGGAGCAAGCCCAAGGGGAAGAAAACTCTGCCGGTGACCTTTGGCGGGGAGCTCAACTTCAGGACTGAGCGCATCACATTCGACGTCGCCGATATTCCTTTGCCGTATAATGGAATACTCGGCCGTCCCGCCCTCGCCAAGTTCATGGCAGCTTCCCACTATGCCTACAATGTACTCAAGATGTCGGGGCCGATAAGCGTCATCACTGTCCATGGCGACAAGAAAGATGCGCTTGTCTGCGCCGACAAGATTTACCGGGATGCTACGGCTGCGGCCGAGAAGGACACACTTGCCGCTGAAGCTCCCGGGGGGAAGAAGACCAAGACCAAGTCCGGCAAGTGCTCTGGGGCCCACTCCGGCAACCGCACCTCTTCGGAGTGCTGCGCTGCCGTCGAGGACGTTCCATCGAGCTCCACCGGCAAGTGTAGAAAGGGGATGGCCGCTCCTCCGGCAACCAAGAAGGTGTCCGCCAAGGAGGACGGCACTGGTGGTACCTTCACCATCAGTGCCACGCTTGACAGCAAATAGGAAAGCGCGCTCGTTGCCTTCCTGCGGGCGATTGTCGATGTGTTTGCCTGGCAACCATCTGACATCCCCGGTGTTCCCAGGAAGGTAATTGAGCACAAGCTTGCTGTTTGTCCTCATGCGCGGCCCGTCAAGCAGAAGGTGAGGAAGCAAGCCGTGGAGCGCCAAGAATTCATTGCTGAAGAAATCAAGAAGCTAGAAGCAGCGGGCCTAGTTAGAGGTGTGATCCATCCGACGTGGTTAGCAAACCCAGTCGTCGTGCGCAAGGCCAATGGGAAGTGGAGACTGTGTATAGACTTCACTGATGTGAATAAAGCATGTCCCAAAGATCCATTCCCTTTGCCGCGCATCGACCAGATTGTTGACTCCACCGCTGGATGTGAGCTACTCTCTTTTCTTGATGCATATTCAGGCTACCACCAGATCTTTATGGCCAGAGAGGATGAAGAGAAGACTGCATTTATCACTCCATGTGGCACTTATTGCTTCATACGCATGCCATTTGGACTGAAGAATGCAGGATCAACATTTGCAAGGGTAGTGCACACTGCTTTCGAGCCATAGATCCACAGAAATGTAGAGGCTTACATGGATGACATCGTGGTGAAGAGCAAGAGCAAGGAAACCCTGGTCCAAGATTTGGAAGAGACATTTCAGAACCTGCGCAAGATACAGCTAAAGTTGAACCCCGAGAAGTGCGTCTTTGGAGTCCCCTCCGGCAAGCTTCTCGGATTCTTTGTGTCACAGAGGGGGATTGAGGCTAACCCCGACAAGATTAAAGCCGTTGAGCAGATCGAAGCCCCGAAGCGCGTCAAGGATGTCAGAAGGCTTGCAGGTTGTGTGGCTGCCCTCAGTAGGTTCATTTCAAAGTCTGCAGAACGCGCCCTACCTTTCTTCAAAATCCTGAAGAAGGCAGGTCCCATGAAGTGGACTCCGAAAGCGGAGGCAGCGCTGCAAGATTTGAAACGGTACCTATCCTCCACTCCAATACTTGTCGCACCTAGACCACAGGAAAAGTTGCTGCTGTACCTAGCGGCAACCAACCAGGTGGTTAGTGCTGCGTTAGTAGCGGAGAGGGAGGCCGACGAGGAGTCTGCACCACCGGCAAGCAAATCCAGCGACAAGCAGGGGGCTGCTCCGACAAGCTCTGGCCCCGACAAGGACAACTCCGCGCAGGAACAGGAAGAAGTGCGGAAGAAGATGGTGCAGCGCCCGGTGTATTTTGTGAGTTCCCTCTTGCAGGGGGCTAGATCAAGATACTCCGGGGTGCAAAAGTTGCTTTTTGGCCTCCTCATGGCCTCGAGAAAGCTGCGCCATTACTTCCAGGCACATGAGATAACGGTGGTCACTCGCTTTCCGCTGAAGAGGATATTGCACAATCCAGAAGCAACAGGCAGGATCGTTGAGTGGGCACTGGAGCTGTCGAGCTTTGGACTCAAGTTTGAAAGTACCTCAACCATACAGAGTCGAGCTTTGGCAGAATTCATAGCTGAGTGGACCCCGACGCCCGATGAAGAAGTCCAAGAAACAAGTGCACCCGTACAAGAAGCGACAAGTGAATGGGTGATGTATTTTGATGGTGCCTTCTCGCTGCAAGGCGCCGGTGCTGGCGTGGTACTCATCGCGCCCACCGGAGAACACCTCAAGTATGTTATCCAGATGCACTTTCCAAGGGAGCAAGCGACAAACAACACTGCTGAATATGAAGGTTTGCTCGCCGGCCTCAGGATTGCGGCCGAACTTGGGATCAGGAAGCTGATTGTACGGGGAGATTCTCAGTTGGTGGTCCGGCAAGTTAACAAAAGCTACCAGAGCCCTTTGATGGAAGCTTATGTAGATGAAGTGAGGAAGCTTGAAGAGCACTTTGAAGGTCTGCAGATGGAGCACGTCCCGAGAGCTCAGAATGACATTGCAGATGGCCTTTCAAAGTGTGCTTCAATGAAGTTACCTGTGGAACCAGGGACCTTCTTACTCAAGCTGACTCAACCATCCGTTACACCATCAATTGGGCAGTCCAAGAAGAGAAAGTTGGTCTCCGGCGACTACTTGCCGGCAGATCTTCCTGAAACCGCCGCCAAGGTCCCCAAGATCAACGACCAGAGCGCTGAGGAACAGTCTGCTCCTGCAGATCCGAGGATCTGTGCAGTTGAAGCAAGTATTCCCTACAAGCCTCGCCCCGGCGAGCTTGCCGGGGGACCATCAGCTCCGGCGGAACCAGAGGTTCTTGCCGTAGAAGCTGAGGTCCCCGCAGCGGCCCTCATGCCTTTAGTCCTTGCCGTTGAGCCTCGGGCTCCGGCATGGGCGCAGCAGATCGTCCGTTTTCTGCAAACTGGAGAACTTCCCGACGACCCAGAAGAAATAGAGAAGATAACCAGGCAGTCAAGTATGTACCAGTTCGTGGATAACGAGTTGTACAGAAGAAGGCTCAATGGAGTCAGGTTGAAGTGCATCTCCAGGGAAGATGGACAGAAGCTGTTGGCAGAAATACACGGAGGCATATGCGGCCACCACATTGGCGCAAGGTCGCTTGCCGGAAAAGCTTTCCGGCAAGGGTTCTTCTGGCAAGAAGCCCTCCAAGATGCAACTGCACTAGTAACCAAGTGTGAAGCGTGCCAGTTCCATGCGAAGCAGATCCATCAGCCAGCTCAAGCTCTCCAAACAATTCCTTTGTCCTGGCCCTTCTCGGTCTGGGGGCTCGATATCCTCAGCCCCTTCCCCCGAGCCGTCGGGGGCTTTGAGTACTTGTACGTCGCAATCGACAAGTTCACAAAGTGGCCAGAAGTGGAACCAGAGAGAAAAGTGATAGCATAGTCAGCGGTCAGGTTCTTCAGGTCGATTGTTTGTCGTTTCGGAATCCCTAACAGGATCATCACCGACAACGGTACACAATTTACTAGTCGCACCTTCATGCAGTACGTCCAAGACCTTGGCGCCAAGGTCTGTTTCGCTTCTGTTGCTCACCCGAGGAGCAACGGTCAAGCGGAGAGGGCCAATGCTGAAGTGCTGCGCGGACTCAAGACAAGGACCTTTGACAGGCTGCGCAAGTGCGGAAGAAACTGGATAGAGGAGCTACCGGCGGCTCTTTGGTCAATCAGAACGACACCAAGTCGAGCCACCGGACAGACACCCTTTGCTCTAGTCTATGGAGCAGAGGCAGTTCTCCCCACAGAACTCGTATACGGATCTCCTCGAGTGCTCGCTTATGATGAGCTCGAGCAAGAGCAACTGCGACAAGATGATGCATTGCTCCTCGAGGAGGGACGTCTCCAGGCTGCTGTACGAGCTGCTCGATACCAGCAAGCCTTGCGTCGCTACCATAGCCGCAAGGTCAAGGCCAGGAGTCTTGAGGAAGGTGACCTTGTTCTTCGGCGCGTTCAGTCCGCCAAGAATTCCAACAAGTTGACGCCGAAGTGGGAAGGCCCTTATCGGGTGAGACAAGTCACAAGGCCCGGCGCTGTCCGCCTTGAGACCGAAGAAGGCTTACCGGTGAGCAACTCCTGGAACATAGAGCATCTTCGCAAGTTTCACCCATAAGGCGCGGTTGCCGTGATCCGTTCTGGCAACCACCTTTTGTACAAGCTTTGCCGCTGTTGCATGTAACCCTTTGTACAAAGCCGGGCGCAGACCCCGTGCATCAGTAAAGTTTTTGTGTTTTGCGCTATTTGCCTTTTACATGCTTTCCTTTGCTATTTGCATGAATTATTTGGCATCTTGTGCAACATACACATCCGGTAAGCATTAGCACGCCGAAAGGCCATATACTTGTTTCCCTCTTCTTTTTTCCTTGCCTCTTAAGCAGAAGGAACGTTCCTCGCGCACAAGTTTGCCGGGGGAGAAGGAGATGGAAGAGGAACCAAGTGCTGTTCAAGAAAGAGAAGCCTTACCAAGAAGCAAGCAATATATAAAAGCTAAGTTATTAGAATTTGAGCAGTTCAAATTTTTAATTTTTAGCTGTCTTCCTTGAACAATCACACTTTGTATGGAAAACCTGTGCGCGGAGGAACCTACCCGTAGCTAGCCGCACCCTTATCTTGTTTTCGAGTACGCTCAACGATTCAAGTGAGCTGCGACAAGTGTCGCCCCCTTGGTTCGTTTTCGAGTTCACTCAACAAGCTGAGTGCGTCGCGACTAGCCGCGGCAAGGTTGCTTGCCGGTGAGACCTTGGCCAGCAGGCTGCTCAGAGTCCAGCACTCAGCGCTCGCGGCAAAGGACCCTTGCCGGCAAGCTCCCTGGAAGCGTAGGGTGAAAAACGTACAAAGTAGATGACCAAGACAAGGAAGATAATATTGCACTGATTGATTAAAATAAGATAAATATCTTACAAAAGATAACTTGTCGCAATGATTAATGAGTTCATAACACCCTATGCAGCAACGGAAAGAGATAAAGAAAAAGGGGGCCTAATATACGCGGTCGCCCTCAATCCTGGAGATCTTGTTCACTTTGGCAATGATGTGGGCGACCTGCGCCTTCAGCGCCTCCATGTTCGCGTCGGCCGGCAAGCTGCGGAGAACGTTGGTGAGATTTATACCGGGATTGCGGTATACAATCTTCGTCAGAACGCGCTCCAAGGTTCCCATGCAGAGCTGGCGCGACTCCTCGGCCAGTTGCGCGGGAATCTTCTTCCGAAGATCTGCAAGAGCCGGCGCGATCCCCCTGAAGAAGAGGCTGAGCTTGGCGCTGTGAGGGAAGTTTGGGTCCGGAGAGTAGATGAGGTGCTCCAACTTCAGCGCCAGCAGCTCCTGGTCGATGTTGGATGCAGAAGACACCAAGTCGTCGGTCCACACCTCGACGGTCCGGCGGAAGTTCTCGGCCGCGGTGTTGGCGCTCTCCACCAAGCCTCGCTCCCTGCGGAGCTGCTCCTTCAGCTTGGTTTCCCGGTCCCGGACGGCGTCGAGCGAGTCCTTCAACGTGGAAACCTTCAGCTCCAGATCCTCAATGGAGTCCTTGGCGGCCTTCAGCTCGTCGCCCTGCTTGGAGAGGCGCACCTGGAGTTCGGAGTTGGTGTGGGCGTCCTTCTCGCGCTCCGTGTTGAGCGCGGTGACCCTCTCCACGCTCGCCTTCAACGACTCCTCCAGTTGCGCAACCTTGGCCGCGAGCTCCTCCTTGGCGGTCTCCGCGGCAGCCACGGCGGCTTTCGCCTCCTTCAGCTCTCCGCCAAGGGCCTGCTCCCGAGCGGCAAGGTCTTCCTCGTGGGAGTCGAGGTTGACCTTCCGCTGGGCGAGCTCTCCTTCTCGCCGGGACAGCTCCACCCCGGCAAGTCGCTGCTGCTCTTCGGCTTCAGCCTTCTCCAGCAGCCATTCCTGGTACTCCCCGGCGAGCCTCTCGCGCTCCTCCGCCACGTCGCGGAGGGCAGCCTGGTTGGCGGCGCGGAGCTCCGCCGCGCGCTTCTCCATCTCAACGGCGGCCTTGGCGGCAAGGGCCTCCCGGGAAGCAAGCTTCGCCTGCCTGGCCCGGTAAAGGGCCAGGAGCTGATGAAGCAGCTTCTCCTCCTCGGGCCCTTTGCTTCCGCCGGGCGCCTCGACGATCTTCAGACCCGCGGAGGCGAGGACCTCTCCATCAAAGGCCTCGCCCTCCGCGGGGGCTCGCGAAGAAGAACCCCACGGCACCTGGATGTAAACGCCATTGGGGGCCTCAAGGTAATAGGCTGATGGCTCCTTCTCGGTGGAGGGGTCGGCGGCCGGCGCAGCGCTCGACGCTCCTGCCGCCTCCAGGCCGGCAGTATGGTCGCCGTCCCCCTCCCCGGCCGCCGCGTCTGCGGCCGGAGCAGTCTCCTCCGCAGCCGGCTCGGCGGCTCCCGCCGTGTCCTCAGCGACAGGGGCGTCGCCGCCGCCGCCCTGCGCTCCCTCCTCCTCGATGACGATGACTTCCGTCTCCATCTGCTCGGGGGGAGGAGGATCTAGAAGAAGAAGAAAAAGCAAAAGAAGTTCAAGCAAATATCCAAAAAGAGACGAATCCAAGAAGACAAAGTTACGGAACTTACCTTGACGGACGTCATCAGCGGCGGGCTCCCTCGCCGGGGAGCTCTGCCTTGGCGGAGTAGCCGCCCTCGCCGGGCTGCTCGCCCTTGGCGGAGTACCCGCCCTTGGCGGAGTGCTCTCCCTTGCCGGGGAGTTCGGCCTTGGCGGGGACGGCGGGGCCTGCGGCTCCTCGGGAGCGACCTCCGGATGCTCCTGCGGTTGTGGCTCCACCTCTGCACAAGACAATCAAGACAAGACAAAAACATCAAGATATCAGCACAAGACAAAATTCTCAAGCGCTTCCGACAAGTGGAAGTATAGAACCCAGACTTACGCTGGGGGCTGCGCTGGGGGCTGCTCCTCGGAGCAGCGCTAGGGTCCGGCAGGCTCGCCTCCGGCGCGTCTCCAGTCGCCGCGACGGGCGAGTCGTCCGCGACCTCGACCACGGGCACCTTGGCCTTCTTCGCCACTCGCTGGGCCAGGGTCCTGAGATCAAAACAGAGAGCAAAATCAGCATCAGCAAAAATCAAGACGAAGTTAAAAGAAGACGCAAAACCTCAAATTCTTACTCCTGTTCCTCCTCGTCGTCGTCGTTGCTCAAGGCGGAGAAGTCAAACGCCTCCTGAGGCGCGTCCGCGCGAGGAGCAGGAGGCGAAGACTCCCTCGGGCGCTTGGCGGTCCCCGGGGCTGGGGGCTGCGAAGACCCGGGCCCCGTGGTAACTGAGGCCCGAGGAGCGGGCGGAGTGGCCGCTCCGCTCTGCGAAGACCTTCCTCCGCCTGGCGCTGCCGTGCGGGGCGCCTCCGCCGCGGCCTGTGTGCGGGTCGCCCCCGCTGTGGCCTGTGTGCGGGTCGCCCCCGCCGGGGTCGGTGCGCCGGGCTCCCCCGTCGCAGCTTGGCTCCCCCGGGTAGCTCGCGCCGCCCGGCGAGCTGGTTGTTGCCGGGGCGCCTGCGCCCTCGTCCCTGTCGCCGTCTTGCGGAGACGCTTCAGCGGAGAGCGCCTAGGGCTTGCCCGAGGCGGGGAGGTCTCCGAGGACGAGGAGAGGTCGTCGGCGTAGAGCCCCAGGGATTCGTCGGAGTCTTCGTCGGCCCCGGCGTCCTCCTCCTCCTCCTCCTCCTCGGCAGGCTTGCTGGGCCCAGCGCCCTCCACTGTGGCCGCTCTCCCTCCGGCGCCTCCGCTCCCTCCGGCGCCTCCGCTCCCTGCGGCGCCTCTGTTTCCTCCGGCGGCGCTGCCTTTCGCCGCGGCCTCGGCCAGGATTCCGGGGATCCCGGAGTGCCTCAAGGATGGGACCCCGGCGAGCTCGTCGGGAGGAAGCTTCAGCAGTCTGCGGATCTCCGCCTCCTCTGCTTGGCAGGACGCTTCCGCAGCCTCTGCCTCCTCGGGCGTAAAGCCATATTCTCCTGCCGATGCGGCTGCAGCGGCCTCTTCAACCCGAGAAGCTATATACGCTATCTCCTGGTCGGTGGTGTCCCGTGTGAGCTCCCTGATCTCGTCCTTGTTCTTCGCCACCTCCACCAGGTTGTCGAAGAAGTTCAAGATGACGTCTGGCTTGGGCGGAATCCACGTGCGGTCGATACCGTGCGAGTCACACGCGGGCATCATGGCGCGAAGGGCATCCCGGGCCGTGCTGTTGCAGAGGGGCACCACTCCCCGGGGAGCTCTGAACCACTCCGGGTGGGCCGGGTCATGCTTAAATAGTTCCCGGACCATCCCCTTCAGCTCCAGTGATGTGAAGTTGAAGTTGAGCCCGGGGCGCAGCCTCATTATGTCTGCCGCGTTGCCGTAATCCCAGGCTGGCCTCTTCCTATCTTGAAGAGGGGCGATGCGGCGGCGGAGGAAATCTGTGCCTACTTCCCCGACAGACAACCTTGCTACTCGAAGACGAAGAATTCTGATGAGGGCGACGTCGATCTTGCCGTCGTCCGAATCCAACTCACTCCAGTCTCTGCCACGCACGATGGCTGTTGTGCGCGGCGCAGTGAAAGGTTGCGGCTCGTCCTCGACTATCCAACACCAGTCTGCATGCCACTCCTCCCACTTGCCGCGGAGCTCCCCCGGCAAGTAGGACTCCTTCTTATTCAAGCGGAAGACCCAAGAAATCCCCCCGGAGAGGGGAGCTCCGGCTTCTACTCTAGGGGTGAAGAAGTGCCTAAACAGCGCTACGTTTGGGTATATCCCAATATAGTTTTCGCACATATGTGCGAAAACCGCCATCGTGAGGATGGCGTTGGGAGTGAAGTCTAGAAGATGGAGGCCGTAGGTGTGCATTATATCGCAGAAAAAGTCGGAAAAAGGGGGACAGAGGCCGCAGTGGAAGAAAGCTGCGAAGAAGAAGTACCCGCCGGGGTAGTTGTCCTTGGCGGCGGCCGGATAGGCTCGGGTGCGGGGATGCGCCTTGGTCTTCTTGGCCCAGAACAAGTAGTACTTGTTCCAGAGCTCCCGCGCGCTGAGCCTCGGCGAGAAGACGACGTTCCGCTTCCGCAACAAGGTGAGCCTCGCCGCTTGCTCCGATTTCTCCTTCTTGGTCTTCTCCACCTTCGCCTTCTCAGTCTTCGGGGCCATGGCGGAGGCGGCGAGGGGAGGAGGACGAAGAGTTCGGCGGCGCCGCAGATGCGGAAGACGGCGGAGGAGGTGTGGAGGCGGAGCGCAAAGGGGATCTCTGGAGATGGAAGAAGATGCAATGAAGGTGTAGGAGGGGAACCGCTCCTGCTTCCTCTGCTTTTATGGGGAAGTGGGGGACGTTTCGCTCTTTCCGTTAAAAGAACGTGGCCACGTCCCATCCCACAACGCCGCAATCGACGCGTGCCGTTACGGAGGGACGCGGCGGATGCGGAAGTGGATTCGGCGTGCCGTGGGCCGCGAGTGCCCGTGCACTGTTTTGGGCCTGGCCCAACAGCGCTCGGCACCGTGTGTGGCCCAGGCCCGGGGGCTCCTATCGATGTACTAAGGTAGGGGTACCTCAGTACCCCAACTTGTGCACGGGCAGTAGCAGCTTCCCGCGGCAGGGCCTACCACGCGTTTGCCGGAGACCTTCCGGCCCTATATAAAACCATTCAAAAACAAAGTATACAAGACAGAAGATCAAGACCCCGGCAAGTGGAGCTTGCCGGGAAGGCCGTTCCAGGCTCAAGATTACCTCACTCACGCAAGGCCCTGGCAAGAGGAGTTTGCCAGGAAGACTAGGAGATTATATTACAGAAGACATGCCTCGGCGCTATATGCACCCCGGCAGGGCCCGGGGAGCGACAAGCTTCACAGCCCGACAAGCTCCCGGGCCCGGCAAGGTCAAGGCCCCGGCAAGGAACTTGCCGGGGAGAGTTGTGCTGTGTGCCCGCGCTCCAGCTCATCGAACCACGCGTCGCACTGGGGCCATTCCAGGGACGCGTGGCGGATGGCTGTGCAGCCTGGGGGACACGGTGGCACTCCACGGTGGTAAAGCCATCGCCGTGGCAAACGGAGACGCAAGGGCGGGCGCTTTTGGGGTCGACGGCGACGGGCATTAAATGCTCTTGTCCCCCACTGTCAAAGTAGGTAGCGACCACTGTTCATCCACTGTAGCTCCACTATTCCCGCACTGTTACAACTACCACCTCTTTTACATTTTTACCCTTTCTCCTACGTTGACACCTGTCGGTGACCCCTTGCACTATAAAAGGAGGCCCATGCACAACGTAGAGGGGGTTCGGAACCTAGATCGCTCATACGCTCGGTGTAGCTAGTTCTTCAAGCTCCCGAGCTCTCCAACTCAATACAAACTAAACAGGAGTAGGGTTTTACGCGTCCATCGCGGCCCGAACCTGGGTAAACTGCCTGCGTGATCTCCACGATCTGCTCTTTGTGCTCCCTCCGCCCTCTTACCGCACAAGCAAGGGGCTCCGGTCCCATAGGTGCTCGTGGCGGACAGTTTCCCCCGACAGTTTGTTTATTGTATATTTTTTAATGAGCCGGGTGCATTCTATGCCAGTTCCTTCTCGTATTAGTGGTTTGCACATTAGACATGCAATCCCGGGGTGAATCTTGTCCAACTTAAAAAGATCATGAATTAACTACTACTTCCTCATGAGCTAAAACAGAGGCACAAAAGAGAAATGCTTTTTTGAATAATTTCGAGATGGTACATGAAAGTCTTCATTAGGAATGGCAGGTAAATACCATGTATAGGAAGGTATGGTGGACTCATATGGCATAACTGGTTTAAAGGATTTTGGATGCACAAGCAGTCAGTCCGCTTAGTACAGGCGAAGGTTAGCAAAAGACTGGGAGCGACCAACTAAGAGAGCAATGACGGTCATAATCATGCAGAGCGACAAAGCAACATTGAATCGGGCATGGAAGTTATATCGCTACTCAGAAATTAAAGATCATCAAGGCTTGATAGACTTTTTTACAGTCTTAAATATGCGTGAGCATATGCCAAGTCAATCAAAATAAATTCTTGGAGGAAGATATCACTAAACCATACCACATCATAGGCAAACAAATCATGTTGGTACTTCAATAACACATTAAGAACCCCCCAGCTATTTGAGACTAACCATAAGAAAACATGAACTACTAAGCACCATTATGCACATAGCATTTTTATCATAGACATATCAACCAGTGCAACAGAAGCCAACTCTCTTAACAAGATAAGCATGATAACTAAAGAGAGTTCCAGCGACCAACTAAACAAAAGCTCTTTAAAAAGTAAAGCATGAAAACTAAGAGCTGAACATGATAGTAGCTATTGAAAGACAAAGAACATACACAGCAAAGATAGACATGAAAATTCTATGTTGTGTTCTAGGTTGAAGTGGAGCGTGTTTCTCTCCCACACAAAGAAAGTTGGGTTCTAACTCGTTATGAACAGCAAGCAAAGGTAAAGAAAACTAAAAAGGAAACTAAAAGCAAGACGCTCCAAGCATAGCACATAACGCATGAAGTGATTAAAATATAGTGGAACGAAAGGCGAACTGATAATGTTGATAGAGAAGGGGATGCACGGGGGCATCCCCAAGCTTAGACGCTTGAGTCTTCTTGAATATTTCTTGGGGGTGCACGGGGGCATCCCCAAGCTTGAGCGTTTGACACTCCTGAATATTTTTATCATCTTCCCTCGTACACTTGAAAACTCCCTTCATACATAACTCATCATAATCTGATTAGCGAGGTTAGTACCCATAATAAAATAATTTTTCCTTGCTGGAAATAAGGATATTCTTGAAGATCTACTGTTTCTCAAGATTGCCAAAAGGTTTTTGCAAAGAAAAAGCAAGCTCAAGGTTTGCAAAATGAAGGAAAGGCAAAACAGGACAGAATCTGTGAAAAATAGACCAGCAGGTAGTAAATAATTTTTTCGGGGCACTTCTGCAACTCAAATCAAAAAACTCAGAACAGACGCCCGAAAGCCAATTGTATAGAGCACCCTGTCGAAAACATTCAGACCAAAAAGATGATCTAGTGATTTTATACGAATTTTTCTGTCCAAGGACAGAATCTGTTTCCTGGACAGCACGTCACAACTTTTGAACTTTCTTGCAATCAGAGGCTAAACTTGGCACAAAGCTGAAAAGTAAAGATACAATGATGTTGCTACAGTAGTAACAAACATCAAGACCACTAAAAACTGAAAGAACAAGCTGAAAGCAAAGATAACAAGGGTTGTCTCCCTAGAGCTCTTTCTTTATAGCCATAAAGATAGGCTTAAGACTTTAATGATGCTCTCGTAGGAATAAGAGTTGAAGAACAAAAGAGAGCATCAAGAAGCAAATACCAAACACATTTAAGCCTAACATGCTTCCTATGCATAGGAATATTGCAATAGAATAATTCATTGAAGCACAAAGCAATAAGCATAGGAAGACAAAACAAGTGCAGCTTCAAAACCTTCAACATAAAGAGAGGGAACTTGATATTATTGAAATATCTATAAGCATATGTTCCCTTCTCATAATAATTTTCAGTGGGATCACGAATAAACTCAACAATATAAGCATCACACAAAGCATTGTTACCATGATCCTCATGCAAAAAGGTACTCTTACTCTCCACATAAGCATAATCTTTCTCATCGGTAATAGTGGGAGTAGGACTATCATAAACAACTTGAACACTATAGATTAATTGTGTATTAGGAAGATGGTATTCAACAAGGGAGTAATTCCCTCCATGATTATGACAAGTTTCATAAGGATAATTTCTCCTTATGTCATAGATACCTTTATAATCACTATAGGTTGGAGTTATAACATCATCATGGTAGAGAAGAGCATTATCATTGCTAGCAACTATATTTGTAAACATGTTGTCTTTATTCTTACTAGCAAAAGAATTATCAATTATCACATCACTAGTGGGTAAAGGATTTGCAATCCTATCATCCCCAAGCTTAGAGCTTTCCATATCATCACTTTCAGAGTTGGTACCAAAAAGATTTTCAAGATCATAAGTAGCATTATCATCATTTTCCCAATCACAATAAGTAACATGCATATCATAATCAAAATCATCTTCAATAGTACCTACGGACGTATCATCAAGATGATAATTAAGGCAATAAACTTCACCTTCTTCTTTAAACTTACAACCGTTAGGATAAAAGTTGATGGGAGGAATATGCTCAGGCCAGGTTGATACCCATTCTTCTTCCTTCTTGCTCCTCTTCCTCCTCCTCTTCTTTTTCTTCTTCTTCACCTTAGGAGGGAGTGGTTGGAGATGAAGCTTCTCCACATATCCTGGTTTATCATTAGAAACAATAGGGGAAACTTGGGGGAAACTCTCCTTTTTATTAGCAGAAATATAAGAGACATTTTTATACTTTGGTAAAGTTCCCTCCTTTCTAATCTTACTTATGTAATCATTTTCATGGCAATTAACAACACAATAGAGATGGCAATTTTGCAAAGTGTTTTTAATTCCTATGGCATTAACATCTAGCCAAGAAGTCTTTTCTGATAACTCCTCACACATCAAAAATAACATAAGCTCATCATAAAGATCAGAGGTGATCATGTTATCACACAACTGGTTAACAGTTATGTTTTGAAAGTGCATGCATTGAAAATTAAAGTGACCCTCTATACAGCAAAGTTCACAAGTAAAAGGATAAAGGTCACACAATTCTCTAGCAATTTCATTTAAATCTCTGACCCAAGTGATTGTTCTATCATGCTTATGTTGCTTACAATACTTCTCTTCTTCAATCATAGGCCTTTCACAAGGTCTATCCACTCCACAAAAATTAACATGCTTATATAAAAGTTCATTTTTAGGAATTGGATCATGCATGTTGCAATCATCATGAACAATTTCATTTTCTTTGCAAATCTCTTTAAAAGGTTCATGATGCTTGATCCAATCTTCCTTAGGCATATTAAGATGTGAAGCAAAAGATTTGAGGAAATCAACAAGGAGTTGAGAATCAAGCCCAAACTTAGCGCTAAACTTATTAAAACTTGTAGTTTCAACAAAGGACTTAATGCAATCATTGATGGGCCTCTAACCCCTCGTTGGTTACCCCAAGTGGAAGGTGAAAGATGCAGTGTTGTGGAAGTGTTTTCCCTTAGCAAGATGCCAAGGATCGAATCCCCAGAGACTCCTAGGTTCAACAAGTAGGTGTCAACTGCTAACGGCGCGAATTAGCAATCAACGTGGACCTGCACACAGATACAAATAACTTTGCTCCCAACGAGTACAGAGAGGTTGTCAGTCCCTCCGGCCTTGTAGTTCACAAAGGGTTAAACGCAAATGATAGTAGTGATAGATAGTGTTTGCAATAGTAAGTAAAAGCGAAAAGTAAATAGCGGATGTGATCAATGATGGTAATATGGACCGGAGTCTCATGATGTTCACTAGTGATGTCTCTCACCCAAAAGACGATAAAACAGCTATGTGAGGTAAACAAATTACAGCTGGGCAATTGACAGGACCACGAACGCAAACCAATGCTGATTACATTGCAAGAAAGGTTGAGGTTCAAAGCATGGGCGGTACGCCAAAGTAAGTAGACCGAAATCCATCAATATCTACTACTAATCATCCACCTTGAGATATCTATCCAGAACATCTCGCTGGTATTAAGTTGCGAGTCCCACCCATAGTGTAAACTCAATGCAACAGACAACTGCATTAAAAGAACTTTGCGTAAAGTAAACAATCCTTGCACCCGCGGGCACAAGCATCGTTGTTTTCCCCCTTGTGGCAACAGCACATCCCCTAGACTCATGTTTCTGTCACTCAAGCTAGTCATCGAGGGGCATGAACCCACAATCGAGCATAACGTTCCCTCTTGGAGTCACTACGTATTACTTGGCCAAAGCAATAAATAACGACGGAGAACATGCAAGAATTACTTATGAACATAAATATAAAAGAGGTAGATAAAATATATTACTCAAGATCAATCTGAACATAATCTCATAATCCATCGGATCCCAGCAAACTCAGCATAGCAACAGCATAAGGATTACATATGTGCCTCGATCATGTAGGGCAGCTCACGAGGACTAATTAGTGAAGCACAAGAATGGGAGGAGAACATCACATAGCTACTGGTCATGGACTCATGGTCCAAGGGAGACTACTCACAACTCATCCGGGAGGCGTCCATGGTGGTGGAGAGGCTCCCGATGGTGATCCTCCCCTCCGGCAGGGTGCCGGGAAGAGTTCTCCTGGTGCTCCCGATCTTGGAAGCGGCGGCGGCGGCGGAACAGAGATGAGATCGCGAAAAAGAGTTCCCGTCCCGAGGGTTTCGAAGGACGCTCTAAATATATGCCGAAGGGGGGCACCAGACGGGGCTCGGGGGGCCCAGGCGCCCCCCCGGCGCGGCCCAGGGGGGCGCGCCGCCAGGGCGCCTGGAGCCCTGGTGCCCCCCCCCCCGGCTGTCCTTCGGGCGCAAGGTAGGTTTCGAAACGCTGATTTTTTATATGATTTTTCCGGATTTTTCCTGACAGTTCTCATAACGTGAAAACCTGAAATACAAAAACAGCCGAAAACAGAAACTGGCACCGGGGTGCACTGGATTAGTAGGTTAGTCCAAATATGATCAAAAGTCTATGGAAGTGTATGAATATCATAGCAATATCACCCAAAAGTGGCATGGAGCAAGCAGAAATTATAGATACGTTTTGGACGTATCAATCATACTCATAAATTATACCTGACTCTTTACCTTTGTTGATCTCCCAATCTTCAGTGTTGCGTTGAATTCTTTCAAGGAGTTCCCATTTAGCATCAATATTTTCGTTTGTGAAAGAACCCATAGAGGAAGCATCGAGCAAATCTTTATCCTGTCGAGAGAGCCTCGCATAGAAATTAGTAATAATCATATCTTTGGAGAGCCCATGGTTAGGACATTTTAGCATTAACGTTTTCAGTCTCCCCCAAGCTTGAGCTATGCTCTCTCCGTCATGAGGATAGAAATTATAAACATAATTCCTATTCTCATGGACTTCATGAAGAGGATAAAACTTGGAGTAAAAGAGAGACTGGACCTCTTCCCAATCCAGCAGGTGAGAGTCATCTAGTAGCCTATACCATTCCAATGCTTTTCCTTTCAGGGACAAGGCAAATAATTTCCTCATGACTCCATCTCTTGTCAAACCTGAAATCTTAAACAACTCACAAAGTTCTGTAAGTTTCAACAAATGAATACTAGGATTGACTGTCCCATCATAACGATCATTCATAATTATTTCAATTATCTCAAGTGGTATTTTGAACGGGATACATTCAATAGGTGGAGGAGACTTCTCTACCACGGGTGTGGTAAAGCGGCCTTCCCCAAGCAGCGAACTAAGATTGCGGTTTTCCATAAACATAACTAGTGAAATAAAAACAAGAAACAAAAAGATTTAATTGCAAGATCTAAAGATATACCTTCAAGCACTCACCTCCCCGGCAACGGCGCCAGAAATAGCTGGATGTCTACACACGCTTCTACTCTTGTAGACTATGTTGGGCCTCCAAGCGCAGAGGTTTGTAGGACAGCACCAATTTCCCTCAAGTGGATGACCTAAGGTTTATCGAACTCAGGGAAGTAGAGGTTGAAGATTGTCTCTGTGGGGACCCCGACTTGGAAGTCGAGATCACCGAATGCACGTGTACAGTGATCCCAGAGATCAATGCTCACTGAACACACAGAAGCTGAAATAACAAGAGTCTTACATCCATACAAATAGTCTTACACGAATTAAGGCCGTTATGGCCAAGTCTTACATAGATAGAGCCTCACGGGCTGAATAGCAAATACTCAAATAGCGGAAGTCTTCGGTAAAACGGGTAGAACCCATGCCATCTGCCTTAACCCTACAGGCATTCTGACTGGGATAGCGTCCTAGTTCGCATGGTCGTCTCCAAAGAACTCTTCCTCATAATCCTGCTCTTCCATGCCTGGCCAATTAAATAACCAGTGGCAAGCCAATGAGTACTTTGAATGTACTCGCAAGCAACCCATGATGTGGTTCAAGTAACAATGCAATTTGGATAATAATGAACGATCTAGCAAGAGGCTAGAACAATATGATATCATCAAGCTTATGCATCAATAACCTCGCGTAACCTCGAAGACAGGTTACCGACATCTACATGAATATAATTCATCTCACTGAGTCAAGTCACCATCTTGACTCATCACACACATACCAACACTGTTGTAGTAAAATTCAGGACATAGTTTAAGTAGCACCACCCAACTGTCCATGACCGTGGACACGGCTATTCGAATAGTTTTACACTCTGCAGAGGTTGCGCACTTTACCCACAAGATCCGGGGAACTTCCGTGTCATCCACGACCCGCGGTACCTCAAGTACCCGGGGTAAGCACCCGGTCATTACCTTTCCTTAGACGACACTAACATAGAGTCCACTCGTTGGCACACGGCCTTGGGGTACAAACAGTAGATCACGGGACATGCCCTAATACAATGTTTACGCGTACCCGAAGGGACCAACGGTGTGTCCGGTGCCCTGTAAAAACAGTCATGGCCGTCTATCCAAGCACGACCCCGTCCCGGGAAAGACCTCAAGTCTTCCCGTCACTAGTAATGCGGGCACCATGCTAGTATCGACCTAAGTAATCAATAAAGCCCCGTCCCATAAGGGGTAGTGTGGTTGCACATGTTTGGTTGGGATGGTAGTCGCACATAAATCTAATCCATCATTCCACCATGCACATGATATTACCGGCACATCACTTCTTTCTCAAGTGATGACCTAACACTTCGTCACCCTCGGGCATTAGGGGCACCCGATGGGTTCATGCAAAGTTTTCACTACGGGGGTTCATATCACACATGCATCATATGAGCATCAAGACCAACTATTGCATGTCATCTAGCATGTAGCAAGATCAACCATAAAGCATGCATCATGTGGTGGATTCATCTAGGTTACCATCGTAACCCTAATCATCATGTATCGGAAACCAACGGGTTCCGAGGAACAAGTGTATCATGGTCAAAGGGCTGCTTGCCTGGATTGGCTTGGTCTTCAAAGTCTTCAAGTCCTTCTCCTTCTTCTTCCACAGCAACTTCGTCAAATACGGGATCTATACGTCGCATAATAATAACGGAAAAATAAGAATACAAATAAAACAGAAAAACCAAAGTGCTCAGAAAAATGTCAACTCATTTTTGTAAAATACTAGAGAGTTTTCTAAGATGGGGGAAAATCTTAGTTGGAGTTTTGGAGTTGTAGAATAGGATACATTGATTTTTGAACAGGAGTTATACTGCTCAAATTTGAATTTAAATTTGAACAGTACAGAAAAGTTTCATGGATTTGAATGAAAGTAGTATCATTAAATAGGTTGGAATATTACAAGATTTTAGGAGTTGGAATTATTTAATTTGGATCTATATTCTTTTCTGCATAAATGTTTGAAACATTAACAGAAAAGAAAAAGAAAAAGAAAAAGGGTTCCTGTGCACTGGGCCAGAAGTGGCCACAGTGCACGGCCCAACGGCTCGGCCTGGCCGCACGGAGCCAGTGCGCGCGCACGTCAGGTTTCAAACCTGACGGGCGGGGCCCGTGGGTCAGTGGCTCAGAGGAGGGGAGAGAGGTGGGAGGATGACAGGCGGGGCCCGCCTGTCATCCCTAACCCCGTGGTCACGGCGGCGGCGAGCTCACCGGCGACGACTCCGGCCACGGCGACGGCAACGGAGGGCAGGGTCGAGCTCAGCGTCATGTCGCGGTTGCAACGGTGGTGGTGCGGCACGGCGGGGAGCCCTGGTTCGCCGGCAACGAGGTGCGACGGCGGAGGCTCGTCGGAGGTCGGTTGCAGTGGCCGTTTCCGACTGCGGACAGAGGGGGGAAGAGAGGGGAAAGAGTCAGTGGCGTGCTGCGGTTCAGAAACGAGCGGAAGGAGGGGCCGGGGAGGCCTGTACCTCGAGATCGCCGGCGGCCCGACGCGGCGGAGCTCCGGTCGATCCCGAGCGCAGGGGCGCTCCGGGGCTGAACTGAGGGTGCAGGAGGGACTAGAGGAGAGCAGTGGGGCTGGTGGTGGTGTTGGAAGGGCTCGGGGAGGCCTATTTATAGGGCCCCGACGAGGACCCGTGGTCCAGTGCACCGGCGAGCTCCGGCTCGTCGCTACAGCGCACGGGAGGCTGCGGGAGTGAGTCAGGGGTGTTGCTGGACGAGTCCCACGCCCAGCTGAGGCAAGAGGAGGAGCGGGGGAGCAACAGGGATGCGCGCGCGTGTGGAGCAGAAGACTGGCCGAAGCGGGCGGCCGGTGCGCGTGCGGCGACGCTCACTGGAGGGCGCAGGAGGAGGGGGGACAGCGCCGGTGACGTTGCGGACGTCGAGGCGCCTCGACTGGCGCGAGGGGGAGGCTCGAGGTGGTCGGGGACCAACGATTGGCCCGAGCCAGCGTGTGAGCCGCACTGTTCACGCGCTCTGGAGCGCGCGTATGGCTGGCATCAGCACGCTCTCGCCGGCTTGGTCCATTCCAGCGTGCCCAACAGTGTCTGGTGAGTAGAGGGAGTAGTAAAGAATTGCCCTAAGGCCTTGGATGCTCTGTGGTGTAGAGAGAGAGGGAGGGTGCTGGTAAAAATGGTGAAAGTGGGATGTCCAGCAGGGTAAAGTTGAGGTTTCACCCCCCCAATCATGGAGATGAGGTGCTGGGGGAGTTACTGGGGTTTGCTAGTAACCCCATGAGTCTGTGGTAAAGAGCTGAGGCCATGGAGAAAGGTGAAAGTGGTAAAAATAGAGGTTTTAAGATTTCTGCAGAAGGTGTTTGATCATGGTTTGATCAAGTAAATGAGATCCAATTGACATGGCACTTTACAGGGTTGAAAGACATGAGAAAATAGGGTGCTTCACCAAATTTGGCCTCATTTGGAGAAACTAGCCAATGCAACTTTGGTGAACCCTAGAAATCAACAGAAATAGTTTCATCTTGATTGGGTCAAGCTAATCATCTCCCCTTGATGCACCACTTGGTGTAGCATCATCATTTGGGGTATTGATCATGCTCACAAAGTTTGAGGCTCCAGATAAAAAGTTGGTAATGTAAAGTTGTTCAAATTTGCATTTGAACAGAAAGGGTTTTGAGGTGATCTGATCAAGTTGCTCTATTCCAAATCTTGTGCCATTTGGTCTAGGTGCCTTATTAGGCTATCCTAGCATGTGCACCAAGTTTGAGAGCATTTGGACAAGTTTGGCAATGTAGAGTTGCTCAAACTTCAAATATGGACAGAATGGTTATGAAGGGGTTTGAGGAGGTTTCCTTGATCTCCAATGCATGAGGCTTTGCAAGATCATCAAATATGTCATATATGACATGATAGAATTTCCCTGGAATTTTTGGAGAAAAATTCCTTTGTAAATATTTCAAAAGCTTGAAATATCCAGAAAGGGTTTTAGAGGGCTTAGCCCATTATTTTGAACATGACCAAGTGTTGAAACTCTTATATATGGACAATATATGTCCTCTGAGTCTCTCTGAATTTTGGCAAATATTTTTGAAACAGTTAAATAATTTTTCCCTATTAAAGACCATTTCTGGCCTTAAGAAAAAGCTTTTAAATAAAATAGGAAAATAACTTTTAAAATTATACCTTTGTGGTTTATGGGAGTCCTATGACTACTAGGTCTCAAATAAACCTTTTGAAAAGGTTTTCACACCCTTAATCAAGTACTTGCAGTGCAAATCTCAATTCAGGGGTTTTGAAAAACTAAATTTATAAAAATGCTTTTTGGCCAAATTAATTTTATAAGAAAATACTATACTGCTATATAACACTTGGCATGATCATTGGGCAGAAGTTTTGGATAAGGAGATGAAATCTATAAGAGGTCATAGTTGACTTTAATGAGCACATGAAAAAGCAATTGAAGAAAACTCAATTCCAAATAAAAGCCAAATGATGCTAAAAAATTTTGCTGGTCCAAATTTTCATGCTTCAAAGTTACAAATAACATGTTACAAAATGCAGGGTGTGACAGACCTACCCCCCTTACAAGAATCTCGTCCCCGAGATTCCTAAACTAGGGCTTAAAAGAGGTCGGGAAACTCAGATCTAAGATAGTCTTCTCGTTCCCAGGTTGCTTCTGCTTCGGTGTGGTTGCTCCACTGGACCTTGAAGTACTTGATGGTACGGCTCCGCGTACGTCGTTCTGCTTCGTCCAGAATACGAATGGGCTTCTCGCGGTAGGTTAAATCAGGCTGCAGATCAATGGCTTGGTGATCCACATCCTTGTAGAGACTGGGCTTGTCTGGAACTTGGAGACATTTCCGGAGTTGTGACACATGGAACACATCGTGCACATCGGATAGCTCAGGTGGTAGTTCCAACTGATAAGCCACTTCTCCTCGTCGTGCAGTGATCTCAAAGGGTCCAATGAACCTTGGTGCGAGCTTCCCCTTGACATGGAAACGCTTGGTTCCCTTCAGAGGGGTTACCCGCAGGTACACATGGTCCCCAACATGGAAACTCATGTCTCGGCGTCGAGTGTCAGCATAACTCTTCTGCCTTGACTTGGCTGCCTTTAATCGCTCTCTGACTAGTTGGACTTGCTCTTCTGCTGCGCGGAGAACATCTGGTCCAAAGACTAGGCCTTCTCCAGTCTCTGACCAGTTGAGGGGTGTGCGACATCTGCGTCCGTACAATGCCTCAAATGGTGCCATCTGAAGGCTTGACTGGTAACTGTTGTTATAGGAGAACTCGGCAAAAGGGAGACAGTCTTCCCACTTGGCTCCATATGCCAGGACACAAGCTCGGAGCATGTCTTCGAGAATCTGATTGACTCGCTCAGTTTGACCTCCGGTCTGTGGGTGGAAAGCTGTGCTGAAAGACAACTTGGTTCCCAAGGCTTCTTGGAACTTCTTCCAGAACCTTGAGGTGAACTGGGTTCCTCGATCTGACACAATCTCCTTGGGAAAACCGTGAAGACTTACGATTCGGTCGATGTAGAGAGTTGCCAGCCGGTTGCCATCATAAGTGGTCTTGACAGGAATGAAATGAGCTACCTTGGTCAAATGATCGACTATGACCCAGATAGAGTCATGTCCTCTATTCGACCTTGGTAATCCCGTGACGAAGTCCATTCCGACTTTGTCCCACTTCCACTCAGGAACCTTGAGTGGTTGAAGCAATCCAGCGGGTCGCTGATATTCAGCCTTGACCTTTTGGCACACATCACACTTTGCAACATAGGTTGAAATCTCTCTCTTCATACCGTGCCACCAGAATCGTGCCTTCAAGTCTTGGTACATCTTGGTTCCTCCGGGGTGGATGGAATACGGGGTGTCGTGGGCTTCTTGCAGAATCAGCGTCTTCAACTCGGGGCTGTTTGGTACGCAGAGACGACCTTTGTACCAAACAATCCCGTGCTCGTCTTCAGAGAATCCTGGGGCCTTGCCCATCTTCATCTTCCTCTTGATACCTTCAATGCTTGCGTGTCCATCTTGAGCCTTCTTGACGTCGTCCATCAGGGTTGGTCTGACTTCCAAATGATCCAGAAATCCGGGGGTAACCAATTCCAAACTGAATTGTTCGATCTCCTTAAACAAGGCTGGCTGTCTTTCTCGAATAATGACATTCAAAGTGCAAGCCTTCCTGCTTAAGGCATCGGCCACCACGTTGGCCTTCCCAGGGTGATACTGAACACTGAGGTCGTAATCTTTGATGAGTTCCAACCATCTCCGCTGCCTCATGTTCAACTCTTTTTGGGTGAAAATATACTTCAGACTTTTGTGGTCTATGTAAATCTCACACCGTTTCCCTAGGAGGTAATGCCGCCATGTCTTCAAGGCATGAACTACTGCCGCTAGCTCAAGATCGTGAGTAGCGTAGTTCTCCTCATGAGGTCGTAGCTGCCTGGAGAGGTATGCTATGACGCGGCCTTCTTGCATCAGAACGCTTCCCAATCCGGTTCGAGAGGCATCACAATATATCACGAACTCCTTGTGAATATCAGGTGTTGCCAGAACTGGGGCGGTGGTCAATCTCTTCTTGAGCTCTTGGAAGCTCTCTTCGCATTTTGGCGTCCACTCGAACTTCTTGTCCTTCTTGAGGAGCTGAGTCATTGGTCGTGCAATGCTAGAGAATCCTTCCACGAACTTGCGGTAATAGCCCGCCAATCCGAGGAAGCTTCTGACTTCCTTGACGGTCGTTGGAGATTGCCATTGGGTCACAGCTTCGACTTTTGCAGGATCAACAGATAATCCTTCCTCGGTCAAGACATGACCTAAGAATCCAACTTTGTGCAGCCAAAACTCACACTTGCTGAATTTGGCATATAGTTGGTGCTCACGAAGCTTGTCTAGGACCATCCTCAGATGCTGCTCATGTTCTTCCTCCGACTTCGAGAACACAAGGATGTCATCAATGAAGACAACAACGAACTTGTCCAAATATTCCATGAAGACTTTATTCATGAGGTACATGAAGTAAGCTGGGGCATTGGTTAACCAAAAGACATGACCGTGCACTCGTACAGGCCATATCTGGTTACGAATGCCGTCTTCGGAATATCTTGGGGTCTGATCTTCAGCTGGTAATACCCAGATCTGAGGTCGATCTTGGAGAATACCTTGGCTCCGCTGAGTTGATCAAACAGATCTTCGATCTTGGGAAGTGGGTACTTGTTCTTGATTGTAACTTCATTGAGGGAACGATAGTCAATGCATAAGCGGATGGTACCGTCCCTCTTTGCCACAAACAGAACAGGAGATCCCCAAGGGGAGGCACTCGGGCGGATGAATCCTTTCCTTAGCTGCTCTTCTAGCTGCTTCTTCAACTCGGCTAGTTCTTCCGTCCCCATTCTATAAGGCTTCTTATAGATGGGTCCTGCTCCGGGCACGAGCTCAATGATGAACTCAATGTCACGGTCAGGGGGCATTCCCGGTAGTTCATCCGGAAAGACATCAGGATACTCACATACCACCGGTACTTGGTCTAGCCCAACTTCAGACAGACAGTTGATTTTAGCGGCTTGAGCGGAAGAGGAGTTGGGGGCAAACTTGACTTCTACACCTTGGTCATTGGTCACAGTGACTGTCCGATTGGCACAGTCTAACAAGCCTTGGTGCTTACTGAGCCAATTCATACCTAGGATCACATCCAAGCCTTGCGATCTCAGGACGATAAGGTCTGCTAGGAAGTCTACACCGTTAATGGTAATACTGACTCCTTTACAGCCTATCTTGGCTCTCATCTCGGCTCCGGGGGTTTGTACCACCATAGGGTTATTCAGGGGTGTAGGGGTCATGCCACTTTTTAATGCAAATCTCTGAGTGACAAATGAATGCGTTGCTCCAGAATCAAACAAGACAGTTGCAGGTGCTGAGTTGACAAGGAACGTACCCAGCACGACGTCCGGGTCTTCCTGGGCTTCTTCAGCAGTGACGTGATTCACACGCCCCTTCCCATAGTTCGGTGGATTGCGAGGAGCCGGGTTCCTTGGTGGCACTCCACGGCCTTGTCCCTGGTTCTGCGCATTGGGGCGCGGGGCATCAGGCTTCTTGTTGGGGCACACCCTGGAGATGTGTCCGGGCTGACCACACCCAAAACAAGTGACTTGATTTGGAGTGCTGACCTTGTTGCCACCATTGGTATTGGGGTTGAAAGCTGGCCTGGGGTTGGCATACTGCTGAGGCTGAGGATTGGCACGAGGTGCAGGAGCTCTTGGCTGCTGATAGGCTGGCTTGGCCGGGGCTGACTGCCACGGACGAGGCTTCTGGTTGCTGAAACTTCCTTTACTGATCAACTTGCGTTTGTGAGTGTCTTCCAAAGCACGCCGCTTGTCTTCAAGCATAAGTGCCTTGTTCACCAGGTCAGGGAAAGACGGGCAGTCGCACACGACAAGCGAATATTGCAGAGTCTGATTAAGGCCTTCCATGAAGCGCTCCCTTTTGGCAGCATCAGTGCTGACATCCTCAGGGGCATACCTTGACAGAATACTGAACTTCTGCATGTACTCCTTGACAGTGCCACTTCCTTGCTTCAGGGCTCGGAACTCGCGCTTTTTGATAGCCATGACTCCAGAAGGAATGTGGGCCTTGCGGAATTCTGCCTTGAAGTTAACCCAAGTGATATCTTGTTCAGCATGCATGACCTTGAATCCATCCCACCAAGCTCTTGCGGTTCCCCCGAGGCAGTGGGCTGCATAAGCCACCTTCTCGCGATCTTCGGTGCATCCGACTAGTTCCAGAATCTCCTCAATGGAACGGACCCAGTCATCAGCATCCAGGGGTTCAGCAGTCTCGATGAAGGTTGGAGGTGCATGCTTCTTGAACTCTGCCAACGTGGAACGTCCATTGCCATTCCCCGCCGGTTGGCGGTTGTTGGCAACAGCTTGAGCAATCAGCTGAAGAGCTGTAGTGTTGGCTTGGCGTTCCTCTCGGAAAGCTTGGAGAAGCTGAGCCATGTCCATGCTTGGAGGAGGTGGTGGTGGAGCTTGGTCGTTGGTTTGGTCGTGGTCTGCCTCTGGCTGAGAGGATGCTCCGGCTTCGGGCTGCTGGGTAGAGGTACCAGTACGAGTTACAACAGGCATCCTGTTGGAGCGGTAAAAGGTCTCATGACTCGGAAGAGGAAAAGCAAGATAGATAGGTGCCTAGTAAGGGGGTGGGTGTGACACTAAATCAAATCATGCAAGGGCCAAGAGGCCAAAACACATTCATTAAAATCCAAATGGGTGATGTAGTCGTTTACACATTCCCGAAGGAAGATTACGACTTACATCCAGACACGGCAAAAACTAGCACTAGATGGTTTCATATGAACCATACAAGGACTCGACTGCGCATAGGGGTTACACGACCTATCCTACCGTAGGGGTTACAACGGGCATATTCGAGTAGCGAATAATGCCTAAGCGGCGGAATGCTCGGTCGCGTATTCCGGCTCTTCTGGGTCTTCCTCCTTGTCTTCATCTGACTGGGCTCCCTTGTCACTTGAGGGAGTGGGGGAGTGGAGGAGTTGGATACGACGGTGCTTCGACGGTGGTGCAGGGAAAAGCTTGCGGTATTCCCTTGCTGTCATCCGGCGTCGCCGAGGTGGTTCTTCACCCTTGGAAGACACATCCTCGGAGGGCCTTCCGCCTCGATATGCGATAGCAGATTGTCCAGAAGGTGCTCCTTCCTTCTTAATCCTGTTTGCCTTCTCTTGAGCTCGACGAAGACGTGCCTTGGTCTTGTAAAGTTCTTCTCGAAGCTTCATTGATTCCGAGGCCAAGTCTTGTGCCAAGCTGTCGGCACATAGACTGAAGTAGGTCTGGAACCGAAGCGAGAGTCCATCTTTCAGTGGAGGGGCTAGTGCGCTGCTTTCTTCGTCTCCTTCCTTCCGGTAAGGTAAGAAGCGAGTTGCCATCTTGGCGGCCATCTCCGGAAGAAGCTCACGGAGACGGGTTAGTGCCTTGAGTGCAGCAGCCTCGGCAGCGAGTGGTAGTGTTGTCATCTGGGGTCCCTCGAAGAACCAACTTGTGGGAGGATCGTTTGCCTTCACAATCACTTCCACATGGTACTCCACCTCATTATCGCTCGCCCAATGCTCGTGGTAGGTGAGGATAGGTGCTCGGTGGAACTGACACTCCTGGAGGCTATCCTCGAGAAGTAGGGGAAACCCAGTGGTCAGGTGCTCTTCGGGAACAGCGGCCATCTACAAAGGTGGAATAGGAGGGGTTAATAAGCTGAGGAAATCTCAGGTTTAGAAAAGAAGAGAGGTTCAGAAGGTTTTGAAAAAGGGATCTCATCTAACTAACGCCCATGCTAACTAAGGCTTCCTACCGTCAGGATGGCTCTGATACCAGCTCTGTGGGGACCCCGACTTGGAAGTCGAGATCACCGAATGCACGTGTACAGTGATCCCAGAGATCAATGCTCACTGAACACACAGAAGCTGAAATAACAAGAGTCTTACATCCATACAAATAGTCTTACACGAATTAAGGCCGTTATGGCCAAGTCTTACATAGATAGAGCCTCACGGGCTGAATAGCAAATACTCAAATAGCGGAAGTCTTCGATAAAACGGGTAGAACCCATGCCATCTGCCTTAACCCTACAGGCATTCTGACTGGGATAGCGTCCTAGTTCGCATGGTCGTCTCCAAAGAACTCTTCCTCATAATCCTGCTCTTCCATGCCTGGCCAATTAAATAACCAGTGGCAAGCCAATGAGTACTTTGAATGTACTCGCAAGCAACCCATGATGTGGTTCAAGTAACAATGCAAATTGGATAATAATGAACGATCTAGCAAGAGGCTAGAACAATATGATATCATCAAGCTTATGCATCAATAACCTCGCGTAACCTCGAAGACAGGTTACCGACATCAACATGAATATAATTCATCTCACTGAGTCAAGTCACCATCTTGACTCATCACACACATACCAACACTGTTGTAGTAAAATTCAGGACATAGTTTAAGTAGCACCACCCAACTGTCCATGACCGTGGACACGGCTATTCGAATAGTTTTACACTCTGCAGAGGTTGCGCACTTTACCCACAAGATCCGGGGAACTTCCGTGTCATCCACGACCCGCGGTACCTCAAGTACCCGGGGTAAGCACCCGGTCATTACCTTTCCTTAGACGACACTAACATAGAGTCCACTCGTTGGCACACGGCCTTGGGGTACAAACAGTAGATCACGGGACATGCCCTAATTCAATGTTTACGCATACCCGAAGGGACCAACGGTGTGTCCGGTGCCCTGTAAAAACAGTCATGGCCGTCTATCCAAGCACGACCCCGTCCCGGGAAAGACCTCAAGTCTTCCCGTCACTAGTAATGCGGGCACCATGCTAGTATCGACCTAAGTAATCAATAAAGCCCCGTCCCATAAGGGGTAGTGTGGTTGCACATGTTTGGTTGGGACGGTAGTCACACATAAATCTAATCCATCATTCCACCATGCACATGATATTACCGGCACATCACTTCTTTCTCAAGTGATGACCTAACACTTCGTCACCCTCGGGCATTAGGGGCACCCGATGGGTTCATGCAAAGTTTTCACTACGGGGGTTCATATCACACATGCATCATATGAGCATCAAGACCAACTATTGCATGTCATCTAGCATGTAGCAAGATCAACCATAAAGCATGCATCATGTGGTGGATTCATCTAGGTTACCATCGTAACCCTAATCATCATGTATCGGAAACCAACGGGTTCCGAGGAACAAGTGTATCATGGTCAAAGGGCTGCTTGCCTGGATTGGCTTGGGCTTCAAAGTCTTCAAGTCCTTCTCCTTCTTCTTCCACAGCAACTTCGTCAAATACGGGATCTATACGTCGCATAATAATAACGGAAAAATAAGAATACAAATAAAACAGAAAAACCAAAGTGCTCAGAAAAATGTCAACTCATTTTTGTAAAATACTAGAGAGTTTTCTAAGATGGGGAAAAATCTTAGTTGGAGTTTTGGAGTTGTAGAATAGGATACATTGATTTTTGAACAGGAGTTATACTGCTCAAATTTGAATTTAAATTTGAACAGTACAGAAAAGTTTCATGGATTTGAATGAAAGTAGTATCATTAAATAGGTTGGAATATTACAAGATTTTAGGAGTTGGAATTATTTAATTTGGATCTATATTCTTTTCTGCATAAATGTTTGAAACATTAACAGAAAAGAAAAAGAAAAAGAAAAAGGGTTCCTGTGCACTGGGCCAGAAGTGGCCATAGTGCACGGCCCAACGGCTCGGCCTGGCCGCACGGAGCCAGCGCGCGCGCACGTCAGGTTTCAAACCTGACGGGCGGGGCCCGTGGGTCAGTGGCTCAGAGGAGGGGAGAGAGGTGGGAGGATGACAGGCGGGGCCCGCCTGTCATCCCTAACCCCGTGGTCACGGCGGCGGCGAGCTCACCGGCGACGACTCCGGCCACGGCGACGGCAACGGAGGGCAGGGTCGAGCTCAGCGTCGTGTCGCGGTTGCAACGGTGGTGGTGCGGCACGGCGGGGAGCCCTGGTTCGCCGGCGACGAGGTGCGACGGCGGAGGCTCGTCGGAGGTCGGTTGCAGCGGCCGTTTCCGACTGCGGACAGAGGGGGAAAGAGAGGGGAAAGAGTCAGTGGCGTGCTGCGGTTCAGAAACGAGCGGAAGGAGGGGCCGGGGAGGCCTGTACCTCGAGATCGCCGGCGGCCCGACGCGGCGGAGCTCCGGTCGATCCCGAGCGCAGGGGCGCTCCGGGGCTGAACTGAGGGTGCAGGAGGGACTAGAGGAGAGCTGTGGGGCTGGTGGTGGTGTTGGAAGGGCTCGGGGAGGCCTATTTATAGGGCCCCGACGAGGACCCGTGGTCCAGTGCGCCGGCGAGCTCCGGCTCGTCGCTACAGCGCACGGGAGGCTGCGGGAGTGAGTCAGGGGTGTTGCTGGACGAGTCCCACGCCCAGCTGAGGCAAGAGGAGGAGCGGGGGAGCAACAGGGATGCGCGCGCGTGTGGAGCAGAAGACTGGCCGAAGCGGGCGGCCGGTGCGCGTGCGGCGACGCTCACTGGAGGGCGCAGGAGGAGGGGGGGACAGCGCCGGTGACGTTGCGGACGTTGAGGCGCCTCGACTGGCGCGAGGGGGAGGCTCGAGGTGGTCGGGGACCAACGATTGGCCCGAGCCAGCGTGTGAGCCGCACTGTTCACGCGCTCTGGAGCGCGCGTATGGCTGGCATCAGCACGCTCTCGCCGGCTTGGTCCATTCCAGCGTGCCCAACAGTGTCTGGTGAGTAGAGGGAGTAGTAAAGAATTGCCCTAAGGCCTTGGATGCTCTGTGGTGTAGAGAGAGAGGGAGGGTGCTGGTAAAAATGGTGAAAGTGGGATGTCCAGCAGGGTAAAGTTGAGGTTTCACCCCCCCCCCCCCAATCATGGAGATGAGGTGCTGGGGGAGTTACTGGGGTTTGCTAGTAACCCCATGAGTCTGTGGTAAAGAGCTGAGGCCATGGAGAAAGGTGAAAGTGGTAAAAATAGAGGTTTTAAGATTTCTGCAGAAGGTGTTTGATCATGGTTTGATCAAGTAAATGAGATCCAATTGACATGGCACTTTACAGGGTTGAAAGACATGAGAAAATAGGGTGCTTCACCAAATTTGGCCTCATTTGGAGAAACTAGCCAATGCAACTTTGGTGAACCCTAGAAATCAACAGAAATAGTTTCATCTTGATTGAGTCAAGCTAATCATCTCCCCTTGATGCACCACTTGGTGTAGCATCATCATTTGGGGTATTGATCATGCTCACAAAGTTTGAGGCTCCAGATAAAAAGTTGGTAATGTAAAGTTGTTCAAATTTGCATTTGAACAGAAAGGGTTTTGAGGTGATCTGATCAAGTTGCTCTATTCCAAATCTTGTGCCATTTGGTCTAGGTGCCTTATTAGGCTATCCTAGCATGTGCACCAAGTTTGAGAGCATTTGGACAAGTTTGGCAATGTAGAGTTGCTCAAACTTCAAATATGGACAGAATGGTTATGAAGGGGTTTGAGGAGGTTTCCTTGATCTCCAATGCATGAGGCTTTGCAATATCATCAAATATGTCATATATGACATGATAGAATTTCCCTGGAATTTTTGGAGAAAAATTCCTTTGTAAATATTTCAAAAGCTTGAAATATCCAGAAAGGGTTTTAGAGGGCTTAGCCCATTATTTTGAACATGACCAAGTGTTGAAACTCTTATATATGGACAATATATGTCCTCTGAGTCTCTCTGAATTTTGGCAAATATTTTTGAAACAGTTAAATAATTTTTCCCTATTAAAGACCATTTCTGGCCTTAAGAAAAAGCTTTTAAATAAAATAGGAAAATAACTTTTAAAATTATACCTTTGTGGTTTATGGGAGTCCTATGACTACTAGGTCTCAAATAAACCTTTTGAAAAAGTTTTCACACCCTTAATCAAGTACTTGCAGTGCAAATCTCAATTCAAGGGTTTTGAAAAACTAAATTTATAAAAATGCTTTTTGGCCAAATTAATTTTATAAGAAAATACTATACTGCTATATAACACTTGGCATGATCATTGGGCAGAAGTTTTGGATAAGGAGATGAAATCTATAAGAGGTCATAGTTGACTTTAATGAGCACATGAAAAAGCAATTGAAGAAAACTCAATTCCAAATAAAAGCCAAATGATGCTAAAAAAATTTGCTGGTCCAAATTTTCATGCTTCAAAGTTACAAATAACATGTTACAAAATGCAGGGTGTGACAGTCTCTCTCAAGCAACCCTGTAACTAAGATACAAGAAGTCTCTTGTGTCCCCAACACACCTAATACAACTAGGAGTTGTATAGGTGCACTAGTTCGGCGAAGAGATGGTAAAATATGGATGATAGGAGTGGCAAAGCAAAGTAATATAAATCTGTAATAAAAAGTGCAGCAAGCAAACAAGTGGTAAACGTGAGCACAAATGGTATTGCAATGGTGGAAACATGGCCTAGGGATCATACTTTCACTAGTGGCAACTCCCAACAACATTAACATAATCGAATCACATGATATTTCCCATAAAACATGCAATGGAGACGCACCCGGAGGTCATTCCTTCGTGGTCAAGAGAGGACGTGAATTATGTAGGGCTACAAAAGCACACCTCAAAGTTCGTAGTTCTCAATCTATGGATTTCCCAATGTCACCGCGGCCATCCAAAGAGAGTACCACAATCACCATAACATATCTAAAGGATAGTCAAAGACAAGCACCAAGAGACTCTCAATCTTCAATCAACACACAAAAGAGGAAATCACTCATGAAAATATTCTTCTAATCCATGTCCAATAGACCGCTGTCACCTTGGTCTCGGGAATTATACTAGATAAAAAGAAGTGAGTACATCAATCCAATACATAGAGGAAGGGGAAATATCATGGGATCACCCTAGATTAACATAGCCTATGATCACAACGAAGATCACATCATGGGAAAGAGAGATAACCACATAGCTACACGTACAAGCCCTCAGCCCCGGAGGAGACTACTCACACATGGACATGGTGAGGAGGAGGTTGATGATGGTGTTGATGGAGAGGTGCAGCCCCGCGAGGAGGAGACGGCCGGCGGCCCTGGGGGCGGCGGCAGCCCTAGGGGGCAGCGGCTCCTTGCCCCCCCCCCTTCTTCCTTGTGGATGGTGCTGCAATGGTGCTGGTCCTCCCCTCCAAGACGGCGTTTGGGAGGAGGAAAATTCGTGGCCCTTGGTGACCTAGGTTTCCTCTCTTTATATAGACTCTCGGATTCCCGTCATCAGATTTTGGGCCTCAGTAAAACGGGCTTTTCTCGGCCGTCCGGACTCTGATTTGGACGAATTTTATATCCAGAAGCATCCTCTCGAAATTCCCCACAACTTTCGCAACTAGACTTTTTCCGTTTGACGTCGTCTTCAGGCCGGAACGTGACCATCTTTAAAAAACGTTCTCAGACAGATTTCAGGAAAGTCAGAGTCCTACTCCAATACGACTCCTTTTGCGTTTTTGTCAATTTCCAAGTAATTCCTACACAATAAAGTGTAAAACAAGAACATTGTGCACTTTTGCAACCATTAGTAGGTTAGTCCAAATATGATCAAAAGTGTATGGAAGTGCATAAATATCATAGCAATATCACACAAAAGAGGCATGGAGCAAGCAGAAATTATAGATACGTTTTGGACGTATCACCTGCCAGAGGGGGAAAACATCATCGATGGCCATCTTCATCATCCCAGCGGTCTCCATGACGAGGAGGGAGTAGTTCACCCTCGGGGCCGAGGGTATGTACCAGTAGCTATGGGTTTGATCTCTCTCTCTCTCTCTCTCTCTCTCTCTCTCTCTCTCTCTCTCTCGTGTTCTTGATTTGGCACGATCTTGATGTACTGTGAGCTTTGCTATTATAGTTGGATCTTATGATGTTTCTCCCCATCTACCTTCTTGTAATGGATTGAGTTTTCCCTTTGAAGTTATCTTATCGGATTGAGTCTTTAAGGATTTGAGAACACTTGATGTATGTCTTGCATGTGCTTATCTGTGGTGACAATGGGATATTCACGTGATCCACTTGATGTATGTTTTGGTGATCAACTTGCGGGTTCAGTGACCTTGTGAACTTATGCATAGGGGTTGGCACATGTTTTCGTCTTGACTCTCCGGTAGAAACTTTGGGGCGCTCTTTGAAGTTCTTTGTGTTGGTTTGAATAGATGAATCTGAGATTGTGTGGTGCATATCATATAATCAAACCCGCGGATACTTGTGATGACATTGGAGTATCTAGGTGACATTAGGGTTTTGGTTGATGTGTGTCTTAAGGTGTTATTTTAGTACGAACTCTAGGGCTGTTTGTGACACTTATAGGAAAAGCCCAATAGATCGATCAGTAAGAATAACTTTGAGGTGGTTTCGTACCCTACAATAATCTCTTCGTTTGTTCTCCGCTATTAGTGACTTTGGAGTGACTCTTTGTTGCAAGTTGAGGAATTTTTATATGATCTAATTATGTCATCATTGTTGAGAGAACTTGCACTAGTGAAAGTATGAACCCCTAGGGCTTGTTTCTAATCATTGCAATACCGTTTGTGCTCACTTTTATCATTAGTCACCTTGCTGTTTTTATATTTTCAGATTACAAAAACCTATATCCATCATATGTATTACACTTGTATCACCATCTCTTCGCCGAACTAGTGCACCTATACAATTTACCATTGTATTGGGTGTGTTGGGACACAAGAGACGTTTTTATTATTTGGTTGCAGGGTTGTTTGAGAGAGACCATCTTCATCCTACGCCTCCCATAGATTGATAAACCTTAGGTCATCCACTTGAGGGAAATTGCTACTGTCCTACAAAACTCTGCGCTTGGAGGCCCAACACGAGTCTACAAGAAAAAGGTTGTGTAGTAGACATCAAGCTCTTTTCTGGCGTCATTGCCGGGGAGGTGAGTTCTTGAAGGTATATCTTTATATCTTGCAATTAAATCCTTTAGTTTCTTGTTTTATCACTAGTTTAGTCTATAAAAGAACACTACAAAAAATAGAATTGAGGTTACCTCAGATGCTTCATCTTTTTAATGTCTTTTGTGAAAATGATGGAAAGGAAAATTGTGCCAAGCGTTAGAAGAAGAAGTTAATAAAATGTTTGGCACTAAATATTTGAATAATGAGCATGATTGCAATGTTGTTAGTATGAATTCTTTGAATATCCATAGTACTAGTGATGATTGCACTAGTCATGATAAAAAAAGTTTCTTATAAGCATGTCGGTTTTTGTGGAGTGCATAGAGTTTGCAAATACATACCAGAAATGGAAGATAGGTTTTGCAAGAGGCATAAGTATTTAGAAACTAAATGGTTGCAAGAAAGGCTAGATGTTTGTGCTGAAAGATTTAATTTTTCTTGCCATCCTTGTGAACTTTGCAATGAACATGGTCATTTTAATCCCCAATGTAAATTGTTTCATGATCAAATCGTGTCCAAAAATTGTGATGATTTGATTTCCCTTGCGCACCATAATGAACTTAGTTTGCTTGTGGGATATGAAGAAATGAAATGTATAACTAAGGATATTCCGGCATATAACCTTGAGAGATTTCTTGATTTTGATCTAGAGGAAATTTATATCTATTGTGTGGTAAATTGCATCGAGAATCCTTATATTGCTAATTAGTTAAAGACAAGAAAACAAATATAAGATGAAGAGAATACTAATGAAGGGGAAGAGGTTTCCCAATATCCTCCTTTTTTTTCTTATGATGAATCAGGTAATGAGGAGGAGATTTTTATTCAACCAATCTCATCAATAAAGAGCTCCAAAAAGGTGATTAAACCCACACACGATGTAAAGAAGAAAAAGAAAAGACGGAGAAGTAAAGGTAAAAAGGTATCATTCCCAAATGATGTTGCTTTATGCCTATTACTCATTGTGATGATTATGATTGGGAAAGTAATGATACTTGTTATAATCTTGAAAATCTTTTTGGCACCAACTTAGAAAGTTGTGATGATAATAATTGCTACACTATTGATGATATTCATATTATTAATGATGAGAGTGATTATGCTTGTGATATGCAAAGCCACAAGCTTGGGGATGTTATGTTTAATGAAGATAATATTTTCGGTCCCCCAAGTTTGGATGTGAAAATTTATTATGATGATAGCATGCCTTATATTTATGATGATTGCAATATTTATAAAAGTGGATTTGGAGAGGTCGTGACTTTATTTAGTAATGATTCCACTATTTCGGAAGAGGTTACAATTGACTATGATGAGAACAAAGTTGCTACTTATGATGATTATTGTGATGATACTTATGTTATAAGAAGTAGTGATAATTATTGTCATTGTTTTGAATATCCTTTTACTAAACATTACTCCTAATGTGGAAACAATTTATAGTATTCAAGTTTCATATGATGCTCCCATTACTATTCATGAGAATAAATTTGCTTATGTTGGGAGTAGTAAAATTTCTATGCTTGTGGATCATGAAAAGAGTGCTTTATGTGATAGTTATATTGTTGAATTCATTCATGATGCTGGTGAAAATTATTTTGAGAGAGGAACATACATTTTTAAGTATTGCAATAATATCAAGTTTCCTCTCTATGTGTTAAAAGTTTTGAAGTCATGCTTGTTTTGCCTTCCTATGTTAGTTGATTCTTGTTCCCGTAAATTGTTTGCTCACAAAATCGTTAGACTTAAATGTGCTTGCAATGTGATTCATGATGCTCCCTTTTTCGTTTCAATTCTTATCTTTACTTGAGCATCATTGAAGTCTTCATGCCTAGCTGAAAAGGTGTTAAAGAAAAGCGCTTGTTGGAGAAAACCCAATATTTTTACATATTGTTTTTGTGTGTTCACATGATTAAGCTACTATAGTAATCATGTTTTATAGCTTTTGTTTCAATAAAGTGCCAAATAAAGCCTTTGGGATAGTGTGGTTGATAGTTGACCTGATTCTGTGCAAAAATAGAAAGTTTTGCGTCCAGTACAGAAAATTCAATAAATCACTGGGACATGGTAATTAGCCGGAATTTTTACACATGATTGATATACGAATTTCCTACGTTGTCCTAATTTTTAAGAATTTTTAGAGTTCCATAAGTACCCGAACTTTTCAGATTACTACAGATTGTTATGTTTTTAATAGATTCTGTTTTTCATGGGTTGTTTGCCTATTTTGATGAATCCATGAGTAGTATCGGAAGGTATGAACCATGGAGAAGTTGGAATACAGTAGATATAACACCAATATGAATTTAGAATGAGTTCACAGCAGTACCTAAGTGGTGATTTGCTTTCTTATACTAACAGAGCTCATAAGATTTTTTTGTTGAGTTTTGTGTTGTGATTTTTTCAAGTTTTGGGTAAGGATTTGATGGACTATGGAATAAGAAGTGGCAAAAGCCTAAGCTTGGGGATGCCCAAGGCACCCCAAGGTAAAATTCAAGGACGGCCAAGAGTCTAAGCTTGGGGATGCCTCGGGAAGGCATCCCCTCTTTTGTCTTCATCCATCGGTAACCTTACTTGAGGCTATATTTTTATTCACTACATGATATGTGTTTTGCTTGGAGCGTCGTGTATGATATGAGTCTTTGCTTTTTTAGTCTGTCACAATCATCCTTGCTGTACACACCTTTTGAGAGGGACACGCTTCAATCGTGATTTATTAGAATACTCTATGTGCTTCACTTATATCTTTTGAGCTAGGCAATTACGCTCTAGTGCTTCACTTATATCTTTTTAGAGCACATCTGTGGTTTTATTTTATAGAAATTATTGAACTCTCTTGCTTCACTTATATTATTTTGAGAGTCCTTAAGAGCAGCATGGCAATTTGCTTGGGTTATGAATTTAGTCCTAATATGATAGGCATCCAAAGGAGATATAATAAAAACTTTCATATATAGAGCATTGAATACTATGTGAAGTTTGACTCCTTGTAATTGTTTTGAGATGTTAAGATGGTAATATTAGAGTCATGCAAGTGGTAGTTTGTGAGGTTAAAGAAATAATTGTGTTAAGGTTTGTGATTCCCAAAGCATGCACGTATGGTCTCCTAACTATGTAACCGAATTGGAGCACTTTGTATTTTGAAGTGTTTGTCTTTGCATGAAGGTCGGGGCCGCGCGATGGTTAACTCCTACCAACCTCCCCCCTAGGGGCATGCATCGTAGTACTTTGCTTCGAGAGCTAATAGATTTTTTGCAATAAGTATGTGAGTTCTTTATGACTAATGTTGAGTCCATGGATTATATGCACTCTCACCCTTCCACCTGGCTAGCCACTCTAGTGCCGCACAACTTTCGCCAGTGCATAAACCCCCCCTTATACCTTCCTCGAAGCAGCCACCATTCCTACCCTATTATGGCATTTCCATAGCCATTCCGAGATATATTGCCATGTAACTCCATCGTTCCGTTTATTATGGCACGCTTCATCATTGTCATATTGCTTTGCATGATCATATAGTTTACATAGTATTTGTGGCGAGGCCACCGTTGCTACCTCTTGAACATGCGTTGTTTTTTCCTTGAAGAGGAAAGGGTGATGCAGCAAAGTAACATAAGTATTTCCTTCAGTTTTTGAGAACCAAGGTATCAATCCAGTAGGAGACTACACGCAAATCCCTCGTACCTGCACAAACAAATAAGAACCTTGCAAACAACGCGATAAAGGGGTTGTCAATCCCTTCTCGGCCACTTGCAAAAGTGAGATCTGATAGAGATAATAAGATCAATATTTTTGGTATTTTTGTTGTATAGATTGAAAAGTAAAGATTGCAAAATAAAAGAACAATAAAGATAACTAGTAGATGGAAGATAGACCCAGGGGCCATAGGTTTCACTAGTGGCTTCTCTCAAGATAGCAGATTCTACGGTGGGTGAACAAATTACTGTCGAGCAATTGATAGAAAAGCGCATAGTTATGAGAATATCTAGGCATGATCATGTATATAGGCATCACGTCCGCGACAAGTAGACCGAAACGATTCTGCATCTACTACTATTACTCCACACATCGACTGCTATCCAGCATGCATCTAGAGTATTAAGTTCATAAGAACATAGTAACAACTTAAGCAAGATGACATGATGTAAAGGGATAAACTCATGCAATATGATATAAACCCCATATTTTTATCCTCGATGGCAACAATACAATACATGCCTTGCTGCCCCTGCTGTCACTGGGAAAGGACACCGCAAGATTGAACCCAAAGCTAAGCACTTCTCCCATTGCAAGAAAGATCAATCTAGTAGGCCAAACCAAACTGATAATTCAAAGAGACTTGCAAAGATATTAAATCATACATATAAGAATTTAGCGAAGAACCAAATATTGTTCATAGATAATCTTGATCATAAACCCACAATTCATCGGATCTCGACAAACACACCGCAAAAAGTATTACATCGAATAGATCTCCAAGAAGATCGAGGAGAACTTTGTATTGAGATCCAAAGAGAGAGAGAAGAAGCCATCTAGCTAATAACTATGGACCCAAAGGTCTGTGGTAAACTACTCACAACTCATTGGAGAGGCTATGGTGTTGATGTAGAAGCCCTCCGTGATCGATTCCCCCTCCGACTGAGCTCCGGAAAAGGCCCCAAGATGGGATCTCACGGGTACAGAAGGTTGCGGCGGTGGAAATAGGGTTCCGTGGTGCTCTCGGATGTTTTCAGGGTATATGAGTATATATAGGAGGAGGAAGTACGTTGGTGGAGCTACGAGGGGCCCATGAGGGTGGGGGCGCGCCTACCCCCCTGGGCGCGCCCTCCTACCTCGTGGCTTCCCAGACGTGTACTCCAAGTCTTCTGGGTTGCGTTTGTTCCAAAAATGAACCTCGCGAAGGTTTCATTCCATTTGGACTCCGTTTGATATTGCTTTTCTGCGGAACACTGAAATAGGCAAAAAAAACAGCAATTTGCACTGGGCCTTGGGTTAGTAGGTTAGTCCCAAAAATAATATAAAAGTGCATAATAAATCCCATTAAACATCCAAAACTGATAATATAATAGCATGGAACAATCAAAAATTATAGATACATTGGAGACGTATCAAGCATCCTCAAGCTTAATTCCTGCTCGCCCTCGAGTAGGTAAATGATGAAAACAAAATTTTTTATGTGGAATGCTACCCAACATAATTCTCAATGTAATTTTCTTTATTGTGGCATTAATGTTCAAATCCGAAAGATTCAAGACAAAAGTTTAATATTGACATAATAAGAATAATAATACTTCAAGCATACTAACAAAGCAGTTATGTCTTCTCAAAATAACATGGCCAAAGAAAGTTCATCCCTACAAAATCATATAGTTTGGTTATGCTCCATCTTCGTCACACAAAATACCCAAATCATGCACAGCCCCGGTTTCAGCCAAGCAATTGTTTCATACTTCAATTTTTTAATACATTTTCAACTTTTACGCAATACATGAGCGTGAGCCATGGATATAGCACTATAGGTGGAATAGAGTGGTGGTTGTGGAGAAGACAAAAAGAGGAAGATGGTCTCACATCAACTAGGCGTATCAATGGGCTATGGAGATGTCCATCAATAGATATCAATGTGAGTGAGTAGGGATTGCCATGCAACGGATGCACTAGAGCTATAAATGTATGAACGCTCAACAAAAGAAACTAAGTGGGTGTGCATCCAACTTGCTTGCTCACGAAGACCTGGGGCATTTGAGGAAGCCCATCGTTGGAATATACAAGCCAAGTTCTATAATGAAAATTCCCACTAGTATATGAAAGTGACTAAACAAGAGACTTTCTATCATGAAGACCATGGTGCTACTTTGAAGCACAAGTGTGGAAAAAAAGATAGTAGCATTGTCCCCCTTTTTTTGGCCTTTTTTCTTTTTTTCGGGACAATGCTCTAATAATGATGATCATCACACTTCTATTTATTTACAACTCGATACTAGAACAAAATATGACTCTAGATGAATGCCTCCGGCGGTGTACCGGGATGTGCAATGAATCAAGAGTGACATGTATGAAAAATTATGCATGGTGTCCTTGCCACAAATACGATGTCAACTACATGATCATGCATGGCAATATGACAATGATGAAGCATGTCATGATAAACGAAACGGTGGAAAGTTGCATGGCAATATATCTAGGAATGACTATGGAAATGCCATGATAGGTAGGTATGGTGGCTGTTTTGAGGAAGGTATATGGTGGGTGTATGGTACCGGCGAAAGTTGCACGGTACAAGAGAGGCTAGCAATGGCGGAAGGGTGAGAGTGCCTATAATCCATGGACTCAACATTAATCATAAAGAACTCACATACTTATTGCAAAAATCTACAAGTAATCAAAACAAAGTACTACACACATGCTCCTAGGGGAAGGGTTGGTAGGAGTTAACCATCGCGCGATCCCGACCTCCACACAAAGGATGATAATCAAATAAATACCTCATGCTTCAAATTTGTCACACAACGGTTACCATACGTGCATGCTACGGGACTTGCAAACCTCAACACAAGTATTTCTCAAATTCACAACTACTCTGCTAGCATGACTCTAATATCACCATCCTCATATCTCAAAACAATCATCAAGTATCAAACTTCTCATAATATTCAATGCACTTTATATGAAAGTTCTTATTATACCCATCTTGGATGCCTATCATATTAGGACTATTTTTATTGCCAAAGAAAATTACCATGCTATTCTAAAGGAATCTCAAAATAATATAAGTGAAGCATGAGAGATCAATAATTTCTATAAAATAAAACAACCATCCTGCTCAAAAAAGATATAAGTGAAGCACTAGAGCAAAATTATCTAGCTCAACAGATATAAGTGAAGCACATAGAGTATTCTAATAAATTCCGATTCATGTGTGTGTCTCCCAAAAGGTGTGTACAGCAAGGATGATTGTGGTAAACTAAAAAGCAAAGACTCAAATCATACAAGACGCTCCAAGCAAAACACATATCATGTGGTGAATAAAAATATAGTCTCAAGTAAAGTTACTAATAGACGAAGACGAAAGAGGGGATGCCTTCCCGGGGCATCCCCAAGCTTAGGCTTTTGGTTGTACTTGAATTTTACCTTGGGGTGCCTTGGGAATCCCCAAGATTAGGCTCTTGCCATTCTTTATTCCATAGTCCATCAAATCCTTACCCGAAAACTTGAAAACTTCACAACACAAAACTTAACAGAAAATCTCGTGAGCTCCGTTAGTATAAGAAAATAAACCACAACTTTAAGGTACTGTATTGAACTCATTATTTATTTATATTCGTGTTAAACCTACTGTATTCAAACTTCTCTATGGTTCATACCCCCCCAATACTACTCATAGATTCATCAAAATAAGCAAACAACACACGAAAAATAGAATCTGTCAAAACCAGAACAGTCTGTAGCAATCTGTAACTTTTGAGTACTTCTGTAACTCTAAAAATTCTGAAATAAATTTGTGGACGTGAGGAATTTGTCTATTAATCATCTGCAAAAATAATCAACTTAAAAGTACTCTCCAGTAAAAAAATGGCAGCTAATCTCGTGAGCACAAAAGTTTCTGTTTTTTACAGCAAGATCGCAAAGACTTCAGCCAAGTCTTCCCAAAGGTTCTACTTGGCACAAACACTAATTAAAACACAAAACCACATCTAACCAGAAGCTATATGAATTATTTATTACTAAACAAAAGTAAAAGCAAAGAAAATAAAATTGGGTTGCCTCCCAACAAGCGCTATCGTTATAGCCATTAAGATAGGCTTGAAAATTCAATGATGCTCACATGAAAGATAAGAATTGAAGCACAAAGAGAGCATCATATAGCATGTGAAAATCACATCTAAGTCTAACATACTTCCTATGCATAGGCAATTTATAGGCAAACAAATTAGCAAGACAAACAAGATCTAGCATATGCAAGGAAGAAGAAAGAAACAAAAGCAATCTCAACATAACGAGAGGTAATTTAGTAACATGAAAATTTATACAACCATATTTTCCTCTCTTGTAATAATTGCATGTAGGATCATAAGAAAATTCAACAATATAGCTATCACATAACATATTCTCAACACGATCCACATGCATGCGAAGTTGACACTCTTCCAAAATAGTGGGATTAACATTAACTAAAGTCATGACCTCTCCAAACCCAATTTTATCAAAACTTTCATAAAATTGAACATTCTCCAAATATGTGGGATCTAAAGTTAACACTCTTCCAAACCCACTTTCAATATTATTGCAAAAAATATTATCAATCTTACATTCATCATGGGGATTAAATAAATTTTTAAGATCATAAGAAGCATCACCCCAATCATGATCATTGCAACAAATAGTAGTCATAGCAAAACTAGCGTCCCCAAGCTTGAGGTTTTGCATATCATTAACACAATTGACATTAAGAGAATTTATCATAACATCATTGCAATCATGCTTTTCATCGAAGGAACTATCAAGTATGGGTGCAAGAGCAACGATCTCATGTTTAACATAAGGAACTATAGCAAATTCATCTTCATAAATATTGCATCATGGCCACAAGAATAGCAAGCGTCATGTTCATCAAGGGATATTTCAATCAAATCACCGGAATCATAATTATCTATAGATTCATGCATATCATTATTTTCTTCCAAAGCAGCGGTCATTCTTTCAATAAATTACTTGACATAGACATTATGAGCATAGTTTTCATAGCAATATTTAAGTATGTCAAAATTTTCAGATTCGTAGAGAGTAATATCATACTTTTCAATCAAAGAAGCAACTTCATGAGCACCCTTAAAAGCAACAAATTCTTCAATTTGTTCGATATCGTAGTAACTATAAACACCCTTTGCATAAGAAGATAATATTTCATTATCATTAAACTCACATAGGTAGGGGAGGTGTTTTTTAAGGTTCTTAGAGCAACAATTAAAATCATACATTTCACAAAGATTCCAAGCATAACATAACAATCTGTTTATTTGATCCCATAAGAGTCTCCCATTTTCAGACAAACGGTGATGCACAAAATGCGCATGCTCATCTAAAGATTTCCCATCAACTAGGCTAGTTGGGGTTTCAGCACGAGCGCATAAGGATCGAAGATGATCCAAGTAGAACACTTTAAGTGGGTCCATATCAATAGATTTTTAGCAAGCAAAGATGCAAGCAAATAGAAGGCACATGGAAACACATGCAAAGATACATACGGGGAGAAGACGGAGAAAAGGCAAAGGTGAAGTGGGGGAGAGGAAAATGAGAGGCCAATGGCAAATAATGTAATGCGAGGGATAAGAGTTTGTGATGAGTACTTGGTTTGTGACTTGTGCGTAGATCTCCCCAGCAACGACGCCAGAAATTCTTCTTGCTACCTCTTGAGCATGCGTTGTTTTGCCCTTGAAGAGGAAAGGTTGATGCAACAAAGTAGCGTAAGTATTTCCCTCAGTTTTTGAGAACCAAGGTATCAATCCAGTAGGAGACTACACGCAAATCCCTCATTCCTGCACAAACAAATAAGAACCTTGCAACAAACACGATAAAGGGGTTTTCAATCCCTTCTCGGCCACTTGCAAAAGTGAGATCTGATAGAGATAATAAGATAAATATTTTTGGTATTTTTGTTGTATAGATTGAAAAGTAAAGATTGCAAAATAAAAGAACAGTAAAGATAACTAGTAGATGGAAGATTAATATGATAGAAGACAGACCCGGGGGCCATAGGTTTCACTAGTGGCTTCTCTCAAGATATCAGATTCTACGGTGGGTGAACAAATTACTGTCGAGCAATTGATAGAAAAGCGCATAGTTATGAGAATATCTAGGCATGATCATGTATATAGGCATCACGTCTGCGACACGTAGACCGAAACAATTCTGCATCTACTACTATTACTCCACACATCGACCGCTATCCAGCATGCATCTAGAGTATTAAGTTCATAAGAACATAGTAACAACTTAAGCAAGATGACATGATGTAGAGGGATAAACTCATGCAATATGATATAAACCCCATGTTTTTATCCTCAATGGCAACAATACAATACATGCCTTGTTGCCCCTGCTGTCACTGGGAAAGGACACCCCAAGATTGAACCCAAAGCTAAGCACTTCTCCCATTGCAAGAAAGATCAATCTAGTAGGCCAAACCAAACTGATAATTCGAAGAGACTTGCAAAGATATTAAATCATACATATAAGAATTGAGAGAAGAACCAAATATTGTTCATAGATAATCTTGATCATAAACCCACAATTCATCGGATCTCGACAAACACACCGCAAAAAGTATTACATTGAATAGATCTCCAAGAAGATCGAGGAGAACTTTGTATTGAGATCCAAAGAGAGAGAAGAAGCCATCTAGCTAATAACTATGGACCCGAAGGTCTGTGGTAAACTACTCACAACTCATCGGAGAGGCTATGGTGTTGATGTAGAAGCCCTACGTGATCGATTCCCCCTCCGGGGGAGCTCCGGGAAAGGCCCTGTGATGGGATCTCACGGGTATAGAAGATTGCGACGGTGAAAATAGGGTTTCGTGGTGCTCTCAGATGTTTTTAGGGTATATGAGTATATATAGGAGGAAGAAGTACGTCGGTGGAGCTACGAGGGGCCCACGAGGGTGGGGGGCGCGCCCTCCTGCCTCGTGGCCGCCTCATGGCTTCCCAGACGTGTACTCCAAGTATTCTGGGTTGCGTTTGTTCCAAAAACGATCCTCGCGAAGGTTTCATTCCATTTGGACTCAGTTTGATATTCCTTTTCCGCGGAACACTGAAATAGGCAAAAAAACAGCAATTTGCATTGGGCCTTGGGTTAGTAGGTTAGTCCCAAAAATAATATAAAAGTGCATAATAAAGCCGATTAAACATCCAAAACAGATAATATAATAGCATGGAACAATCAAAAATTATAGATACGTGTAAGACGTATCAACCGTTCATATTTTATACATGTCACTCTTAGTCATTGCACATCCCGGTACACCGCCGAAGGCATTCATATAGAGTCATATCTTCGTTCTAGTATCGAGTTGTAAGTAAATAAAAGTGTAATGATCATCATTATTAGAACATTGTCCCATGTGAGGTTATCAAAAATAGAAGAGGCCAATGAAGCCCAAATAAACAAAAGAGGCCAAATAAGCCCACCAAAAAAAGAGCCCAAAGAGCCCAAAATAATAATAAAATGAGAGAAAAAGAGAGAAGGAACAATGTTACTATCCTTTTCCACACTTGTGCTTCAGAGCAGCACCATGTTCTTCATGATAGAGAGTCTCCTATGTTGTCACTTTCATATATTACTAGTGGGAATTTTTCATTATAGAACTTGGCTTGTATATTCCAACGATGGGCTTCTGCAAATGCCCTAGGTCTTCATGAGCAAGCAAGTTGATGCACACCCACTAGTTGTCTTTTTGACCTTTCGTACACTTATAGCTCTAGTGCATCTGTTACATGGCAATCCCTACTCACTCACATTGATATCAATTAAAGGCCATCTCCATAGTCCATTGATTTGCCTAGTCGATGTGAGACTTTCTCCCTCCTTTTGTCTATTACCACCTTCTATTCCACCCATAGTGCTATATCCATGACACACGCTCATGTATTGCGTGGAGAGTTGAAAAGGTTTAAGAATGTTCAAGTATGAAAACAATTGCTTGATTGACACCAAGATGTGCATGATTTATACTTTGTGTTAAGAAGAGGGAGCATAAATAACTATATGATTTTGTAGGGATAACTTTCTTTAGCCATGTTACTTTTGAAGCTTTCGTAGATTGCTTTTAGTATGCTTGAAGTATTATTGTTGATATTGATAAACTTTTATTTTGAGTCTTATGGATCTGAACATTCATGCCACAATAAATAATATTGCATTCATAAATATGTTGGGTAGCATTCCACATCAAAAACTCTGTTTTTATCATTTACCTACTCGAGGTCAAACATGAATTAAGCTTGGGGATGCTTGATACATCTCCAACGTATCTATAACTTTTGATTGTTCCATGCTATTCTATTATCTATCTTGGATGTTTTATATGCATTTATATCCTATTTTATATGATTTTTGGGACTAACCTATTGACCTAGAGCCCAGTGCTAGTTTCTGTTTTTTTCCTTGTTTTTGAGTTTTGCAGAAAAGGAATATCAAACGGAGTCCAATTGACCTGAAAATTTACGGTGATTTTGATGGACCAAAAGAAGCCCACACAGTGTCAGAGATGGACCATAAGAGCCACGAGGCCACCACAAGGGCGGGGGCTCGCCCACCCCCTAGGGCACGACCCCTACCTTGTCGTCGCCTTGTGGGTCCCCCTGACTTATCCCCGACGCAAAAAATCTTATAATTACGGAAACCTCCGAAAATAAACCGAGATCGGGAGTTCCGCCGCCGCAAGCCTCTGTAGCCACGAAAAACAATTAGGAGCCCGTTCCGGCACCCTGCCAGAGGGGGAAACCATCACTGGTGGCCATCTTCATCATCCCGGCGGTCTCCATGATGAGGAGGGAGTAGTTCACCCTCGGGGCTAGGGTATGTACAGGTAGCTATGTGTTTGATCTCTCTCTCTCATGTTCTTGGTTTGGCACGGTCTTGATGTATCGCGAGCTTTGCTATTACAGTTGGATCTTATGATGTTTCTCCCCCTCTACCTTCTTGTAATGGATTGAGTTTTCCCTTTGAAGTTATCTTATCGGATTGAGTCTTTAAAAATTTGAGAATACTTGATGTATGTCTTGCATGTGCTTATCTGTGGTGACAATGGGATATTCACGTGATCCACTCGATGTATGTTTTGGTGATCAACTTGCGGGTTCAGTGATCTTGTGAGCTTATGCATAGGGGTTGGCACACGTTTTCGTCTTGACTCTTCGGTAGAAACTTTGGGGCACTCTTTGAAGTTCTTTGTGTTGGTTTGAATAGATGAATCTGAGATTGTGTGGCGCATATCATATAATCAAACCCACGGATACTTGTGGTGACATTGGAGTATCTAGGTGACATTAGGGTTTTGGTTGATGTGTGTCTTAAGGTGTTATTTTAGTACGAACTCTAGGGCTGTTTGTGACACTTATAGGAATAGCCCAATACATCGATCAGAAAGAATAACTTTGAGGTGGTTCTGTACCCTACAATAATTTCTTCCTTTGTTCTCTGCTATTAGTGACTTTGGAGTGACTCTTTGTTGCATGTTGAGGGATTGTTATATGATCTAATTATGTCATCATTGTTGAGAGAACTTGCACTAGTGAAAGTATGAACCCTAGGCCTTGTTTCTAAGCATTGCAATACCATTTGTGCTCACTTTTATCATTAGTCACCTTGCTGTTTTTATATTTTCAGATTACAAAAACCTATATCCACCATCCATATTACACTTGTATCACCATCTCTTCACCGAACTAGTGCACCTATACAATTTACCATTGTATTGGGTATGTTGGGGACACATGAGACTTTTTATTATTTGGTTGTAGGGTTGTTTGAGAGAGACCATCTTCATCATACGCCTCCCATGGATTGATAAACCTTAGGTCATCCACTTGAGAGAAAATTGCTACTGTCCTACATAACTCTGCGCTTGGAGGCCCAACACGAGTCTACAAGAAGAAGGTTGTGTAGTAGACATCAAGGAGTCGTTCGGCCCTTGTTCTTCTTCACGGATACCTTGCCCTTCTTCGCCCGCGCCGCATTTGGGAGCTTCGAGAGGGGGCACATGGCTTCATGGCGGGCATCAACGTGAAGCCACCCGCCGCCGAGTTCATCCATGGCGGCATGAAAAGGCCGCGTGCGATACCGGTGCTTGGAGGAGCACCGGCGAAGGTGAAGCCAAAGCTCCCCGCGCTAGGGTTTGTGGCGGTGGCGGCGGAGGGGTCACGGGTGTAGGAAGGTGTGAGAGGGGTGCCGGCGTGGTCGTCCATCGGGTCAATTCGCCGGCAGCGGCGCAGGCGGGGCAAAAGTGGCGTAGCGGAGAGAGTGCGGCGCGAGCACTCGAGTGTGTGTGGCATGCCGAAGCGGGGGCACCAAATAAACGGCGCGCTATGGCAATTCGGACCGCGCGCTAAACTCTTTATGCCGCGCGCGCGGTAATTGCGCGTCCGCTGGAGCTCGGATAGCGATTGCCCGCGCGCTAAAAACCACAAATTTGCAGCGCAACGCTTATATATCACGGCTGTTGGAGATGCTCTAATGGGTTCAATCTTGCGGTGTCCTCACCTCGTGATAGAAGGGGCAGCACATATTTGTATTTTTTCCATGAAGGATAAAACGACGGGTTTATTCATATTGATTGGGTTTACTTTGTCTACATCATGTCATCTTGCTTAAGACGTTGTTCTGTTTGTCATGAACTTAATACCATAGATGCATGCTGGATAGCGATCAATTGGTGGAGTAATAATAGTAGATGCAGACAGGAGTCAGTCTACTTTTTATGGACATGATGCCTATATGAGTGAGCATTGCCATGAATAACGTCGTAACTATGCACTTTTTTTATCAATTGCCTAACAGTAATTTGTTTACCCACCGTATGTTTTTTTGTTCGAGAGAGAAGCCTCTAGTGAAAACTATGGACCCCGAGTCTACCTTTATCATATATTAAAAACTAAAAATACCTTGTTGCAATTTATTTACTTTTATTTTGTTTTGCAAATTATTTTATCTATCTATCACTATCAGAATTAATCCTTGCAAGTAACGAGTTCAAGGGGCTTGACAACCCTCTTGCATGTGTTGCGTGCAAGTATTTGTTTTTTTGTGTGTAGGTGTTGCTTAGGGGAGTTTGCTTAGTTCTCCTATTGGTTCGATAACTTTGGTTCTCACTAAGAGAAATACATATCTCTACTGTACTGCATCTCCTATCCTCTTCGGGGAAAATACAAATGCAATTTTACAAGTAACATGCGCCATTACTAGCCCTAGATGACTTGGAGTTCAAAGTCGTCTTTTGAAACATCATTTCATTGAGTCCAACGCATCATCATCATCAGTCATGTCCATGTTCAGTTCTCTGTTTGTACTATGCCTTAATGTGTTATTTTGTTGTTCATCAACCACGACCATTTGTATAGGCTGCAAGTCGACATCTTGAACTGTCTTTATAGTGGTAACATGTAATTCAGTTCAAGGAAATTGAACTACAACATTCTAGTTATAGTAAGTACTGATACCAACACTATGGGCGCGTTCGAAACTCCTCCCACTCCACGCTTCACAAATTCCTGAAGCAGATTCAAGCCGAACGAAATAGACCCGAGAAGCTAGCTTTCGGAAGCTACAATCGATGGTAGTGTAAAATCGTGAAGCACGGTCGGCCCAGCTCCACGGATTGGAAAACCAGAAGTTCACCAAATTTACGAGGTGTTGCCACCGCTAAGCATAACGTTTCGCTGCCCCCGTCGGTCGAGAAAAAGAAAATAGCGATCTCCCTCGAATCGTTGCGCTCGACCAGTTCCTCTCTCCCTCGACTTACCTTCCAGTCGTCGCCGCCACCACCACCCAGCCGGATCCGCCCCTCCGACGGCTGGCGCTCCCGTCCACCGCCAGATCCGGCGTATAAAGGGCCATCCCCATTGGTTCCCGTCTAGAATAGCACCCCAAAGTTGCATCCCCGCCGGCACATGACGCGGCACCTCCACCGGCTGCATACACCACCCATCGCCGGTGCTGACCTCCATGGACCCCACCTCAACTTATGAGCCACCTTCTATGACGGCATCAACCCTAGGTGAGCTCCCTTTGTTTCTTCCCCAAGGTCCTCCCATGGCAGTCCGAGCTGGGCTGATTCCAGCCGGCCCAGTGGGCCAAATCGCTTGGTGGAGTTGTGACGTGCAGAACGCTTCGCCAATCGCTAGGTGGAGTTTGAAGCTAGCTTCTGAAGCTGATTTTGAGGAGTTTTGGAAGTTCAGTGAGTTTCAGAACAGGCCCATATGTTTACAATATACCCCCTCTGGTCCTTTTTAGTTTGCATATAAGTTTAGTCAAAAGTCAAAGTATCTCTAGTTTGACCAAACTTATAAAAGATATCAACATTCACAATACAAATCAATATCATCAGATTCGTGATGGAATGTAGTTTTGGATTATATATATTTGGCATTATAGATGTTGATATTTTTTCATATAAATTTGGTCAAACTTTATAAAGTTTGACTTCACACAAATCTAATATGTGGAGTAAAAAGTATCAGAGGGAGTATCTGCAAATAATGATGACCAAATGTGACATTTGAAAGCATATTTTCAGTATCATTTGTTTTTAATCTCCCTAAGTCCATTTTTAGTGTCCTACCAGACAAGTACACCTTCATCTTCCCTTCTTACTTTCTCATGGCCAATGTCCTTAGAGCAACTCTAGCAGACCCCGCATCCTCCCGGCCCGTAAAACGTGTTTGTAGTTCGCGCAAAAATGCCTTTGCGGGCCAGCGCGGACGCCAGCAGTTGCAGACCCTGCATAATGGATCCGTAAAAAGGATATTCCCGGAATATCTTTTTTTACGGGTCCATTATGCGGGGTCTGATCTGGCGTAGCTCCTCCCGACCCAGAAATATGAAATTTGCAGCTTAATTTGATCTAGCATATTGCATTTCTTTGCTTTTTCAACAACATTGTATACAAAAGACATCACCAAATCTTTGCTAGAATAGCAAGACCAAAGAAAACAAGAACCACAAGTATGCATTTTAGAAGATTTCCAACTTTCATAACTCCTCCCACTAGTTGGACTAATATCTTCTCCATGCATTCGTTATTGATCTGTGGATTCTTGATTTTGCATTGTATGAGCGGCATTTGCAAGCCACAAAGAAGTTACGTGAGTGCCGAGCCTGGTGGATGACCAGACGAATCCATGCCCGCAAACCTTCGACGGCGGCGGGCAGACAAACCCGTACCTGCATGCAGCGATGCGTCCTTGCCTGGGCTGCGGGAGAGGCTCCCCGACCACTCCATCGCTTGGGGCCCGCCGACGCAGGGGGGAAGGGAGGGGAGGCCTTGTGCGCCTAGCGGCCTTTCGACGTGCTCCTGCCGGCTGCTTTCGCCGGAATCTTGCACGGCAGCCGGCGGCGGCGTGAGGGGGAGAGGAGAGGTGGTTGGTGGGAGAAAGCGCGGGATGAAATGTCCCCCACCAATCGCTTCCGCTTATATGCAGGGTACCACAATCGCGAGGGGAAACCCGCGTTTTCCCGGGTTGGGGGAGGGATTTCGCCGCACCCTCCAAAAAAATTTGCGGACCGGGGCGGGATGCGGTGTCTGATCGGGCAGGTTTTTCCGCCCCGGCCCGTATTTTGGCGGTTATTTTGCGGGTCGGGGCGGGATACGGGGTCTGCTAGAGTTGCTCTTAGTCAGACCGTCAACTACACCCGGTGACTAGTTATTTTTATCACAATAATTATACCAAATCCCACCTCAACATATGTCTTAGTACTACTAGCTCCTAAAAAAATCACCATGGTTGAACTAAACAAAGAAGTGACCACTGCGGTCGCCTACGAATAATAGTGTGTGCAACTAGTATCGATCATATTGACCCCTTTTTGTCATCTTAAAAATACAATCCTAACCCCCCTGCAACAAACTAACACAACTCAAACCCGTAGAAACTATTCATGCAACAATCAGTCTTGAAATTCATCACACACTATGTGAATGCTGCCTAAAAACTTTTAATTGAATAACACCTTATCTCTGTATGAGATTAACCAAAAACCTTATCCCAAACCCAACCGCATCACAAAAATCCTAGTAAAGGCATGTACTACAAAAATTGCGGTCAAAGAAAAACAATGCTACCGTAGAAACCCTAATCTCATCGTGAGATCATCACTTAAGATATCAGAAAGGGAATACCAAAGGTCGGGACTGGTTTCCCATTAGGCTTGTAGCAATGTGCAAGAGTGGATGTCATGCAACAACCTCGCCGGCGATGGAGATGACCGTGCACCACCTGAATATGCCCCACGCATAATGCTTCGATCGTCGACGTTGATCATTAATTTCCGCTTTCGAGCACCAAATCAACATGAAGTGAGGGTATAAATGAGTCTCTGCGAACTACAAGTGGTGTTTGTGCAAAAATATTTCAACACGACGAATCTGTATTTCGCTATCAACATATTTTACACGACAACTGATCAAAATTGTTAGCCGTGTGCCACTTATGACGAAATACTGTAGTCAAATGAGCCAAGACTGCTAACCGTAACTTAAACCACCACGGCGTCCATTTTCAGGTACATTGAAATCTAGTGACAAAGTGAAAAATTCCAAAGTACAGAATACAATTACCATTGTACTCTACTCTTTCTTCAATGGCACCAACTAATTTTTTTTTTTTTTTTTGAGGAAATCAGTTCAGCTTGTGACCTGGCCCGCCCAGATAGATTTTTTTTTTTGAGGAAACCAGCTCAGTTTGTCTTCTGTTTTTAGTAAGCCCATAGAGATGTTCCTTCTAGTACTACTAATTCTTGAAGGCCCAGTCCATCGAGGCCCGTCATCCGAGAAGGCCCAAGGGCTCCTATTAGACGTGAAAAGCAGGCGATGGGAACCACCGAGACAGGCCAGGACCCCGTACCCCCGACCACAGACACCACACCACCGCCCTCTCGCCGCCGCGCCTCCGACCCAAGCCAAGCCACACCGCCCGCCGTCGCAGGGGGCGGCCGCTCCGATGATGATGGCGGGGCCGTACCACCAGCCGACGACCCTGGAGGAGGTCCGCACGCTCTGGATCGGCGACCTCCAGTACTGGGCCGACGAGAACTACCTCTACGGCTGCTTCGCGCACACCGGCGAGGTAGGTTTCCATCCCATGAGCTATGTCGGTACCTCGCTAGGTCTCGGTGCTCTTGCCCGACTCGGTGATTTCCCGCTGCTCTTGCTGTGCTGAAGGAGAGATTGCTTCGCTATTTGGCTTAATTAGGGCGTATTGGTTGGTGGTATTTATCCTGGTTTTAGGGTTCCAAAGTGGCCGCTTTGTTCTGGAATTAGCTGTAGTTATGATTCCGTGTGGCTAGACGCTTCATCATACTAGAATTAGCAAATTTGTTCGAAGTAGGGACATGGTTGACATTCTGAATCGAATCGGTTGCTGGACCCTACTGTGCAGCTCAAGTGATGTACCGAGGTGATTGCTTGTTATGCCTAATGGGGAGGTAAATTTCTTAGTGAACAGCGTAGGTTTGTTGAACTTTGTCATCGCATAATAGGTAAATTTCTTAGTGAACAGCCTAGGTTTGTTATGCCTAACGGGGAGGTAAATTTCTTAGTGAACAGCGTAGGTTTGTTGAACTTTGTCATCACATATACTGTACCAGAAGTGGCTTGTTTTCATGGCTATGGTAACCTGTTCATCTAATCATCATTGGATTTTTTGTTTATGCCTTTATGGTATCTTCTACGAATGGATTCTTAGTTCAGAATTGCTATAAGGTCGATGCCTCTTTCTTCGTAAACCCTAGGTGTTTATTTGCAGCAAGCCAACAATTCCGTTGAATGTTGTGTTTCAGTAAAAGTCGCAACAAAGTTTTTTACATTGGCATCCTGTAGGAATCAGTGCAATAAGTGCTACATTGTTGGACGTGTGATCCATGCTGGCCCTCTTCTGGACTTCATTTAGAACAGAGTTGATGATATAATTTAGTTTTTTTTTCGTGCCATGTTTGCAACTCTATACTGTGTCATGCTGATTTCAGTTGATTATACTCTTTTGGATGTCTGTTTTATTGCCGGTGTCGTTCTTCTACTGTTGAGTATTCAGGAGTACCTTTTGCGCTCATAGTACTAATAACAGGGCTGTGATTGTTTGGGAATGCAGGTACAATCTGTAAAATTAATACGCAACAAATTATCTGGTCTTCCAGAAGGCTATGGATTCATTGAATTCATTTCACATGAAGCTGCTGAGAAAGTTCTACAGGCTTATAATGGCGCACAAATGCCTGGAACTGAGCATACATTCAGATTGAACTGGGCATCGTTCAGCTCTGGTGAGAAGCGTCCGGATGCAGGACCTGACCATTCAATATTTGTAGGAGACTTGGCACCTGATGTCACAGATTACTTACTACAAGAGACTTTCCGAGTGAACTATTCATCTGTTAGGGGGGCCAAGGTTGTCACAGATCCAAATACTGGGAGATCTAAAGGATATGGATTTGTAAAGTTTGCAGATGAAAATGAGAAGACCCGTGCAATGTCAGAAATGAATGGTGTGTATTGCTCAACAAGACCTATGCGGATAAGTGCTGCAATTCCTAAGAAATCATCTGGATCTCAGCTTCAGTATGGAGCTGCTAAAGGTAATGATTATCTGTAACCTACTATTTGGTGTTCCAATTCAACACAGTACTACTTGCTGTTGTTGATTATAATCAAATATGGTCATAAGGCACTTCGATTGACGCATGGGCTCATATGATTTGTCTCTTATTAGTGCTAATAAAACAAAGATCCGTCTGTAATGGGACACTGCAATGATTCATCAATATTGTAAGGCAACACAGCAACTATTACAAGTAGATCTTCATTAAAAGAGGTACTTCCATTGATATGTTTTAACTGTCTTTTTATGTTTATATGTAGCCATGTACCCAGCAACAGCTTATGCAATTCCGCAGGCCCAAACAGTTCTACCAGATAGTGATCTTACAAACACTACTGTAAGGACCCTCATCATATTGATTGGTGTTTCTTCTGTTGGACTGTTTGTTATGTCATTTACATTGGAATTCATCTGCAGATATTTATTGGTAACTTGGACCCAAATGTGACGGAAGAGGAGCTGAGGCAGATTTGCGTGCAGTTTGGGGAGCTTATATATGTAAAAATTCCAGTTGGTAAAGGATGTGGATTTGTACAATATGCATCTAGGTGAGTCTTTTAAGTAAACAAATGATACTTGTTTTATTCCTTGAACTATAAATTACAGAACAAAGCATGCATTTCTCAGTAGGCACTGCCCAAGATGCAGGATTTACAAATTGCCAATGCCTTGTGTGTGTGTGTGTGTGTGTGTGTGTGTGTGTGTGTGTGTGTGTGTGTGTGTGTGTGTGTGTGTGTGCTTCCTTTAAATTTTTAGATTGCATTGCCATCATAGGTGAAGCACAAAAAGGTGTGATTGTATCATCTGTAGTCTATTTTGTCTTTTGGTGCAATCATTTGCAAATGCGGTGACAGAAAATAATATATCAAGGAGAACCTTGAAAACTACTCCTATATATTTATGTGCCTTTGTAAACTGAAAACTTAATCCTGTAGAATCTTGGAAAGACTTGTTCAAATATATCAGCAGGACAAAATACTGCATGCCTTATGTCTACTTGTTTCATTATTAGTACATATTGCATGCAAATTATTAATCTCCATTTATAGCTCAGTGCAGAGGAGCAAAATAGATCTTTATTGTCATGTGTGTATATGCCTATTAATGTTCTACAATGACTACTTCCTTCTAAAATTTCAACTCTTGGTTATTGCATTTTTTGGGTGACTCCTCTTTGTGCTGGCATCTAATGTCCGAATGATGCAAGTATGATGTGTTTACCACTAAGATAATCGTTTCAGGGCATCAGCTGAGGAGGCTGTGCAGCGTCTTCATGGGACAGTGATTGGTCAACAGGTGGTTAGACTCTCATGGGGCAGAAGTCCTGCCAATAAGCAGGTATATCAGATTTAAATGCTGGTGCCACAAGCCTTCATTAAATTTCTAATTTATGAACCTGACATCTAGTAATCTCTCAAATTCAGATTTTCTAAAATCCACTAGAATTAAGCTTGTTATAATTTTGGGTTGTGCAGTGATGAGCCTGCTAAAGAAGAATTTTGTTCATTATTAACTGTTTATAAATATATAACGATGTGATCTGCATTAAATTGTTCTTGTTCCTAGTCTAACAGATGAAGGGTTAGTTTGTTTGATAATTGTTTCTTGTGTTTTTACCTGTTGTGATTTTTTCAAATTGAGGATTAAAATTACATGTTCTTATCTTCCACAATCATATGCAGGATCAATCAGCTGCCTGGGGTCAGCAGACAGATCCTAATCAATGGAGTGCTTATTATAGCTATGGATATGATCCATATGGGTATCCTCAGGACCCATCATATGCATATGGTGCTTATGCAGGATACGCCCAGTATCCCCAACAGGCAAGGCTTTCAGTCCACTTTGCACTCATGATATTCCCAAGTGTTTTGTACTTGCGCTCTGCAAGAAGCTGTGGATATGGACACCTGAAGCTTGCCATTTTTTGATCTGGGTATTTATTTGTGCGGCATGTCACCATAGAATGCATGTTAATACTTGATACAATTGTATGGTTTGTTTCTACCAATAGAGACGCTTTTTATGAGACATATAGTTCACTAAATCATAGTATTAAATAGATTCAGAAGTTGTTGGGTTGCAGAAAGTATATATTTGACCTACGCCCAATAGCTTTAGGGAGTGTGGAGACCACTTACTCATTTTGCTTAGTTGACTGTTCACGCTAATTCAGTTTGTACACATGGCTCTTGCATTTAGTTGTGAAGCCAAGTTACTAGGATGGATCGGTGGGCCATGCCAACACTGTTAACTTGCATCCCTAGTCAGCATCATCTTGTAACCAACCTTGTTTCATGCTCTATGGAATAGATATGATTGCTGATGCATGCACCTGAACAATTTATCATGTGTATCTTGGCAATATAGCTGACAACATAGGTTCTTGTTTAGATTTTTTTTCTGTCCTATCTTTGTTCTGTAACCTAGCTGCATGTTTACATAGACTCATCTCGAGAACGTCAACGTCTGTATTATTTCCTGAAAATAGCCAAAATCATCTATGTACCTGCTCCACAACAACCCCTAAAAAAAAAAAAACCTGCTCCACAATAACAAGTCCTATACTGGCTAATGCATTATTTGCAATATTTGGCTTCCTCTTAACCTTCTGTAATCTTGCAGGTTGAGGGAGCAACTGATATGGCATCAGCAGCTGGTGGCCATGCCCCAGGCATGGAACAAAATGAGGTGTATGATCCAATGAGCTTACCTGATGTCGAGAAGTAAGTACAGTCTTCATCCAACTGCTGTTTTTATACTGCTGAACTCTATCTATCTAACCGATGCGCCTTTTCTTCCTAACAATCTAGGCTGAATGCTTCATACATGGCGGTTCATGGCAGCGCCATGCTAGGGCGGCACCTGTGGTTGAAGACCTCGCCATTGTCTCAGTCGGCTTGAGCAAAGAGCAACCCATCATCTACCGCCCATCGCCGCCTTCTTTCTGAAGATTTTGAGGCCCCCTCCGAGCAGTAACTACGGGATTGGGAGATTATGACAGGCTGACAGAGCTTAGCTAGCTTCATGCATGTTGCGTCTCATGTACTGTGATTTAGGAAACCTCTTTTGTTAGTCCTGTCCTGGTTTATCTAAAGCAAACATGTTATTTGTCGACGATGCTGCTACAAATTTCTGCCATGTAATCATGGCAAAAAGGAACAAGAGTTGTGGTATGCAGCGTAAGAATGCGTTTCTGTATCCTGATCTTGTGTCATACAGATGAAAGTTTCTCCTGGGTTTCGTCGATATTTTTGTTCTTCCTTTTGGTGCAGAATCCGATGATTCTCCTGTGTGGTGGTGTGCTGTGCATCATGTAATTTTTGTGTCCGCAGTTTCTTCCCAGGTGGCCAGTAACTCCGGCATCACCTTGACGAAGATCTAACCTTTTCTTTGGAACACAGGGCAAAGGGACCGCTTTATAATATCAGAAGTGGTATAAAGCTGCAAAAAGGGCCTAGGTCCTCCCATTTTGCAGTTAGAACCTAGGGCCCAAAGATTCTGGGAGAAGCTGTGTAGGTGTTGGATTCTGGGAGAATCCTCAGATTCTGGCAAAAGAACTAGGCCTAGATGAGATAACAAGACCACAATTGAGTTGTGAAGCAATTGTAGACCTCGCCGGAGATGCTACGGGCACCATCTTCGACCATGATGTGTAGGTTAAAGGGCCATGAAAAATTGACATGGTGTTCCACCCTAACACCCACATAGCATCTTGGAGACTTGTTGATTGATCAATAGCTCCAATAGCAGCAGAAGATCATGAAAACGGATAAGCACCAAAAGCCAACTTGTTTCCCTTACGCTCGACAAATCTGTGAGGGTTAGAGCCTAATTCGCCGCCATCCCTCTTTTCGCCGCCCGTCTGTAAAGGAATAGGGGATAGCTCTAGAAACCACAAGATTGGGCAACCGCTCGAGCTTATTGAAGAAGCCATTACCAGTCCGGCCACCATCGCCAATCGTCCACCATGGTTGATGGCTGGGAGAAACATAAGGCGGCCATCGGGCACACCTCACGAGCGTCGCTGAGCTCCTCAACAACATAATGATAATGTTTCTAAGGCCAACCCTAACCTGAAATTACCCTACTATCAATAACGACAACTTGGCCCTCTCCCCCATCCCTATTTTGGTGGTTGAAGAAAGGGGCCATCAAAAATTGCCAATGAATCCACCGGAGGCCGGCGTACCACTCTAGCCACCAAAATACCCCCTCCATCCGAAAATACTTGTCATCAAAATGAATAAAAGGGGATGTATCTAGATGTATTTTAGTACTAGATACATCCCTTTTTGTCCATTTCGATGACAAGTATTTTTGGACGGACGGAGTAACTCGCTCTAGAAGCGCATTCAATATGCGTCGTGGTATGAGACTTGTTGATTGATTCGTAGCTCTAGCCATGGAGGTCGAGCTAGTTGAAGGAGATTTTTAAGACAAAGAAGCACCAAAGCTAGTCGGTTTCCCTAGGCTCGTCGTATCTAAGGGGCTTAGAGTCGGATCCGCTTCCATCCCTCTTTCCGCCACCCGGAGACGAAGAGAGAAGGGAGGGGGGAGGGCATAGTTCTCGACACCACCAGATCTTGCAACCGCTCGAGCTTATTGAAGAAGACGTTGCTGGATCCACCTCCGGTGGTAGCCGCCCCCCACGGACAATGGCCAAAAGAAGCAGAAGGCCATCATCGAGCACAACCTAGCGTGAGTGCCAAACTCCTCAACGACATACGGTCACACACCTCTAAGGTCAACCCTACCCTACACCTTATATCTACAACGACGGTCCGATGCTCTCTCGCATCCCATGCTGGTCTATGGCACCAACGAAGGAGAATGTGCTCCCAAATAGCGAGCCGCCGCAGCCCAAAAACTAGGGTTCCTTGCCTCTCATCGGCGTCGTTCCGTCCCATCTCCGGTGGCCTTAGGGCCATGGAGGCGGAGTGGATCTTGGCCCTGGCCGGTGGGAGGGCTCCGTTTTTAGATATTTTTTCGAGCTTTGTTAGGGTTTGTGAAGGAAATATGCCCTAGAGGCAATAATAAAGTTGTTATTTATATTTCCTTATATCATGATAAATGTTTATTATTCATGCTAGAATTGTATTAACCGGAAACTTAGTACATGTGTGAATACATAGACAAAACAGAGTGTCCCTGGTATGCCTCTACTAGACTAGCTCATTGATCAAAGATGGTTATGTTTCCTAGCCATAGAAATGAGTTGTCATTTGATCAACGGGATCACATCATTAGGAGAACGATGTGATGGACAAGACCCGTCTGTTAGCTTAGCAACTTGATCGTTTAGTTTTATTGCTATTGCTTTCTTCATGACTTATACATCTTCCTTTGACTATGAGATTATGCAACTCCCGAATACCGGAGGAACACCTTGTGTGCTATCAAACGTCACAACGTAACTGGGTGATTATAAAGATGCTCTACAAGTGTCTCCGAAGGTGTTTGTGGTGTTGGCATAGATCGAGAATAGGATTCGTCACTCCGAGTGTCGGAGAGGTATCTCTGGGCCCTCTCGGTAATACACTTCCTAATAAGCCTTGCAAGCAAATGACTAATGAGTTAGTCACGAGATGATGTATTACGGAACAAGTAAAGAGACTTGCCAGTAATGAGATTAACTAGGTATAGTGATACCGACAATCGAATCTCGGGCAAGTAACATACCGATGACAAAGGGAACAACGTATGTTGTTATGTGGTTTGACCGATAAAGATCTTCGCAGAATATGTAGGAGCCAATATGAGCATCCAGGTTCCACTATTGGTTATTGACCAGAGATGAGTCTTGGTCATGTCTACATAGTTCTCGAACCCGTAGGGTCCGCACGCTTAACGTTCGATGACGATCGGTATTATGAGTTTATGAGTTTTGATGTACCAAAGGTAGTTAGGAGTCCCGTTTGAGATCACAGACATGACGAGGAGTCTCGGAATGTCCAAGACATAAAGATTAATATATTGGACGATTATATTCGGATACCGGAAGTGTTCCAGGTGTTATCGAATAAAACAGGAGTGCCGGAGGGGGTTACCGGAACCCCCCAAGGGAGTATGGGCCATAGCGGGCCTATGAGAGAAAGAGAGAGGCAGCCCATAGGGCTGGCTGCACCCCCCTAGGGTTCCTAGTTGGACTAGGAGAAGGGGGGAGGCGCCCCTCTCCTTCCTTCTCCTCTCCCCCTTCCTTTCCTACTCCTAGTAGGAATAGGAAAGGGGATTCCTATTCCTACGGAGTAGGAATCCTACTCTTGGCGCGCCATACTTGGCCGGCCGCACCTCCCCCTTGCTCCTTTATATACGGGGGCAGGGGGCACCCAAATACACACAAGCAACATTGTTTTAGCCGTGTGCGGTGCCCCCCTCCATAGAAACACACCTCGGTCATACCGTTGCAGTGCTTAGGTGAAGCCATGCACCGGTAGCTTCATCATCTCCGTCACCACGCCGTCGTGCTGACGAAACTCTCCCGTGAAGCTCAACTGGATCAAGAGCTCGTGGGACGTCATCGAGCTGAACGTGTGCTGAACGCGAAGGTGCCGTACGTTCGGTGCTTGATCGGTTGGATCGCGAAGACGTTAGACTACATCAACCGCGTTACTAGACGCTTCCGCTTTTGGTCTACGAGGGTACGTAGACACACTCTCCCCTCTCATTGCTATGCATCTAGTAGATAGATCTCGCGTGATCGTATGATTTTTTTTTGAAATACTACATTTCCCAACAGTTTGTGTCCTGCTCAGGAAGGCGAGACGACGACGGCTCCCTGAAGATGGAATAAAGGTCTTTCCGCATAACCCCCGTTTCGGTGATGCGTCTAGCATCATCGGTGGGCGTGTGGAGGTGTGTCTCCGGCAGATCTGTCTTTAGTGAATTTGCTCGGATCTTTTCATCGTTCGGCTTTGTTCGTGTGTCTTCAGGTTGGATTTTTTTTGATCTACACTCTTCATCTGCGGTGGTTGCTGTTCTGGTGCGTTGGTTCCATGGGGCCTTAGCACGACGACTTCCCGACTGTGTACTACAACAATGTTTGCCTGGCTTTGGCGAGGGAGGGGCGATGACAACGGCATGCTTTCGGCTCACTTCAGTGCTTGTAGCCGTCGCTAGGTGGTCTTCGGATTCCTCATTAGCACAGTGCCATGGAGCAGGAGTTTCAGGCACTACAGAGAAGTAATACTTGACACTTGGTTCCTCCTGTGTCTGGTGTCAACATCATTGACTCCAAGTGGGTCTTCAAGGTAAAGAAGCATGCTGATGGATCTATTGAGTGGTACAAGGCACGACTGGTGGCTAAATGGTTTAAACAATGGTATGGTCTTGATTATGAGGATACCTTCAGTCCAGTTGTCAAACCTACCACCATTGGTCTGCTTCTGTCCTTGGTTGTTGCTAAAGGGTGGTCTCTGCGTCAGCTTGATGTCCAGAATGATTTTCTCCATGGGGTATTGGAGGAAGAGGTCTACATGCGGCAACCTTCAGGTTTTGTTGATCCTGATCATCCGCATCATTTGTGTCGTCTTGATAAGGCGCTTTATGGACTTAAGCAGGCTCCCCGTGCATGGTATGCTCGACTTGGCTCAGTTCTTCGACGTCTTGGGTTTGCTCCGTCCACTGTTGACACATCTTAGTTCATGTTCCATCGTTCTGAGGTTACTATGTACTTGCTGGTTTATGTTAATGACATTATTCTTATCAGCTCCTCAGTGACTGCTGTTGACCGTCTGTTGTCTGCTCTGAGTGGTCATTTTGCTGTCAAGGATCTGGGTGCTCTCCATTACTTCCTTGGTTTGGAGGTTTCACGGTCTCCTGCTGGCCTGACTCTCACTCAGCATAAGTATTCGTTGGACTTGCTGCGACGTGCAGGTATATATGTTGCTGTGCAAGCATGCTACCACCCCTATGTTTGCGACTGATCAGTTATCATCATTGGATGGTGCCTTGCTTCCTTCAGATGATGCTACAGAGTACCGCAGTATTGCTAGTGGGTTGCAGTACCTGACTATCACACGGCCGGACATCTCTTATGCGGTAAACCGTGTGTGCCAGTATCTTCATGCTCCTCGGACTTCACACTGGTCAGCTGTGAAGCGCATATTGCGTTATCTCTCTCATACTGTCTCCTATGGTTTGCATCTTCGGTCTACCTCCTCGAGTGCTCTCTCAGCGTTCTCTGATGCTGATTGGGCTGTGAGCCTGGATGACCGGCGATCAACGGGGGGCTATGCTCTCTTCTTTGGTCACAACTTGATCGCCTGGAGTGCGCGCAAGCAGGCCACAGTCTCTTGGAGTAGCACTGAAGCAGAATATAAGGCGGTTGCCGATGTCACGACTGGGCTCATTTGGGTACAATCTTTCTTGAGAGAGTTGGGAGTCTCTCAAGAGCAGCCACCGGTTCTTTGGTGTGATAATATTGGTGCGACATATCTTTCATCTAATCCAGTTTCCCATGCTCATACCAAGCACATCGAAGTTGACTACATTTTGTGAGGGAACGTGTTGCACTGAAGCTTCTTCATATCAAGTTTATCTCCTCCAAAGATCAACTTGCTGACATATTCACGAAGCCTATTCCACAACCTCAGTTTGAAGGTTGTAGACGCAATCTTAACTTGCTTTGTACTTCAGGCCACAGTTAAGATTGAGGGAGGGTGTGAGACTGTATTTTATGTAAAGCTTCTGTGTACATCTGTATACTTGCTAGGGCGGCACCTGTGGTTGAAGACCTCGCTGTTATCTCAGTGGGCTTGAGCAAAGAGCAACCGATAATCTATCGCCCATCACCGCCTTCTTTCTGAAGATTTTGAGGCCCCCTCCGAGCAGTAACTACGGGATCAAGAGATTATGAGAGGCTGACAAACAACTTAGCTAGCTTCATTTATGTTGCGTCTCATGTACTGTGATTTAGGAAACCTCTTTTGTTAGTCATGTCCTGGTTTATCTAAAGCAACATGTTATTTGTCGACGATGCTGCTACAAGTTTCTGCCACGTAATCATCGCAAAAAGGAACACGAGTTGTGGTATGCAGCGTAAGAGTGTGTTTCTTTATCCTGATCTTGTGTCATACAGTGTACTAATATAAAAAAATGTGCTGGGTTTCGTTGATGTTTTCTTTCTTGACGAAGATCTAACTTTTTCTTCTTCTTTGGAACAAGGGAAAGGGACCGCTTTATAATATCGAAAGTAGTATAAAGCTGCAAAAAGGGCCTCAAAGGAAATGGAAACTACAAGTAGGTCCTTGATAACCCACAAGTGTAGGGGATCGCAACAGTTTTCGAGGGTAAAGTATTCAACCCAAATTTATTGATTCGACACAAGGGGAGCCAAAGAATACTCTTAAGTATTAGCAACTGAGTTGTCAATTCAACCACACCTGGAAATTTAGTATCTGCAGCAAGGTAATTTAGTAGCAAAGTAATATGGAGATAGTGGTAGCGACAATAAAAGTAACGATAGTGTTTTTGTAGTTTTTGTAATAGTAGCAGCGGTAAAGTAAATAAGCAACAAGCAATATGTGAAAAGTTCGTACGCATTGGATCGGTGATGGGAAATTATGTCGGATGCAATTCATCATGTAGAAGTTATAACCTAGGGTGACACAAAACTAGCTCCAGTTCATCAATGCAATGTAGGCATGTATTGCGAATATAGTCATATGTGCTTATGGAAAAGAACTTGCATGACATCTTTTGTCCTACCCTCCCGTGGCAGCGGGGTCCTATTGGAAACTAAGGGATATTAAGGCCTCCTTTTAATAGAGTACTGGACCAAAGCATTAACACATAGTGAATACATGAACTCCTCAAACTAAGGTCATCACCGGGAGTGGTCCCGATTATTGTCACTTCGGGGTTGCTGGATCATACCACATAGTAGGTGACTATAGACTTGCAAGATAGGATCAACAACACACATATATTCATGAAAACATAATAGGTTCAGATCTGAAATCATGGCACTCGGGCCCTAGTGACAAGCATTAAGCATAGCAAAGTCATAGCAACATCAATCTCAGAACATAGTGGATACTAGGGATCAAACCCTAATAAAACTAAACTCGATTACATGATAGATCTCATCCAACCCATCACCATCCAGCAAGCCTACGATGGAATTACTAACGCACGGCGGTGAGCATCATGGAATTGGTGATGGAGGAAGGTTGATGATGACGATGGCGACGATCTCCACTCTCCGGAGCCCCGAACGGACTCTAGATCAGCCCTCCCGAGAGAGATTAGGGCTTGGCGGCGGCTCCGTATCGTAAAACGCGATAATTCTTCCTCTCTGATTTTTTTCTCCCCAAAAGTGAATATATGGGATCCGGAGATACGTCGGTGGAGCACCAGGGGGCCCTCGAGGCAGGGGGCGCGCCCTAGGGGAGGGGGCGCGCCCCCACCCTCGTGGACAGGGTGGGGGCCCCCTGGTCTGGATCTTCTCGCAGGTATTTTTTATATTTTCCAAAATATTTCTCCGTAAGTTTTTAGGTCATTCCGAGAACTTTTTATTTCTGCACAAAAACAACACCATGGCAATTCTGCTGAAAACAGCGTCAGTCCGGGTTAGTTCCATTCAAATCATGCAAGTTAGAGTCCAAAACAAGGGCAAAAGTGTTTGGAAAAGTAGATACGTTGGAGACGTATCAACTCCCCTAAGCTTAAACCTTTGCTTGTCCTCAAGCAATTCAGTTGACAAACTGAAAGTGATAAAGAAAAACTTTGACAAACTCTGTTTGCTCTTGTTGTTGCAAATATGTAAGCTAGCATTCAGGTTTTCAGCAATGATCATGAACTAACCACCTTCACACTAACTTTCAGGTCTCATGTCTACTCACATCAATGGCATAATCAACTAGCGAGCAATAATAATAAACCTCGGATGACAACACTTTCTCAAACAATCATGATATGATATAACAAGATGGTATCTCGCTAGCCCTTTCTGAGACCGCAAAACATAAATGCAGAGCACCTTTAAAGACCAAGGACGAACTAGACATTGTAATTCATGGTAAAAGAGATCCAGTCATGATCATACTCAATGCAAATTAATGGTAATACATGCAAATGGCAGAGGTGCTGTGCTACTGGTGCTCTTTTATAAGAGGATGATGACTCTGCATAAAAGTAAATAGATAGGCCCTTCGCAGAGGGAAGTAGGGATTTGTAGAGGTGCCAGAGCTTGATTTTTAAATAGAGATGAATAACATTTTGAGCGGTATACTTTCGTTGTCAACATAACAACCAAGAATCTCGATATCTCCCATGCTACGCACATTATAGGCGGTTCCCAAACAGAATGGTGAAGTTTGTACTCCCCCAACCACCAACAAGCACACTCCACGGCTAGCCCGAAACAACGGGTACCATCCAAACCAGCAACAACCCTGGGGGAGTTTTGTTTAACTATTATGATTTTGAGCATGGGACTTGGCATCCCGATTACCAGCCATTTTCTCTTGAATAATGAGCGGAGTCCTCTCATCGTGAGAATAACCCACCTAGCATGGAAGATATTGTAACGCCAGGGTAATCACGCTACAGTAATTCTCTGCTAATGATGCCACGTCATCGTGTTACTGTTGATAACATCACGTTAATCGAAAACCCCGTTCGAAATAAGAACCCGAAAAAGAAATAAACAATATAAGTTTTCAAAATGTTAAATAAAAATGTTCGGGCGGTGCTAAATATTGCAAGATCAATTATGGTGTAGTTATTACAGTTTCTAAAAGTGCCTAAGTATTTTAAATAAAATAAAACGGAAAAGGAATAATTAAATGAAAGAAAAGGAAAAACAAACAACAAAAAAAGAAAATAAAAACTAACCTACCCTAACCTACTGGGCCTCGGCCCACTACCACCTCAGCCTATAACCCCCCACCACACAGTGGGGGAAAAATATCCCCTCTCACCCCACCGACACTTCCCCCCTCCCCATCTGGATCGGGCAGCTGCTCGACCCCGTCGTAGGGCCTCCCCATCGTCGCGACGCCTGCGTCGTCTCCCTCCCAAGCGGTCGCCGCCGCCGGACTGCCTCCACTCCGCCGCACCGGACTACCGCCTCACCGCCGTACTGCCCCGCCCCCTCTCTCCAACGCTGTGAGCAAGCCCCCTCCTTCTCCTCTCCCTTGTGCCCGTGAACCCCCCTCCTTCTGCTTGGCTGCTGCTCGCGGATACCGCGTCGTCCGCCGTCCCATAGACCGCGCC
>LR738715.1:82710982-82722205 GCA_902687465.1 Secale cereale | reverse complement strand
CCGGACTGCCTCCACTCCGCCGCACCGGACTACCGCCTCACCGCCGTACTGCCCCGCCCCCTCTCTCCAACGCTGTGAGCAAGCCCCCTCCTTCTCCTCTCCCTTGTGCCCGTGAACCCCCCTCCTTCTGCTTGGCTGCTGCTCGCGGATACCGCGTCGTCCGCCGTCCCATAGACCGCGCCCGCCTCGCACCGCGACCCCCCCGTCGCGCGCGCCCTCCCTTGCTGCTGCTGCCGCGGCCGCGGCCACAACTGTCGGCGCACTGCGCCTGGCCGCGCCAGCGCCGCGCCCGGCTGCGTCGTCGCCGCCCCGTGCGCCCCCTGCTGCGCCCCACTCCTCCCGTACGCCACCTCGCCCTCGCCCTGGCCAGCTCCGGCCACCCGCGCAGCTCCGCCCCTCACCAGCGCCCGCTGCGCCCGGCGCCGCTCCGGCCGAGCACGACGCCCAGCCGCGCCGCCTATCCTACTCCCCCTCCCCTTGCAGCCAACCGCCCCGCTGGCGTGCGCCCCCGCCGGGGCCTCGCCTGGCCGCGACCGAGCAGGCGCCCGGTGCCCACGCCTGCGCGGCCCCTGACCACCGGCGCCCGCACGGCCCCTGGCCGCCGGCGCCCGTGCTGGCCTCCCCTGACGCTGAGGCGGGCAGCGCCCGTGCCCACGGGGCTCCGGCCCAAGTGCCCGTCGCCCGTACCCGTTAAGCCCCTCTGGGCCAATGACATGGGGGGCCCGCCCCCAGAACGTTACAAAAAAGGATAGAAAAAACAATAATAAAAATAAATAAATAAATAAATAAATATTATTAATTAATTAATTAATTAACAAATTAATTAAGTTAATTAATCATGTTGAATTAATCTAATTAACTAGTTAGTTTAACTAAATAGTAATTAGATTAGATAAACCCAGATTAAGCTAAACATGTATGGCAGGTGGGACCCACTGGTCAGGTTGACCAGTCAACCATGCTGACATCAGCATGATGTCATGCTGATGTCATAAATCCTTTTCGAATTAATTTAATCAATATTAAATTCCGGAAATTAATAAAAACTTTAGAAAATCATATCTTTTAAACCGTAACTCGGATGAAAATACTTTGTACATGAAAGTTGCTCAGAATTTTGAGACGCATCCGAATACGCAGACCGTTCGTCAACCACACGTCCCTAGCATACCGAACCCACAACTTTCCCCCTTCGTTTTATCCGCCCGAAAACGCGAAACACCGGGAATACTTTCCCGGATGTTTTCCCCCTTAGTCAGTATCACCCGATACTGCGTTAGGGCACACCTAGCACCGTTACATGTCATGTCATGCATCGTCATGCCTCTGTTTGCATTGTATTCACTGTTTCTTCCCCCTCTTCTCTCCGGTAGACTACGAGACCGACGCTGCTGCTGCCCCGATCGACTACGGTGTTGACGACCCCACTTTGGCTGCCGACCTTCCAGGCAAGCCCCCCCTTGATCAACCTGATATCGCCTATTCTTCTCTCTACTGCTTGCATTAGAGTAGTGTAGCATGTTACTACTTTCGATACTCCTATTCTGCTGCATAGCCTGTCATTGTTGTTACCACTGTTGATACTTTACCTGCAATCCTAAATGCTTAGTATAGGTTGCTAGTATTCCATCAGTGGCCCTACACCCTTGTCCGTCTGCCCTGCTATTCTATCGGGCCGTGATCACTTGGGGGTGATCACGAGTATATATTACATACACATATACATGATACTTGATGTGACTAAAGTTGGGTTGGCTCGTTGAGTACCCGCGGTTGATTCACGGATTGGGGGCTGAAAGGACATACTTTCCCGACGGCCCTCTGTGTGGATCTTTGTGGCGGAGCGACAGGGCAGGTTGAGACACCCAGTGGAGAGGTGGCCTGGCCCTGGTCGTTGTCCGCGGTTATTTCATAATAACACGCTTAACGAGTTTGGATATTTGATCTGAGTCTGGCCGTTGGCCTATACGCACTAACCAGCTACGTGGGAATAGTTATGGGTACTCGACGTCGTGGTACCAGCCGATGCCTTCTTGACGTCAGCGACTTAGCGGCGCGCGCCGGATTGGACTGGAAAGCCTACTCTGGTATTAGGAGAGGCTAGGTCTGCTTACCGGCCGCCCTCGCAACACGCAGGTGTGCATTGGGCGATGGGCCCAAACCCCCGTGCGCTTAGGGTTTAGACCGGCGTGCTGACCTCTCTGCTGTGCTTAGGTAGGGCTGCGACGTGTTGATCTTCCGAGGCCGGGCATGACCCTGGAAAGTGTGTCCGGCCAAATGGGATCAAGCGTGCTGGGTTATGTGGTGCACCCCTGTAGGGAAGTTAATCTATTCAAATAGCCGTGTCCCTCGGTAAAAGGACGACCCGAAGTTGTATTCCGACCTCATGACAACTAGAACCGGACACTTGATAAAACACACCCAGATGAGTTCCAGATATAACTCGGTGGTTGCTCTCTCACAGGGTGATGTGCGGGAGGATCGCCGAGTAGGATTATGCTATTCGATGTTACTTGGTGAACTTACCATCTTTTCTCTCCTACTGCTTCAAGATGGAGGCCGCCAGAAGCGTAGTCTTCGTTTGGATTAGCTATCTCCCTCTTATTCTGGCTTGCTGCAGTTCAGTCCACCGATATTACCCATATCATTGTTACCATTGCATATGTAGTATAGATCCTTGCTTGCGAGTACTTTGGATGAGTACTCACGGTTGCTTTGCTCCCCCTTTTCCCCCTTCTGTTCCTTCTTCTCGGATGATGCAACTAGATGGTGGAGCCCAGGAGCCAGACGCCACCTACGACGACTCCTACGACACCGGAGGCGCCTACTACTACGTCCAGTCTGCCGACGACGACCAGGAGTAGTTAGGAGGATCCCAGGCAGGAGGCCTCCTCCTCTTTCGATCTGTATCCCAGTTTGCGATAGCCATCTTATGGCACCTTGTCTAACTTTATGTCTGTACTCAGATATTTGTTGCTTCCGCTGACTTGTCTATGATCGAGCACTTGTATTCGAGCCCTCGAGGCCCCTGGCTTGTAATATGAAGCTTGTATGACTTATTTTACTTTTAGAGTTGTGTTGTGATATCTACCAGTGAGTCCCTGATCTTGGCCGTACACATTTGCGTGCATGATTAGTGTACGGACAAATCGGGGGCGTCACAAGTTGGTATCAGAGCCGACTGCCTGTAGGAATCCCCCTTCCACACTCCTTGGCCGAAGTCGAGTCTAGACATTGCAAAAACTTTTACTAACATGGCTGTGTGGCTTACGGGCCCACGTCGCCATTTGGGTGGTACTAGATTCTTTTACTCCTCGATCTATACTCCGGGATTCTGAACACTCTCCTATTTCGGGTAAAACGATTTTACTAACTCTAACATTAGGATCCCCGAGACCCCTCACCCCAAAGTTGGATTAGCCATAGTTATTGTTTAGAATAGAATTTTGCATAATCCCCACATTGTCATTTGACTCCTTTGAAACATCTTTGTTTTCAGATGGAACCTACGAGGCAGGTCGTGCGCCACACGCAGGCCTTTGGTGCCTCGGGATCACCTGCCGTGCTAGTTGAGATGATGACCTATCTGGGTTATCGCTGGCACCCTGAGTATACCGTGTACGAGCAGTACCAGGACTTTAACCAGGAGCAGTATCGTGCCATCGTCTGCCTCTACTCGCGTGCAGATAACTCCTCTACTGTGCTGCACACTGCTCATGGTGTTGGAGTGACCATCGATATGGCAGTTCACGATGCTGCTTACGCTGCTCTGACACGCCTTCGTGGAGAGTATCGGGCGTTGGACACTTCCCCTTTCAGGCACGTTGCTATCGCCTCCGACGATGGAGCGGAGGGATACTACACTGCTACCTACTCCACCCTCACCCGAGAGCCCTTCCATCATCGGAACCTTGTTCTGCATGCTGATGGGATGGATCGAGCTAACCGAGCTCTTCGCCACGAGTTGTACACCACCCGTCAGCACCTGTACCGCGCCTTGACGCTGTTGCACCCCTTTGTCCTATCTGGACAGCTGCCACCTACTGTGATCTACCCAGCTAGGACCGTGATGCCTCCTGGTGTCGGTTGGCCAGATGTGGGAGGCGACACTCCCGCACCTGGTCCTCTGTTGCCACATGGACGTCGGGTCCTGCACCAGAGTATCCACGGCCCTCAGGTTGATGGCGTGGAGGACTTCTCGTTGCAGCACTGCTAGCTGTCAGACTACCTCTACCTCCACAGTTCCGCCTGGGACTGATGTAGTCTTGCTTACTAGTACTAGATGCATTCGCCGCGAGCCTGCGTGCCGCCTATGTTGTCCTTAGTTATGTACTGAACTCTATGCTTGCACCCCTTTTGTAATATATATGCCGACTACTATGTGGTATTTTACGTGCTCCTTTCATTATGCATGTTTCATTCATAAATGATTCTTGTGTTTGCAAATTTTTCAATGCTGAACTACCCCTGTTATATATTAGCAGGATGGTTAGACCAGCTGGCCGTGGTGGCAATGCCCCACCACCGCCCGAATACATGGCCGGTATGATCCAACAGTTGGAGATGAATCGCCAGTTCATGGAGACTGTCATGGCTCAGTTCCCTCATCCCAACATGGGTCAGCAGCAAGGCGCAGTGACACTGAATGACTTTGCTCGCCTCAACCCATCTGTCTACCGCAGCTCAACTCAGCCTCTTGATGCTGATGACTGGCTCCGTGACATTGCTTTTGAACTGGAGTCTGCTGGAGTTGCCGCTGCCAACTATGTCACCTTTGCGGCATACTATCTGAAGGGTCCCGCTGCTCAATGGTGGGACAGCCACAGGCGTACACTGCCTGCTGGAACAATCATCACTTGGCCGGAATTCCAAGCTGCCTTCCGTGCCCGCTTCATTCCTCAGGGAATCATGGATAGGAAGAAGCGTGAGTTCCGCAACCTCACCTAGGGCAACAAGACTGTGGATGCTTATCAGCGGGAATTTCTGGACTTATCCCGCTATGCTGAAGAAGACATTACCACTGATGCTCGTAGACAGGAAAAGTTCCGTGACGGACTTCAAGCTGACATCAAGCTCGCACTTCTTGTGCATGACTTTGGAGATTTCGCCACCTTGGTGAACAAAGCCATCCAGGTTGAAACTGGTCTGCAGGAACACCACAACACTCTCAGGCGCAACCGTGAACCAAGCTCATCCTCGGGCCCTCCCTCACAGAAGCGTAGGGTCTGGATTCCCAACAATGTGTACCGTCCAGCTGCACCTGCTCCAAGGCAGTCCTATGCTGCACCTCGTCTGCCTCCACCACCTAGGCAGCCAAGACTTCCAGCTGCACCACTCCCAGCTCCTGCTTCTGCTCCCAATGATGGTCTGTGCTTCAGGTGTGGCCACCCAGGTCACCGCGCTAAGGATTGCACTCAGAACAAGAACCAACTGGCACTTCCGGCAACTGGCCGTGGAGACAATCAGTCCCGCAACAACAATGCCAGGTCTTATGGCCGTGTTCATGCCAACCACATTGATCTCAATGAAGCTCAAGACCAACCTGCTACTGTGATGGGTACTCTCCTTGTTAATTCAGTACCTGCATCTATTTTATTTGATTCAGGAGCATCGCATTCATTCATATCAGAAGATTTTGCATACAAGCATGGCATTAGAAGTGAGGACATGAAAACTTCGGTATTAGTACACACCCCTGCCGGCCAATGCTGAACCTCCATGGTTTGCCACGACGTCCTCGTTGAAATCGATGGACTGGACTTCTATGCCTCTCCCATTGTACTGGGGTCTTGTAACATCGACCTCATCCTGGGAATGGATTGGCTGAAAGCGCATACCGCTTCTATCGCTTGCGGCACAAAAACCGTCCGCCTATTACACCCTTCTAATGAGATAGTAAGCTATCAAGCTTGTCTAGTTCAAAATGCTGAAGCACGTCTTTATGCATTGAATGCATTGAACGCTTCACCACTCGAGGGCATCGAAAACATTCCCATCATGCGCGAGTTCCAGGACGTCTTTCCTGAGGAACTTCCAGGGATTCCCCCTGCTAGAGCTGTCGAGTTCATCATCGACTTGAAACTAGGCACCACTCCTATAGCCAAACGACCCTACAAGATGCCGCCTCATGAACTCATTGAGCTTAAGGAGGAAATCGACAAATTTCTTGCTAGTGGTTTCATCCGCCCGAGTTGTTCTCCTTGGGAAGCACCTTCCCTCTTTGTCAGGAAGAAGGATGGGACAAACCAATTGGTCCAAGATTACCGTCCTATCAACCAAGCAACTATTCAGAACAAATATCCGCTTCCTCGGATCAATGATCTGTATGATCAACTGGCTGGTTCATCAGTGTTCTCTAAACTCGACTTGAGGTTGGGTTACCACCAGATCCATGTTCGTGAAGAGGATATTCCAAAGACTGCCTTTGTAACTCGATACGGTTCGTTCGAGTAGACTGTCATGTCATTCGGCTTGACCAATGCTCCAGCTACATTCTCTCGCCTGATGAATTACATATTCATGGAATACCTCGACAAATTCGTCGTGGTTTAACTGGATGATATCCTTGTATTTTCCAAGAATAAGGAAGAACATGCTGGACATCTTCGCCTTGTACTGGAAAAGCTTCGAGAGCATCAACTTTATGCTAAGTTTTCCAAGTGCGAGTACTGGCTTCCTGAAGTAACCTACCTTGGGCATGTCATCTCCAAGGATGGTATTGCCGTCAACCCTGAACGAGTTCAGGCCATTCTCGATTGGACTCCTCCAAAGAATGTCAAGCAAGTCAGAAGTTTTCTCGGTCTTGCCAGCTATTGCCGTTGATTCGTCGAGAACTTCTCCAAGATCGCGAAGCCTCTGACAGGTCTACTTCACAAGGGCGTCAAGTTTGAGTGGACAGATAAATGCCAGGAAAGTTTCCAGGCGCTTAAGGACAAGCTGACTTCTGCTCTAGTGCTTGATCCACCTGATACTAAGAAGGACTTCGTCATTTACTACGACGCTTCTCGTCAAGGATTAGGCTGTGTCCTAATGCAAGAGCGCAGAGTAATTGCTTATGCCTCTCGTCAATTGCGTCATCATGAAGAGAACTACCCAGTTCACGACCTTGAGCTTGCTGCTGTCATTTATGCGCTAAAACAGTGGCGACATTACCTTCTCGGTAATCGTTGTGAGATATTCACCGACCACCAAAGTCTGAAGTACTTGTTTACTCAACCAGACCTGAACCTCCGTCAGCAGAGATGGATGGAGACCGTAGCAGATTTTGACTTGGGTATTTCCTATACCCCGGGCAAGGCTAATGTGATGGCTGATGCCTTGAGCCGCAAGTCATATTGCAACCACCTCGAGGTTCGGAAGGTTCAACCCTCGCTTGTTGAGGAATTCAGAAGGCTGAACCTCCATATTGTTCCTCCTGGTGCACTCGCTCCCCCTCCTGAAGAATTCCCTAAAATGAACCTCCATGTTGTTCCTCGGGGTTCTCTCAATACCCTGGTTGCTAAACCAGATCTCGTGGACGCCATCAAGTGGATTCAGAAGGCGGACGACGAAGTCGAGAAGATTAAACACTATCTCAAAAGGGGAAAGCCCTCATTTTTCACTATTGCCGATGATGGCGCCTTATACTTCAAAGGCCGCTTAGTGGTACCATGTTCGAGAGAAAACCTGGACAAGACGCAGGAGGTTATGAAAGAAGCTCATGATACACCTTTGACTATTCATCCCGGTAGTACCAAGATGTACCAGGACATTCGTCAGAGATTCTGGTGGTCTAATATGAAGCAAGACATTGCTCGTTATGTTGCTGAGTGTGACGTTTGCCGTCGTATCAAAGCAGAACATCAAAGGCCTGCTGGAACTTTGCAACCTATCTCTATTCCTGAATGGAAATGGGACCATGTTGAAATGGACTTCGTCACTGGATTTCCCAAATCGCAGAGAGGTAATGATGCAATTCTTGTCGTCATTGACCGGCTTTCTAAAGTTGCACATTTTCTAGCAGTCAAAGAAACAATTACTGCTAGTCAGCTTGCAACTCTCTACATGTCCAGAATTGTTTCACTTCACGGTATTCCACTGGTTATCAGTTCAGACCGTGGCAGTTTATTCACTTCAAGATTCTGGGCAAGTTTCCAACAAGCTATGGGAACACATCTATCATTCAATACTGCCTTTCATCCTCAGTCGCAAGGGTAAGTTGAACGCGTCAACCAAGTTCTCGAAGACATGCTTCGAGCTTGTGTTATTTCCTTTGGCAAGAAATGGGAGGAATCTCTCCCGTATGCTGAGTTCTATTATAATAATAGCTATCAAGCTAGTCTGAAGATGGCTCCCTTCGAGGTGTTATATGGACGAAAGTGCCGAACCCCTCTGAACTGGTCAGAAACTGGGGAACGTTCACTCTTCGGTCCGGATATTATTCAACACGCTGAAGAGCAAGTCCGCGTCATTCGCGAGAATCTGAAGACTGCTCAGTCACGTCAGAAAAGTCAGTATGATCGTCATCATCAAGACATGGTCTATCAACCTGGAGAAAAGGCTTATCTTTGAGTTACACCAATGAAGGGTGCTCACCGCTTCGGGATCAAGGGCAAATTAGCTCCTCGCTATATTGGTCCATTCACTATTCTTGAAAGGCGTGGAAAGGTGGCATATCAACTGGAGCTGCCACCGAACCTTTCTCAGGTTCACGATGTGTTCCACGTGTCTCAACTCCGCCGCTGCTTCAAGGACCCAGTCCGCGCAGTGGACCACGAAGTGCTCGAGTTGCAACAGGACCTCTCCTATAAAGAGCATCCAGTCCACATTCTCGACCAGGCTGAACGTCGCACACATCAGAAGGTGATCAAGTTCCTCAAAGTCCAGTGGTCGCATCACTCTGAAGACGAAGCCACTTGGGAACGCGAGGATCGTCTTCCTGAAGAATACCCCGCAATGTTTCCTTCTACCTCCTAAATCTCGGGACGAGATTTCTTGTAGTGGAGGAGATTTGTAACGCCCGGGTAATCACGCTACAGTAATTCTCTGCTAATGATGCCACGTCATCGTGTTACTGTTGATAACATCACGTTAATCGAAAACCCCGTTCGAAATAAGAACCCGAAAAAGAAATAAACTATATAAGTTTTCAAAATGTTAAATAAAAATGTTCGGGCGGTGCTAAATATTGCAAGATCAATTATGGTGTAGTTATTACAGTTTATAAAAATGCCTAAGTATTTTAAATAAAATAAAACAGAAAAGGAATAATTAAATGAAAGAAAAGGAAAAACAAACAACAAAAAAATAAAATAAAAACTAACCTACCCTAACCTACTGGGCCTCGGCCCACTACCACCTCAGCCTATAACCCCCCCACCCCACAGTGGGGAAAAAATATCCCCTCTCACCCCACCGACACTTCCCCCCTCCCCATCTGGATCGGGCAGCTGCTCGACCCCGTCGCAGGGCCTCCCCATCGCCGCGATGCCCGCGTCGTCTCCCTCCCCTGCGGTCGCCGCCGCCGGACTGCCTCCACTCCGCCGCACCGGACTACCGCCTCACCGCCGTACTGCCCCGGCCCCTCTCTCCAACCCTGTGAGCAAGCCCCCTCCTTCTCCTCTCCCCTGTGCCCGTGAACCCCCCTCCTTCTGCTTGGCTGCTGCTCGCGGCTACCGCGCCGTCCGCCGTCCCACAGACCGCGCCCGCCTCGCACCGCGACCCCCCCGCCGTGCGCGCCCTCCCTTGCTGCTGCTGCCGCGGCCACAACCGCCGGCGCACTGCGCCTGGCCGCGCCAGCGCCGCGCCCGGCTACGTCGCCGCCGCCCCGTGCGCCCCACTCCTCCCGTACGCCACCTCGCCCTCGCCCTGGCCAGCTCCGGCCACCCGCGCAGCTCCGCCCCTCACCAGCGCCCGCTGCGCCCGGCGCCGCTCCGGCCGAGCACGACGCCCAGCCGCGCCGCCTATCCTACTCCTCCTTCCCTTGCAGCCAACCGCCCCGCCAGCGTGCGCCCCCGCCGGGGCCTCGCCTGGCCGCGATCGAGCAGGCGCCCGGTGCCCACGCCCGCGCAGCCCCTCGCCGCCGGCGCCCGCACGGCCCCTGGCCGCCGGCGCCCGTGCTGGCCTCCCCTGTCGCTGAGGCGGGCAGCGCCCGTGCCCACGGGGCTCCGCCCCAGGTGCCCGTCGCCCGTACCCGTTAAGCCCCTCTGGGCCAATGACATGGCCCCAGAATGTTACAAAAAAAGGATTTAAAAAAAACAATAATAAAAATAAATAAATAAATAAATAATATTAATTAATTAATTAACAAATTAATTAAGTTAATTAATCCTGTTGAACTAATCTAATTAACTAGTTAGTTTAACTAAATAGTAATTAGATTAGATAAACCCAGATTAAGCTAAACATGTATGGCAGGTGGGACCCACTGGTCAGGTTGACCAGTCAACCATGCTGACGTCAGCATGATGTCATGCAGATGTCATAAATCCTTTTCGAATTAATTTAATCAATATTAAATTCCAGAAATTAATAAAAACTTTAGAAAATCATATCTTTTAAACCGTAACTCGGATGAAAATACTTTGTACATGAAAGTTGCTCAGAATTTCGAGACGCATCCGAATACGCAGACCGTTCGTCAACCACACGTCCCTAGCATACCGAACCCGCAACTTTCCCCCTCCGTTTTATCCGCCCAAAAACGCGAAACACCGGGAATACTTTCCCGGATGTTTCCCCCCTTAGTCAGTATCACCCGATACTGCGTTAGGGCACACCTAGCACCGTTACATGTCATGTCATGCATCATCATGCCTAGACAGCCCTAGTTGATACATGAGCTATTCGAGCATACAAAACAAAATTTCATTTGAAGGTTTGGAGTTTGGCACATACAAATTTACTTGGAACGGCAAGTAAATACCGCATATAGGAAGGTATGGTGGATGATACGTCCATTTTGCATCATGCTTATATGTTGATATTTATCGCATTATGGGCTGTTCTTACATGTTTTGTCACAATACTTATGCCTTTTCTCTCTTATTTTACAAGGTTTACATGAAGAGGGAGAATGCCGGCAGCTGGAATTCTCGGCTGGAAAAGGAGCAAACTCTGGAAACCTATCCTGCACAACTCCAAAAGCCCTGAAACTCAACAGAACGCCGTTTCAGAAAATATAAAAAATATTTGGCGAAAGAAGTCCACGAGGGAGGCCACCGGCTGTCCATGAGGGTGGGGGGG
>LR738715.1:82668152-82710946 GCA_902687465.1 Secale cereale | reverse complement strand
GGGGGGGGGGCGTGCCCCCTTCCCAGGGCATGCCCCCATGCCTCGTGGGCCAGCCGGAAGGCCCCCGATGCCCATCTTCTCCTATATGAGTTGTTCTGACCTGGAAAAATTAGAAGGAGGCTTTCGGGACCAGACGTCGCCGTCTCGAGGTGGAATCGAGAAGGAAACTAATCTAGGGCTCCGGCAGAGCTGTTCTGCCGGGGATACTTCCCTCCGGGAGGGGGAAATAGTCACCACCGTCATCACCAACAACTCTCCCATCTTGGGGAGGGCTATCTTCATCAAAATCTTCACCAGCACCGTCTCCTCTCAAACCCTAGTTCATCTCTTGTATCCAATCTTTGTACCCAAACCTCAGATTGGTACCTATGGGTTGCTAGTAGTGTTGATTACTCCTTGTAGTTGATGCTAGTTGGTTTATTTGGTGGAAGATCATATGTTCAGATCCATTATGCATATTAATACCCCTCTGATCACGAACAATATTATGTCTTGTGAGTAGTTACTATGGTTCCTGAGGACATGGGAGAAGTCTTGCTATTAGTAGTCATGTGAATTTGGTCTTCGTTCGATATTTTGATGAGATGTATGTTGTCTCTCCTCTAGTGGTGTCATGTGAACGTCGTCTACATGACACTTCACCATTACTTGGGCCTAGAGGAAGGTATTGGGAAGTAATAAGTAGATGATGGGTTGCTAGAGTGACAGAAGCTTCAACCCTAGTTTATGCGTTGCTTCGTAAGGGGCTGATTTGGATCCATATGTTTTAGGCTATGGTTAGGTTTACCTTAATACTTCTTTTGTAGTTGCGGATGCTTGCATTAGATGTTAATCATAAGTGGGAGGCTTGTCCAAGTAAGGACAACACCCAAGCACCGGTCCATCCACATACCAAATTATCAAAGTACCGAACGCGAATCAGATGATCGTGATGAAAACTAGCTTGACGATAATTCCCATGTGTCCTCGGGAGCGCTTTCCTTTATATAAGAGTTTGTCAAGGCTTGTCCTTTGCTACAAAAAGGATTGGGCCACCTTGCTGCACCTTATTTACTTTTACCGTTTGTCACTTGCTACCAATTACCTTATCAAAAAACTATATGTTACTTATAATTTCAGTGCTTGCAGAAAATACCTTAATGAAAACTGCCTATCATTTCCTTCTGCTCCTCGTTGGGTTCGACACTCTTACTTATCGAAAGGACTACGATAGACCCCCTACACTTGTGGGTCATCAAGACTCTTTTCTGGCACCGTTGCCGGGGAGTGAAGCACCTTTGGTAAGTGGAATTTGGTAAGGAAAAATTTATATAGTGTGCTGAAATTTATTGTCACTTGTTACTATGGCTCAAAATCCTTTGAGGGGCTTGTTAGGGGTATCTTCACCCCGAACAGAAGATCAAAGAGTTGCTCCTCAACCTATTGCACGTATTGAAAATGTTTGCTTTGAGATTCCTTCGGGTATGATAGAGAAACTGCTTGAAAACCCTTTTACAGGAGATGGAACGTCGCATCCCGATTTACATCTAATCTATGTGGATGAAGTTTGTGGATTATTTAAGCTTGCAGGTACGCCCGAGGATATTATCAAGAAGAAGGTATTCCCTTTATCTTTGAAGGGAGATGCATTGAAATGGTTTAGGCTATGCGATGATATGGGATCATGGAACTATAATCGTGTGAAGTTGGAATTTCATCAGAAGTTCTACCCTATGCACCAGGTTCATCGTGATCGTAATTATATTTATAATTTCTGGCCTCGTGAAGGAGAAAGCATCGCTCAAGCTTGGGGGAGGCTTAAGTCAATGTTATATTCATGCCCCAATCATGAGCTCTCAAGAGAAATGATCATTCAAAAATTTTATGCTCGGCTTTCTCTTAATAATCGCTCCATGCTCGATACTTCTTGTTATGGCTCTTATATGATGAAGACTATTGAATTCAAATGGGATTTATTGGAAAGAATTAAATGCAACTCTGAAGATTGGGATCTCGACGAAGGTAAGGAGTCAGGTATGACCCCTAAGTTTGATTGTGTTAAAGCTTTCATGGATACCGATGTTTTCCTTGAGTTTAGCACTAAATATGGACTTGACTCTGAGATAGTAGCTTCTTTTTGTGAATCTTTTGCTACTCATGTTGATCTCCCCAAGGAGAAGTGGTTTAAATACCACCCCCTATTGAAGTAAAAGTAGTTGAGCCTATTAAAGTTGAAGAAAAGACTATCACTTATAATGTTGATCCTGTTATACCTACCGCTTATATTGAGAAACCACCTTTCCCTGTTAGGATAAGGGATCATGCTCAAGCTTCAACTGTAGTTCATAAGAGTAATACTAGAACACCTACACCCTCTGAGCAAATTAAAGTTGAACCTAGTGTTGCTATGGTTAAGGATCTCTTGGTAGAAGATTTAGATGGACATGTTATTTACCTCCAAGAAGAGTCGGCTAGAATAGCCAAACCCAATGCTAGGAATAAACATAAACCTATTGTAGGTTTGCCTGTTATCTCTGTTAAGATAGGAGATCATTGCTATCATGGTTTATGCGACGTAGGTGCTAGTGCGAGTGTTATCCCTTTTGATTTGTACAACGAAATTATGCATGATATTGCACCTGTTGAGTTAGAAGGGATTGATGTTACTATTAAGCTTGCTAATAGGAACACCATTTCACCAGTTGGGATCGTTAGAGATACTGAAGTCTTGTGTGGGAAGGTTAAATACCCTGCTGATTTTCTTGTTCTTAGTTCCCCGCAAGATGAATTCTGTCCCATTATATTTGGTAGACCCTTCTTGAATACTATGAATGCCAAGATAGACCGCGTGAAAGACATTGTCACTGTGGGGTTAGGAGATATGTCTCATGATTTTAACTTTGCTAAATTCCGTAGACAACCCCTTGAAAAGGCACCACCCAGTAAGGATGAAATTATTGGTCTTGCTTCTATTGCTGTGCCACCTAATGATCCTTTAGAACAATACTTGCTAGACCATGAAAATGATATGCATATGAATGAGAGAAGGGAGATAGATGAAATATTCCTTACACAGGGACCCGTATTGAAAAACAACTTGCCTGTTGAAATCCTAGGGGATCCTCCTCCACCCAAGGGTGATCCCATGTTTGAACTTAAACCTTTGCCTGATAATCTTAAGTATGTTTATCTTGACGAAAAGAAGATATATCCTGTTATTATTAGTGCTAACCTTTCAGAGCAGGAAGAAGAAAAAATATTGAAAACTCTAAAGAAGCATCGTGCTGCTATTGGATATACTTTGGATGATCTTAAGGGCATTAGTCCCACTATATGCCAACACAAGATAATATTGGAAGAAAATGCTAAACCAGTTATTGATCATCAGCAACGGTTAAATCCTAAGATGAAAGAAGTGGTAAGGAAGGAAATACTGAAGCTTCTAGAGGCAAGTATTATCTATCCAGTTGCTGATAGCCAGTGGGTAAGTCATGTCCTTTGTGTCCCTAAGAAAGGAGGTATGACTGTCGTTCCCAATGATAAATATGAATTGATCCCACAAAGAATAGTTACAGGGTATAGGATGGTAATTGGTTTCTGTAAGTTAAATAAAGCTACTAAGAAAGATCATTACCCCTTGCCATTCATTGATCAAATGTTAGAAAGGTTATCCAAACATACTCATTTCTCCTTTCTAGATGGTTATTCTGGTTTCTCTCAAATACCTGTGTCAAAAGGGGATCAAGAAAAGACCACTTTTACTTGTCCTTTCGGTACCTTTGCTTATAGACGTATGAATTTTGGTTTATGTAATGCACCTGCTACCTTTCTAAGATGCGTGATGACTATATTATCTGATTTTTGTGAAAAGATTGTTGAGGTGTTCATGGATGATTTCTCCGTTTATGGAACTTCTTTTGATGATTGCTTAAGCAACCTTGATCGAGTTTTGCAGAGATGTGAAGACACTAACCTTGTCTTGAATTGGGAGAAGTGCCACTTTATAGTTAATGAAGGCACTGTCTTGGGACATAAAATTTCTGAAAGAGGTATTGAAGTTGACAAAGCTAAAGTTGATGCTATTGAAAAGATGCCATGCCCTAAGAACATCAAAGGTATACGAAGTTTCCTTGGTCATGCCGGGTTTTATAGGAGGTTCATAAAGGACTTCTCCAAAATCTCCAGGCCTCTGACTAATCTCTTACAAAAAGATATTCCTTTTGTATTTGATGATGATTGTCTAGAAGCATTTGAAATACTTAAGAAAGCATTGTTCTCTGCACCCATTGTCCAGCCTCCTGACTGGAATTTACCCTTTGAGATTATGTGTGATGCTAGTGATTATGCTGTAGGTGCTGTTCTAGGGCAAAGAGTTGATAAGAAATTGAATGTTATACAATATGCTAGTAAAACTCTAGATAGTGCCCAGAGAAATTATGCTACTACTGAGAAAGAATTTTTAGCAGTTGTATTTGCTTGTGAAAAGTTTAGACCCTATATCGTTGATTCTAGAGTAACTATCCACACTTATCATGCTGCTATCAAATACCTTATGGAAAAGAAAGATGCTAAACCTAGACTTATTAGATGGGTTCTCTTGCTGCAAGAATTTGACTTGCATATTATTGATAGAAAGGGAGCTGAGAACCCCGTTGCAGATAACTTGTCTAGGTTAGAGAACATACTTGATGACCCACAACCTATTGATGATAGCTTTCCTGACGAATAATTAGTTGTCATAAATACTTCTCGTACTGCCCCGTGGTATGCTGATTATGCTAATTATATAGTTGCTAAGTTCATACCTCCTAGCTTCACATACCAGCAAAAGAAAAAAAATTCTTCTATGATTTGAGACATTACTTCTGGGATGACCCACATCTTTATAAAGAAGGAGTAGATGGTATTATTAGACGTTGTGTACCTGAGCATTGAACAAGAACAGATCCTACGCAAGTGCCACTCCGAAGCTTATGGAGGACACCATGCGGGAGATAGAACTGCACACAAGGTATTGCAATCCGGTTTTTATTAGCCTACTCTCTTCAAGGATGCCCGTAAGTTTGTCTTATCTTGTGATGAATGTCAAAGAATTGGTAATATCAATAGACGTCAAGAAATGCCTATGAATTATTCACTTGTTATTGAACCATTTGATGTTTGGGGCTTTGATTATATGGGACCATTTCCTGCCTCTAATGGGTACACACATATTCTAGTTGCTGTTGATTACGTTACTAAGTGGGTCGAAGCTATTCCAACTAGTAGTGCTAATCATAACACCTCTATTAAGATGCTTAAGGAAGTTATTTTTTCGAGGTTTGGAGTCCCTATATACTTAATGGTTGATGGTGCTTCACACTTTATTCATGGTGCTTTCCGTAAGATGCTTGCATCCCCTTATCACCCACAGACTAGTGGTCAAGTAGAACTAAGTAATAGGGAGTTGAAATTAATCTTGCAAAAGATAGTTAATAGGTCTAGGAAGAATTGGTCCAAGAAACTTGATGATGCATTATGGGCCTATAGAACTGCATACAAAAATCCTATGGGTATGTCTCCATATAAGATGGTATATGGAAAAGCTTGTCACTTACCTCTTGAGCTAGAACATAAGGCATATTGGGTTATTAAAGAGCTCAACTATGATTTCAAACTTGCCGGTGAGAAGAGGCTATTTGACATTAGCTGTCTCGATGAATGGAGAACCCATGTCTATGAGAATGCCAAGCTGTTTAAAGAAAAAGTTAAAAGATGGCATGACAAAAGGATACAAAAGCGTGAGTTTAACGTAGGTGATCATGTCTTTCTATACAACTCTCGTTTAAGATTTTTTGCAGGAAAACTTCTCTCCAAGTGGGAAGGACCTTACATTATCGAGGAGGTCTATTGTTCCGGTGCCATAAAAATCAACAACTTCGAAGGCACAAATCTGAAGGTAGTGAACGGTCAAAGAATTAAACATTATATCTCAGGTAATCCTATAAATGTTGAAACTAATGTTATTGAAACCGTAACCCCGTAGGAATACATAAGGGACACTTTCCAGAATGATCCAGCCTCCGAAAGGGAAGAGGTATGTGATACGGTGAGTAAACCGACTCCAAAACAGTTCTAAAGGCAATTTTTCTCCGTTTTGGAATATTTAGAAAGATAGAAAAATAAGAAGCAGTCCGGAGGGGACACGAGGCGTCCACGAGGGTGGAGGGCACGTCCCCTTCCCAGGGCGCGCCCCCTGCCTCGTGGGCACCCTGTGTGTCCCCCGGACTCCGTTTTCTTGAGGGTTACTCCTTTTGGCCGGTAAAAATTCATTATATATACTCTCGAAGGTTTTGACCTCTGTATCATGCAAAAATCCTCTATTCTTGTTTAGAGCTGTTTTCTGCTAGGGTTTGCGAAGCCAGGCATCATGTCATCTCCCTCCTCCAACAACGAAGGCAACGATGCTTGGCTAATGAAGATAGATCTAAAGAGGGAAGGACCCGAGGAGATCCACAAGGAGAAGAAGATCAAGATGGAGGTGGAAGATCCGGCTCCGGCACAAGGAGAAGACACCCCTAAACCTCTTCCTAACCTCTTTACCTCAACTGAAATTGAAGCTTTCAGGATGATTGAGTTGGCTCAAATTCGGAACAAGCATCTCACAAGTGAAAATATTTTGTTGAAGGATTACATAGCTGCTCTCAAAGGTATTATCCGCAAGCTGGAAGATCTCCTACGCTCGATATATGAGGATCCACCGTCACTACTTGCAACCCCATCATCACCACCCCCTAAGAAGGAGACATAATCATATGGGTATGGGCACTCCCCTTGGCAACTGCCAAGCTTGGGGGAGTGACCCCGGTATCATATCACCATCACTCCTATCTTTACCGTTTTACTTAGTATGATCCTTTTGGTAGTATCTTGATCTAGTAGAATAAAGTAGCATGATCTAGTTGTGAGCTTTTACCCTTTGTAATCGAGTCTGTGAGCTATATAATAAAGATTAGTGTTGAGTCAAGGGCTTGATTTCCTCACTTGGGTCATGATAAAAAAATAGAAAAACATAAAGAGTATCAAAGAGATCATATCAATCTTGTGGGAAGTAATGACTTCACATATAAGAGTATGATAAATAAAAGTTGTTGGGAGTTGACAAACATAGTTTTGGTCATCGTTGCAATTAATAGGAAGTAATAAAAGAAGAGAGGCTTCACATACAAATATACTATCTTGGACATCTTTTATGATTGTGAGCACTCGTTAAAATATGACATGCTAAAGAGTTGATGTTGGACAAGGAAGACAACATAATGAGTTATATCTTCTTATATCCGAAATAAACTATATTGTCATGGATCATCCAACATGCTGAGCTTGCCTTTCCCCCTCATGCTAGTCAAAACCCCTCGCACTAAGTAGAGATACTACTTGTGCTTCCATACATCCTTAAACCCAGTTTTTCCATGAGAGTCCACCTTACCTACCTATGGATTGAGAAAGATCCTTCCAAGTAAGTTGTCATGTTGCAACTCGCTAAAATATGTATGATTTATTAGTGTGGGAGAAATTATCTTTATACGATCTTGTGATATGGAAGTAATAAAAGCTACGGACTGCAATATAAAGCGAAGTTCTTATATGCTAAGACTTTGTGCATCCAACCATAAAAACACATGACAACCTCTGCTTCCCTCTGCGAAGGGCCTATCTATTATTCCAGTCTTATAAGTGTCAAGGTGAAATCCACCTTTCCTTTTTACATTTTATCCTTTGGCAAGCACATTGTGTTGGAAAGATCCTGACATATATACCCACTTGGATGTAAGTTTTCATGATCTATTACTTTTGACATTACCCTTGAGGTAAAAGGTTGGGAGGCAACACCATAAGCCCCTATCTTTCTCTGTGTCCGATTAAAACTCCATAAACATAAGTATTGCATGAGTGTGAGCAATTGTGAAAGATTATATGATGGTTGAGTATGTAGGCCTGCTGAAAAGCTCTTGTATTGACTCTTTCCGATATTATGATAAATTGCAATTGCTTCAATGACCGAGATCAAAGTTTGTTAGTTTCCAATGAAGTTTATGATTCATACTTGATATTGTGGATGATTTGTTACTTTAGCATAAGAATCATATGACTATATTTACTTAAGTTGCTGTTATGAAAATGATCATGATGCCCTCATGTCCGTATTTTGTTTTTATCGACACCTCTATCTCTAAACATGTGGTCATATTTTTCGATATCGGCTTTCGCTTGAGGACAAGCGAGGTCTAAGCTTGGGGGAGTTGATACGTCCATTTTGCATCATGCTTATATGTTGATATTTATCGCATTATGGGCTGTTCTTACATGTTTTGTCACAATACTTATGCCTTTTCTCTCTTATTTTACAAGGTTTACGTGAAGAAGGAGAATGCCGGCAGCTGGAATTCTGGGCTGGAATAGGAGTAAACTCTGGAAACCTATTCTGCACAACTCCAAAAGCCCTGAAACTCAACAGAACACCATTTCAGAAAATATAAAAAATATCTGGCGAAAGAAGTCCACGAGGGGGGCACCGGCTGTCCACGAGGGTGCCCCCCTGCCTCGTGGGCCAGCCGAAAGGCCCCCGATGCCCATCTTCTCCTATATGAGGTGTTTTGACCTGGAAAAAAAATCAGAAGGAGGCTTTTGGGACCAGACGCCGCCGTCTCGAGGCGGAACCGAGGTGGAAACCAATCTAGGGCTCCGGTAGAGTTGTTCTGCCGGGGATACTTCCCTCCGGGAGGGGGAAATTGTCACCACCGTCATCACCAACAACTCTCCCATCTTGGGGAGGGCTATCTTCATCAAAATCTTCACCAGCACCGTCTCCTCTCAAACCCTAGTTCATCTCTTGTATCCAATCTTTGTACCCAAACCTCAGATTGGTACTTGTGGGTTGCTAGTAGTGTTGATTACTCCTTGTAGTTGATGCTAGTTGGTTTATTTGGTGGAAGATCATATGTTCAGATCCATTATGCATATTAATACCCCTCTGATCACGAACAATATTATGTCTTGTGAGTAGTTACTTTGGTTCATGAGGACATGGGAGAAGTCTTGCTATTAGTAGTCATGTGAATTTGGTCTTCGTTCGATATTTTGATGAGATGTATGTTGTCTCTCCTCTAGTGGTGTCATGTGAACGTCGACTACATGACACTTCACCATTACTTGGGCCTAGAAGAAGGCATTGGGAAGTAATAAGTAGATGTTGGGTTGCTAGAGTGACAGAAGCTTAAACCCTAGTTTATGCGTTGCTTCGTAAGGGGCTGATTTGGATCCATATGTTTCAGGCTAGGGTTAGGTTTAGCTTAATACTTCTTTTGTAGTTGTGGATGCTTGCATTAGAGGTTAATCATAAGTGGAAGGCTTGTCCAAGTAAAGACAGCACCCAAGCACCGGTCCACCCACATACCAAATTATCAAAGTACCGAACGCGAATCAGATGATTGTGATGAAAACTAGCTTGACGATAATTCCCATGTGTCCTCGGGAGCGCTTACCTTTATATAAGAGTTTTTCCAGGCTTGTCCTTTGCTACAAAAAGGATTGGGCCACCTTGCTGCACCTTATTTACTTTTACCGTTTGTCACTTGCTACCAATTACCTTATCACAAAACTAGCTGTTACTTATAATTCCAGTGCTTGCAGAAAATACCTTACTGAAAACTGCCTATCATTTCCTTTTGCTCCTCGTTGTGTTCGACACTTTTACTTATCAAAAGGACTACGATAGACCCCCTAGACTTGTGGGTGATAAGTGGACTCATATGGAATAACTTTGGGGTTTCTGGAAGTGGATGCACAAGCAGTATTCCCGCTTAGTACAGGTGAAGGCTAGAAAGAGACTGGAAAGCGACCAGCTAGAGAGCAACAACGGTCATGAACATGCATTAAAATTAATCAACAATGAATGCAAGCATGAGTAGGATATAAATCACCATGAACATAAATATCGTGGAGGCTATGTTGATTTTGTTTCAACTACATGCGTGAACATGTGCCAAGTCAGACCACTTGAATCGTTCAAAGGAGGATACCACCCTATCATACTACAACACAACCATTTTAATATCATGTTGGCACGCAAGATAGACCATTATAAACTCTCAGCTAATTAAGCATGGCATAAGCAGCTATGATCTCTAATTGTCATTGCAAGCATGTTTCATTCATAACAAGCTGAATCAGGAATGATGAACTATCATATTTACAAAAAAAAGTCAAGTTCATACTAGCTTTTGTCATCTCAATTAGTTCATCATATATCATCCTTATTGCCTTTCACTCGCACGACCGAACGGTGTGGATAATAATAATAGTGCACGTGCATTGGACTAAGCTGGAATCTACGAGCATTTAATACAAGAGAGAAGACAAGGTAATATGGCTCAAGGTTAAATCAACAATAAATCACATGAGAGCCACTAAGCAATTTCAATCATGGTCTTCTACTCTTAACCCCCAAAGAAAAGAAAAGAAACTATTTGCACAGGAAAGCTCCCAACAAGCAAAAGAAGAACGAGAAATCTTTTTGGGTTTTCTTTTAATTACTACTACATGCAAGGAAAGTAAAATAGCTGGAAGCTACAACTAATATTTTTTTGTTTTTCTTATGGTTTTTCTACCACACAAGAAAGAGACTAAGAAGAAATGAAACTAAACATGGATGGTACAATGAAAGAGTGTGAGCATCGACAACTAGAATAAGTGTGTGATCATGAATGTAAAGTCCGTGAGAAACACGTACTCCCCCAAGCTTAGGCTTTTGGCCTAAGTTGGTCTCTGGCCACGGATCGAAGCTACTCCCTCCAGTGTACTGAGATGTGTCCTCTGGGTGCCACCGGTTGGCAAGCTCATCCAGGTCCCACCCATAAACAGACTATTGGTAAGGATCGAGTGGTGGCTCTGGCTCAGGCTTTGAAGCTTGTGCCTGGCACTTGTACTTGTAGAAAGCATCTGATGTAACGAGGTATATGCCTATAGACAGATCAAACAGAGATGGTGCAGGCAAGGTAACAATCTCACAATATTTTTCATCGAACCTTAATTTATAATTAAGCAACATAGCCTTGTCTTTAACAATAAAATCATGTGCTATCATGCTCTTGTAGTCTAGATAAACAGGGGCAAGCAATTTTTCTTCCTTCTCATGATGCCTAATAGGTATTCTAAAATGTTCAGCAAGGCGAGAAGCAAAGATGCCTCCAAAGACGAGCCCCTTTGAGCGGTTCAGACTCAGTCGTTTAGCAACGACGGCACCCAAGCTAAAAGTTGTGTCTTGAAACAAAGCATGGCGTAAAATGACAATATGGGGGCACTAAGATTACCATTGTTCCCTCGAAAAATTAAACATCTACTAGCAAATAAAGCAAAGTAGCGCAGAACAGGGAAGTGCATACTAGTCATTCTTGCCCTTGAGACTTGTCTAGTTTCCCCTACAGCTATCATGTCAATAAACCCTTCAACGTCTTCGCGACGTGGTTCATCAAGTCTACCTTCAAAGGGTATCTTGCATATTTCGCAAATCTCAAGGAATGATATTTCCTTAACCTCATCATATAAATGAAACTCCACTGTAGGAGGTGTTTTCTTAGCATGGAAATGAAAATTTTGTGTGAATATATTAGTGAGTAAGAGATACTATTCACGCTGGTCGTGGAGGAAGTCGGTGAGGCCTGCATTATTTGCCAACCAATAAAAGTCTTCGTAAATCCCGACGGCCATCATGAAATCATTACAAGGCCATTCACACGGCCGAACTTCCGCCATGCGAGGAAGATTATATTTGGGCTTCTTATTTTCTTCCTTCTTCTTCTACTCTGAACTCTTACTGGAGGAGCCCCTCAACAATCTCTTTACCATTTTTCCCTTCTGAAAATTTCTGAAATTTTTAGTAACTCAAAATAAAAGTTAACCAAACTCAACAAGATTGATAGCAACAACTCCTACTAGTGCCTAGGGACTATATCATGCATTAGAACTACTTGGGACCAAAGAAATTTGACATGCAAGCTCAAGAACAAGGTAACCATAGCAGCAAAAATTTGCAATAAATAAAGCACTAGAACAAAAACTAATAGGACCAATGGAGGAGTCACATACCAAGGAACAATCTCCCCAAACAGTTTGGTGAATGGTGCTTTGAGCAAGGAGATCGAAAATGATAGCAAGATGAGCTAGAACTCGTGCTTGAGCTGGTTGGTGATTTTTTTTGGGAGGAAGAAGAAGAGTATGGGTGCAGGAATAAGTGGAGGGGGGACACGTGGGGCCCACGAGGCAGGGGTGCGCCTTATGAGGGTGGGCGCGCCCTGGACCCTCGTGGCCAGGTGCTGGCTCCCCTCGCTGTGTGTTCTGTGCCAAATATTCTCAAATATTCTAGAAAAAATCATGTTAAATTTTCAGGGCATTTGGAGAACTTTTATTTTTGGGGTATTTTTTTATTGCACGGATAAGTCAAGAAACAGACAGAAAATACTATTTTTGCTATATTTATCTTAATTAACAGAAAGTAAAAGGAGGGTACAGAAGGTTGTGCTATCTAGATTCACCTATCCCATGCTCATCAAAAGGAATCCATTAACAAGGTTGATCAGGTCTTGTTAATAAACTCTTTCCGAATAACATGAAACCGGAGAATTTTCAAATAACACTAGGTTACCTCAATGGGGATATGTATGTCCGCAATAATAAGAATGTCATATGTCTTCTTGGCAGTAGGAAGAGGAAATTCAAAACCTCCAATAGTAATAGTTGAAGTTTTTCCAATATAATTGATACTGTGGACCTGAGGTTGTTTCCTCGGAAAGTATACCGTATGTTCATTACCATTGACATGAAAAGTGACATTGCCTTTGTTGCAATCAATAACAACCCCTGCAGTATTCAAAAAGGGTCTACCAAGGATAATAGACATACTGTCGTCCTCAGGAATACCAAGTATAACAAAGTCCGTTAGAATAATAACATTTGCAACCACAACAGGCACATCCTCACAAATACCGATAGGTATAGCAGTTGATTTATGAGCCATTTGCAAAGATATTTCAGTAGGTGTCAACTTACTCAAGTCAAGTCTACGATATAAAGAGAGAGGAATAACACTAACACCGGCTCCAAGATCACATAAAGCAGTTTTAACATAGTTTCTTTTAATGGAGCAAGGTATAGTAGGTACTCTTGGATCTCCTAGTTTCTTAGGTATTCCACCTTTAAAAGTGTAATTGGCAAGCATAGTGGAAATTTCTACTTCAGGTATCTTTCTTTTATTGGTAATAATATCTTTCGTATATTTAGCATAAGGATTTGTTTTAAGCACACCAGTCAAACGCATATGCAAAAAGATAGGTCTAATCATTTCAGCAAAGTGCTCAAAATCTTCATCATCCTTTTTCGTGGATGGTTTCGGAGGAAAATGCATGGGTTTCTGAACCCATGGTTCTCTTTCCCTACTGTCAGGGATATTACTATCAGGTATAAACCGTCTAGGAGGGTCCGGATTACGTTATTAAGATTATATTATCAAAGCCCAGTGGAGTATGTAGTAAAAGGTTATAGCCCACGGAGGTTCAGGGCCCTTGTATAAGGCCCATGGATTGTAAACCGTCGTACTATGTAACTTGGGATGTAAGATAGAAAAGGTAGAGACCGAGGCAGACACTTTTATGAGCCGGCCTCGGGACTCTGTAAACCGGACCGGGCGTCGCCTCCTATATAAAGGGATGACCCGGCGATGATGGGCCTCTAACCCCTCGTTGGTTACCCCAAGTGGAAGGTGTGAGATGCAGTGTTGTGGAAGTTTTTCCCTTAGCAAAGATGCCAAGGATCGAATCCCCAGAGACTCCTAGGTTCAACAAGTAGGTGTCAACTGCTAACGGCGCCAGATATAAGCAATCAACGTGGACCTGCACACAGATACCAATAACTTTGCTCCCAACGAGTACAGAGAGGTTGTCAATCCCTCCGGCCTTGTAGTTCACAAAGGATTAAACGCAAATGATAGTAGTGATAGATAATGTTTGCAATAGTAAGTAAAAGCGAAAAGTAAATAGCGGATGTGATCAATGATGGTAATATGGACCGGAGTCTCATGATGTTCACTAGTGATGTCTCTCTCCCAAAAGACGATAAAACAGCTATGTGAGGTAAACGAATTATAGCTGGGCAATTGACAGGACCACGAACGCAAACCAATGCTGACTACATTGCAAGAAAGGTTGAGGTTCAAAGCATGGGCGGTACGCCAAAGTAAGTAGACCGAAATCCATCAATATCTACTACTAATCATCCACCTTGAGATATCTATCCAGAACATCTAGCTGGTATTAAGTTGCGAGTCCCACCCATAGTGTAAACTCAATGCAACAAACAACTGCATTACAAGAACTTTGCGTAAAGTAAACAATCCTTGCACCCGCGGCCACAAGCACCGTTGTTTTCCCCCTTGTGGCAACAGCACATCCCCTAGACTCATGTTTCTGTCACTCAAGCTAGTCATCGAGGGGCATGAACCCACAATCAAGCATAACGTTCCCTCTTGGAGTCACTACCTATTACTCGGCCAAAGCAATAAATAACAACGGAGAACATGCAAGAATTACTTATGAACATAAATATAAAAGAGGTAGATCAAATATATTACTCAAGAACAATCTGAACATAATCTCATAATCCATCGGATCCCAGCAAACTTATCATAGCAACAGGATAAGGATTACATATGTGCCTCGATCATGTAGGGCGGCTCACGAGGACTAATTAGTGAAGCACAAGAACGGGAGGAGAACATCACATAGCTACTGGTCATGGACTCATGGTCCAAGGGAGACTACTCACAACTCATCCGGGAGGCGTCCATGGTGGTGGAGAGGCTCCCGATGGTGATCCTCCCCTCCGGCAGGGTGCCGGGAAGAGTTCTCCTGGTGCTCCAGATCTTGGAAGCGGCGGCGGCGGCGGAACAGAGATGAGATCGCGAAAAAGAGTTTCCGTCCCGAGGGTTTCGAAGGACGCTCTAAATATATGCCAAAGGGGGGCACCAGACGGGGCTCGGGGGGGCCCAGGCGCCCCCCGGCGCGGCCCAGGGGGGGGGGGCGCCGCCAGGGCGCCTGGGGCCCTGGTGCCCCCCCCGGGGCTGTACTTCGGGCGCAAGGTAGGTTCTGGAACGCTGATTTTTTATATAATTTTCCTGGATTTTTCCTGATAGTTCTCGTAATGTGAAAACCTGAAATACAAAAACAGTCGAAAACAGAAACTCGCACTGGGGTGCACTGGATTAGTAGGTTAGTCCAAATATGATCAAAAGTGTATGGAAGTGTATAAATATCATAGCAATATCACCCAAAAGTGGCACGGAGCAAGCAGAAATTTTAGATATGTTATGGACGTATCAACATCCCCAAGCTTAATTCCTGCTCGTCCTCGAGTAGGTAAATGATAACAAGAATAATTTCTGTGGTGACATGCTATTAACCATATAGGACTTTTTATAGTCATATGACAAAAGCTTACTGAGACAATGATTCCGTAGTAATTAAGTTGCCTCATGAGAAAATCACAAATGACTGAAAGTTTTACAACATGAAACTGAAACATCAAAAAGATTTGCAATGAACATGATGTGCAAATATGATAAAGTGATATCTAGCTTGCCCCCTTTAGTGAAGCAAAACATAAATGCAGGGGCACGTTCAAGGTTTAAGTGATGACTAGATACAATGATTTCAAAATAAACGATATCACAATCATGCAAAAGACAATGCTACTTTGGGACAATGCACATTACACTCAGAATGACAATCATGCTCTCAGTAGTTGGCGCTTGAAGAAAGAAGGTGGAGACTCAAAGAGTAAAAGAATGGTTATGTGCTAGAGCTTTTTATTTTGTAAACATAGAAGCAATTTTGTCAACGGTAGTAGTACTTCATATGTGTCATGCATAAGACATCCTATAAGTTGCAAGCCTCATGCATCGAATACCAATAGTGCTCGCACCTTGTCCTAATTAGCTCGAATTTCCATGGGTTATCATTGCATTACATATGTTTCAACCAAGTGTCACAAAGGGGTACCTCTATTCCACCTGTACAAAGGTCCAAGGAGATAAATCGCATTTGATTTCTCGTTTTTGATAGATCTCAACTTGAGGACATCCATACCGGGACAACATAGAAAATAGATAATGGACTCCTCTTTAATGCATAAGCATATTCTCATAAGAGATTGAGGATTAATGTCCAAGCTAAAACTTCCACCATGATACATGGCTTTGGTTGGCGGCCTAATGTTCTTCTCTAACAATATGCATATTCAAACCAACCCATGGCAAATCACCCTTACTTCAGACAAGACGAACATGCATAGCAACTCACATGATATTCAACAAAAGTATGACAGTTGATGGCGTCCTCAGAAACATGGTTACCGCTCAGCAAGCAACTTATAAGAAATAAGATACATAGGCAACATATTCTTTACCACAATAGTTTTTAAGCTACTTTCCCATGAGCTATGTATTGCAAAGTTAGTTCGCTTAGTGCAGGTGGAGGTTAGCAAAAGACTGGGAGCGACCAACTAAGAGAGCAATGACGGTCATAATCATGCAGAGCGACAAAGCAACATTGAATCAGGCATGGTAGTTATATCGCTACTCAGAAATAAAAGATCATCAAGGCTTGACAGACTTTCTTTACAGTCTTAAATATGCGTGAGCATACGCCAAGTCAATCAAAATAAATTCTTGAAGGAAGATATTACTAAACCATACCACATCATAGGCAAACAAATCACGTTGGTATTCCAATAACACATTGGGAATCCCCCAGCTATTTGAGACTAACCACAAGAAAACCTGAACTACTAAGCACCATTATGCACGTAGCATCTTTATCATAGACATATCAACCAATGCAACGGAAGCAAACTCTCTTAATAAGGTGAGCATGATAATTAAAAGAGAGTTCAAGCAACCAACTAAACAAAAGCTCTTTGAAAAAGATAAGCATGAATACTAAGAGCAGAGCATGATAGTAGCTATTAAAAGACAAAGAACACACACAGCAAGGATAGACATGAAAATTCTATGTTATGTTCTAGGTAGAAGTGGAGCGTGTTTCTCTCCCACATAAAGAACGCTGAGTTCCGACTCGTTATGAAAAACTAAAAAGAAAACTAAAAGCAAGACGCTCCAAGCATAGCACATAACACATGAAGTGATAAAAATATAGCGGAACGAAAGACGAATTGATAATGTTGATGGAGAAGGGGATGCACGGGGGCATCCCCAAGCTTAGACGCTTGAGTCTCCTTGAATATTTCTTGGGGGTGCACGGGGGCATCCCCAAGCTTGAGCGCTTGACACTCCTGAATCTTTTTATCATCTTCCCTCGCACACTTGAAAACTCCCTTCATACATAACTCATCATAATCTGATTAGCGAGGTTAGTACCCTTAATAAAATAATTGTTCCTTGCTGGAAATAAAGATATTCTTGGAGTTCTACTGTTTCTCAAGATTGCCAAAAGGTTTTTGCAAAGAAAAAGCAAGCTCTTGGTTTGCAAAATGAAGGAAAGGCAAAACAGGACAGAATCTGTGAAAAACAGAACAGCAGGTAGTAATTGATTTGTTAGGGGTACTTCTGCAACTCAAATCAAAAAACTCAGAACAGACGCACGAAAGACAATTATATAGAGAACGCTGTCGAAAAAATTCAGACCAAAAAGATGATCTGGTGATTTTATACGAATTTTCTGTCCAAGGACAGAATCTGTTTCCTGGACAGCACCTCACAACTTTTGAACTTTCTAGCAATCAGAGGCTATACTTGGCACAAATATGAAAAGCAAAGATACAATGATGATGCTACTGTAGTAAACAACATCAAGACACAACAAAAGCAAAAAATTTATTCATGTGGGCTGCCTCCCAAAAGCGCTTTCTTTTATGCCTTTAAGCTAGGCATAATGCATAGAGGAATCAATAACCATCATAATAATCGGAGTTATAAATTGATTCATATGGTTCCTCAACAAGTTCACTCTTGTTCCTTCTAGGAAAGGGGTACACACCTTTTGCCTTCCCGCGTAAGCGGATTTGTCCCTTACCTATATCGATGAAGCCTTTTACCGCTCGGAGGAAGTCCCTTCCAAGCACTATATTTCCTTGGTTTGGCTCCATGATGAAGAAATCAATCATTGCAATCCCTTTAAGGAATTTAACTGGTACATCTTTTATTCTTCCCTGGATTTCAGAAATATCTCCATTAGTGTGTTCATGATGAGATGATAATATATCCATGTTAAATTTTAAAGAATCATGAACAATTTTTGGCATAGTAGAAACCATAGATCCAATATCACAATAAGCAAGGAAGTCTTGATTAGAGATATCAATCTTAACAAGAGGCTCCCAATCATTATCTATTTCCAAAATATCTCTCTTATTGGGTTTGGGTTTCTCTACCTTCATTAAGTCTAGAGCATCCATTCTCTTTTCAATAGTAGCAAGTCTATCTATGACAGTATCAAAATTATGATCATAAACAAAGTAACTAGATAGACCATGTATAATTTCAAGAGCTCTAGCTTCATCACACTCTAGGAAATCTCCCTCGGCTATAATATCAAGAGAGTGTTTACACCATTTAAAAAGACCCTGGTAAAAATTCCTAAGCACAATTTTTATAGGTATCCAAGGCATAATTCTCCTATGTGCATCAGAAATTCTGTCCCATGCCTTCTTCATATTTTCTCCATCCCTTTGATGGAAATCTAGAACTTCTGATTCCCTCAAAGCACCATATCCTAACATGTTTAGCTAAACAGATAGGACTACTAACAGGAAGGAAAAATAATTTTTTTTGTAATTTTTGATAAAGGATACTAAAGCAAAAATGAAAGGTAAACTAACAAGACTAAAAAGCAAAGGTAAAAGATAGCATGCAACTCCCCTATCCTGAAGAGTGGAGTCCCCGGCAACGGCGCTAGAAAAACTCCTTGATGGGCCTCTAACCCCTCGTTGGTTACCCCAAGTGGAAAGTGTGAGATGCAGTGTTGTGGAAGTTTTTCCCTTAGCAAAGATGCCAAGGATAGAATCCCCAGAGACTCCTAGGTTCAACAAGTAGGTGTCAACTGCTAACGGCGCCAGATATTAGCAATCAACGTGGACCTGCACACAGATACAAATAACTTTGCTCCCAACGAGTACATAGAGGTTGTCAATCCCTCCGGCCTTGTAGTTCACAAAGGATTAAACGCAAATGATAGTAGTGATAGATAATGTTTGCAATAGTAAGTAAAAGCGAAAAGTAAATAGCGGATGTGATCAATGATGGTAATATGGACCGGAGTCTCATGATGTTCACTAGTGATGTCTCTCTCCCAAAAGACGATAAAACATCTATGTGAGGTAAACGAATTACAGCTGGGCAATTGACAGGACCACGAACACAAACCAATGCTGACTACATTGCAAGAAAGGTTGAGGTTCAAAGCATGGGCGGTACGCCAAAGTAAGTAGACCGAAATCCATCAATATCTACTACTAATCATCCACCTTGAGATATCTATCCAGAACATCTCGCTGGTATTAAGTTGCGAGTCCCACCCATAGTGTAAACTCAATGCAACAGACAACTGCATTAAAAGAACTTTGCGTAAAGTAAACAATCCTTGCACCCGCGGGCACAAGCACCGTTGTTTTCCCCCTTGTGGCAACAGCACATCCCCTAGACTCATGTTTCTGTCACTCAAGCTAGTCATCGAGGGGCATGAACCCACAATCAAGCATAACGTTCCCTCTTGGAGTCACTACCTATTACTCGGCCAAAGCAATAAATAACAACGGAGAACATGCAAGAATTACTTATGAACATAAATATAAAAGAGGTAGATCAAATATATTACTCAAGAACAATCTGAACATAATCTCATAATTCATCGGATCCCAGCAAACTCATCATAGCAACAGCATAAGGATTACATATGTGCCTCGATCATGTAGGGCGGCTCACGAGGACTAATTAGTGAAGCACAAGAACGGGAGGAGAACATCACATAGCTACTGGTCATGGACTCATGGTCCAAGGGAGACTACTCACAACTCATCCGGGAGGCGTCCATGGTGGTGGAGAGGCTCCCGATGGTGATCCTCCCCTCCGGCAGGGTGCCGGGAAGAGTTCTCCTGGTGCTCCTGATCTTGGAAGCGGCGGCGGCGGCGGAACAGAGATGAGATCGCGAAAAAGAGTTTCCGTCCCGAGGGTTTCGAAGGACGCTCTAAATATATGCCAAAGGGGGGCACCAGATGGGGCTCGGGGGGGCCAGGGGGGCGCGCCGCCAGGGCGCCTGGGGCCCTGGTGGCCCCCCCCCGGCTGTACTTCGGGCGCAAGGTAGGTTCTGGAACGCTGATTTTTTATATAATTTTTCTGGATTTTTCCTGACAGTTCTCGTAATGTGAAAACCTGAAATACAAAAACAGCCGAAAACAGAAACTGGCACTGGGGTGCACTGGATTAGTAGGTTAGTCCAAATATGATCAAAAGTGTATGGAAGTGTATAAATATCATAGGAATATCACCCAAAAGTGGCACGGAGCAAGCAGAAATTATAGATACGTTATGGACGTATCAGGCGACGGTTCGAGGACAAGAAACAACAGCTCGAGACACAGGCAAAGCGGATTCGCTCCCTGGTCATCGAAGCCCAAGCAATACCACACCAAACTAGACGTAGGCTTTTACATTCATTGAAGGGGCCGAACTAGTATAAACTCCCTGTGTCCTTTGTCCGCTTTAACCCCTTTAAGCTAACCCGAGCGATGGCCTCATGACTAAGTCCTTTAACCAGGACATCTACCGTGCTAAATCCACGACACCTACCGTGCTTCCTAGCAACGAAGTCTCTCTTATCACAATATTGATTCTTTGATTGTGGGTTATCAAGATCGATAGCAGGTTCAATCTCTACATCATTATCATTGCTAGGATGAGCATCATCATGAACATCATCATTAATATTATCACTAGGTTCATGTTCATTACCAGATTATGTCTCAGCATCAGAAACTGATATATCATTGGGATTCTCAGGTGTGTCAGCTACAGTTTCACTAGAAGCATGCAAAGTCCTATCATTTTTCATTTTCTTCTTATTAGAAGAACTAGGTGCATCTAAATTAGCTCTCTGAGAATCTTGCTCAATTATCTTAGGGTGGCCTTCAGGATACAGAGGTTCCTGAGTCATCTTACCACCTCTAGTAGCAACTCTAATAGCATAGTCATTATTCTTACCATTTAATTCATTGAGCAAATCATTCTGAGCTTTAAGTACTTGTTCTACTTGAGTGGTAACCATGGAAGCATGTATACTAATGAGTTTCAATTCACCTTTAACTCTAGATAGATAATCATTCAAGTGTTCAATCATATAAGCACTACGTTGCAATTGTCTACCAACATAAGCATTGAAGTTTTCTTGTTTCACAATAAAATTGTCAAACTCATCTAAGCATTGGCTAGCAGACTTATAACGAGGAATATCACCTTCATCAAATCTATAAAGATAATTTACCTTTACTACCTATGTCGGGTTATCAAGGCCATGTATTTCTTCAATAGGTGGTAAATTCTTAACATCTTCAGCTTTAATACCTTTTTCTTTCATAGATTTATTTGCCTCTTGCATATCTTCAGGACTGAGAAATAGAACACCTCTTTTCTTCGGAGTTGGCTTAGGGGCTGGTTCAGGAAGTGTCCATTTATTTTCATTGGCTAGCATATTATTCAATAGTAATTCAGCTTGATCAACTGTTCTTTCCCTGAAAACACAACCAGCACAACTATCCAGGTGGTCTTTGGAAGCATCGGTTAGTCCATTATAAAAGACATCAAGTATATCGTTCCTCTCAAGAGGATGATCAGGCAAAGCATTAAGTAATTGGGGAAGCCTCCCCCAAGCTTGTGGGAGACCCTCTTCTTCAATTTGCACAAAGTTATATATTTCCTGTAAGGCATCTTGTTTCTTATGAGTGGGAAAATATTTAGCAGAGAAGTAGTACATCATATCCTGGGGACTACGCACACAACCAGGATCAATAGAATTGAACCAAGTCTTAGCATCACCCTTTAACGAGAAAGGAAATAACTTAAGGATATAGTAATAACGAATCTTTTCATCGTTAGTAAACAGGGTGGCTATATCATTCAACTTAGTTTTAATATTTGCATTCTCCCTAACTCTAGCAATTTGTTCATCTAGAAATTCACCTAGTTGCACAGTATTATCAAGCATATAAGTAGTTTCATCATACATAGCACATGTGGAATCATCAAGAACATATGACATATCAGATTCAATAGCAGGAGTAGGTGTCGCAAATTTACCCACAACACATGGTGAATCAAGTGCAGAGCTAGATGGCAGCTCCTTACCTCCCCTCGTGTTTGAGGGTAAGATCTTGGTTTTTGAGTCTGCTACCTCTTGAGCTTGCGTTGTATTCCCTCGAAGAGGAAAGGGAGATGCAGCACAGTAACGTAAGTATTTCCCTCAGTTTTTGAGAACCAAGGTATCAATCCAGTAGGAGACCACGCGCGAGTCCCTCGCACATGCAAAACAAATAAGAACTTCGCAGCCAACGCGATAAGGGGTTGTCAATCCCTTTACGGTCACTTACGAGAGTGAGATCTGATAGAGATGATAATTATATTTTTGGTATTTTTATTTTAATAAAACAGAAAATAAAAGCGGTAAAAGTAAAGTACATGTAGATTGATATGTTGAGAATAGACCCGGGGGCCATAGTTTTCTCTAGTGGCTTCTCTCATGATAGCGGTATTCTACGGCGGGTAAAACAAATTAATGTCAAGCAATTGATAGAAAAGCCAATAATTATGAGACTATCTAGGCATGATCATTGTATATAGGCATCACGTCCGAGAAAAGTAGACCGACTCCTGCCTGCATCTACTACTATTTCTCCACACATCGATCGCTATCCAACATGCATCTAGTGTATTGAGTTCATACGAACAGAGTAACGCCTTAAGCAAGATGACATGATGTAGAGGGATAAACTCAAGCAATATGATGTAAACCCCATCTTTTTATCCTCGATGGCAACAATACAATACGTGCCTTGCTGCCCCTGCTGTCACTGGGAAAGGACACCACAAGATTGAACCCAAAGCCAAGCACTTCTCCCACTGGAAGAACTATAGATCTAGTAGGCCAAACCAAACCAATAATTTGAAGAGACTTGCAAGGATATTATGAGAACACATAAAAAGTTCAAAGAAGAACCAAATATCTTTCATAGATAACCTTGATCATAAACTCACAATTCATCGGATCTCGACAAACACACCGCAAAAAAAAGAGATTACATCGAATAGATCTCCTCGAAGACCGAGGAGAACTTTATATTGAGATCCAGAGAGAGAGAAGAAGCCATCTAGATACTAGCTATGGACCCGAAGGTCTGTGGTAAAGTACTCACAACTCATGGTGAGGGCGATGATGATGATGATGATGATGAAGGCCTCCGTGATGGATGCCCCTCCCGGAACAGGCTCGAAGATGGGATCTCCACGGGAACAGAAGCTACGGCGGTGGAATTAGGGTTTTCTCTCTGCCTATGGAGTTTCTGGGGTATGTAGGTATATATAGGAAGAAGGAGGGCACGGGGGGCCGTGTGGTCCAGCCTCGAGGCAGGGGGGCGCGCCCTGGGGCGCGCCCCCTGCCTCGAGGGCAGGCCTTCTGTCCCCTGACTTGGTCCTGGCGTTTCCCGAGCGTGATTTCCTCCAAAAATATCTCTCGCGAAGGTTTCATTCCATTTGGACTCCGTTTGATATTCCTTTTCTGCAAAACCCTGAAATAGGCAAAAAAAAATAGCAATCTGGACTGGGCCTTTGGGTTAGTAGGTTAGTCCCAAAAATGATATAAAAGTGAATGATAAAGCCCATTAAACATCCAAGACTTCATAAATTATAGCATGTAACAATAAAAAATTATAGATACGTTGGAGACGTATCAAGCATCCCCAAGCTTAATTCCTGCTCATCCTAGAGTAGGTAAATGATAAAGAAAGAATTTTTGATGTGGAATGCTAACCAATATAGTTTTTCAATGTAATTCTATTAATTGTGTCATGAATGTTCAGATCTGAAAGATTCAAGACAAAAGTCTATATTGACATAAGAAATAACAATACTTCAAGCAATAATAACAAAGCAATCATGTCTTCTCAAAATACTATGGCTAAAGAAAGTTATTCCTACAAAATCATATAGTGTTGGCTATGCTCCCTTGTTATCACACAAAATATTCATATCATGCACAACCACGATTTTAGCCAAGCATTTGTTTTCATGCTCTATCTTTTCAAACCTTTCAACTTTCATGCAATACATGAGCGTGAGCCATGGATATAACACTATGGGTGGAATAGAGGTGGTTGTGGAGAAGACAAAATGAGGGAGATAGTCTCACATCGACTAGGCGTATCAACGGGCTATGGAGATGCCCATCAATAGATATCAATGTGAGTGAGTAGGGATTGCCATTCAATAGATGCACTAGAGCTAAATATGAATGAAAGCTCAACAAAAAAAACTAGTGGGTGTGTGATACGTCTCCAACGTATCTACTTTTCCAAACACTTTTGCCCTTGTTTTGGACTCTAACTTGCATGATTTGAATGGAACTAACCCGGACTGACGCTGTTTTCAGCAGAATTGCCATGGTGTTGTTTTCGTGCAGAAATAAAAAGTTCTCGGAATCGCCTGGAAATCAATGGAGAATTATTTCAGAAAATATAAAAAATATCTGCAAGAAGATCTGTACCAGGGGCCCACACCCTGTCCCCGAGGGTGGGGGGCGCGCCCCCTGCCTCGAGGGCCCCTCGATGCTCCACCGACGTATCCCTAGGTCCTATATATTCCGTTTCGTCGAGAAAAAAAATCAAGGAGAAAGAATTATCGCGTTTTACGAGACGGAGCCGCCGCCAAGCCCTAATCTCTCTCGGAGGGCTGATCTGGAGTCTGTTCGGGGCTCCGGAGAGTGGAGATCGTCGCCATCGTCTTCATCAACCTTCCTCCATCACCAATTAAGTGATGCTCACCGCAGTGGGTGAGTAATTCCATCGTAGGCTTGCTGGATGGTGATGGGTTGGATGGGATATATCATGTAATCTAGTTAGTTTTGTTAGAGTTTGATCCCTAGTATCCACTATGTTCTCAGATTGATGTTGCTATGACTTTGCTATGCTTAATGCTTGTCACTAGGGCCCGAGTGCCATGATTTCAGATCTGAACCTGTTATGTTTTCATGAATATATGTGTGTCCTTGATCCTATCTTGCAAGTCTATAGTCACCTACTATGTGTTATGATCTGGCAACCCCGAAGTGACAATAATCGGTACCACTCCCGGTGATGACCCTAGTTTGAGGAGTTCATGTATTCACTATGTGTTAATGCTTTGGTCTGGTACTCTATTAGAAGAAGGCCTTAATATCCCTCAGTTTCCAATAGGACCCCGCTGGCACGGGAGGGTAGGACAAAAGATGTCATGCAAGTTCTTTTCCATAAGCACGTATGACTATATTCGGAATACATGCCTACATTGCATTGATGAACTGGAGCTAGTTATGTGTCACCCTAGGTTATAACTTCTACATGATGAATTGCATCCGACGTAATTTCCCATCACCGATCCAATGCCTACGAGCTTTACCTATATTGCTTGTCGCTTATTTACCTTTCCATTGCTATTATCACAAAAACTACAAAAACACTATCTTTACTTTTATTGCTACTACCGCCACTATCATATTACTTTGCTACTAAACTATCTTGCTGCAGATACTAAGTTTCCAGGTGTGGTTGAATTGGCAACTCATCTGCTAATACTTAAGAGTATTCTTTGGCTCCCTTGTGTCGAATCAACAAATTTGGGTTTAATACTTTACCCTCGAAAACTATTGTGATCCCCTACACTTGTGGGTTATTAAGAGTATTTTCTGGCGCCGTTGCCGGGGAGCATAGGTCTATTCTTTAAGTCACTTGGGATTTATATCTGCTTATCACTACGAAGAATTTGAAGGACTCAAAAACCAAGATCTTACCCTCAACTACGAGGGGAGGTAAGGAACTGCCATCTAGCTCTGCACTAGATTCTCCTTCTGTTATGAGTAAACTTGCGACACCTACTCCTGCTATTGAATCTGATATGTCGTATGTTCTTGATGATGCTACTTCTTCTATGTATGATGAAACTATCTATATGCCCGATACTATGCCACTAGGTGAATTTCTAGATGAACAAATTGCTAACGTTAGGGAGAGTGCAAATGTTGATGATATTTATGAAAGTGATGATGAAACTACTCCCAATAGATATGAATTGCCTGTTGTGCCTGAGGGTTATGTTATGGATGAAGAAACAACTAGAGACTTTCTTGCTTGCAATGATAGATATGATCTTAAGAAGTTATTAGCTAAGCTGAAAGAAAAATCCTTAAATGCTAGAATGAAACATGACCCTGCTTTTGCTACTTCACCTATCTGTGTCACGGATAAGGATTATGAATTCTCTGTTGATCCTGAGTTAATTACTTTGGTTGAATCTGATCCTTTCCATGGCTATGAGTCTGAAATTGTTGAGGCACACCTTACCAAGTCGAATGATATAGCCACCCTGTTTACCAGTGATGAAAAGATTCTCTACTACTATATCCTTAACTTGTTTCCGTTCTCTTTAAAGGGTGATGCTAAGACTTGGTTTAATTCTCTTGATCCTGGTTGTGTGCGTAGTCCCCAGGATATGATGTATTACTTCTCTGCTAAATATTTTCCCGCTCATAAGAAACAAGCTGCCTTACGGGAAATATATAACTTTGCTCAAACTGAAGAAGAGAGTCTCCCACAAGCTTGGGGGAGGCTTCTCCAGTTCCTTAATGCTTTGCTTGATCATCCTCTTGAGATGCATGATATACTTGATGTCTTTTATAATGGACTAACCGATGCTTCCAGAGACCACCTGGATAGTTGTGCTGGTTGTGTTTTCAGGTAAAGAACAGTGGAACAAGCTGAATTACTATTGAATAATATGCTAGACAATGAAAATAACCGGACACTTCCTGAACCAGCCCCCAAGCCAACTCCGAAGAAAAGAGGTGTTCTATTTCTCAGTCCTGAAGATATGCAAGAGGCAAAGAAATCTATGAAAGAAAAAGGTATTAAAGCTGAAGAGGTTAAGAATTTACCGCCTATTAAAGAAATACATGGTCTTGATAACCCGACACATGTAGTAAAGGTAAATTCTCTTTATAAATTTGATGGAAGTGATATTCCTCATTATAAGTCTGCTAGCCAATGCTTAGATGAGTTTGACAATTTTATTGTGAAACAAGAAAACTTCAATGCTTATGTTGGTAGACAATTACAACACAATGCTTATATGATTGAACGCTTGAGTGATTATCTGTCTAGTGCTAAAGATGAGCTGAAACTTATTAGTATACATGCTTCCATGGTCACCACTCAAGTAGAACAAGTACTTAAGGCTCAGAATGATTTGCTTAATGAATTAAATAGTAAGAATAATGACTATGTTGTTAGAGTTGCAACTAGAGGTGGTAAAATGACTCAGGAACCCCTGTATCCTGAAGGCCACCCTAAGAGAATTGAGCAAGATTCTTAGAGAGCTAATTTAGATGCACCTAGTTCTTCTAAGAAGAAGAAAAAGAAAAATGATAGGACTTTGCATGCTTCTAGTGAACCTGTAGCTCACCCACCTGAGAATCCCAATGATATATCTGTTTCTGATGTTGAGACACAATCTGGTAATGAACATGAACCTAGTGATAATATTAATAATGATGTTCATGATGATGCGCAACCTAGCAATGATAATGATATAGAGATTGAACCTGTTGTTGATCTTGACAACCCACAATCAAAGAATCAACGTCATGACAAGAGATACTTTGTTGCTAGGAAGCACGGTAGGGAAAGAGAACCCTGGGTTCAGAAACCCATGCCTTTTCCTCCGAAACCATCCAAGAAAAAGGATGATGAGGATTTTGAGCGCTTCACTGAAATGATTAGACCTATCTTTTTGCGTATGCGTTTGACTGATGTGCTTAAAACAAATCCTTATGCCAAGTATATGAAAGACATTATTACCAACAAAGGAAAGATACCTGATGTAGAAATCTCCACCATGCTTGCCAATTACACTTTTGAGGGTGGAATGCCTAAGAAATTAGGAGATCCAGGAGTACCTACTATACCTTGCTCCATTAAGAGAAACTATGTTAAAATTGCTTTGTGTGATCTTGGAGCTGGTGTTAGTGTTATGCCTCTCTCTTTATATCGTAGACTTGACTTGAGTAAGTTGACACCTACTGAAATATCTTTGCAAATGGCTGATAAATCAACTGCTATACATGTCGGTATTTGTGAGGATGTACCTGTTGTAGTTGCAAATGTTACAATTCTAACGAACTTTGTTATACATGATATTCCCGAGGATGATAGTATCTCTATTATTCTTGGAAGACCTTTTTTGAATACCGCAAGGGCTGTTATTGATTGCAACAAAGGCAATGTCACTTTTCATGTCAATGGTAATGAGCATACGGTAGACTTTCTGAGGAAACAACCTCAGGTCTATAATATCAATTATATTGGAAAAACTTCAATTATCACTATTGGAGGTTTTGAGTTTCCTCTTCCTACTATCAAGAAGGCATATGACATTCTTATTGTTGGGGACATACATATCCCCATTGAGGTAACATAGTGTTATTCGAAAATTCTCCGGTTTCATGTTACTCCGAAAGAGTTTATTAACAAGACCCGATCAACCTTGTTAATGGATTCCTTTTGATGAACATGGGATAGGTGAATCTAGATAGCACAAACCTTCTAGACCCTCCTTTTACTTTCTGTTAATTAGGTTAAATAAAAGAAAATTAGCATTATCTGTCTGTTTCCAGACTTATCCGTGCAATAAAAAATATCCCAAAAATAAAAGTTCTCCAAATGCCATGAAAATGAAATATGATTTTTTCTAGAATATTTAAGAAAATATGGCACTGAACACACAGCGAGGGGAGCCAGCACCTGGCCTCGAGGGCACAGGGCGCACCCCCCTTCACAGGGCGCGCCCCCTGCCTCGAGGGCCCCACGTGGCCCCCCTCCACTTATCCTTTCACCCATTCTCTTCTTCCTTCTCCCAAAAAAATCCCCAACCAGCTCAAACCCGAGTTCTAGCTCATTTTGCTGCCATTTTTGATCTCCTTGCTCAAAGCACCATTCACCAAACTGTTTGGGGAGATTGTTCCTTGGTATGTGACTCCTCCATTGGTCCAATTAGTTTTTGTTCTAGTGCTTTATTTGTTGCAAATTTGTGCTGCTGTGGTGACCTTGTTCCTGAGCTTGCATGTCAAATTTTCTTGGTCCCAAGTAGTTCTAATGCATGATATAGCTTCTAGGCACTTATAGGAGTTGTTGCTATCAATCTTATTGAGTTTGGTTAACTTTTATTGTGAGTTACTAATAATTTCAGAAATTTTCAGAAAAGGAAAATGTTAAAAAGAATATTGAGGGGCTCTTCCAGCAAGAGCTCGGAGGAGAAGAAGAAAGAAGAAAATAAGAAGCCCAAGTATCATCTTCCTCGCATGGCGGAAGTTCGACCGTGCGAATGGCCTTGTAATAATTTCATGATGTCCGCCGGTATTTACGAAGACTTTTATTGGATGGCGAATAATGCAGGCCTCGCCGACTTCATCAACGACCAAAAAGAATAGTATATCTTACTCACCAATATTTTTACGCAAAGCTTTCATTTTCATTCTAGGAAAACACCACCTACGGTGGAGTTTCGCTTATATGATGTGGTTATTTTGTGAAATATGCAAAGTACCCTTTGAAGGTAGACTTGATGAACCACGTCATGAAGACGTCAAAGGGTTTATTGATATGATAGCCGTAGGTGAAACTAGACAAGTTGCAGGGGCAAGAATCACTAGTATACACTTCCCTGTTCTGCGCTACTTTGCTTTATTTGCTAGTAGGTGTTTAATTGGTCGCGGGAACAGTGGAAATCTCAGTGCCCTTGATATTATCATTTTACGCCATGCTTTGTTCTGTGACACAACTTTTAGCTTGGGCGCCGTCGTTGCCAAGCGATTGAGTCTTAACCGCTCAAAGGGGCCCGTCTTTGGAGGCATCTTTGCTTCTCGCCTTGCTGAACATTTCAATATACCTATTAGGCATCATGAGAAGGAAGAAAAATTGCTTGCCCCTGCCTATCTAAACTACAAGAGCATGGTAGCTCAAGACTTTATTGTTAAAGACAAAAATATGCAGCTACATTATAAATTGAGGTTTGATGAAATATACTGTGAAATTGTCACCTTGCCTGCACCATCTCTGTTTGATCTGTCTACAGGCAAGTACCTCATTACATCAGATGCCTTCTACAAGTACCAAGGCCAGGCACAAGCTTCAGAGCCTGAGCCAGAACCACCATTTGATCCTTCCCGTCAATCTGTTTATGGGTGGGAGCTCGACGAGCTAGCCAACCAGTAGCGCCCGGAGGACACATCTCAGTACACTAGAGGGAGTGGCTTCGATCTGTGGCCATAGACTGACTTAGGCCAAAAGCCTAAGCTTGGGGGAGTACGTGTTTCTCACCGACTTACTTTCATCTTCACACTTATTCTAGCTGTCGGTGCTCACACTCTTTCACTGTACCATCCATGTTTAGTTTCAATTTCTTTTTCTTAGTCTTTTTCTCTTGTGTGTTAGAAAAACCCAGAAAAACAAAAAAAATTAGTTGTAGCTTCTAGCTAGTTTACTTTCTTTGCTTGTAGTAGTAACTAAAAATGAAAACCCAAAAAGATTTCCCATTCTTCTTTTGCTTGTTGGGAGCTTTACCATGTGAATAGTTTCTTTTCTTTTCTTTAGGGGTTAAGAATAGAAGACCATGATTGAAAATGCTTAGTGGCTCTCATATGCTTTGTTGTTGATTTAACCTTGAGCCATATTACCTTGTCTTCTCTCTTGTATTAAATGCCTGCAGATTCCAGCTTAGTCCAATGCACGTGCACTACTATTATTTTCCACACCGTTCGGTCGTGCGAGTGAAAGGCAATAATGATGAACTAATTGAGATGAGAAAAGCTGGTATGAACTCAACCTCTCTTGTTTTTGTAAATATGATAGCTCGTCATTCTTGATTCAACTTGTTATGAAAGAAACATGTTTGCAATGACAACTAGAGATCATAGCTGCTTATGCCATGCTTAATTAGCTGAGAGTTTATAATGGTCTATCTTGCGTGCCAACATTATATTAAAATGGTTGTGATGTGGTATGATGGGTGGTATCCTCCTCTAAATGATTTAAGTGACTTGACTTGGCACATGTTCACGCATGTAGTTGAAGCAAATCAACATAGCCTCCACGATATTTATGTTCATGGTGATTTATATCCTACTCATGCTTGCATTCATTGTTGATTAATTTTAATGCATGCTCATGACCGTTGTTGCTCTCTAGCTGGTCGCTTCCCAGTCTCATTCTAACCTTCACCTGTACTAAGCGGGAATACTGCTTGTGCATCCACTTCCATAAACCCCAAAGTTACTCCATATGAGTCCACCATACCTTCCTATATGCGGTATTTTCCTGCCGTTCCAAGTAAATTTGTATGTGTCAAACTCTAAACCTTCAAATGAAATTCTGTTTTGTATGCTCGAACAATTCATGTATCAACTAGGGTTGTCTATATCTTCCATGCTAGGTGGGTTATTCTCACGATGAGTGGACTCCGCTCATCATTCACGAGAAAATGGCTGGTAATCGGGATGCCCAGTCACATGCTCAAAATCATAATAATTAAACAAAACTCCCCCAGGGTTGTTGCTTGTTTGGATGGTAACCCGTGGATTCGGCTGGCCGTGGAGTGTGCTTGTTGGTGGTTGGGGGAGTATAAACTTTACCATTCTGTTTGGGAACCGCCTATAATGTGCGTAGCATGGGAGATATCGAGATTCTTGGTTGTTATGTTGACAATGAAAGTATACCGCTCAAAATGTTATTCAATCTCTATTTTAAAACCGAGCTCTGGAACCTCTACAAATCCCTGCTTCCCTCTACGAAGGGCCTATCTATTTACTTTTATGCAGAGTCATTATCCTCTTATCAAAAAGCACCAGTAGGAGAGCACCTCTGTCGTTGCATGTATTACTATTAATTTGCATTGAGTATGATCTGAAGGAAATATGCCCTAGAGGCAATAATAAAGTTGTTATTTATATTTCCTTATATCATGATAAATGTTTATTATTCATTCTAGAATTGTATTAACCGGAATCTTAGTACATGTGTGAATACATAGACAAAACAGAGTGTCCCTAGTATGCCTCTACTAGACTAGCTCATTGATCAAAGATGGTTATGTTTCCTAACCATAGACATGAGTTGTCATTTGATCAACGGGATCACATCATTAGGAGAATGATGTGATGGACAAGACCCATCTGTTAGCTTAGCACTATGATCGTTTAGTTTTACTGCTATTGCTTTCTTCATGACTTATACATGTTCCTATGACTATGACATTATGCAACTCCCGAATACCGTAGGAACACCTTGTGTGCTATCAAACGTCACAACGTAACTGGGTGATCATAAAGATACTCTACAGGTGTCTCCAAAAGTGTTCGTGGTGTTGGCATAGATCAAGACTAGGATTTGTCACTCCGAGTGTCGGAGAGGTATCTCTGGGCCCTCTCGGTAATGCACATCATAATAAGCCTTGCAAGCAAAAGACTAATGAGTTAGTCACGAGATGATGTATTACAGAACGATTAAAGAGACTTGCCGGTAACGAGATTGAACTAGGTATAGAGATATCGACGATCGAATCTCGGGCAAGTAACATACCAATGACAAAAGGAACAACGTATGTTGTTATGCGGTTTGACCGATAAAGATCTTTGTAGAATATGTAGGAGCCAATATGAGCATCCAGGTTCCGCTATTCGTTATTGACCGGAGATGAGTCTCGGTCATGTCTACATAGTTCTCGAACCCGTAGGGTCCGCACGCTTAATGTTTGATGACGATCGGTATTATGAGTTTATGAGTTTTGATGTACCGAAGGAGTTCGGAGTCCCGGATGAGACCGGGGACATGACGAGGAGTCTCGAAATGGTCGAGACGTAAAGATCGATATATTGGACGACTATATTCGGACATCGGAAAGGTTCCGAGTGATTCGGGTATTTTTCGGAGTATATGGGCCTTATTGGGCCATACGGGAATAGAGGAGAAAGGCCAAAAGGAAGGAGGCACGCGCCCCCCTCTGGTCCGAATTGGACAAGGGGTGCAGCCCCCTTTTCCTTCTCCCACTCCACCTCTTTCCTTCTCTCCTACTCCGGAAAGGAAAGGGGAATCCTACTAGGACTTGGGAGTCCTAGTAGGACTCCCCACACTTGGCGCGCCCCCTCTAGGGCCGACCTCTCCCTTCCTCCTTTATATACGGGGGCAGGGGGCACCCTAGGACACACAAGTTGAATTGTTTTAGCCGTGTGCGGTGCCCCTCTCCACAAAAACACACCTCGGTCATACCGTTGCAGTGCTTAGGCGAAGCCCTGCGCCGGTAGATACATCATATCTATCACCACGCCGTCGTGCTGGCGAAACTCTCCCGTGAAGCTCAACTGGATCAAGAGCTCGTAGGACGTCATCAAGCTGAACGTGTGCTGAACGCGGAGGTGCCGCACGTTCGGTGCTTGATCGGTTGGATCGCGAAGAAGTTCGACTACATCAACCGCGTCACTTGACGCTTCCGCTCCCAGTCTACGAGGGTACGTAGACACACTCTCCCCCTCGTTGCTATGCATCTAGTAGATAGATCTTGCGTGATCGTAGGAAAATTTTGAAAATACTACGTTCCCCAACAGTGGCATCAAGAGCCAGGTCTATGCGTAGATGATATGCATGAGTAGAACACAATGAGTTGTGGGCGATACTAGTCATACTGCTTACCAACATGTCATACTTTGCTTCGGCGGTATTGTGAGATGAAGCGACCCGGACCGACATTACGCGTACGCTTACGCGAGACTGGTTTCACCGTTATGAGTACTCGTTGCTTAAAGGTGACTGGCGGGTGTCTGTCTCTCTATATTTAGCTGAATCAAGTGTGGCTACGCCCGGTCCTTGTGAAGGTTAAAACAGCACATACTTGACGAAACATCGTTGTGGTTTTGTATGCGTAGGTAAGAACGGTTCTTACTAAGCCCATAGCAGCCACGTAAAACTTGCAACAACAAAGTAGAGGACGTCTAACTTGTTTTTGCAGGGCATGTTGTGATGTGATATGGTCAAGACATGATGAGATATACGGTTTTGTATGAGATGATCATGTTTTGTAAAGTTATCGGCAACTGGCAGGAGCCATATGGTTGTCGCTATATTGTATGAAATGCAATCGCCATGTAATTGCTTTACTTTATCACTAAGCGGTAGCGATAATCGTAGAAGCAATAGTTGGCGAGATCATGCTACGATGGAGATCATGGTGTCGCGCCGGTGACGAAGGTGATCATGACGGTGCTTTGGAGATGGAGATCAAAAGCACAAGATGATGATGGCCATATCATGTCACATATTTTGATTGCATGTGATGTTTATCTTATTATGCTTCTTATTTTTCTTAGTTTGACGGTAGCATTATAAGATGATCCCTTACTAAATTTCAAGGTATAAGTGTTCTCCCTGAGTATGCACCGTTGCGAAAGTTTGTCGTGCCGAGACACCACGTGATGATCGGGTGTGATAAGCTCTATGTTCAAATATAACGGGTGTAAGCCAGTTTTGCACACGCAGAATACTCGGGTTAAACTTGACGAGCCTAGCATATGCAGATATGGCCTCGGAACACTGGAGACCGAAAGGTCGAGCGTGAATCATATAGTAGATATGATCAACATAAGATGTCCACCATTGAAACTACTCCATCTCATGTGATGATCAGACATGGTTTAGTTGATTTGGATCACGTGATCATTTAGATGACTAGAGGGATGTCTATCTAAGTGGGAGTTCTTAAGTAATATGATTAAATTGAACTTTAATTTATCATGAACTTAGTCCTCGTAGTATTAGCATATCTATGTTGTAGATCAATAGCTCACGATGTTGCTCCCCGTTTATTTTTTTGTATGTTCCTAGAGAAAACTAAGTTGAAAGATGTTAGTAGCAATGATGCGGAATTGTTCCGTGATCTAAGGACTATCCTCATTGCTGCACAGAGAATTATGTCCTTGATGGACCGCTAGGTGACAGACCTATTGCAGGAGCAGATGTAGATGTTATGAACGTTTTGACAAAAGCTCGGTATGATGACTACTTGATAGTTTAAGTGCACCATGCTTTACGGCTTAGAACCGGGACATCAAAAACGTTTTGAATGCCACGGAGCATATAAGATGCTCCAAGAGTTGAAATTAGTATTTCATACTCATGCTCGTGTCGAGAGGTATAAGACTTCTGACAGTACTTTGCCTACAAGATGGAGGAGAATAGCTCAACCAGTGAGCATGTGCTCAGATTGTTTGGGTACTACAATTACTTGAATCAAGTGGGAGTTAATCTTCCAGATAAGATAGTAATTGACAAAGTTCTCTAGTCACTATCACCAAGTTAGTAGAACTTCGTGATGAACTATAATATGCAAGGGATGACGAAAGGAATTCCCGAGCTCTTCACGATGCTGAAGTCGGCGAAGGTAGAAATCATGAAAAAGCATCAAGTGTTGATGGTTAACAAGACCACTTGTTTCAAGTAAAGGGCAAAGGGATAGAAGGGGAACTTCAAGAAGAATGACAAGCAAGTTGTCACTCCCATGAAGAAACGCAAAGCTAAAACTCAAGCCTGAAACTAAGTGCTTCTACTTCAAAGGAAATGGTCACTAGAAGTGGAACTGCCCTAGATACTTGGCGGATAAGAAGGATGGCAAAGTGAACAAAGGTATATTTTGATATACAGATTATTGATGTGTACTTTACTAGTGTTCATAGCAACCCCTGGGTATTTGATACCGGTTCAGTTGCTAAAATTAGTAACTCGAAACGAGAATTGCAGAATGAACAGAGACTAGTTAAAGGTGAAGTGACAATGTGTGTTGGAAGTGGTTCCAAGATTGATATGATCATCATCGCACACTCCCTATACTTTCGGGATTAGTGTAAGACCTAAATAAATGTTATTTGGCATTTGCGTTGAGCATGAATATGATTTGATCATATTCGTTGCAATACGGTTATTCATTTAAAGTCATAGAATAATTGTTATTCTGTTTACATGAATAAAACCTTCGATGGTCATACACCCAATGAAAATAGTTTGTTGGATCTCGATCGTGGAGATACACATATTCATAATATTGAAGCCAAAAGATGCAAGGTTAATAATGATAGTGCAACTTATTTGTGGCACTGCCGTTTAGGTCATAATGGTGTAAAGCGCATGAAGAAACTCCATAGTGATGGACTTTTGGAATCACTTGATTATGAATCACTTGGTGCTTGCGAACCATGCCTCATGGGCAAGATGACTAAAACTCTGTTCTCCGGAACAATGGAGCGAGCAACAGATTTGTTGGAGATCATACATATAGATGTATGTGGACCAATGAGTGTTGAAGCTCGCGGCGGGTCTCGTTATTTTCTGACCTTCACTGATGATTTGAGCAGATATGGGTATATCTACTTAATGAAGCACAAGTCTGAAACATTTGAAAAGTTCAAAGAATTTCAAAGTGAAGTGGAGAATCATCGTAACAAGAAAATAAGAGTTTCTACGATATGATCGTAGAGGTAAAATATTTGAGTTAGCGAGTTTGGCCTTCAGTAAAAACAATGTGAAATAGTTTCACTACTCACGCCACCTGGAACACCACAATGTAATGGTGTGTCCGAACGTCATAACCGTACTTTATTAGATATGGTGCGATCGATGATGTCTTTTACCGATATACCACTATCGCTTTTGGGGTTATGCATTAGAGACAGCTACATTCACGTTAAATAGGGCACCATCTAAATCCGTGGAGATGACATCGTATGAACTGTGGTTTGATGAGAAACCTAAGCTGTCATTTCTTTAAGTTTGGGACTGCGATGCTTATGTGAAAAAGTTTCAACATGATAAGCTCGAACCCAAATCGGAGAAGTAAATCTTCATAGGATACCCAAAAGAAACTGTTGGGTACACCTTCTATCACAGATCCGAAGGCAAGGTCTTTGTTGCTAAGAGTGGATCCTTTCTAGAGAAGGAGTTTCTCTCCAAAGAAGTAAGTGGGAGGAAAGTAGAACTTGATGAGGTAATTGTACCTTCTCCCGAATTGGAAAGTGGAACATCACATAAACTAGTTCCAGTGATTCCTACACCAATTAGTGAGGAAGCTAATGATGATGATCATGAAACTTCAGATCAAGTTTCTGCTGAACTTCGTAGATCAACCAGAGTTCGTTCCGCATCAGAGTGGTACGGCAACCCGGTTCTGGAAGTCATGTTACTGGACCATGATGAACCTACGAACTATGAGGAAGCGATGATGAGCCCAGATTCCTCAAAATGGCTTGAGGCCATGAAATCTGAGATGGGATCCATGTATGAGAACAAAGTGTGGACTTTGGTTGACTTGCCCGATGATCGGCAAGCCATCGAAAATAAATGGATCTTCAAGAGGAAGACTGACGCTGACGGTAATGTTACTGTTTACAAAGCTCGACTTGTTGCGAAAGTTTTTCAACAAGTTCAAGGAGTTGACTACGATGAGACTTTCTCACCCGTAGCGATGCTTAAGTCTGTCCGAATCATGTTACAATTGCAGCATTTTATGAAATCTGGCAAATGGATAATAAAGCTGCATTCTTTAATGGATTTATTAAAGAAGACTTGTATATGATGCAACCAGAAGGTTTTGTCAATCCTAAAGGTGCTAACAAAATGTGCAAGCTCCAGCGATCCATCTATGGACTGGTGCAAGCATCTCGGAGTTGGAATATACGCTTTGATAAGTTGATCAAAGCATATAGATTTATACAGACTTGCGGTGAAGCCTGTATTTACAAGAAGTGAGTGGGAGCACTACAACCTTTCTGATAAGTATATGTGAATGACATATTGTCGATCGGAAATGATGTAGAATTTTCTGGAAAGCATAAAGGAGTGTTTGAAAGGAGTTTTTCAAAGAAAGACCTTGGTGAAGCTGCTTGCATATTGGGCATCAAGATCTATAGAGATAGATCAAGACACTTGATAAGACTTTCTATGAGTACATACCTTGATAAGATTTTGAAGTAGTTCAAAATGGATCAGTCAAAGAAGGAGTTCTTGCCTGACTTGTAAGGTGTGAAGTTGAGTAAGACTCAAAGCCAGACAACGGCAGAAAAATATAGAGAGAATGAAAGTCATTCCCTATGCCTCAGCCATAGATTCTATAAAGTATGCCATGCTGTGTACCAAACATGTTGTGTACCTTGCCATGAGTTTGTCAAGGGGGTATAATAGTGATCCAGGAGTTGATCACTGTACAGCGGTCAAAATTATCCTTAGTAACTGGATGACTAAGGAAATGTTTCTCGATTATGGAGGTGATAAAGAGTTCGTCGTAAAGGGTTACGCCGATGCAAGCTTTGACACTAAATCCAGATGACTCTAAGTATCTATCTGGATGCGTATTGAAAGTGGGAGAAATTAGCTAGAGTAGCTCTATGCAGAGCATTGTAGACATAGAAATTTGCAAAATACATACGGATCTGAATGTGACAGACCCGTTGACTAAACTTCTCTCACAAGCAAAACATGATCACACCTTATTACTCTTGGATATTAATCACATAGCGATGTGAACTAGATTATTGACTCTAGTAAACCCTTTGGGTGTTGGTCACATGGCGAAGTGAACTATGGGTGTTATTCACATAACGATGTGAACTATCGGGATTAAATCACATGGTGATGCGAGCTAGATTATTGACTCTAGTGCAAGTGGGAGACTGAAGGAAATATGCCCTAGAGGCAATAATAAAGTTATTATTTATATTTCCTTATATCATGATTAATGTTTATTATTCATGCTAGAATTGTATTAAACGTAAACTTAGTACATGTGTGAATACATAGACAAAACAGAGTGTCCCAAGTATACCTCTACTAGACTAGCTCATTGATCAAAGATGGTTATGTTTCCTAACCATAGACATGAGTTGTCATTTGATCAACGGGATCACATCATTAGGGGAATGATGTGATGGACAAGACCCATCCGTTAGCTTAGCACTATGATCGTTTAGTTTTACTGCTATTGCTTTCTTCATGACTTATACATGTTCCTATGACTATGAGATTATGCAACTCCCGAATACCGTAGGAACACCTTGTGTGCTATCAAACGTCACAGCGTAACTAGGTGATCATTAAGATACTCTACAGGTGTCTCCAAAAGTGTTCGTGGTGTTGGCATAGATCAAGACTAGGATTTGTCACTCCGAGTGTCGGAGAGGTATCTCTCGGCCCTCTCGGTAATGCACATCATAATAAGCCTTGCAAGCAAAAGACTAATGAGTTAGTCACGAGATGATGTATTACGGAACGATTAAAGAGACTTGCCGGTAACGAGATTGAACTAGGTATAGAGATACCGACGATCGAATCTCGGGCAAGTAACATACCAATGACAAAAGGAACAACGTATGTTGTTATGCGGTTTGACCGATAAAGTTCTTCGTAGAATATGTAGGAGCCAATATGAGCATCCAGGTTCCGCTATTGGTTATTGACCGGAGATGAGTCTCGGTCATGTCTACATAGTTCTCGAACCCGTAGGGTCCGCATGCTTAACGTTTGATGACGATCGGTATTATGAGTTTATGAGTTTTGATGTACCGAAGGAGTTCGGAGTCCCGAATGAGACCGGGGACATGACGAGGAGTCTCGAAATGGTCGAGACGTAAAGATCGATATATTGGACGACTATATTCGGACATCGGAAAGGTTCCGAGTGATTCGGGTATTTTTCGGAGTATATGGGCCTTATTGGGCCATACGGGAATAGAGGAGAAAGGCCAAAAGGAAGGAGGCGCGCGCCCCCCTCTGGTCCGAATTGGACAAGGGGTGCAGCCCCCTTTTCCTTCTCCCTCTCCACCTCTTTCCTTCTCTCCTACTCCGGAAAGGAAAGGGGAATCCTACTAGGACTTGGGAGTTCTAGTAGGACTCCCCACACTTGGCGCGCCCCCTCTAGGGCCGGCCTCTCCCTTGCTCCTTTATATACGGGGGCAGGGGGGCACCCTAGGACACACAAGTTGAATTGTTTTAGCCGTGTGCGGTGCCCCTCTCCACAGAAACACACCTCGGTCATACCGTTGCACTGCTTAGGCGAAGCCCTGCGCCGGTAGATACATCATATCTGTCACCACGCCGTCGTGCTGGCGAAACTCTCCCGTGAAGCTCAACTGGATCAAGAGCTCGTGGGACGTCATCAAGCTGAACGTGTGCTGAACGTGGATGTGCCGTACGTTCGGTGCTTGATCGGTTGGATCGCGAAGAAGTTCGACTACATCAACCGCGTCACTTGACGCTTCCGCTCCCGGTCTACGAGGGTACGTAGACACACTCTCCCCCTCGTTGCTATGCATCTAGTAGATAGATCTTGCGTGATCGTAGGAAAATTTTGAAAATACTACGTTCCCCAACATGATCATGACTGGATCTCTTTTACCATGAATTACAATGTCTAGTCAGTCCTTGATCTTTAAAGGTGCTCTGCATTTATGTTCTCCGGTCTCAGAAAGGGCTAGCGAGATACCATCCTGTTATATCATATCATGATTGTTTTGAGAAGTGTTGTCATCCGAGGTTTATTAGTATTGCTCGCTAGTTGATTATGCCATTGATGTGAGTAGTCTTGAGACCTGAAAGTTATTGTAAATGTGGTTAGTTCATGATCTTGTTGAAAATTTGAATGCTAGCTTACATATTTACAACAACAAGAGCAAACAGAGTTTGTCAAAGTTTTTCTTTATCACTTTCAGTTTATCAACTGAATTGCTTGAGGACAAGAAAAGGTTTAAGCTTGGGGGAGTTGATACGTCTCCAACGTATCTACTTTTCCAAACACTTTTGCCCTTGTTTTGGACTCTAACTTGCATGATTTGAATGGAACTAACACGGACTGACGCTGTTTTCAGCAGAATTGCCATGGTGTTGTTTTTGTGCAGAAATAAAAAGTTCTCCGAATCGCCTGAAAATCAATGGAGAATCATTGCAGAAAATATAAAAAATATCTGCAAGAAGATCTGCACCGGGGGGGCCCACACCCTGTCCTCGAGGGTGGGGGCGCGCCCCCTGCCTCGAGGGCCCCCCGATGCTCCACCGACGTATCCCCAGGTCCTATATATTCCGTTTCGTGGAGAAAAAAATCAAGGAGAAAGAATTATCGCGTTTTACGAGACGGAGCCGCCGCCAAGCCCTAATCTCTCTCGGAAGGCTGATCTGGAGTCCGTTCGGGGCTCCGGAGAGTGGAGATCGTCGCCATCGTCATCATCAACCTTCCTCCATCACCAATTCCATGATGCTCACCGCCGTGTCTGAGTAATTCCATCGTAGGCTTGCTGGACGGTGATGGGTTGGATGGGATCTATCATGTAATCAAGTTAGTTTTGTTAGGGTTTGATCCCTAGTATCCACTATGTTCTGAGATTGATGTTGCTATGACTTTGCTATGCTTAAAGCTTGTCACTAGGGCCCGAGTGGCATGATTTCAGATCTAAACCTATTATGTTTTCATGAATATATGTGTGTTCTTGATCCTATCTTGCAAGTCTATAGTCACCTACTATGTGTTATGATCCGGCAACCCCGAAGTGACAATAATCGGGACCACTCCCGGTGATGACCCTAGTTTGAGGAGTTCATGTATTCACTATGTGTTAATGCTTTGGTACGGTACTCTATTAAAAGGAGGCCTTAATATCCCTTAGTTTCCAATATGACCCCGCTGCCACGGGAGGGTAGGACAAAAGATGTCATGCAAGTTCTTTTCCATAAGCACATATGACTATATTCGGAATACATGCCTACACTGCATTGATGAACTGGAGCTAGTTCTGTGTCACCCTAGGTTATAACTTCTACAAGATGAATTGCATCTGACGTAATTTCCCATCACCAATCCAATGCCTACGAGCTTTACCTATATTGATTGTCGCTTATTTACCTTTCCGTTGCTATTATCACAAAAACTACAAAAACAATATCTTTACTTTTATTGCTGCTACCGCCACTATCATATTACTTTGCTACTAAACTACCTTGCTGCAGATACTAAGTTTCCAGATGTGGTTGAATTGACAACTCAGCTGCTAATACTTAAGAGTATACTTTGGCTCCCCTTGTGTTGAATCAACAAATTTGGGTTTAATACTTTACCCTCGAAAACTGTTGCGATCCCCTACACTTGTGGGTTATCAGTGTGCATCCACCTTGCTTGCTCACAAAGACCTAGGGCATTTGAGGAAGCCCATCGTTGGAATATACAAGCCAAGTTCTATAACGAAAATTCCCACTAGTATATGAAAGTGACTAAGCATGAGACTCTCTACAATGAAGATCATGGTGCTACTTTGAAGCACAAGTGTGGAAAAAGATAGTAGCAATTGTCCCTTTTTCTTTTTCTCTTTTTTGGGCCTTTTTTTCTTTGGCCTTTATCTTTTTTTTTG
>LR738715.1:82637554-82668047 GCA_902687465.1 Secale cereale | reverse complement strand
ATAGATTTAGCCTTTCCTCCCATGGGACAATGCTCTAATAATGATGATCATCACACTTTCATTACAACACGAAATTACAACTTGATACTACAACAACAAAGTATGACTCTATGTGAATGCCTCCAGCGGTGTACCGGTATGTGCAATGAAACAAGAGTGACATGTATGAAAAGATTATGCATGGTGGCCTTGCCATGAATACGATGTCAACTACATGATCATGCATGGCAATATGCCAATATGATGCGTGTCATATAAACGGAACGGTGGAAAGTTGCATGGCAATATATCTCGTAATGGCTATGGAAATGCCATGATAGGTAGGTATGGTGGCTGTTTTGAGGAACAATATGGTGGCTGTTTTGAGGAAGGATATATAGTGGGTTTATGGCACCGGCGAAAGTTGTGCGGTACGAGAGAGGCTAGCAATGGTGGAAGGGTGAGAGTGCGTATAATCCATGGACTCAACATTAGTCATAAGAACTCATATACTTATTGCAAAAATCTACGAGTCATCAAAATAAAGCAATCAACGCATGCCCCTAGGGGAGAGGTTGGTAGGAGTTAACCAGCGCGCGCCCCCGACCTCCACACAAAGGTTGACACTCTACAAATACCTCATGCTTTAACTTAGTCACACAACGGTTCACCATACGTGCATGCTACGGGAATCACTAACCTTAACACAAGTATTTCTCAATTTCATAATAACTCCACTAGCATGACTCTAATATCACTATCCTCATGTCTCAAAACAATTATCAAGCATCCAACATCTCTTTCTATTCAATGCACTTGATGTGAATTTTTTTACTACATTGACATTGGATGTTTATCATGTGAAGACTAGTTTCTTTAGCCTAAACACTTTACCATGCTGTTTTAATAGACTCTCAAATAGATATAAGTGAAGCATGAGTGTTCAACAACTTCTACGAAATATTACCACCACCATGCTCTAAAAAGATATAAGTGAAGCACTAGAGCAAAAACTATTCAACTCAAAAGATATAAGTGAAGCACATAGAGTGTTCTAACAATTTCTAGGCCATTTTTAACTCTCTCAAATAGGAGTGTCCAGCAAGTATGATTGTGGCAAACTAACAAGCAAAGACTCAAATTATACAAGACGCTCCAAGCAAAACACATAACATGTTGCGAATAAAAATATAGCTCCAAGTATAGTTACCGATGGATGAAGACGAAAGAGGGGATGCCTTCCCGGGGCATCCCCAAGCTTAGGCTTTTGATTATCTTGAATTTACTTGGGGTGCCTGAAGGAAATATGCCCTAGAGGCAATAATAAAGTTGTTATTTATATTTCCTTATATCATGATAAATGTTTATCATTCATGCTAGAATTGTATTAACCGGAAACTTAGTACATGTGTGAATACATAAACAAAACAGAGTGTCCCTAGTATGCCTCTACTAGACTAGCTCATTGATCAAAGATGGTTAAGTTTCCTAACCATAGACATGAGTTGTCATTTGATCAATGGGGTCACACCATTAGGAGAATGATGTGATGGACAAGACCCATTCGTTAGAATAGCACTATGATCGTTTAGTTTTACTGCTATTGCTTTCTTCATGACTTATACATGTTCCTATGACTATGAGATTATGCAACTCCCGAATACCGTAGGAACACCTTGTGTACTATCAAACGTCACAACGTAACTGGGTGATCATAAAGATGCTCTACAGGTGTCTCCGAAAGTATTCGTGGTGTTGGCATAGATCAAGATTAGGATTTGTCACTCCGAGTGTCGGAGAGGTATCTCTGGGCCCTCTCGGTAACACACATCACAATAAGCCTTGCAAGCAAAAGACTAATGAGTTAGTCACGAGATGATGAGTTACGGAACGAGTAAAGAGACTTGCCAGTACCGAGATTGAACTAGGTATAGAGATACCGACGATCGAATCTCGGGCAAGTAACATACCGTTGACAAAAGGAACAACGTATGTTGTTATGCGGTTTTGACCGATAAAAGATCTTCGTAGAATATGTAGGAGCCAATATGAACATCCAGGTTCCGCTATTGGTTATTGACCGGAGATGAGTCTCGGTCATGTCTACATAGTTCTCGAACCCGTAGGGTCCGCACGCTTAACGTTTGATGACGATCGGTATTATGAATTTATGAGTATTGATGTACCGAAGGTAGTTCGGAGTCCCGGATGAGATCACGGACATGACGAGGAGTCTCGGAATGTCCGAGATATAAAGATTGATATATTGGACGACTATATTCGGACACCGAAAGTGTTCCGGAAAAGTTTCGGATTTATCAGGGAATGCCGGAGGGGGTTACCGGAACCCCCTACGAGAGGGGATGGTCCATAGTGGGCCTAAAGGGAAAGAGAGAGGCAGCCCATAGGGCTGGCCGGCGCCCCCACCTAGGGTTCCTAGTTGGACTAGGATTGGGGGGGGGAGGGGCGCCACCTCTCCTATTCCTTTCCCTCTTCCTTCTTTTGGTGAATCCTACTAGGAATAGGATTGCAATCCTATTCCTAGTAGGAGTCCACTCCCTAGCCGCACCAGGAAGGGCCGGCCGGCCTCCCTCCCTTGCTCCTTTATATACGGGGGCAGGGGGCACCCAAAGACACACAAGTTGAATTGTTTTAGCCGTGTGCGGTGCCCCCCTCCACAGAAACACACCTCGGTCATACCGTCGCGGAGCTTAGGCGAAGCCCTGCGCCGGTGAATACATCATATCCGTCACCACGCCGTCGTGCTGACGAAACTCTCCCGTGAAGCTCAACTGGATCAAGAGCTCGTGGGACGTCATCAAGCTGAACGTGTGCTGAACGCGGAGGCGTCGTACGTTCGGTGCTTGATCGGTTGGATCGCGAAGAAGTTCGACAACATCAACCTTGACGCTTCCGCTCCCGGTCTACAAGGGTACGTAGACACACTCTTCCCTCTCGTTGCTATGCATCTGGTAGACAGATCTTGCGTGATCGTAGGAACATTTTAAAATACTACGTTCCCCAACAGTGGCATCAGAGCCAGGTCTATGCGTAGATGATATGCACGAGTAGAACACAATGAGTTGTGGGCGATACTAGTCATACTGCTTACCAGCATGTCATACTTTGCTTCGGCGGTATTGTGAGATGAAGCGGCCCGGACCGACATTACGCGTACGCTTACGCGAGACTGGTTTCACCGTTACGAGCACTCGTTGCTTAAAGGTGACTGGCGGGTGTCTGTCTCTCTCACTTTAGCTGAATCAAGTGTGGCTACGCCCGGTCCTTGTGAAGGTTAAAACAGCACATACTTGACGAAACATCGTTGTGGTTTTGTATGCGTAGGTAAGAACGGTTCTTGCTAAAGCCCGTAGCAGCCACGTAAAACTTGCAACAACAAAGTAGAGGACGTCTAACTTGTTTTTGCAGGGCATGTTGTGATGTGATATGGTCAAGACATGATGAGTTATACGTTTTTGTATGAGATGATCATGTTTTGTAAAGTTATCGGCAACTGGCAGGAGCCATATGGTTGTCGCTTTATTGTATGAAATGCAATCACCATGTAATTGCTTTACTTTATCACTAAGCGGTAGCGATAGTTGAGGAAGCAATAGTTGGTGAGACGACAACGATGCTACGATGGAGATCAAGGTGTCGCGCCGGTGACGAAGGTGATCATGACGGTGCTTTGGAGATGGAGATCAAAAGCACAAGATGATGATGGCCATATCATGTCACATATTTTGATTGCATGTGATGTTTATCTTATTATGCTTCTTATTTTGCTTAGAACGACGGTAGCATTATAAGATGATCCCTTACTAAATTTCAAGGTATAAGTGTTCTCCCTGAGTATGCACCGTTGCGAAAGTTCGTCGTGCCGAGACACCACGTGATGATCGGGTGTGATAAGCTCTACGTTCAAATACAACGGGTGTAAGCCAGTTTTGCACACGCAGAATACTCGGGTTAAACTTGACGAGCCTAGCATATACAGATATGGCCTCGGAACACTGGAGACCGAAAGGTCGAGCGTGAATCATATAGTAGATATGATCAACATAAGATGTTCACCATTGAAACTACTCCATCTCACGTGATGATCGGACATGGTTTAGTTGATTTGGATCACGTGATCATTTAGATGACCAGAGGGATGTCTATCTAAGTGGGAGTTCTTAAGTAATATGATTATATTGAACTTTAATTTATCATGAACTTAGTCCTGGTAGTATTAGCATATCTATGTTGTAGATCAATAGCTCGCGATGTTGCTCCCCGTTTATTTTATATGTTCCTAGAGAAAACTAAGTTGAAAGATGTTAGTAGCAATGATGCAGAATCGTTCCGTGATCTGAGGATTATCCTCATTGCTGCACAGAAGAATTATGTCCTTGATGCACCGCTAGGTGACAAACCTATTGCAGGAGCAGATGCAGACGTTATGAACGTTTTGACAAAAGCTCGATATGATGACTACTTGATAGTTTAGTGCACCATACTTTACGGCTTAGAATCGGGACTTCAAAAACGTTTTGAACGCCACAGAGCATATAAGATGTTCCAAGAGTTGAAATTAGTATTTCATACTCATGCCCGTGTCAAGAGGTATGAGACCTCTGACAGTACTTTGCCTACAAGATGGAGGAGAATAGCTCAACAAGTGAGCATGTGCTCAGATTGTCTGGGTAGTACAATTGCTTGAATCAAGTGGGAGTTAATCTTCCAGATAAAATAGTAATTGACAAAGTTCTCTAGACACTATCACCAAGTTAGTAGAACTTCGTGATGAACTATGATATGCAAGGGATGACGAAAGTAATTCCCGAGCTCTTCACGATGCTGAAATCGGCGAAGGTAGAAATCAAGAAAGAGCATCAAATGTTGATGGTTAACCAGACCACTTGTTTCAAGTAAAGGGCAAAGGGATAGAAGGGGAACTTCAAGAAGAATGACAAGCAAGTTGTCACTCCCGTGAAGAAACCCAAAGCTAAACTCAAACCTGAAACTAAGTGCTTCTACTGCAAAGGAAATGATCACTAGAAGTGGAACTGCCCTAGATATTTGGCGGATAAGAAGGATGGCAAAGTGAACAAAGGTATATTTGATATACAGATTATTGATGTGTATTTTACTAGTGTTCATAGCAACCCCTCGGTATTTGATATTGGTTCAGTTGTTAAAAAGTAGTAACTCGAAATGGGAGTTGCATAATGAACAGAAACTAGTTAAAGGATGAAGTGACGATGTGTATTGGAAATAGTTCCAAGATTGCTATGATCATCATCGCACACTCCCTATACTTTCGGGATTAGTGTTGAACCTAAATAAGTGTTATTTGGTGTTTGTGTTGAGCGTGAATATGATTTGATCATGTTTATTGCAATACGGTTATTCATGTAAGTTAGAGAATAATTGTTGTTCTGTTTACATGAATAAAACCTTCTATGGTCATACACCCAATGAAAATGTTTTTTTTGGATCTCGATCGTGTGATACACATATTCATAATATTGAAGCCAAAAGATGCAAGGTTAATAATGATAGTGCAACTTATTTGTGGCACTGCCGTTTAGGTCATATTGGTGTAAAACGCATGAAGAAACTCCATAATGATGGACTTTTGGAATCACTTGATTATGAATCACTTGGTGCTTGCGAACCATGCCCCATGGGCAAGATGACTAAAAACTCCGTTCTCCGGAACAATGGAGCGAGCAACAGATTTGTTGGAGATCATACATACAGATGTATGTGGACCAATAAGTGTTGAAGCTCGCGGCGGGTATCGTTATTTTCTGACCTTCACTGATGATTTGAGCAGATATGGGTATATCTACTTAATGAAGCACAAGTCTGAAACATTTGAAAAGTTCAAAGAATTTCAGAGTGAAGTGGAGAATCATCGTAACAAGAAAATAAGAGTTTCTACGATATGATCGTAGAGGTAAAATATTTGAGTTAGCGAGTTTTGGCCTTCAGTAAAAACAATGTGAAATAGTTTCACTACTCATGCCACCTGGAACACCACAGTGTAATGGTGTGTCCGAACGTCATAACCGTACTTTATTAGATATGGTGCGATCGATGATGTCACTTACCGATTTACCACTATCGCTTTTGGGGTTATGCATTAGAGACAGCTACATTCACGTTAAATAGGGCACCATCTAAATCCGTTGATACGACACCTTATGAACTTTGGTTTAGCAAGAAACCAAAGTTGTCGTTTATTTAAGTTTGGGACTGCGATGCTTATGTGAAAAAGTTTCAACATGATAAGCTCGAACCCAAATCGGAAAAGTAAATCTTCATAGGATACCCAAAAGAAACTGTTGGGTACACCTTCTATCACAGATCCGAAGGCAAGATATTCGTTGCTAAGAATGGATCCTTTCTAGAAAAAGAGTTTCTCTCGAAAGAAGTGAGTGGGAGGAAAGTAGAACTTGATGAGGTAATTGTACCTTCTCCCGGATTGGAAAGTAGTACATCATAGGAAATTGTTCCAGTGAATCCTACACCAATTAGTGAGGAAGTTAATGATAATGATCATGAAACTTCGGATCAAGTTTCTGCTGAACGTCGTAGATCAACCAGAGTACGTTCCGCACCAGAGTGGTACGGCAACCCAGTTCTGGAAATCATGTTACTAGACCATGATGAACCTACGAACTATGAGGAAGCGATGATGAGCCCAGATTCCGCAAAATGGCTTGAAGTCATGAAATCTGAGATGGGATCCATGTATGAGAACAAAGTGTGGACTTTGGTTGACTTGCCCGATGATCGGCAGGTCATCGAAAATAAATGGATCTTTAAGAGGAAGACCGACGCAGACGGTAATGTTACTATTTACAAAGCTCGACTTGTTGCGAAAGGTTTTCGACAAGTTCAAGGAGTTGACTACGATGAGACTTTCTCACCTGTAGCGATGCTTAAGTCTGTCTGAATCATGTTAGCAATTGCCGCATTTTATGATTATGAAATCTGGCAAATGGATGTCAAAACTGCATTCCTAAATGGATATCTCAAAGAAGAGTTGTATATAATACAACCAGAATGTTTTGTCGATCCAAAAGGTGCTGACAAAGTATGCAAGCTCCAGCGATCCATCTATGGACTGGTGCAAGCATCTCGGAGTTAAAATATACGCTTTGATGAGGTGATCAAAGCATATGGTTTTATACAGACTTTTGGAGAAGCCTGTATTTACAAGAAAGTGAGTGGGAGCTCTGTAGCATTTCTAATATTATATGAAGATGACATATTGTTGATTGGAAATGATATAGAATTTCTGGACAGCATAAAAGGATACTTGAATAAGAGTTTTTCAATGAAAGACCTCGGTGAAGCTGCTTACATATTGGGCATCAAGATCTATAGAGATAGATCAAGACGCTTGATAAGACTTTCGATAAGTACATACCTTGATAAGATATTGAAGTAGTTCAAAAATGGATCAGTCAAAGAAGGAGTTCTTGCCTGACTTGTAAGGTGTGAAGTTGAGTAAGACTCAAAGCCAGACCACGGCAGAAAAATATAGAGAGAATGAAAGTCATTCCCTATGCCTCAGCCATAGGTTCTATCAAGTATGCCATGTTGTGTACCAAACATGTTGTTTACCTTGCCATGAGTTTGTCAAGGGGGTACAATAGTGATCCAAGAGTAGATCACTGTACAGCGGTCAAAATTATCCTTAGTAACTGGATGGCTAAGGAAATGTTTCTCGATTATGGAGGTGATAAAGAGTTCGTCGTAAAGGGTTACGCCGATGCAAGCTTTGACACTAAATCCAGATGACTCTAAGTATCAATCTGGATGCGTATTGAAAGTGGGAGCAATTAGCTAGAGTAGCTCCATGCAGAGCATTGTAGACATAGAAATTTGCGAAATACATACGGATCTGAATGTGACAGACCCGTTGACTAAACTTCTCTCACAAGCAAAACATGATCACACCTTATTACTCTTGGGTATTAATCACATAGCGATGTGAACTAGATTATTGACTCTAGTAAACCCTTTGGGTGTTGGTCACATGGTGATGTGAACTATGGGTGTTATTCACATAACGATGTGAACTATCGGTATTAAATCACATGGCGATGTGAGCTAGATTATTGACTATAGTGCAAGTGGGAGACTGAAGGAAATATGCCCTAGAGGCAATAATAAAGTTGTTATTTATATTTCCTTATATCATGATAAATGTTTAACATTCATGCTAGAATTGTATTAACCGGAAACTTAGTACATGTGTGAATACATACACAAAACAGAGTGTCCCTAGTATGCCTCTACTAGACTAGCTCATTGATCAAAGATGGTTAAGTTTCCTAACCATAGACATGAGTTGTCATTTGATCAATGGGGTCACACCATTAGGAGAATGATGTGATGGACAAGACCCATCCGTTAGCATAGCACTATGATCGTTTAGTTTTACTGCTATTGCTTTCTTCATGACTTATACATGTTCCTATGACTATGAGATTATGCAACTCCCGAATACCGTAGGAACACCTTGTGTGCTATCAAACGTCACAACGTAACTGGGTGATCATAAAGATGCTCTACAGGTGTCTCCGAAAGTATTCGTGGTGTTGGCATAGATCAAGATTAGGATTTGTCACTCCGAGTGTCGGAGAGGTATCTCTGGGCCCTCTCGGTAACACACATCACAATAAGCCTTGCAAGCAAAAGACTAATGAGTTAGTCACGAGATGATGAGTTACGGAATGAGTAAAGAGACTTGCCAGTAACGAGATTGAACTAGGTATAGAGATACCGACGATCGAATCTCGGGCAAGTAACATACCGTTGACAAAAGGAACAACGTATGTTGTTATGCGGTTTTGACCGATAAAAGATCTTCGTAGAATATGTAGGAGCCAATATGAACATCCAGGTTCCGCTATTGGTTATTGACCGGAGATGAGTCTCGGTCATGTCTACATAGTTCTCGAACCCGTAGGGTCCGCACGCTTAACGTTTGATGACGATCGGTATTATGAGTTTATGAGTATTGATGTACCGAAGGTAGTTCGGAGTCCCGGATGAGATCACGGACATGACGAGGAGTCTCGGAATGTCTGAGACATAAAGATTGATATATTGGACGACTATATTCGGACACCGAAAGTGTTCCGGAAAAGTTTCGGATTTATCAGGGAATGCCGGAGGGGGTTACCGGAACCCCCTACGAGAGGGGATGGTCCATAGTGGGCCTAAAGGGAAAGAGAGAGGCAGCCCATAGGGCTGGCCGGCGCCCCCACCTAGGGTTCCTAGTTGGACTAGGATTGGGGGGGCGCCACCTCTCCTATTCCTTTCCCTCTTCCTTCTTTTGGTGAATCCTACTAGGAATAGGATTGCAATCTTATTCCTAGTAGGAGTCCACTCCCTAGCCGCACCAGGAAGGGCCGGCCGGCCTCCCTCCCTTGCTCCTTTATATACGGGGGCAGGGGGGCACCCAAAGACACACAAGTTGAATTGTTTTAGCCGTGTGCGGTGCCCCCCTCCACAGAAACACACCTCGGTCATACCGTCGCGGAGCTTAGGCGAAGCCCTGCGCCGGTGAATACATCATATCCGTCACCACGCCGTCGTGCTGACGAAACTCTTCCGTGAAGCTCAACTGGATCAAGAGCTCGTGGGACGTCATCAAGCTGAACGTGTGCTGAACACGGAGGCGCCGTACGTTCGGTGCTTGATCGGTTGGATCGCGAAGAAGTTCGACAACATCAACCGCGTCGCTTGACGCTTCCGCTCCCGGTCTACGAGGGTACGTAGACACACTCTTCCCTCTCGTTGCTATGCATCTGGTAGATAGATCTTGCGTGATCGTAGGAACATTTTAAAATACTACGTTCCCCAACAGTGCCATGGGCATCCCCAAGCTTAGGCCATTGCTACTCTTTGTTCCATAGTCCATCAAAGCAGGGCCGGGCCCATAGTTGTCCCAAACGTGCGGCCTGCACAGGGCCCATAATTTTTGGGGGCCCCAAATTTTTTATGCAGGCCTAGTATTTCTAAGAAAAAAACACCTGGATCGAAGCCATACTGGGCCATTGGGCGCTGGAGACTGGAGCTGGCCCTGAGTGGAGGCTTCGAGCGCTCGTGCGTGGTGCTCGATCTAAACTGATCGATCAATGGAAATAGGATCTTCCGTAAAAAAAGAGATCGCAGCCTACGCCCAACAGCAGTCGATCGAGAAGATGGATCGGGAGTGTTTCCATCTGGAAATCGTCAAACTGTAGTCGCATGGGTGTCCGGCCGTCGACGACCGGGCGATCATGCTACATCAAACCAAACCCTGCAGTCGCATCGGGCCGCCGGGCCTCGGCGATCCGGGCGATCAGCCGATCACGCAACACCAAAAAAAACCTGCAGGAAACGGATCGCCTTCGCCTCGTCGGACTGATCGGATTCAGGCTGCCGCCATTGTTGCCTTGTTCGTTTCCCTAAATTTTAGTCTCGTCAGATGGATCCGTGACCGACTCCAGCATCCATGTGCTTAGCGAGTCCTACTTTTTAATTAACTTTGATTCCTACTCCTAATTCGTAATTTCCCAATTAACTATTGGCAGGGATCGTTGCTTCGTATCTTCGTTAGAGATCTAATCTTACCTCCTCGGTTAAAGATCACACCGGATAGGACCGAAAACTAGGTAAGTTATTTGGTTCGTCTAATTGTCAAACATTGACGATTGAATTTACTGATATATGCTATTGTTCAATTGTATTTTATTCATCTTTTGTATCTTGTGTTTCAATAACACATTTTTGAGTCACCATGGGGAAACATCATTCTGGTTCCTCTAAGCGCAATAGAAAAGAAGGAGAACAAAATTTAATTGATAAACCTTGTAAAGGTCGAATGGACAGATATGTTAGACAAGAAGCACCACATGTGTCATCAATCAAAATTGGAATTAGCTCAATTCACCGAGTTACAAGCCTTTGCACAATTCGACTGTTGATCTTAGTTCTTTCTTTAGTGAGATAGGGCCCCATCTTTTAGTTTCGCACAGGGCCTCGGATTTTGCCTGCCCGGCCCTGCATCAAAGCAATACTCAGAACTTGAAAACTTCACAACACAAAACTAAGACAAAAATTCTCGTGAGCTCCGTTAGTAAGAGAAAACAAACCACTACTCAAAGGTACAACAAGGAATTCATTCTTTGTTTTTACTGGTGTTAAACCTACTGTACTCCAAGTTCTCTATGGTTCATATCCTCCAATATTACTCATAGATGCATCGGAATAAGCAAACAACACACGAAAAACAGAATATGTCAAAGACAGAACAGTCTGTAGTAATCTGCAGAGTTCGCCTACTTCTGGAACTCCAAAAAATTCAAACTAAATTGGTAAATTTGTGCAATTTTTCTACCAATCAGAAGCAAAAAGAATCAACTAAAAATCACGCTCCAGTAAAATCCCACGACTACTTTAGCGAGCGCTAACGATTCTGTTTTTCACAACTGGATCATATAAACTTCACACAAGTCTTACCAAAGGTTCTACTTGGCACAAACACTAGACAAAATATGAAACCACATCTAATCAGAGGCTAGATGCAATATTTATTCCCTAACAGCAACAAAAGCAAAAAACCATAAAATTGGGTTGCCTCCCAACAAGCGCTATCATTTTAAGCCCCTAGCTAGGCACGATACAAGATAGATCTAGGTTGCCATCTTTGGAAGGCAATCCATAAGTGGCTCTCATGATAGATTCATATGGTAATTTGATTTTCTTTCTAGGAAAGTGTTTCATGCCTTTCCTTAACGGAAATTTGAATCTAATATTTCCTTCCTTCATATCAATAATTGCACCAATCGTTCTAAGGAAAGGTCTACCAAGAATAATAGGACATGAAGGATTGCAATCTATATCAAGAACAATCAAATCTACGGGCACATAATTCCTATTGGCAACAATAAGAACATCATTAATTCTTCCCATAGGTTTCTTAATAGAGGAATCTACAAGATGCAAATTTAAAGAACAATCATCAAGCTCATGGAACCCTAGCAAATCACACAAAGTTTTTGGGATAGTGGAGACACTAGCACCCAAATCACATAAAGCATAGCATTCATGATCTTTTATTTTTATTTTGATAGTAGGTTCCCATTCATCATAAAGCTTTCTAGGGATAGAAACTTCCAACTCAAGTTTTTCTTCATAAGATTGCATCAAAGCATCAACTATATGTTTAGTGAAAGCTTTATTTTGACTATAAGCATGCAGAGAATTTAGCACGGATTGTGATAACCCACAAGTGTAGGGGATCGCAACAGTTTTTGAGGGTAAAGTATTAAACCCAAATTTGTTGATTCGACACAAGGGGAGCCAAAGAATACTCTTAAGTATTAGCAACTGAGTTGTCAATTCAACCACACCTGGAAACTTAGTATCTGTAGCAAGATAGTTTAGTAGCAAAGTAATATGATAGTGGTGGTAGCAGCAATAAAAGTAAAGATAGTGTTTTTGTAGTTTTTGTGATAGTAGCAACGGAAAAGTATATAAGCGACAAGCAATATAGGTAAAGCTCGTAGGAATTGGATCGGTGATGGGAAATTACGTTGGATGCAATTCATCATGTAGAAGTTATAACCTAGGGTGACACAGAACTAGCTCCAGTTCATCAATGCAATGTAGGCATGTATTCCGAATATAGTCATACGTGCTTATGGAAAAGAACTTGCATGACATCGTTTGTCCTACCCTCCCGTGGCAGTGGGGTCCTATTGGAAACTAAGGGATATTAAGGCCTCCTTTTAATAGAGTACCTGACCAAAGCATTAACACATAGTGAATACATGAACTCCTCAAACTATGGTCATCACCGGGAGTGGTCCTGATTATTGTCACTTCGGGGTTGCCGAATCATAACACATAGTAGGTGACTATAGACTTGCAAGATAGGATCAAGAACACACATATATTCATGAAAACATAATAGGTTCAGATCTGAAATCATGGCACTCGGGCCCTAGTGACAAGCATTAAGCATAGCAAAGTCATAGCAACACCAATCTCAGAACATAGTGGATACTAGGGATCGAACACTAACAAAACTAACTCGATTACATGATAGATCCCATCCAACCCATCACCGTCCAACAAGCCTACGATGGAATTACTCACACACAGCGGTGAGCATCATGGAATTGGTGATGGAGGAAGGTTGATGATGACGATGGCGACAATCTCCACTCTCCGGAGCCTCGAACAGACTCCAGATCAGCCCTCCTGAGAGAGATTAGGGCTTGGCGGCGGCTCCGTCTCGTAAAACACGATAATTCTTTCTCCTTGATTTTTTTCTCCACCAAACGGAATATATAGGACCTGGGGATACGTCGGTGGAGCATCGGGGGGCCCTCGAGGCAGGGGGCGCGCCCTGGGAAGGGGGTGCGCCCCCGCCCTTGAGGACAGCCCGTGGGCCCCCCTGTGTGGATCTTCTTGCAGGTATTTTTTATATTTACTGAAATAAATCTCTGTTGTTTTCAGGCGATTCCGAGAACTTTTTATTTCTGCACGAAAACAACACCATGGTAGTTCTGCTGAAAATAGCGTCAGTCCGGGTTAGTTCCATTCAAATCATGCAAGTTAGAGTCCAAAACAAGGGCAAAAGTGTTTGGAAAAGTAGATACGTTGGAGACGTATCAACTCCCCCAAGCTTAAACCTTTGCTTGTCCTCAAGCAATTCAGTTGATAAACTGAAAGTGATAAAGAAAAACTTTGACAAACTCTGTTTGCTCTTCTTGTTGTAAATATGTAAGCTAGCATTCAGGTTTTCAACAAGATCATGAACTAACCACATTCACAATAACTTTCAGGTCTCAAGACTACTCACATCAATGGCATAATCAAGTAGCGAGCAATAATAATAAACCTTGGATGACAACACTTCTTAAAATAATCATGATATGATATAACAGGATGGTATCTCGCTAGCCCTTTCTGAGACCGCAAAACATAAATGCAGAGCACCTTTAAAGATCAAGGACTGACTAGACATTGTAATTCATGGTAAAAGAGATCCAATCATGATCATACTCAATGCAAATTAATAGTAATACATGCAACGACAGAGGTGCTCTCCTACTGGTGCTTTTTGATAAGAGGATGATGACTCTGCATAAAAGTAAATAGATAGGCCCTTCGCAGAGGGAAGCAGGGATTTGTAGAGGTGCCAGAGCTCGATTTTTAAATAGAGATTGAATAACATTTTGAGCGGTATACTTTCATTGTAAACATAACAACCAAGAATCTCGATATCTCCCATGCTACGCACATTATAGGCGGTTCCCAAACGGAATGGTAAAGTTTATACTCCCCCAACCATCAACAAGCACACTCCACGGCCAGCCGAATCCACAGGTTACCGTCCAAACAAGCAATAGCCCTGGGGGAGTTTTGTTTTATTATTATGATTTTAAGCATGGGACTGGGCATCCCGGTTACCAGCCATTTTCTCGTGAATGATGAGCGGAGTCCACTCATCGTGAGAATAACCCACCTAGCATGGAAGATATAGACAGCCCTAGTTGATACATGAGCTGTTCGAGTATACAAAACAAAATTTCATTTGAAGGTTTAGAGTTTGGCACATACAAATTTACTTGGAACGGCAGGTAAATACCGCATATAGGAAGGTATGGTGGACTCATATGGAACAACTTTGGGGTTTATGGAAGTGGATGCACAAGCAGTATTCCCGCTTAGTACAGGTGAAGGCTAGAATAAGACTGGGAAGCGACCATCTAGAGAGCAACAACGGTCATGAACGTGCATTAAAATTAATCAACAATGAATGCAAGCATGAGTAGGATATAAATCACCATGAACATAAATATCGTGAAGGCTATGTTGATTTGTTTCAACTACATGCGTGAACATGTGCCAAGTCAAGTCACTTAAATCGTTCAGAGGAGGATACCACCCATCATACCACATCACAGCCATTTTAATATCATGTTGGCACGCAAGATGGACCATTATAAACTCTCAGCTAATTAAGCATGGCATAAGCAGCTATGATCTCTAATTGTCATTGCAAGCATGTTTCATTCATAACAAGCTGAATCAAGAACGACGAGCTATCATATTACAAAAACAAGAGAGGCCGAGTTCATACCAGCTTTTATCATCTCAATTAGTTCATCATATATCATCCTTATTGCCTTTCACTCGCACGACCAAGCGGTGTGGATAATAATAATAGTGCACGTGCATTGGACTAGGCTGGAATCAACAGGCATTTAATATAAGAGAGAAGACAAGGTAATATGGCTCAAGGTTAAATCAACAACAAAGCATATGAGAGCCACTAAGCATTTTTAATCATGGTCTTCTACTCTTAACCCCTAAAGAAAAGAAAAGAAACTATTTACACGGGAAAGCTCCCAATAAATAGAATAAGAAAGGGAAATCTTTTTGGGTTTTCATTTTTAGTTACTACTACAAGCAAAGAAAGTGAAGTAGCTAGAAGCTACAACTAATATTTTTTTGTTTTTCTGGGTTTTTCTAGGACACAAGAAAAAGATTAAGAAAATGAAATTTAACTAAGCATGGATGGTACAGTGAAAGAGTGTGAGCACCGACAGCTAGAATAAGTGTGTGAACACGAATGTAAGTCGGTGAGAAACACGTACTCCCCCAAGCTTAGGCTTTTGGCCTAAGTTGGTCTATGGCCAGTACTGGCCTGATGGATATCCAAAGTTGTAGTTGGGGTCGTACTGAGATGCAGCAGATGCTGCCTGCTGAGCTGCAGCTCGAAGGCGGGCTGCCTCCGTCATGTTGTAATGGGCATTCGCTTCCTCCATAGTTATAGTGTATCTCCCCTTTTCCTGAAAGTTAAACAAAGTAGGGGTAGGAAGAACAATAGGGATGGCATGTTGCCGGTTAAAGATTAGTCGATATTTGAGAGTTTGATTATCCCACTCTATAAACCGGTGACTAGCCATAGCATTACAGTCTAAATAAGCAGGAGGTAAAGGGTCATCATATGGGTGCACAGATACACCAAGGTAGCGGGCTATGCGAGTAGCATAGATCCCACCAAATAAATCTCCATACAAACCATTATGGTGTAGTCTACGTGCAACAATAGCTCCCAGATTATATTGCCTATCACCTAGTACAGCACTCCTGAGAACGCTAAGATCAGGGACACACATGTGACAAGCCTCATCTTACCATTTAAGCATCTACCGATAAAGAGAGCAAAGTAATGAATAGCAGGAAAATGTATGCTCCCAGTGGTGGCTTGTGTGATGTCCCTGGATTCCCCCACTGTAATACTAGCTAGGAGTTCTCTAAATTCAGATTTACGAGGATCACTCATACTGCCCCGCTGTGGGAGCTTGCAGGCTTCATTAAAATCCTCTAAGTCCATGGTATAAGATTTATCATATAGATCAAACAAGACAGTGTGAGAATTACGTGAAGATGAAAATTTAAACCTTCTCACAAAGCTATAAGTCAAGCCACGGTATTGGAGGCACTTATCTTGCATGAAGTCCTCGAGGTCAGCATTACGCACATATGCGTAAAATTCATCTTTGATGCCCGCTTGACTCATAAATTCATCCGACGGCCATTCACAAGGCCGTACATCAGCATCCCTCGGTGGTTCATCGTCGGGCTCACGGAACGCAAGCCTCGGTCCTTGCTTCCTTGAAGGACCACCATGGAAGTTCTTCCTAGACATTTTTCTGAAGTTTTCTGAAATTTTTAGTAACTCACAATAAAAGTAACCAAACTCAACAGGATTGATAGCAACAACTCCTATAAGTGCCTAGAGACTATATCATGCATTAGAACTACATGGGACCAAGAAAATTTGACATGCAAGCTCAAGAACAAGGTCACCACAGCAGCACAAATTTGCAATGAATAAAGCACTAGAGCAAAAACTAATTGGACCAATAGAGGAGTCACATACCAAGGAACAAACTCCCCAAACAGTTTGGTGAATGGTGCTTTGAGCAAGGAGATCGAAAATAGCAGCAAAATGAGCTAGAACTCGGGTTTGAGCTGGTTGGGGATTTTTTTGGGAGGAAGAAGAAGAGCATGGGTGAAAGGATAAGTCGAGGGGGGCCACGTGTTGGGGAACGTAGCAGAATTCAAAAAATTTCCTACGCTTCACCAAGATCAATCTAAGGAGTCATCTAGCAACGAGCATAATGGAGTGCATCTACATACCCTTTGTAGATCGCATGCGGAAGCGTTCGAAGGAACGTGGATGAAGTAGTCGTACTCTTCGCGTTCCTCGTCACCGATGATCCCAGCGCCGAACGGACGGCACCTCCGCGTTCAACACACGTACGGTACAGCGACGTCTCCTCCTTCTTGATCCAGCAAGGGCGGAGGAGAGGTTGTCGGAGATCCAGCAGCACGACGGCGTGGTGGTGGATGCAACAGGAAAACCTGTAGGGCTTCGCCGGCGCCCTGCGGAGGAGTAGGAAGTGTGACGGGAGGGGGGAGAGGCGCCAGAGGCTTGGGGTGCGGCTGCCCTCTCCCCCCCCCCCCACTATATATAGGGGCCAGGGGGGCGCCGGCCCTGGGAGATCAGATCTCTAGGGTGGGGCGGCGGCCAAGGGGGGAAACTTGCCCCCCAAGGCATAGGGGGCGCCCCCTCCCCCTAGGGTTTCAACCCTAGGCGCATGGAGGGGGGCCCATATGGGTGCGCCAGCCCACCAAGGGCTGGCCCCCTTCCCCTTGCGGCCTAGGGGATCCACCGGGATGGGTGGCCCCACCCGGTGGACCCCCGGGACCCCTCCGGTGGTCCCGGGACACTCCCGGTGACCCCCGAAGTTCACCCGATGGCCGAAACTGGACTTCCTATATATCTTTCTTTACCTCCGGACCATTCCGGAACTCCTCGTGACGTCCGGGATCTCATCCGGGACTCCGAACAACATTCGGGTTTCCATGTGCATGTATCTCTACAACCCTAGCGTCACCGAACCTTAAGTGTGTAGACCCTACGGGTTCGGGAGACACGCAAAAATGACCGAGACGACTCTCCGGTCAATAACCAACAGCGGGATCTGGATACCCATGTTGGTTCCCACGTGTTCCTCGATGATCTTCATCGGATGAACCACTGTGTCAAGGATTCACTCAATCCCGTATGTTATTCCCTTTGTCCATCGGTACTGTACTTGCCCGAGATTCGATCGTCGGTATGCCCGATACCTTGTTCAATCTCGTCATGGCAAGTCTCTTTACTCGTTCTGTAATCCATCATCCCGTGACCAACTCCTTAGTCACCTTGAGCTCATTATGATGATGTCTTACCGAGTGGGCCCAGAGGTACCTCTCCGTCATACGGAGTGACAATATCCCAGTCTCGGTTCGTACCAACTCAACAGACACTTTCGGAGATACCTGTTGCGTACCTTTGTAGCCACCCAGTTACGTTGTGACGTTTGGCACACCCAAAGTATTCCTACGGCATCCGGGAGTTGCACAACCTCATGGTCTAAGGAATAAATACTTGACACTAGAAAAGCTTATGCATTACGAACTATACGATCTCGTGCTAGGCTCGGGATTGGGTCTTGTCCATCACATCATTCTCCTAATGATGTGATCCCGTTATCACTGACATCCTATGTCCATGGTCAGGAAACCGTGATCATCTATTGATCAACGAGCTAGTAACTAGAGGCAAACCAGGGACATGGTGTTTGTCTATGTATCCACACATGTATCAGAGTTTCCTATCAATACAATTCTAGCATGGATAATAAACAATTATCATGAACAAGGAAATATAATAATAACCAATTTATTATTGCCTCTAGGGCATATTTCCAACACCACGTGGGGCCCTCGAGGCAGGGGGCGTGCCCTGTGCCCTCGAGGCCACGTGCTGGCTCCCCTCGCTGTGTGTTCAGTGCCATATTTTCTTAAATATTCTAGAAAAAATCATATTTCATTTTCATGCCATTTGGAGAACTTTTATTTTCGGGATATGTTTTTATTGCATGGATAAGTCTGGAAACAGACATATAATGCTATTTTTCTTTTATTTAACCTAATTAACAGAAAGTAAAAGGAGGGTACAGAAGGTTTGTGCTATCTAGATTCACGTATCCCATGTTCATCAAAAGGAATCCATTAATAAGGTTGATCAGGTCTTGTTAATAAACTCTTTCCGAGTAACATGAAACCGGAGAATTTTCGAATAACACAATGTTACCTCAATGGGGATATGTATGTCCCCAATGATAAGGATGTCATATGTCTTCTTGATAGTGGGAATAGGAAACTCAAAACCTCCAATAGTAATAGTTGAAGTTTTTCCAATATAATTGATACTGAAGACCTGAGGTTGTTTCCTCGGAAAGTGTACCATATGCTCATTACCATTGACATGAAAAGTGGCATTGCCTTTGTTGCAATCAATAACAGCCCCTGCAGTATTCAAAAAAGGTCTTCCAAGAATAATAGATATACTATCATCCTCGGGAATATCGAATATAACAAAGTCCGTTAGAATAGTAACATTTGCAACTACGACAGGTACATCCTCACAAATACCGACAGGTATAGCAGTTGATTTATCAGCCATTTGCAAAGATATTTCAGTAGGTGTCAACTTACTCAAGTCAAGTCTACGATATAAAGAGAGAGGCATAACACTAACACCAGCTCCAAGATCACACAAAGCAGTTTTAACATAGTTTCTCTTAATGGAGCACGGTATAGTAGGTAATCCTGGATCTCCTAATTTCTTAGGCATTCCACCCTCAAAAGTGTAATTGGCAAGCATGGTGGAGATTTCTACATCAGGTATCTTTCTTTTATTGGTAATAATATCTTTCATGTACTTGGCATAGGGATTTTTTTTAAGTACATCAGTCAAACGCATACGCAAAAAGATAGGTCTAATCATTTCAGCAAAGCGCTCAAAATCCTCATCATCCTTTTTCTTGGAGGGTTTCGGAGGAAAAGGCATGGGTTTCTGAACCCATGGTTCTCTTTCCCTACCGTGCTTCCTAGCAACAAAGTCTCTCTTATCATAACGTTGATTCTTTGATTGTGGGTTATCAAGATCAACAACAGGTTCAATCTCTACATCATTATCATTGCTAGGTTGAGCATCAACATGAACATCACTATTAATATTATCACTAGGTTCATGTTCATTACCAGATTGTGTCTCAGCATCAGAAACAGATATATCATCGGGATTCTCAGGTGGGTGAGCTACAGGTTCACTAGAAGCATGCAAAGTCCTATCATTTTTTTCTTCTTCTTAGAAGAACTAGGTGCATCTAAATTAGCTCTCTGAGAATCTTGCTCAATTCTCTTAGGGTGGCCTTCAGGATACAGAGGTTCCTGAGTCATTTTACCACCTCTAGTTGCAACTCTAACAGCATAGTCGTTATTCTTACTATTTAATTCATTGAGCAAATCATTCTAAGCCTTTAGTACTTGTTCTACTTGAGTGGTGACCATGGAAGCATGTATACTAATAAGTTTCAGTTCATCCTTAGCATTAGACAGATAATAACTCAAGCGTTCAATCATATAAGCATTGTATTGTAATTGTGTACCAACATAAGCATTGAAGTTTTCTTGTTTCACAATAAAATTGTCAAACTCATCTAAGCATTGGCTAGCAGACTTATAGCGAGGAATATCACCTTCATCAAATCTATAAAGAGAATTTACCTTTACTACCTGTGTCGGGTTATTAAGACCATGTATTTCTTCAATAGGCGGTAAATTCTTAACATCTTCAGCTTTAATACCTTTTTCTTTCATAGATTTCTTTGCCTCTTGCATGTCTTCAGGACTGAGAAATAGAACACCTCTTTTCTTCGGAGTTGGCTTAGGGGCTGGTTCAGGAAGTGTCCAATTATTTTCATTGGCTAGCATATTATTCAATAGTAATTCAGCTTGTTCCACTGTTCTTTCCCTGAAAACACAACCAGCAGAACTATCCAGGTGGTCTCTGGAAGCATCGGTTAGTCCATTATAAAAGACATCAAGTATATCATGCATCTCAAGAGGATGATCATGCAAAGCATTAAGTAACTGGAGAAGCCTCCCCCAAGCTTGTGGGAGACTCTCTTCTTCAGTTTGAGCAAAGTTATATATTTCCTGTAAGGCAGCTTGTTTCTTATGAGCGGGAAAATATTTAGCAGAGAAGTAATACATCATATCCTGGGGACTACGCACACAACCAGGACCAAGAGAATTAAACCAAGTCTTAGCATCGCCCTTTAACGAGAACGGAAACAACTTAAGGATATAGTAATAGCAGATCTTTTCATCATTGGTAAACAGGGTGGCTATATCATTCAACTTGGTAAGATGTGCCACAACAGTTTCAGACTCATAGCCATGGAAAGGATCAGATTCAACCAAAGTAATTAACTCAGGATCAATAGAGAATTCATAATCCTTATCAGTGACACATATAGGTGAAGTAGCAAAAGTAGGGTCATGTTTCATTCTAGCATTTAAGGACTTTTCTTTCAGCTTAGCTAATAACTTCTTAAGATCATATCTATCATTGCAAGCAAGAAAGTCTCTAGCAGTTTCTTCATCCATAACATAACCCTCAGGCACAACAAGCAATTCATATCTATTGGGAGTAGTTTCATCATCACTTTCATAAGTATCATCAACATTTGCACTCTCCCTAACCTTAGCAATTTGTTCATCTAGAAATTCACCTAGTGGCACAGTATCAGGCATAGAGGTAGTTTCATCATACATAGCAGAAGTAGCATCATCAAGAACATACAACATATCAGATTCAATAGCACGAGTAGGTGTCGCAAGTTTACTCATAACAGAAGGAGAATCTAGTGCAGAGCTAGATGGCAGTTCCTTACCTCCCCTCGTAGTTGAGGGTAAGATCTTGGTTTTTGAGTCCTTCAAATTCTTCATAGTGATAAACAGATATAAATCCCAAGTGACTTAAAGAATAGAGCTATGCTCCCCGGCAACGGCGCCAGAAAATAGTCTTGACAACCCACAAATGTAGAGGATCGCAACAGTTTTCAAGGGTAAAGTATTAAACCCAAATTTGTTGATTCGACACAAGGGGAGCCAAAGAATACTCTTAAGTATTAGCAGCTGAGTTGTCAATTCAACCACACCTGGAAACTTAGTATCTGCAGCAAGATAGTTTAGTAGCAAAGTAATATGATAGTCGTGGTAGCAGCAATAAAAGTAAAGATAGTGTTTTTGTAGTTTTTGTGATAGTAGCAACGGAAAAGTAAATAAGCGACAAGCAATATAGGTAAAGCTCGTAGGCATTGGATCGGTGATGGGAAATTACGTTGGATGCAATTCATCATGTAGAAGTTATAACCTAGGGTGACACAGAACTAGCTCCAGTTCATCAATGCAATGTAGGCATGTATTCCGAATATAGTCATACGTGCTTATGGAAAAGAACTTGCATGACATCTTTTGTCCTACCCTCCCGTGGCAGCGGGGTCTTATTGGAAACTAAGTGGTATTAAGGCCTCCTTTTAATAGAGTACCGAACCAAAGCATTAACACATAGTGAATACATGAACTCCTCAAACTATGGTCATCACCGGGAGTGGTCCCGATTATTGTCACTTCGGGGTTGCCGGATCATAACACATAGTAGGTGACTATATACTTGCAAGATAGGATCAAGAACACACATATATTCATGAAAACATAGTAGGTTCAGATGTGAAATCATGGCACTCGGGCCCTAGTGACAAGCATTAAGCATAGCAAAGTCATAGCAACATCTATCTCAGAACATAGTGGATACTAGGGATCGAACCCTAACAAAACTAACTCGATTACATGATAGATCCCATCCAACCCGTCACCGTCCAGCAAGCCTACGATGGAATTACTCACACATGGCGGTGAGCATCATGGAATTGGTGATGGATGAAGGTTGATGATGACGATGGCGATGATCTCCACTCTCTGGAGCCTCGAACGAACTTCAGATCAGCCCTCCCGAGAGAGATTAGGGCTTGGCGGTTGCTCCATCTCGTAAAACACGATAATTCTTTCTCCTTGATATTTCTCTCCACGAAACGGAATATATAGGACCTGGGGATACATCGGTGGAGCATCGGGGGGCCCTCGAGGCAGGGGGGCGCGCCCTGGGAAGGGGGGTGCGCCCCCCACCCCCGAGGACAGCCCGTGGGCCCCCCTGTGTGGATCTTCTTGCAGGTATTTTTTATATTTTCTGAAATAAATCTCCGTTGATTTTCAGGCGATTCCGAGAACGTTTTATTTCTGCACAAAAACAACACCATGACAGTTCTGCTGAAAACAGCGTCAGTCCGGGTTAGTTCCATTCAAATCATGCAAGTTAGAGTCCAAAACAAGGGCAAAAGTGTTTGGAAAAGTAGATACGTTGGAGACGTATCAGATTGCAACAAGGAAATACAATCAATCAAAGAGCAATTATCATAATGAATCCCTTGAAATCCGAAGTAGTGGGTTCATCACTATGCAAAGTTTTAATCTCTTCGTTCCCACTTTTAGCAATTTTAGCATCAAGATCTAAAAACTCCGAATCATTGGGACACCTTAAAGCAGAATCATCTCCAATCATATTTTCATCAAGATTAATACTAGAAAACAAGGATCTAATAGGAGACACATCAATAACTTTGAGATCTTCTTCTTTATTTTCATGTTCTTCCAGTTTGGCAACCATCTTATTGATTAAGGTGGACTGTTTATCGGAAATTTGGGCAATTAAGTTCTCAAGATGAGCAAACTGAGATTTCAAACCATAAAATTCCTTAGACATATCATCAAGGTATTTATTCATATACTCCATAAACTTTTTATGTTCTTTAAGCTCACTTCTGAAAAAGTCATTATGATCCAATTGTATAGTCATAAAATGTCTAACATTCTTTTCAATCTCCTCCAGACTCTTGAGGTGAGGGTCAACACCAAAGTTTTAAATAGCGGGCTATAGCTGCGCTATAGCCCAGCTATAGCGTTTTTGGGCCCTCCCCGCTACAGCTAGGCCAATTTAGGGCCGGCCAGCAAAGCCCGCTAGTAGCGCCGCTATTGCCCGATAGCGCTGTACAAAATTAGCGCTTAGCGTTTTTTTCCCGCTGCTCCGGGCCAAAATTTCAGCCCAATTGCGAATTCACGCGGCGAAGCCCACGTATCCCTTTTACCCTAACCACCCATCCCCCGCACTCCCACCCTCCCGTATCCCTTATCCTCCCCCAAAAATCGTGCTATGGAGGCTGGCGGCGGCGGCGGCGGCGACAACTACGCAGGGACGGCGACGGCTCGCTGACTCCCCCTCTCCCGACGACGCACCTTTTGCCGGTGAAGCCCCCCCTCACGGGGCGCCTGCTTCTCCCAGCGGCGGCCTCTCTCCCGAGTGCGCGCGCCCTCGACGCCTCCTTCTCCGACGACCCCCCTTTCCCGGTGACGCCCCTCTTCGACCATCTTCTCCAAGCAGCATCATCCTAGCCTGCCATGAGTCAGCAGACCCCATCGACAGGCAAGTTCTGTCCTCAGATCTGTCCTTTTTCTACTCTTCTTCCATTGTAGCATGATGAATGGATGTATGCTTTGACCCAACCGGTGCTTCATTGTAATGGGATCTCTGTTATATGCAGAATATTGGTTATATACTTATATGTGCGTGCTTGCTTGTTGTCCGAGAAATTTCTGAATCTCTGAACTTAAATTAACAATGAAGACTAAGTAAACAAATATTCATACCTTCTGAATGTATACGAATTCCATCCTAAGTGCACCTAGTTTATGGAAATCATATATGCACTGAATCTCTGAATCTCTGTGCTTTTCCAATATATTAAGCACTGCCTCTGTTTTTTGTTTCATAGGTGCAGGTATCTCAAGCACTGCCTCTGTACCACAAACAGCAGCAGCTCATGCTGATTCAGATTGATGCACTGCAATTGTATGGCTGTTTGTCTGTAGTTTGCCAACTTACTTTTGCTATGTGCAAGTCCTGCTAGTTCTTAGACTGAAATATGTGCAAGATATCTACTGTGCGAGCGTGCCTTTTGTTGTTATGTGCTGGACTGAACCAACTCCTGCGATGTGCAAGTCTGCCTTTTGCTGTTATGTACATATTGAACCATCTCCAGTTATGTGGTGTGCTATTATCTTTTCTTTTTTTCATTATTTAGTAAAACCGCTAAATGAGGGCATAGCCCGCTATAGCTCCGCTATAGCCTCTTTTAGCTGCTGGCCGAGCCGCCGCTAAATGGCGTAGCCCGCTATTTAAAACTTTGGTCAACACTAACAGGGAGAGCCATGGTGACAGGCAAGCAATCCAACACACACAAGCAAACAAGAAGCAAGCGAACGACACACGGAAGAAGAAGGGCAAATAAAACGGCAAGGGAGAAGTGGGGGAGAGGAAAACGAGAGGCAAATAAATGTAATGCGAAGGATAAGGGTTTGTGATAGGTACTTGGTATATGAATTTTGCGTAAGCCTCCCCGGCAACGGTGCCAGAAATTCTTCTTGCTACCTCTGAGCTTGCGTTGTATTCCCTCGAAGAGGAAAGGGAGATGCAACACAGTAGCGTAAGTATTTCCCTCAGTTTTTGAGAACCAAGGTATCAATCCAGTAGGAGACCACGCGCGAGTCCCTGGCACCTGCACAAACAAATAAGAACTTCGCAGCCAACGCGATAAGGGGTTGTCAATCCATTTACGATCACTTACGAGAGTGAGATCTGATAGAGATGATAATTATATTTTTGGTATTTTTAGTTTAATAAAACAACAAATAAAAGCGGTAAAAGTAAAGTAGATGTAGATTGATATGTTGAGAATAGACCCGGGGGCCATAGTTTTCTCTAGTGGCTTCTCTCATGATAGCGGTATTCTACGGCGGGTAAAACAAGTTACTGTCGAGCAATTGATAGAAAAGCGAATAATTATGAGACTATCTAGGCATGATCATTGTATATAGGCATCATGTCCGAGACAAGTAGACCGACTCCTGCCTGCATCTACTACTATTACTCCACACATCGACCGCTATCCAGCATGCATCTAGTGTATTGAGTTCATACGAACAGAGTAACGCCTTAAGTAAGATGACATGATGTAGAGGGATAAACTCAAGCAATATGATGTAAACCCCGTCTTTTTATCCTCGATGGCAACAATACAATACGTGCCTTGCTACCCCTACTATCACTGGGAAAGGACACCGCAAGATTGAACCCAAAGCCAAGCACTTCTCCCATTGGAAGAACTATAGATCTAGTAGGCCAAACCAAACCAATAATTCTAAGAGACTTGCAAGGATATTATGAGCACACATAAAAAGTTCAGAGAAGAACCAAATATCTTTCATAGATAACCTTGATCATAAACTCACAATTCATCGGATCTCGACAAACACACCACAAAAAAAGAGATTACATCGAATAGATCTCCTCGAAGACTGAGGAGAACTTTGTATTGAGATCCAGAGAGAGAGAGAAGAAGCCATCTAGATACTAGCTATGGACCCGAAGGTTTGTGGTAAACTACTCACAACTCATGGTGAGGTCGATGATGATGATGATGATGATGATGAAGGCCTCCATGATGGATCCCCCTCCCGGAACAGGCTCCAAGATGGGATCTCCACGGGAACAGAAGCTACGGCGGTGGAATTAGGGTTTTCTCTCTGCCTATGGAGTTTCTGGGGTACGCAGGTATATATAGGAAGAAGAAGGGCACTGGGGGCCGTGTGGGCCAGCCTCGAGGCAGGGGGCGCGCCCTGGGAAGGGGGGCGCGCCCCCCAACCTCGAGGGCAGGCCTTCCGTCCCCTGACTTGGTCCTGACGTTTCCCAAGCGTGATTTCCTCCAAAAATATCTCTCGCGAAGGTTTCATTCCGTTTGGACTCTGATTGATATTCCTTTTCTGCAAAACCCTGAAATAGGCAAAAAACAATAATTTGGACTGGGCCTTTGGGTTAGTAGGTTAGTCCCAAAAATGATATAAAAGTGAATGATAAAGCCCATTAAACATCCAAGACTTCATAAATAATAGCATGGAACAATAAAAAATTATAGATACATTGGAGACGTATCAGAGTCCTTCAAATTCTTCATAGTGATCAACAGATATAAATCCCAAGTAACTTAAAGAGTAGAGCTATGCTCCCCGGCAACGGCGCCAGAAAATAGTCTTGATAACCCACAAGTGTAGGGGATCGCAACAGTTTTCGAGGGTAAAGTATTCAACCCGAATTTATTGATTCCACACAAGGGGAGCCAAAGAATACTCTTAAGTATTAGCAGCTGAGTTGTCAATTCAACTACACCTGGAAACTTAGTATCTGCAACAAGGTAATTTAGTAGCAAAGTAATATGGAGATAGTGGTAGCGGCAATAAAAGTAACGATAGTGTTTTTGTAGTTTTTGTAATAGTAGTAGCGGTAAAGTAAATAAGCAACAAGCAATATGTGAAAAGCTCGTAGGCATTGGATCGGTGATGGGAAATTATGTCGGATGCAATTCATCATGTAGAAGTTATAACCTAGGGTGACACAGAACTAGCTCCAGTTCATCAATGCAATGTAGGCATGTATTACGAATATAGACATACGTGCTTATGGAAAAGAACATGCATGACATCTTTTATCCTACCCTCCCGTGGCAGCGGGGTCCTATTGGTAACTAAAGGATATTAAGGCCTCCTTTTAATAGAGTACCGGACCAAAGCATTAACACAAAGTGAATACATGAACTCCTCACACTAAGGTCATCACCGGGAGTGGTCCCGATTATTGTCACTTCGGGGTTGCCGGATCATAACACATAGTAGGTGACTATAGACTTGCAAGATAGGATCAAGAACACACATATATTCATGAAAACATAATAGGTTCAGATCTGAAATCATGGCACTCGGGCCCTAGTGACAAGCATTAAGCATAGCAAAGTCATAGCAACATCAACCTTAGAACATAGTGGATACTAGGGATCAAACCCTAACAAAACTAACTCGATTACATGATAGATCTCATCCAACCCATCACCGTCCAGCAAGCCTACGATGGAATTACTCACGCACAACAGTGAGCATCATGGAATTGGTGATGGAGGAAGGTTGATGATGACGATGGGGACGATCTCCACTCTTCGGAGCCTCGAACGGACTCTAGATCAGCCCTCCCGAGTGAGATTAGGGCTTGGCGGCGGCTCCATATTGTAAAACGCGATAATTCTTCCTCTCTGATTTTTTCTCTCCCCGAAAGTGAATATATGGGATCCGGAGATACGTCGGTGGAGCACCAGGGGGCCCACGAGGCAGGGGGCGCGCCCTAGGGGAGGGAGTGAGCCCCCCACCCTCATGGACAGGGTGTGGGCCCCCTAGTATGGATCTTCTCGCATGTATTTTTTATATTTTCCAAAATAATTCTCCGTAAATTTTCAGGTCATTCCGAGAACTTTTTATTTCTGCACAAAAACAACACCATGACAATTCTGCTGAAAACAGCGTCAGTCCGGGTTAGTTCCATTCAAATCATGCAAGTTAGAGTCCAAAACAAGGGCAAAAGTGTTTGTAAAAGTAGATACGTTGGAGACGTATTTGTCCTCCCATTTTGCAGTTAGAACCTAGATGAGATAACTAGACCACAATTGAGTTGTGAAGCAATTGTAGACCTCGCCAGGCACCATCTTCGACGATGATGTGTAGGTTAAAGGGCCATAAAAATTGACATGGTGTTCCACCCTAACACCCACATAGCATCTCGGAGACTTGTTTATTGAACAGTAGCTCCAATAGCAGAAGATCTCGAACTCCAACAACAGAAGATCATGAAAACTGAGAAGCACCAAAGCCAACTCGTTTCCCTTACGCTCGACGAATCTGTGAGGGATAGAGCCTAATCCATCGCCATCCCTCTTTCCGCCACCCGTCGGTAAAGGAATGGGTGATAACTCTAGAGGCCACTAGATCGGGTGACTTCTCGTGCTTATTGAAGAAGCCATTACCAAATCGACCACCACCGCCAATCGTCCACCACTGTTGATGGCTGGAAGAAACAGAAGGCAACCACCGGGCACACCTCACGAGCGTCGCTGAGCTCCTCAACAACATAATGATAACGCTTCTAAGGCCAACCCTAACCTAGAAATTACCCTACTATCTATAGCGACAACTTGGTCCTCTCCCCCATCCCCATTTTGGTGGTTGAAGAAAGGGGCCATAAAAAATTGTCAATGAATCCACCAGAGGCTGCGTACCACTCTAGCCACCAAATTATCTCGCTCTAGAAGCGCATTCAAAATGTGTCGTGGTATGAGACTTGCTGATTGATTTGTAGCTCTAGCCACGGAGGTCGAGCTAGTCGAAGGAGATCTTTAAGACAAAGAAGCACATTCAAAATGCGTCGTGGTACGACACTTGTTGATTGATTCGTAGCTCTAGCCACGGAGGTCGAGCTAGTCAAAGGAGATCTTTAAGACAAAGAAGCACCAAAGCTAGTCGGTTTCCCTAGGATCGTCGTATCCAAGGGGCTTATAGTCGGATCCGCTTCCATCCCTCTTTCTGCCACCCGGCGGCGAAGAGAGAAGGGAGGGGGGTCATAGTTCTCGACACCACCAGATCTTGCAACTGCTCGAGCTTATTGAAGAAGATGTTGCTGGATCCACCTCCGGTGGTAGCCGCCCACCACAGACAATGGCCAAAAGAAGCAGAAGGCCAGCATCGAGCACAACCTAGCGTGAGTGCCAAACTCCTCGATGACATACAGTCACACACCTCTAAGGTGAACCATACCCTACACCTTATATCTACAACGACGACCCGATGCTCTCTCGCATCCCATGCTGGTCTATGGCACCAACGAAGGAGAATGTAAGAGAGGCCGGAGAACTCGCGAGGACTTGCGGAGAACCGAGGGGAAGGGAAAGAGGAAAGGGAAAACCGAGGTGCCGCCATCACGACCATTCACGTCATCAACAAGGCCGCATCCATCCATCCATCTTATTTGTGGTACTCCCTCAGATCCAAATTACTCCCTCCGTAAACTAATATAAGAGCGTTTAGAATACTAAAGTAGTAATATAAATGCTCTTATATTAGTTTATAGAGGTAGTAATTGTTAGTAGAGTTAATTACCCTATTAGTACATAAACTTGCAACGTGCGTACAATTTGATACAAAAACTTGGAAAATGACTCAACCTAGCCCCTAAACTTGCTTTTCATGTTCACGGATGCACAATTAACGCCTATATTAGCCAGGTCGGACGCCACGTCGTCCCTGGCACTTGATCCACGTCTAAGATAATTTCCAGGAACCCGCTTGGTATGCTGAAAATAGATCCCTAGCCTAGCCAAATCACATAGCTCCTTTTCCTTATCTGTCTGCTTCACAAAATCCCTAGAGACCTCTCCTTTTGTTCTGGCGTTGGTGGTGGCCCTCGCGGCAGTAGCTGGGGCGGCGGCTGCAACTAAGAGGTGGCGCTCGCGGTGGCGGCCGTTGCAGGGGCCTCAGTGGTGGCGCG
>LR738715.1:82510007-82637514 GCA_902687465.1 Secale cereale | reverse complement strand
GGGTGCACTGAAGAGGTGGCACTCGCATCGGTATCAGTGGTGGCGCTCGCGGTGGCCGCTGGGGCAGCGGCTGCAAAGAAGACAGAAGGTGCTTGTACTCTCTTGTATTCTTAAGTTCTCTTGCGGACGAGAAACGAACAGCCGAAGCGGAGATGAGAAACGAACAGGTAGGAGAACATGAACAGGGGTCGTTTTTAAGTTTTCTACTACCAGCTCTCTCTGAGGACCGCGGGTTCGGTTATTGCTATACTTGGGGCGTTTCTGCATAATATCTGACTGACCGGCGCGTCCCTCCTGTCCGACATGGCAGGTTTCGGACTAAATTGTACCAATTTGTTCTTGCAGAGCAAGTTTAGGGCTAATTTGAGTAGTTTTGCAAGTTCTTGTATGAAATTGTACCCCTGCTGTGTGTACTAAAACTATAATTAACTCTTGTTAGTACTAGCATATATCTTATTTATGATACTTCCTGAATTAATCTTACGACAATTAATTTAGGGATCTAAACGCTCTTAGAGCAAGTACAATAGGATGACGTAGGCGGGCTGTAAGCCTTTAAATATTATATTTTGGATGAGTTGAAGGAGAGAGAGGAGAAGAGAAAAGAGAAGCGGACTCTTAGTTAGTAGCCGGCTCTAGCACAAGAACCAAGACGCTTTGTGAGGTTATAAGGTGGGCCAACTACTAATGAATTAATACACATATAAAACTTAGTATTGTACAAGCCGGCTACAAGGTTGGCTATAGATGACATGGCATCTTCTTATAGCCGATTGTTGACTACGTATATTATTAACCATGCTCTTATGCTTCTTTACGAAGGTATGTACTACTAAACCGCGATAATTAATCGGAGAGTACAAATACAGTACACCAACCGTAAGGGGAGTAATAGTAATTGGAGGGAAACGAACGCTAGCCGGACGTAAGACGAAGATCTACGAGATCTCAACAAGGTGACACATGCGACCGACGCCGATCGACCCCGGGATCCCTCGACGAGCGTGCCCCCGAACGTTCTGATGCGCTTTATTACCGTCGACCGTCCACGTGCCGCAGCAAGCAAGGGCAACCCCCGACGCTCCGTCCGTCGCTCCACGTGGGGCCCAGCGGCCTGGAAGTGCGGTACCGCCATTATTCCCCCACCCCAACGGTCGGAAAGAGGAGAATCGGCCGCCCGCGAGCCAACGGCAGGTCAATAGCCAGCCAAGCGAGCGTAACGGCTCACGCCACACCACCAGTCCACAGAAAAGCCGAGGCCCGCTCCGGAGAAGACAGAACCAGACACAGAGGAGCCAGCCCACCACAGCCGGAGCCACCCATCCCCCCCTCTCTCTCCCGCGGACCCTGAGACCCACGAGCGCGCGCGGGCACGGGCACGGGCGGGCGCGCGCCGGCGCGGAGGGGCGAGAGGAGGATGGAGTCCATGGAGCCCATGGACATCGACTGGAGCAGGGTGGTGTCGCGCTTCGTCCGCGACGAGACCTACGAGGGCATCGAGGCGCCGCACTGGGCCGACCTCGCCGACCCCGCCGCCCCCACCGCCGCCGTCGACGACGACGCCTGGTTCTGCCGCCCCGGTACGCACGCCTTCCCCGACCCCCTTCCCCGTCTCTCCTCCCCCCTCTCTCTCTTTCCCGCGAGGGAACGGTCGCCGGAGCGAGGAGCGAGGGGAATCTGCCTTGTCAGGTGCCGATCCGATGGCGGGCTTCGACCGGCGGCTGTGCCGGGCGGGTCCAAGTCCAGCAACGTGCCTGCCCCCAGTTCTTGATTTCACCGCTGGTTTTTTGGTTCTGGCGAAATTCAGGCCGTGCTCTGCTTTCTCTTCTTGAGAAATTCCTCAGGCTGACCGCCCCGGTTGATCTCTGTGCTGGACCCCCCGCAGATTGCAAGCATCCCAAGACGGCCGACGACTTCCTCGGGCAGACGCCCAGCCCCAAGGCCAAGCTGCTGCGATCCATGTCCGCCATGATGCCCTTCGGCGAGAGGGACGCCAATAACAATCTCAAGAGACGAGGCGCCGTCGCCGGCGGCGGCACTGCCGCCTTCGCCTCGCCCACCAAGCCCAAGGCGCCGCCCAAGAAGAGGTTCCAGGACGACGCCGAGAACCAGGACCCCGCGCTGGCCACGCCGCCCCCGGCAGCAACCAGGCCGCCGTTCGGCGCGCAGCGGTGGGCCAAGAACGCCAAGGAGGCCATCAAGTCCAGCGCGGAGAAGCGGCCGGACCTTGCTGAGAAGGAGGCGCTGCTCGGCAGGAACCCGGCGCCGAGGCAGCTCAAGAGCACTCTCTCCGCGAGGAACCTCTTCTCTGGGAAGGACATACTTGGCCAGATATCGGATTTCTACAATGAGCTCAAGCAGCGGGTGGCCGGCGGCCAGCAGCCTGTCTCAGAGTCAGAGGCCATGGAGGAGATGAGCCCAAGACCAATGTAATTTCTCTATCTGAAGCAACGCTGGGGTGTCAATTTTTGGTTGCTACTTTCAGCTCCTTGACATTTTCTCATTTGTGCAGAAACAGCAGTGATGTGGCGGAGAAGGTGGATTGTAGCGGCGGCGGCGGTGGCCGGTTTCTGCCGGACGCGGCGAAGAAGGTGGCGAGGCAAGGAACAGCAGAAAAGAGTCCAAGCCCAATGTAACTTGCTTGTCACTGCGAATGCAAAAGCGGCATTAGAGGAGTGTAGGTTGGGGTACTGATCATAATGGTGGTTTGTGCAGGAAGGGAAAGAAGATTGGGTTGAAGGTGGAAGCAGGGAAGCCAAGATCACCCTCTGTGCTGAAGGAGGTCAAGGCAACACCGCCTACTCCGCAGCGGTTTCCATCCCCCTCGGTAAACCGTGTCAAGAATGTGAAAGCTGCAGGCGCAACATCAAGCTCGCCACTCAAGAAGCCACTGAAGGTGACTTAATCTGGCATGCCTATAATATTGGTTATTGATCTGTGTACTCTTGGTGACTGTTAGACTGAGAGTGTTTGCTCAGTGAGTTTTCTGTATTTGTGGATTTCTACTAGCCTTTGTGAAAATATTTAAGAACATTCCTATCAGTCGAGCACTTGGTCCTGATCAGAAAATTTATTGATCTGATTATCATCAACATAGTTAATTTTTGGTATTTGTGGGTTTCTACTAGCCTTTGTGAAAATATTTAAGAACATTCCAACCAGTCGAGCACTCCACCTGATCAGAAAATTTAGTGATCTGAATTATCATGAACATAGTTAAGTTTTGGTATTTGTGGGTTTCTGCTAGCCTTTGTGAAAATATTTAAGAACATTCCAATCAGTCGAGCACTTGCTCCTGATCAGAAAATTTAGTGATCTGAATTATCATCAACATAGTTATGGCTTAGACTCGGTTATAGCCCTAAGCTAGTAGCTAGAACTTACCTTCCTCAAAATGATATGTTTTTCCATAGGCTAGACCTTGCATACTGAGTTTGATGCTGAGATTGTTCTGTACCGATTTATCTTAAGACCTTCGGTGTGTCATCCTAACCTATACTGAGTTTGATGCTGAGTTCAAGATCTTTGAGAACTTCAGTGTCCATGCCTGTCAATAATCAGTGTCTCCTTATTATGCATGTTCATAAGCTAAAATAATGTGCCTCTTCGTGTTTCCAACATAATTGACACTTCAGTGTAAGTTCCATTGTGCATAACTTGTGGTGTATATTTTGCTCCATTCGGTCACTTGATCAGCAGCATGTTTGATCTCATGTCGTCACTGTGACCTTTCTCAGGCGTTCTTTTTTGTAAATTAGTAGCATCAGCATATGTGGTACTAATTCCATTGTGCATGGCCGTGTACTGTAATTTTGTCAGTGACACAATTATGATAAATGTTCAGGCGTTCAGGCTTTTTCTTCTTCTGCATATTAGTGGCGCTAATCACACGGTTCACGATTTACTGTTTTATGGTAACAGAAAACCTATTTGGCCTTCTATATTAGTGTTGTGAATCCGAAAATAGCATCTCAACACAAGCTAACCAATAACCATGCATTTTAACTAATGTTGATATGTACTGCCTTCTATTCAGGATAAGGTGACGCCTGATAAGGATCAGGAGAACAGCAGAGATGCTAAGAGGCAACCTTTTGGGGTTAAAGATATGAACAACAACAGGGCTTATGAGGCCGAAGAGAGCTCCAGTGGCGTGTTTTGGTTCTTGAAGCCCTGTACTTTCCTGGTGGAGTAGCAGCAAAATAATTCAGAGGCTTTAAAGCTACTGCAATTCATGTAGTTAGAATCAATTCTTTGTTTCAGTTTGAAATACCCCCAGTTCCTCCTATTTGATTGATTCATCTGATGGACATTCTGTCAGGCAAATAAATAGAAAGCATATGTATAGTTTACCAGTCAAGCCATACAAGTCGAGATATTAATAATCCCATGGGTAGAATTCAAGATATAGAGAAATGTTACTGCTCTTCTGCTAATTGGCTGTTTGAGCAAATGTACTGCAAATGATATTATTGTTCAAGATACAGAGAAATGTTATTGTTCTTTATCTTGTGAATGATATTATTTACTGTTGTTCTGGATTGTTTTCTCGCGCTGCTACTTTAAAAGTCATGGAACCAATACATTTTGAGGCAGATCCGACATACACACAGGAGTCGGCTCCATAGAAACTTTGTCGACGAATGTTATTCAAGAAAAGAGTGAGACATCGGGGGGTGCAATACGGAGGTGGAGGAGGGGAGGCGTGATTCACCGTGCTTGGCCAGAACTAGGGGCGCAGATCCCCTGAAAACACATATTTTTTATTATACAATAATTATACATAATCCAGCTGCTCTAACATTTAGGCTGTGCTTAGAAAGGTTCCAAATATAAAGACCATTCAGGTGTTTGATTGGAGGAACACTCAAGGAAACGAGGGAATTCGAGGGCAGATTCAAAAGTTTATAATTGTTACACTGCTCAGCTCTAGATGAGTCGATAATTGTTCGTTTCTCAAGCTCTGTCTGATTGTAGATATGATTTGTTACGCTTCTGTTTGTGCTGAAAACGGTCTGCATTTGAGTCAGAGACCACAACCGCACGGGAGGTGTTAGTGGGTACGGTTATTCGACTATAACAAGGAAGAGCTGAGAGAACAGTTACTACCTATGGGCTATGGCCGATTCATGAAAGAGATCGGACATAGAATTGAGTGTGACATCAAATGTAGAAATGTGTTAAGGCTTGAAAGTTGAAAGAGCTCATTTCTTTTGGTTGTGTGAAATATCAAGAATCGCAAGCTGCTCAAAGACACCATGCCTATATGCGTGGAGCAGCAAGTAACGATGTTCTTGCATACTATTGGACATAACCAAGGGCTATTGCAACTAAATTTGATTGGCAAATTGAGACAGTTAGTTGCTTGAGCACAGGTGTGCCAAGCAATAAATATATCAGGGCACCTTAAAGTCACTATAAGCCAACCGAATGCACTAGAATTATTTCAGTGCTTTTACAAGCCAAACTGATTACTTAAGATACAAAGAAAAATGCCTGATCACCCTTAAGAAATGCCACGACAACACGAGGACAAACATGCTACTGATCAAGTGAGTAAAAATGGAGCAAAACATTCACCATAATGGTGACAAAATGACAGTTCAAAGACATCCAACTTACCTGAAGTGTCAACAATGCACATCTTTTAGATTATGGACAGGCATAATAAAAATGTATGGATTGTTGACAGGCACGGATATACTGAATGGTCTAAAATGTAAGATCTAGCCTATGGAAATACATACCATTTTCAGGAAGTTCTAGCGAGTGAGCCAGTATAATGCACTAACTGTGGTGATGATGATTCCACCACTAGCAGTTAGAACCATCTTCCATGCTTTGCGACATTGCTTGATCTGGCCCACATATGAATTCAGAAGAACTATTTAGGGCCAGTTCTTTTGCTGACTTCTAGAATAAGCTGAAATAAGCTGCCTCCTACCCAGCTTATTCTAGAAGCCCAAACCAAATTACTATTTTAGAAGCCTAATAGTTAAGACTTCACTAGTGTGCTTCTACAAGAAAAAAATAACTTGGGCTTCTAGAATAAGCTGGGTTGGGGGCAGCTTATTCTGGAAGCCCAAAAAAGCCAGCAAAAGAACTGCCCCTTAAACTCGCCTAGACGATAAACTCATTGCTTTTCCAAGCAGAGCCTTATAGCAAAATATATACTCATATTGCAGCATTTACACTGCTGGTGGAGAACAACAGAAGTGAAAGCATGCACTAAGACATACCATTGAGCAATACAATTCAGTTTTCAGTATAACACATTCCATCATTAGGTCACATCATCCATCTTCTTTTCTGAGTTAAACTCAACTGAGCACATAAGTCTATATAAATGATAGGGGTGAATTACATTGCATATAAAGTAACAACATTGCTGAATTTAAACCGCATGGTTTAGTCATTTAGACAGTATAGAGCTTCAATGTAAATGCTCTTTCACAATAAACTCTGGTCCAATTGATCTTGGTGACCAAAAGAATTCATACATGAACCACACTTATAATATCCAGAGGGCAATAGAATGCTAGGAATTTCATATAGAGATTCCTATGGGAAAATGAAGGTGCTCCAGAGAAGTTACATCATAAAGAGCTTTCATATGCGGCCATTTTTATGTGGGACGCCATTAAAAGCAAGATCTTCCTGTTTTACTGTCTCCCAGTAGAAACACCAAGATCATGCTCGACACGTTGTTCCGGAATAGAAGAGGTCTGCAAAATTCCAAAATCAATGCAAGCATGTGAGGGAGATTATCTTCAGTTTTAGAAGTTTGTATAAGAGATTAAGAGCAACATATTGTTGCTGCCTTAAAAAACAAGAATATACGTCATCAGATTATGATACTTGAGATGTTAGCAAATAGAAGCAGATGGTTCGATCTTGCACTAATTACCTTTATACAAAGAAAGAGAAACATGTGGTAAAACTGTAACTGTGATGTGCAAATGATACGGGCATTGGATCTCAGAATACACAAAACAACCGATCAGTCCAAGAAAATGTTCTGGAGCAACTACACTTAACTTTAAGCATCTCCTACAAATTACCAAGACAAGCTGTAACTATTCACTTGACTAGAACACTTCTATGCAAACAACTATATGCATAGCAAACAGCTACCAGCATTTGAGCCAATCCAATGTTTTCACGCAACAGCCTGCTCAATATCGTTTCATATCAGTATTAGTGGGAGAGAAATTTAGGCCTTTTTCAAGATGATATATACCTTATTTATTTCAAGTGTAGAAAGTCCAGTTATATCAGGATTCCTGAGCTGCTCAAGCTGCCGCTTCCCTCTCCTCATCAAATACTCAATGTACACAAAGTTCCTGCGATCGACACTCCTGGCATTCTCACGGAACTCTGCGGAGACAACGGACTCGATCCTGCGGCGCTCCTCCGGGGACTTGAGCCGTGCTGTCCGAAGGAACCCTCTGTATAGTGCCAAGGCCTGCCTCTGGATACCAGATAACTTCGTACGGGACGCCATTTCATCCTTGTGAAGCGATCATCAAAGCCTGACAAAAAATTGAACTATCAAACGAGTTATCTCGTGGTGATCTGCATTTTTTTACTCGGGTGACAGACTATTCACTGAAACTTCAAAAGATAATTACTACAAAACAAACTAACCTACCGCCTAGCAAGCAAAATCCACAGCAAACGGGGCTCAGAGAGAAAATTTTGGATTAGATCGCGCGCAGGATAGAAATACATGAGCGGCACTCTCGGGACAAATCTAGTGCGCAAAGTCTGGATGGATCCCCAATCCGTGCCGGTGCAATAGGAGGGAGGAGAAGTACCTGCTCACCGGCGCACGCAGGGTCGACGACGGAGGGAGCGGGCGGAGTGCTCACCGGCGCACGCAGGGTCGACGACAGAGGGGGCGGGCGGAGTGGGGGCGGAGGCAGGGGCAGAAGGAGAGGCGGGAGCTAGGGACTTCCGTCGCGGCTGGTCGCCGGCGCCGCCTTTCGGGATCGCGGAGGGAGGGCCGCGCGCGCGCGTAGTGCGGGCGGAGGCAGGGCGGGTCCGAGAGTTTGCGGGCGCTGGGGGCTTCGCCTGCCGGGGTATCGCACAGGAGAGACGAACGGATCCAAGGGGTGAAAAGTGCCCGCGTGTTCGTTCATATCACCGGTGGTGACTAAGGCCACGCGTGGCTTCTATTTGGAACAGTCCCGAGGGTCGGCCCGCTAAGAAAACTTACAGATAACCCAAGGAAAGAATGATAATTTGTGAAGTGGTTCTTTGGGCCTGCAACCACCATCTGCACGTTTATTTTTGTTTTGCAAAAGGGGTCCGATCTTATATTATAAAAGTTCAATTGGAAGTATAAACCATTTCAAATATAATAAAAATTGCTTCTGAGATCATCAAATGACCGCTACTGCCGTCAGCACGAGTCGTCGACGCGTTGTTGTCGTCGTTCCTCTATCGAAGCCGACTTGACCTTGTTTATGACAACCGAGAAGTCTTCATGTATGTGCTCCTAAGGACCATCACCCTAGAGTCGTTGTCTTCGTCGTGAAACCCTTGTATAGATTTGAAGCACCTGACACCCAATCTCGCCACATGACGGGAAACCTTAACCTCACCGCCCCAAGAAGACGACATGAATCTATGCCGGAGCTTTGTCGACTACGGTCAAATGGACAAATTCGAGGAGGATAAAAAAACCGAAAGACAAACTCTAAGAAGAAGCGCCACCATCCACCCAAGCGTTGCACCTGCGGGGACTAAAAAACCTAACCTAAACTACTAATCGAAGCAAAGGCACTTTCCCCACTTCCCCACCGGTCGCCGGAGCGGCAGGCCAGGTGAGGCGAATCCACGGTCTCGTCGATGAAGTCTTGTAATGCCCAGGATGGAGTTATACCTCCTACGTGTCGAGGCACGACTTAAAGGCATAAATCCATCCTAGAATGATCTCAAGTTTGGTAATCTTTGCACAACTCATGTAAAAGAGGGGATAGTAAACTGAAAATAGTTGGCTTACACTCGCCACGTCACAGAATTACAGTACAAGTCTCAAACATCATACATTAAGAGCACTACAACCCTCTAAGGGCAAAAGCCAAAAGTCAAAGTACCAAACTCAGATAAATAAACCACAGGCGGATCGAATCCTAGTAAGAGACTCCACTACTGATCGTCCGGGTAGCGCACGTAGTACCGACTACGCTCCTCGTCGTACTCCCAATCCAGCTCGGTGCCATCACCTGGATAGCTCACAGCTGGACCTGCATCTGGTGTGTGAAGTAACTGTGAGCCACAGAGGACTCAGCAATCCCGTTCCCGGGTAACAGAACTATTTAAGCCTTTGGGTGAGGAAAAGGCTGAAGAAAAGAAAAAGTCTGCAGCAGCAACTAGCATCTAGCTTACGCAAGTGAGAGCGAGAAGAGAAGGCATCGGCGAGAAGTGATCACGAAGTGATCCTAGCTACAAGCTCCACAATCATAACCCCTCCGTGTTCAACTCCCGAATCCCTATTCGGAAATTGACAGTCACGGAACACACGCTGGTAGTGTATTAGTAACATTGTGTCAAGTTATCTACAACCGGAATTAACAAGCTCCCATCTGCCACATAACCGCGGGCACGGCTTTCGAAAGTTCAAACCCTGCAGGGGTGTTCCAACTTGACCCATTACAAGCCCACGATCCGCGGAGTCGCAACTCCAAAGTGGGAAGACCCGAGTATCCCCGGAATCCCGTGCTCAAGATATACCGAACTAAGGTAAGGCTAATCCAGCAAATCCTCCCGGCGTGCCGACACCCTGATAGTAGCCGCGCGTATCTCGTCTCAGGCCACGACCGGATGGGTGATGCTACGGGTTTTTACCAGACCTTGAGTTTCCTCGAGGTGGCCCCGCAGGACCCCCAGTTCGGACCAACACTCATGTGGAGCACTGGCCGGGGGTTGTTGATTAAGAAAGAGGGTTAATTACTCCCTATGCAAGTTTAGTTTGTTATTAGGCAAATAGTACCAATGTTGGGATTTGCTGGAAAAGACTTAGCACTTAGCGGTTTATCGAGGGGGTCCCATACACCCCAACCGTGTTAGGAACGCATAATCAAGGAACATAATACCGGCTTATACGGATCCTAACGGCATGAGTGGAACAAATCACCAAGCAAAAGGCTTAGCCTTCCACCCTTGCCAATATATAGATGATTTCATTTTAAGCATTTATATAGTGTGATATAACCCAGCCAAACTTCACATGAAGCAAGCATCTTCGATCTTCACCTGCAACTAGCAACGCTATAAGAAGGGCTGAGCGAAGCGTACTTAGCCAAGCAACGGTTTGCATAGGTGGGTTGGTTAAACATGGCAATTGGTTACAAGTAGGAGGCTGACAAGAAGATCATGGGCATCGAGGCAAAACTATAGATCGAGACTACTAGCAATAGGCAAAGATAGTAATGTTATCGGGGTTCGGTCATCTTGCCTGAAGAGAAGTCGTTCGGATCGTAAGAAGGGTCCTCGTGCTCAACCTCGTTGGAAACCTCGTGCTCAACTTCGTACCCGGTCTCAGCTTCCGGCTCTAAACAAAACAATCACACCAAGCACCAATCAACAAGATGCAATGCGCACTCGAAAAACATGAATGCATGATGGATGCACTAAGGATGCACACGGAGCACGTAAAACATCACTCAAGCAAAACACCTCAAAACATGATAACAATCTGATATTAATAATCTACACAGAAAAACAATCAAGTTTGATATAAGATTCGCTGAAATCGGAGTTACGGGCTAAAAGTTATGCCCGAAACAAGATTTGAGCGAAAGCTGAAAATTACAGCAACATAGCATCTTCGGAGCTCAAAATAATTAATCTACAGCACCCAAAAATCATGGCAAAGGACATGAACACAAACTAGACATATAGTACAGCAACTAAGTCCAAAGGTGCACCCCAACGGAGTCACGGATCAATAGCAATGATCTTGGACATATTGAACTTTACAATAAAATTCTGGCAGCAGAATTTTATTGAAACTTTAGAGCAAAAGATAAACATGCTACAACCACTCAAATGGACATGTGAGGACATGGATGGAAAGACAACAATATATACTACAAGGAACAATCAAAATCCACTCCAAAACTAACATGCTTTGTCCTAGAACATCACACGAACATGGCATCGGAACGTTACAGATTTCAGACTTAGTGAAAAACCACTAAGTCCCAAAACAGCAATATCATCATGGCATATAAAAGAGCATGTTTAAGTCACCTCGAAACTAAACATGGCAAAGGGTAAGCACCTCATCAAAATACACATGACGGTGATCCCGAAACACACAAGCATGCATCATAGAGGTGAACACAACGATTGCAACGAGCTCAACAAGATGGCATTTCATAACAAGTGAAAACACCTCATATGAACATGGCACTTTGCAACGATGATAACAAGGCAATAATAAATCTACCATGCAACCTATCACAAGCATCACGTAGTTCGTGGCAAGACGAACACGTGGACACGTCATTTGCATCATTTGGACAAACGAGCTAAAAGATATCACATGTCAAAGGTGGCATGAAAATAACACATAACAGCAGTTTATATCATGATGCACTCTTGCAACAGAAAAACAAGCACCTAGATGATCTCTAACATGCATGACAACAACAGAGGAAACGTAGAGCACACTCCCACGAACGTCTGGACATATTACACGCGCCAAACGGAGCATCACAGTAAAAGTTAGAGTAGGTCAAACATAGCATTTCAGAACAAGTAAAACAGGGACTTAGTAGGGGAAACAACCTCAACAGATCAGATCTGGGAAAAAACGGGGATGGGCCGGCGGATCTGGATCTGCCCAGCGGAGGCAGAGGCGGCGGCGGCCTGGGATCCGGCGGGTGGGCCGGCGCGGAGGCGGTCGGGGCCCAGCGAGCGGGAGGGAGCTGGCTGGCCCAGGCGGGGCGAGGCGCGGCCCAGCGACGCGGTGGCCCAGGCGGCGGCGCTGCGGCCTGGTTGGCGAGGGAAGGCGGTGCGGGCCTCGGGGCGGCTCAGCCCGCGGAGGAGGCGAGGCGCGCTGGCTGGATCGGAGGAGGGGCCCAGGAGCGCGGGCCGGCGCGATGGAGGGGTGGCCTTCGGGCCCGGTGCGATGGAGGCGGCGATGTGGGGACCTGGGGGCTGCGGTGGAGATCGAGGGAGGCCGGCCCAGGCGTCGGGGAAGTGGGGACCTGGCGCGCGCTCGCGGGAGGCTTCGGTCGGCTCGGTCGGCCGTTGACCCAGGCGCCGAACCGCTGCGTCGAAGGAAAAAGCGGCGGGCGATCCCGGCTCGAGGGAGCTGGTTCCCTCGGGATCCAGAGAAAAAAACTAGGGATTGGATCTGAGATCTAAAAGAAAGGGGGAAAAAATAGAGGGGAAGGAGGAAGAAGAAGGGGACATGCCAAATAGACTAGGGTCTATTATATAGCAGTTTTTAGGGTTAGGAGGGAGTTTAGGGGCGCTAGGAGCCCTCCGATCGCGATCCGACGGATCCGATCGCGGGGATAGATTTAAAAGGCCTAGGAGGAGATAAAAGAATGCAGCAGGGGTGTTTTCGGGACACGAAGTGAAGGCACATCGGGCCCACACGAGCAACGGATGGGATAGCCAACGGAGTCCAAACGAGACGAGATTTGAGAGGCGGGTTGCACACAACAAAACAACAACACAGACAACAACCTCGCGGCACACCGGTAACGTAAAACGCCCGAACAACAAAGTAGGCCTACGGGACGTCACGGACACGTGCGGGAGCTCCGGAACGCGAAACGGACAACGGGAAGAAACACACGGAACCGGATGCAACCGACAACACAAATGCAATGCAGTGCACATGTCTACATGATATGAATGAATGCCACACACTCACACAACAAAACGACAAAAACCCGAAAGACAAAGAACCCGGAATGGAAATAGATGAAGCCGGAGATATATTATATACCCAAAAGGGAAAGTATTACATCCGGGGCATTACAAGTCTGGAGGGGAGACTTTGCATCCTAGAGTTAGGGGGCAGGGGGCGAGAGGAAATCTATGTCACCATAGTTATTGGTCCCAACTGTCATCATCGTCCTAGCGTCCTCCTTAGGAGAGAAAGACCGGCCTATGACTTTCCAAGCTCTAAGAAAGTGTTGTGGTGGTGGTTGAGGTGGTTCGTGCTCTTGCTTCAGTAGAGGTGCCGGAACATGATGCTGGGGTGTCTGACAAGGTTGTTGACAAGCCGGTTGTTGATCGTTTATCTAAATGGCTGCGCAAGAAGGAAAAGATGATTTGTCGCCGGTGTGGAGTGGCGGGACACTTCGCGGCCGAGTGCACCACGGTGATGTGCGACACGTGTCAGAAACCTATGCATGATTCAGGGGAGTGCCCTGAACTCCAGAGGCCCATGCCGGCGGTGGCTGTGTACGGAGTCTGTTATGCGGATCTTATATTCTTCGAGTCTCCTTCTGATGAGGCTGAGGCAGCTGTGACGGAGGCTTCGCTTACAGGGATTGTCAAAGTCACGAATGGGACACTGTCTGAGGCCCAGATTGTGCATACGCTCAGTGAGTTGATGCCAGGTAACTTTCAGTGGAAGCTGGTCAAGCTTGAGGGGCAATCATATAAGGTTGAGTTCCCCTCCCTGGACGATCTGAATCATGCGCTTAAATATGGTATGTGTCGGGCGACAAGTACTAGCTGTATCATCGAGTTTGCTCCGTGGAAGAACCCGGAGCCTCAGGGGAAGGCCCTCCCGCAGATTTGGGTTCGTTTTCTAGGGGTGCCCCCGAAGGCCCTTCTGAGTGCTCGGACTACTTGGAGTCTTGGCTCGCTTATTGGTAAAACTGAGAAGGTCGACATGCCTTTCTCGCGAGCTAATGGCATTGCTCGCTTGCTGGTGAGTGTTCTGGATATCGAGTTGGTTCCTTTTTTTGTGAGATGGTACTATGCTGGTCTGATGTACGAGTTGGAGATCGAGATTGAGCTTGAGAGTTCTGTTCTTGCCCAGTCCGCCGATGGGAATGTGGACACTGATATGACTGATGGGGATGATGCACGTGGGGTGAGTGAGTCGGCTGCGGGGGCGCAGGCTATGCCTGAACAGACACCGACGCCGGGTCAGCCTCAGCAGTCCTCCGGAAGCTCTGGAGGGAAGGGGGAAGCACCCCCAGCCACTTCTCTGTCTTCACTCCGTTTTGGGTCCTTTGGGGCGGCTTTGGCCCCCAGTCGGTTGTGGGGCCACAGAGTCGAGTTGGACGATCCGGTGGAGCTGGAACTTCCACCGTTGACACCGCTGCTCCTGGATGCTGCTCTCCCTGGGGAGGAGGGTGTCAGGGGGGAGTCCCCTAGTGTCACGCCACCTCCTGCCGTTCAGCGTCGCGAGGGCGCCCTGGAGGTATGTGCCGACCGGGGTGCTTCTGCTGAGTCTGGCGGTCTGTTATCGGTTGTTCTGTTATCAGCTCACGACGTGTTCTCTGGAGGTATTGCGACCAGCCCGAGTGTGGCTGTGTCTGGAGATATTGCGTCTCGAGAGGCGTACTCTCTGCTGGCGCCAGGGTCTGCTACCGGGTCACCTGTGGCAGGAGGCTCAGGTACTCGTGGACCGGTGGGTGGGGGTGTACTTGGGTCTACGGCAGGAGGCCCTACCCCGAGTGGACCCTCCACCGCCGATATCGTCGCCTTCGGAGGGATAGCTGATCCCGTGACTGATGGCCGACGTCTCAGCAGTCGCCTGCAGGACCAGCCGGATGTGGATGATCTGCAGATGGGCCGTGCCATGCGGCAGGCCAAGTTGCGGGACATTGAGGACTCGACAGGTATGTCAGTCTGTATTTCCAATTCGATTTTGCATTTTTCTGCAGATGATGTTATTAATAATGCAAATCAATTGGGGGTTTCGTTGGGCGGGAACGGGAAAGAGGTTGCTCAATCTGTTAACGACTTGTTTGATCGTGAGGCAGAACGGGCGATCGAGGTTATTACAAACTTAGCAGCCGTTAAGCCTTTAAATAACTCAGAATTTGATGCTCTAGGGGTGAGGGCTCTGGATAGTTTTTGTGCGGACCTTGATCCAGCTCTTGCTCAGTCGGAGGATGAGGGTAATGGAGAAGTCCTGGAGGAGTTCATCCAGGCTGATACCGCGAATGCTCAAGTACCCGAACCTGGTTGTACGGACCGGGGCGGGGAGCATACTGTACACAAGCGTAAATGGAACCGCAAAATTTACCCTGTGTCGGCTGTACGGAGAAGTGAAGAAATTCCATGATGAAAAATGAGAGGAATTTTCTGGAATAGAAGAGGTCTGAAAGACTTGGCTAAACGTAGGTTTTTGGCGGATGCGTCGGTTGAACACAAGCTTGATTTCATAGCCCTCTCCGAAACTGGTAGAGATAACTTCACCTCCCAGTTTCTGGGTACTCTATCTGGAGGTGTGGCTTTTGACTGGCATTGCTTACCCCCGAGAGGAAGGTCCGGTGGGATTTTACTAGGGGTAAGAAGAGAGTCTTTAGAAGTCCGTAACGTGGTCTTGGGGGAGTTCGCCGTAAAGTTCCGGGTGAGATCCAGGGTCGATGGATTCCACTGGGCACTGGTGGCAGTTTACGGAGCTGCGCAACCTGAGCTCAAACCAGACTTTTTGGCGGACCTCGTTCGGATTTGTGGAGATGAGCAGCTCCCAATTCTGGTGGGTGGTGATTTCAATATAATTAGAAGACGGGAGGAGAAGAACAACGATAACTTTGACGGCAGATGGTCGTTTATGTTTAATGCTATTATTGAAAGCTTGGATCTCCGTGAGATAGAGCTTTCGGGCCGACAATTCACCTGGGCCAATTCACTACCAAACCCAACTTATGAGAAGCTAGATCGTGTTCTCTCTAGTGTGGAGTGGGAACAGAAGTTTCCCATGGTCACCGTTCAGGCTTTGTCGAGGGCTATTTCGGACCATACTCCACTATTGGTAGATTCTGGAGAGGCAACATACACGGGGAATAAGAATACTTTCTCCTTCGAGCTAGCGTGGTTTGAACGAGAAGGTTTCTTGGACATGGTTGCCAGGGAATGGGCGAAGGGTGAAGGCGGTAGATCGGCCATTGACAGATGGCAGAATAAGATTAGGCATTTAAGGCAGTTCTTACGAGGTTGGGCTAAGCATCTTAGTGGTGTGTATAAGGTTGAAAAGGAGAGGCTTATCAACCTTATTCAGATTCTTGATGTTAAAGCAGAGTCATCTATCCTTACGCCCGGTGAACTGGAGGCTAAGGTAATGGCTCAATCTAGGCTGAAAGAATTGCTGCGGGAGGAAGAATTGAAATGGGCACTTTGAGCTAAAGTGCGTGAAGTTATCCAAGGGGATGAAAACACACAATTCTTTCACTTGATAGCTAATGGTAAGTATCGAAAGAAAAAAAATCTTTCAGCTTGAGCAGGATGAGGGAACGATTGTAGGGCAGGAGAATCTCAAACTTTACATCACTGACTATTATAAGCGGCTGTTTGGGCCCCCGGATGATAGTTTCGTGTCTCTGGATGAGACCCGAATTCAGGATGTCCCTCAACTAGCGTCAGATGAGAATACAATCTTATCTGCCCCGTTCTCGGAGAAAGAGGTGTTGGATGCGATCTCGCAGATGAAGAATAATAAAGCTCCTGGCCCGGATGGTTTTCCGGCAGAGTTTTATAAAAGATGCTGGCATATCATTAAGGCTGATCTACTTGCGATGTTCCAGGATCTGTTCGATGGACATCTTAAACTATTTCACCTTAATTTTGGTACAATAACGTTGCTTCCTAAGAAAGCAGAGGCGAATCGAATAGAGCAATTTCGACCAATCTGTCTTCTTAACGTCAGTTTTAAGGTGTTCACTAAAGTGGGAACGAATAGATTGACGCAGATTGCACATAGTGTGGTGCAGCCTTCTCAGTCGGCTTTCATGCCGGATAGAAACATCCTTGAAGGGGTTGTTGTCCTTCATGAAACGCTCCATGAAATCCACACGAAAAAACTTGATGGGGTAGTTTTTAAGGTGGACTTTGAAAAAGCATATGATAAGGTCAAATGGCCGTTCCTTCAGCAAGCTTTAAGAATGAAAGGATTCGATCCATCCTGGAGAAAACAGGTTGACTCCTTCACTCAAAAAGGCTGTGTCGGAATAAAAGTCAATGACGATATTGGTCATTTTTTCCAGACTCATAAGGGTTTAAGACAGGGCGACCCGATGTCTCCTATCTTGTTCAACATTGTAGCAGACATGTTAACAATCCTTATTGGTAGAGCAAAGGAGAATGATCAGGTAGGTGGCCTCGTTCCTCATCTAGTGGATGGAGGACTATCTATTCTTCAGTATGCGGATGACACGATTCTTTTCATGGAGCATGACTTGGCTAAGGCGAGAAATATGAAACTTGTGCTTTTCCTTTTTGAGCAACTCTCGGGGTTAAAGATTAACTTTCATAAGAGTGAATTGTTTTGCTTTGGAAGAGCCAACGATGAACAAGAAGCTTACATGCAGCTATTTGGATGCGAGGTAGGGTCGTTACCGTTCACATACCTTGGCATTCCGATCCACCATCGGAAACTCTCTAATAAAGAGTGGAAGAGTCTGGAGGACCGTTTCGAGAAGAAACTTAGCTGCTGGAAGGGCAAGCTTTTGTCGTACGGGGGCCAATTGATTCTAATTAATTCGGTACTTACGAGTATGCCCATGTTTCTTCTGTCCTTTCTCTTGATCCCAGTAGGGGTAAGGAAACGACTAGATTTCTATCGGTCGCGTTTCTTTTGGCAAAGTGATGAGGTGAAGCGCAAGTATAGGTTGGCTAGATGGGATGTTATTTGCAGACCCAAGGATCAAGGAGGTCTTGGAATTGAAAATTTGGAGGTTAAAAATGGGTGCTTACTCAGCAAGTGGCTGTTTAAGTTATTCTCTGAGACTCAGGCTACATGGGCCCAGATTTTACATAACAAATACCTTACAACCAAGACACTAGCTCAGGTGACAGCTAGACCAACTGATTCATCCTTTTGGAAAGGACCGATGAAAGTAAAGTCGTCCTTTTTCAATAGAACTAAGTTCTTGGTTGGCAATGATGCTTCCACAAGATTCTGGGAGGATACATGGTTGGGAGAGACGCCCCTAGCCACTCAATATCTTTCTCTTTATAACATTGCTCAACGTAAAGAAGATTATGTTGCATCAGTGTTACAGTCAACTCCTCTTAATATTCAATTCCGAAGGGTGCTGGTTGGACACCGTTGGGAAGCCTGGCTCCATTTGGTGAGAAGACTGATGGATGTTCAGTTGTCTCAGCAGGCAGACCGTATTCATTGGAAACTGACTAAGAACGGGACGTTTTTAGTGAAATCGATGTATTTAGATTTAATTAACTCGGTGCCTATCCCTAGGTCTGCTCACATTTGGAAGGTCAAAATACCCTTACGAATTAAAGTGTTTATGTGGTTTGTTCATAAACAAGTAATTCTTACTAAGGATAATCTAGCCAAACGCAACTGGGATGGGTCTTTGCGATGTAGTTTTTGTGACAAGGATGAATCAATTAAACACCTCTTTCTCGATTGTCCTATGGCTAAAGTTTTATGGCGTTCGGTTCATATAGCTTTTAATATTACTCCACCTACTAGTATCACCACGCTATTCGGGACGTGGTTGAATGGAGTCGCGAAAGAATTAGCGAGCCATATACGTGTGGGTGTTTGTGCATTACTATGGGCTATATGGAATTGCAGGAATGATTTGGTTTTTAACAGATCAACAAATGTTCATTTTTTGCAGGTTATTCACAGGGCCACTGCTTTGATCCGTATGTGGTCGCTACTCACTCCGATGGATGCCAGGGAGCGTTTGGTTACTGGGTCTATCCGTTGGGAGATGGTAGCTCGGGCTATCTTCAACCGGTTTGGATGGCGGTCATGTAATAGGATAGGAGTTTAGGTCCTGTTTACATTAACGCATCCGAATGTGGTGTCCTCACGTTTTGTTCTAGCTCAGTCTGAGCATTTTGTAACTTTGTTTCGCATACTTGGAGACCTTGACCTTGTTTATTAATAAGATGGCCGTATGCATCAGTTTGATGCAGAGGCCGGGGAATACCCCCTTTTCTAAAATAAAAAAAAGTGTTGTGGAAGGCTTAACATGATATTTGGATTTTTGAACATGTGTCACCTCGAATGACAACACACTTGTCAATATGGGTCATCGATCGAAAAATCCCCACACCTCTTGGATCCCGGCCCTGATGCCCGTGAGCAGTGGTGCTACCAAAGTAATCCAGCAGTTTGTGGAGATCATCGTCCACCTACCAACCCTCTCCAGAGCATGAGGATTTGCAAGTGACAATCGTTACACTACCATGTGGAGTATTGTGGGCTTTGGAACCAGTCACCAAGGCTTGCGCCACCGTTTCTCCCCGGTTGACCCGAGACATATCATTGATGCCTACTATCGTGGTGGTTTTGTCCCGGCAGATGTCCTTGTGAAAGGACTAAGTTGTGAGGTCATCGCAGGTAGGTGGTAGCTTGAACGACGTTTATCGGAATCGAGACACGCGAGTTTACCCAGATTTGGCCCCTCGTTCGTGCTGGAGATAAAAGCCTACATCATGCTTAATTGCTATTGATGATGCTTTGTACGGGACGCCATCTCATCCTTGTCAAGCAATCATCAAGGCCTATAAAAAAATGGAACTATGGAATGAGTTATCTGGCGGTGATGTCAAGCAATCATCAAGCCTCGAAAGATAATTACTGCACAAAACAATCTGCTCTAACGGTTAGCAAGCAAATCCACGACAAACAGAAAGAAAATTCTGGATTCGATCGCGCACAGAGCAGAGATGTAAGAGCAAAACTCCCGGAATAAATCTAAGCAGGCAAGGGCTCTTCGCCAGCAAAAGAGCCCCCAGGCCTGGACCGATCTCCCGATCCGTGCCAATCCAATAGAAGGGGAGGAGAAGAAGCCCCTCTGTGGTGTGGTTGCTCACCATTGCACGCAGGGTCGAGGACGGAGCGGGCTGGAGGTAGGGGGTGGACAGAGTTGGGCGGAGGCAGGGGCGCGTCGGAGTGGCGGGAGCTAGGGCTTCGCCTCCCGGGGTTGCGGACGGAGCAAGGAGGAGGGGGCAGGGCACGGCTGAGAGGAGATGGGCGTCGCCTGCCGGGATATCGGACGGGAGAGAAAGAAGACCACGCCGCGCACGGGAGAGACGAACGGAACGGAACGGGACGAGCGAAGGGACCGTCTGGCCTATTCGATCGATTCTGTCCAGGGGTAAAATGGGAATTGCCGGTCAGAAATCAGTTTTTTTCCTTTTAGAGAAGAGAAGCGCCCACGTGTTCGATCGTATCACCGACAGACTTACGCCACACGTGGCTTCTACTTGGAACAGTCCCGAGGGTCGGCACATTAACAAAAGGGTTTTTATCATTTATTATGTCATCGTTTGTGTTCCACTGCTCAATTTTGTCACTAAAAATTTCAACCGCTCAAAAATGCCATCGCTTCGTTAGATACATGCTCAAAAATGTCACTGGACATCATTATTGTGGTCTCAAATCTTTTTTGCCATGTTATAATGACATAAATACCTATGGACCAAAGTGCCAACTCTCTGTCTATCTCACTACAATAAAGTGTGGGGCCTACTTGATCCCAACAACATTCTTATTTTCCTGTAAAATTATTCGTTTGGTTACTCCTGACAAGTGGGGCCACACTTATCATTGTGAGATAGAGAGAACTGACATGTGGGTCTAGGCTTATTTTTGTCATATAACATGATCAACGGGGTTGACGTGAAAATAACAATGTCTAATGGCATTCTTGAGCAAACATCTAACGGAACGATGTCATTTTTAAGATATCTAATGGCATTTTTGAGCAAGCATCTCACGGATCAATGGCATTTTTGAGTAGTTGTAACTTCTAATGGCAAAACTGAGTAGTGAAACACAACTAGTGACATAAATGATAAAAACCCTTGACAAAAACTACCAGAAAACCCAAAGAAAAGACGAATCTATGCACACAAAAAAATAGTTTCTTTTGAGTCCACGCAACCACCATCGTCTTGGCGTCTGCCGGAGTGGAGAAAGGTGGACCAAAACTTTAGGGGCGTGTTTGACGGCCATAGCAGTCGGCCCTGGCTTAGATCAGCCTGGCTCAGTGGAGGCTGGTTGAGCATTGCAGGCTGTAATGCAACATATGTATATTGTTTGGTTGCCCGTATCTAGTTCTCTCGCATTAGGGGATGGCTTAGCGCACTGTGTTTGGTTGCCTGCATTGGCTCGGCTCATGCAACTACACGGTGTTTGGTTGTATACGCGGGATATGATTACGAGCTAACACTTAGGAGGTGTTTGGTTTAGGAAAGGAAACGCAGACGCAATCACAATCAAATAGCAGCGTCACTGTAAACAGTATCGACCAAAATCGCAAATTGTTTGGTTACTCAACTGTAACGTTAATCAATACCGGGATGTTACTTCACAAAGATCACCGCTTGCCTTCCTGTCCACCTCCCAAAGAAATCTCCTTAGCGCCTCCTCCCCGAGCATGTTTCTGCCATGGGGCTCCGGCCGCCAGAGGGAGCTCGCAACCAGTGACGAATGGGTCATCCAATAGGTCATTCCTCGCAAGCGTTTGATGGCGCCGGCAACCAGTCATGCCTCTGTCCTTTGAGGGACCGCCGACCATGGTGGGGGCGGAGTCAACGAGCCCTCGATACGGAAGAATGCTTGGGTGGCCGGGCGTGCGACAAGCCGTTGCGCGAGGCCGCGAGAGCAACGCTCGGTAGCGCTCGTCGTGCACGAGGGCGAAGATGGCGGCGGGTTGGGGAAGAGGAGGAACAAATCAACGGCGAGAGGAGAGAGACAGCCGTATCGTTATTCCATTACTACGGGTATCCAGCGTAATCAACTTTGAATAGGTTGGAGACCGATACCAGAGTTATCCGATTACAGAGCGATCTAAACAAACACGATTCAGCGCTATCCGTTACCACCGTTATCGAATAACGTTACAAAAGTGCGAACCAAACACCTCCTACAGTTAACACACATTGTGCCTCGCAATTGCAGTGGAAGGTGACCGTGGCACCGCGTCTGACACGATGAGCACGAAGTCTTGGGCGAGCGTTCTTGTCGGTGTCGCGGCGAACTAGTTGCTAGTCTTGCTGCCGAAGAAGGCTATGCGGAGGAGCGTTGGGGCAGAGGATGGGGGAGGAGAAATGCAATGCGTGTCGGACCTTGGCAATTGTGATGGACGGTGGTCATGGCGCCACGTCCGACATGACATGCACGAAGTCGTGCGCGAGCGTGCTGCGGCAAACTAGTTGCTAGCCTTGTCGCCACAGAGAAAGTCTGCACGGAGATAGTGTACAGAGGAGGAGAAATGCAGTGCTCGCGCCATGGCAGCATCAGTACAGTAGGACGAGAGAGAGGAGGCCCAGATGACATACAGCGGTGACGACTCCAGTGTAGTAGGATGCGGGCAAGGAGGTCAAGAGGAACGGCGCCAACGTCGAAAGGGACGAATAGGAGGGCTCTGAGATAGAGGACTGATGAGAAGAAATACAGTGTGCGCGTAATTGCTGCATCGGTGTAGTAGGTTCGACGAAATAGAAAACTTACAACATGAATGTCGTGAGGAACTGCGCTATTAGGCTGTTGGTCAAAGGAAATTCCAAACAGTCGATCGTAGGCAACGAATCTGACGAAATCCGTCCAAAACAGTTTCGAACATGAACACAAAATTAAGTATTTACGGCCGACAAAACTACGAACTGATCGCCTGAATGGGACCGTAACATCGACGTGCATCTTTTTCGTGTAGAGCTTACCTCAAATCGAAGCACCGGTGTGTAGATTAGAGAGGAGAATGAAGAAAGGAGATTAGGCATGAGGTTAGTGGAGGAGGAAGAAGAAGCAGGTACAGAGCTGGCATCCATTCCGTCTCCGCGCATCGCTCGAGCCTGGCTTGAGGGCGCTTTAGGGTGTGCTTGGCAACTGTTCCCACCCTAGCATAGTTGTTCCCATTTGAGACATGCTTAGTCTAGACATGCTCAGTACATGCAACTACAGTTGTTTGGTAGGAGTGTATGTATTGATGCATGCTGAACTGAGACTATGTTTGGTAGGCTGCATCAGACAAGACATGTTGCACTGAGACTGTGTTTGGTAGCATGTATGTGAGGTATGCTGCATGAACGATTTTTTTTGCCGCCTAGACAAATATTGAAAGAACATTTCAACAATTCATGAAACAATTCGAGCAATAAAATGTTGCCATGCCAACATAATCTGAACAATGATAATATAAATAAAATAATCAACAATTAACATAACACATGATAACCTTAATTTGAAGCGGTGCATCATTAGATTCATATTACATAAGATGTAATAACCATAATTGGTAGCAGTGCATCACTGGATTCATATTACATAGTCTCATTTGAAGTACACTTTATAATAGGAATTACAAAAGGGATAGTCTCATCAAGCACCAACTACTAGAAGATCAAAGTCTATCGTAGCCATGCCATTTTGGGTAGTCCCCACCTTTCTACCCCTAAAGGCAGCTGAGATACTTTTTGGGACTCTAGCAAGCACATGAGTCCCATCAATTGCTCCAACACAATCATAATTAAAAAAGGCAAATGATTGTTATTCATAAGTCCCATTGATTGTTTGTATTTGTTTGCAAAAATAATTACCTTGAAATATGGATTGAAGCGAGTGCTTTCTTGTATTTTATGATGACAATGGTTGGAGGGAGGCCGAATCATCTCATCTCTCAACTCCCCAATAGCATAAAGCACTGCCTTAAAATACCTACTAATGACTTCGGTAGATTTTCTAAATATCGGTTGAAGTGTCCTATACCTTTGGTTATGGCCAACTACTAGAAGAAACATGGCTACTTGTTCCTCGATAGAAGTATGGATGCTATCCAACAACAAATTTTTCTCTCTAAATATAGCACACAAACGAAAAAATGGAGCTTTTCTCATTCTTAATTGATTTGAACAATTTATATCACTAGAGTGATAAATATATCTCAAGTTGGACTCTCTAGATATGGCACGATCGGCCATGCTGCCCACGCTTATCCTCGCTGTTTGTTGCCTAGCTCTTCTAAACATGAGCATCTTGTATGCATACAATCCAGCCACTAGACCGGCTCCTCTAACAATTAATTGCCTTCGTTTTCTTGCCAATTCATCCATCTATGACAATACAAATAAACCGAAACTTAGCACAACAGATTTTTTCAGCATGACAAGCAATGAACAAACTTCAATATGAGCATAATAGGTGCAACAATGAAAAGTTATACATCTACTGTAATCAGTTTAACCCATCATCATAAGGGAACAAAGAAGCATTTTTTTGTCTAAACCATATACGTCTATATGAACAAGATCTCTCTGTACCCAAAAAACGCAGAGGCCATGGCAATGGCTCGCCGCGGCAGACTTGGGATTTTTCCCAAAAAAACAAGAGCTCTCTGTAACCATATAATCTGACTGAAACTTACAGGACGAGGTGAGGAGGGCAGAAGGAGAGGGAGGCAGAGTAACTACCTCTCCTAGCAGCCGTGAGATTCACGGGGCCGACCGCGATTTGAAGACCGGGGCGGCGGCGAGGGTCACCGGGGCCGACCGCGATTTGAAGACCAGGGGCGGCGGCGAGGGTCACCGGGGCGGCGGCGAGGTTGACCGGGGCGGCGGTGACGACGGCGAGGTACAAGAACGAAGGGGGCAGGCGAGGGATGCAGATCAGGTGGAGTTCGCCATGGAGATTGCGGGAGAGAGAGAGGGGGGAGAGGGGTGGCGGCTAGGTCAGGAGATGGGTACGAGGGAGAGGGAGAGAGGTCGTTCGACCGTGGTGGGTCGGGACGAGCTTTGTGCGGGGGTCGAAGCGAGCCTCGCTGAGCCCAGCTCGCATGTACGTGGGTGCTCGAGCGAGCATAGCTCGGGGCCCTTTTTGCATCAGATGGGCTATGCCCAGAAGAGCCCATACGCCCTGCCAAACATCTGGAAGTGGGTTGGGTAGGGAACTTTTAGCCTGATGCACCCTACGCGCAGGCTGCCAAACACACCCTTAAAGTTCGTGTCGTGCAGGCCGAACAGTGTATGGAGGCCATCAAATGAGCCATTTTAATCCCGCGTGAGTCTAATTGGCCCAAATACAGACAACCAAACACGCCCTAGCATGATACTCTCTCGAATTTTATTTCATGATATGTCCCTTTAGCAAGAAACACCAAGTATCAAATGTCATGCTCCATGGCGTTGGTGCAAGATTAGGAAACGCCAACTACAGTGGTGTTTCTTGCTAAGCCACATCAGCAGCCGGCCTGCCATGGGCCGGCATGGCAGATGACGTACACTTTTTTTTGAGAGGTAACCATATATCATTAAAATTGAATAATACAAGGTCTACACACATGGAAACCAAACAAGACATCCAGAGGAACCTTGAAGAACTACGAAAAGGACCCCAAAACTGAAAACGATACAAATTCATCCATGAAGTCATTGACGCCTTGCCAAATTGTCTACCACCACCGGTTGCCACCGCCATTGTTGCGCCGCCAAAACCAGAGTGAAGCATCCATCAGTCCAAGAACAGGAAAGGCACCTTCGCAGACTAAATTGCTTAACAAGCCGTTGAACCGGTCCCTCGCATGCGGCTGGACCGAGACGTTGTGGCATGACGGCCGGGGATCGTCCCCATGCCCACCTGATCTCGGCGACGCAGTCTTCGTTCGACATGCTCGAAGAAGAAGGACGCCGTCGCTTGCCTCCGTCCACAAGCCCCACTTCAAGCCACCAATTTTGTTTGCGTAGCCCGACCACATCGCCACCAGGGGAAACAATGGGTGCAGACCATCAACACCTATGCTCGCCGGATCTGAAGACCATCGAGACACTTGAGCCACCTGCCCCTCGTCAGCACTGGTTGAAGCACTGGCGAGATGGAAGAAGAACAACGACAGTTTATTCCGACGCGACGCTATTCCCTCCACCGGATGAGCGCCCCAAGGACAAACGGAGCCAAACCTAACTACAAGCCTGAGCCGAAGCGCCAGGGTCCCCACCCCCAGCCACCGTCGGAGCGGCAAACGGGGGCAGGGACCAGCGGCTTCGCTGGCGGAGGTAGGCGGCAGCGGTTTCTCCTCCCTATTCGCCTCTCTCGTGCAGTTGGGATACAAGTAGTCCCTGTGCGATGACGTACACTTTAGTGGCAAAGGAAAGTGAGACCGTACTTCTCTTGTCAGGCTAATAATGCGGGCGTGTCTGGCATTTCTATGTGGGATAGCAACGCCACAACTTATGACGTTCCTGGAAAGGGATAAATCGTGAAATAAAATCCGAAAGAGTTTTCTGACAAGGTCAAAACATTGATTTTGGTCAGAAAGAAGGCGTCAGAGTGTCGTGGACCTCTGAAAAAGCATCATATCAATAGACAATGTGATCATTGATGGGTTGTTGAAAACCTCGATACCTTTTGGATAGAGATCCTGATGCCCCGAGCAGATGCTGCCAAGGGTGTGCTTTGTTACCTGCACCATTTTTAACCTTTTCGAAATGGGGGAAAATATTTGCCTCATCCATTTAAGGAGTTTAGAGTTGCTTTTACAAAAGCAAAAAAAGATTACATGGCCACTACTCTCGTGGTATGATGTAGCCCAAATGTTTTGCGCCCGCGGTGACCCAAAGATTGACCTCACTTTGGATATTTGAAAGAAGGATGGTCAGGAGCGTAGACTTGTGGCGGAAGACCCTAGCACTTCTCTCGCACCAAATGGTCCAACAAGTTAGCATTGTGAGGGAGGCCAATGCCTTCCAGTTCGGCCTATTGGTTACTGAGATGTTGATCCATCACTCCTTGATGGAGCGCTCATCCCTCCAAGATGAAGTGTTAATGTAGTCGAGGTTGAGCCATCCCTTAATCAAGGCCTAGTTTTAACGGCGTACTAGCACCAGAAGAAAATGTGACCCACAGATTCGGTTGTCTGTTTGTAGAGTGGACAAAGGCCACAATTTGGCCACCCTCATTTTCCAATCGATCTGGCATCCAAATACGTTTTTGAATTGCAAACCAAGCAAAGAATTTTATCTTTGAGGGGAGGGAGGGGGTAGGCTTTCCATATAGTGAAGCACATGGGCGAGCGGGGTGTCCCTAAGAGTTGGGCATTGTACGTGGATGCGGCGGAGTAGTGCCCACTGGTTGTATGATTCCAGATGACGGTGTCTTCAATGTCTACCGCAATGGGAATGGCCCTCATGCGAGCCCATGGAGTGAAAATTTGTTGTATATGAGCCATCGTCCATAGGTTGGGAGGCCTAATTTTGGAGAGCCACGCGTTTTCATGCATGGCCTCCTTGACCTTCCAATGTTTTCGCATAGAGGACTCAAAGATGAGAGGAGCGATGATGTTTATCAGTTTTTGCCTGTTGACCCAAGGGTAGTTCCAAAAAGGTGCACATGCTCCTTTCCCAATGGTGATGTGAAATGATGCATAGAATAGGCAGCGGTCCATCTCATCACACGAATTGCCCATCCCCACTCGCATCTTCGTCAACTCTTTCCATTCAAACCATAGCCGTCTAAGCTGAAGAGCGATTGAAAACTTCGCAAGGTTTAGGATTTCCAAACCCCCAAGATTGGTTGGGCGGCACACGGAGTTCCAGTTAACCTTGCACTTTTCTCCGGTTGTCTTGTTTGTGCCCGCTCGAGCTTGGTGATGCCATGTAGGGTGCTTAGTGGATGGTTGAGGGCGGTGATATGGTAGAGTTGTAACATTCCAGATTTCCACTCTATCTGGCAAAGCTACCACACAACTCGACTTGTCACCAAGTTCACGAACTACTCTAAATTTCGATAGGACCTCCTTTGTTTTTAAGGGCATCCACAAGAAGCATAACATTAAGTTGTATACGAAACTGTAATAAACAGATAACATTGTACACTTAGTTTAATTAACGGGTAAGTTTCAGGAGACAAATTGTAAAGACTAGGGAGACAAAAGGCTTCACAATTTGACTCTAAGAACTCGAACACTATGATAGGAACAAAATGTTGTCCAAGAAATTATGTGGTAATGTGTAACTAATATATGTCAGGTGGAGTTGTGGGTTGAAGTGATGGTGAGATACCCCCGCCCATGCATGTCGCCACTCTGTGTACCCGATGTCCAAATAAAACCCAACACAGGACAAACATGTCTCCACTCATGAGTTCTTAGAAGCTCTATATGGTGTTCTTAAGTTGTTTCATGAGCTAACTTAAGAGTGTTTAGTTCTTTAGTTAGATGCTCAATCTCCTTCTTAGCATTGTCACTCATTTTATCTTGACTATCATGATTACAACCAAGTTCATTATAGTTCACATCACTAGATTTATCAACAAGCAAATAATCCTCATCACTATTGAAATCAAGATACTCGGGGTGTGATACCTTGGGCATTTATCCATGAAGCATCTTCACATTCCTTCATTTGGTGAGTCAAATAGGTCATAGGAGTTGGAGGATACGAGAGCAAGTCCGGGAACACCCTCATCTTGACTATACTCGAAGTCGGAGTGATAACTTCTCTCGGAGTTGTTGTCGGAGTCGGAGCCGGAAACCCATTCACCAACATGATCTTGATGTCTTCTTCCAGAATAGCTCTTGGTTGACTTGTATTCCCCTTCCGAATCCTTGTTTCTTCGAGAAGGTCTTCGTTCATAATGATCATCTCTACTCCTCTCTCTTTGAGGTGATTCATCTCTTCTACTCTTTCTTCTAGGTGAGTCATCTCTTTTCTTGTGAGGTGTCGTGCACTCATTGGAGTAGTGTTCGGGTCTTCCACAATTGGAGCAATTGCGATCACGACTTGATGATCTTTACTCATATTGGCTTGAGTTGGAGCTTCTATCTTTGCTTCTATTCTTGTAAAATTTGTTGAAGTTCTTCACCATTAGGCTTAATTCCTCATTAGATACTAGCTTGTCACTTGATTTGTAGGAGCATCACTTGAAGCTTTGTATGGACCATGAAAACCCAGAAGTATAGGGGATCACAACAGTTTTTGAGGGTAGAGTATTCAACCCAAATTTATTAATTCGACACAAGGGGAGCCAAAGAATATTCACGAGTATTAGCAGTTGAGTTGTGAATTCAACTACACCTGAAAGACTTAATATCTACAGCAAAGTATTTAGTAGCAAAGTAGTATGATAGTAACGACAATAGTGGCAATAGTAACAGTAGCACTTTTGTAGTGATTGCAACAATAGCAGCAACAAAAGTAACTTAGCAATGATCAATATGTGACGAACTCGTAAGCAATGGATCGGTCATGATATGTGTCGGATGATATTCATCATGTAGAAGCTATAACCTAGAGCAACGATGAACTAGCTCCAATTCATCAATGTAATGTAGGCATGTCTTCCGTATATAGTCATACGTGCTTATGGAAAAGAACTTGCATGACATCTTGTATCCTACCCTCCCGTGGCAGTGGGGTCCTAATGGAAACTAAGGGATATTAAGGCCTCCTTTTAATAGAGAACCGGAACAAAGCATTAGCACTTAGTGAATACATGAACTCCTCAAACTACAACAATCACCGGAAAGAATCCCAATTATTGTCACCTTGGGGTATGCGGATCATAACATGTAATAGGTGCATATAACTTGCAAGGTAGGATCAAGAGCACATATATATTCGTGAAAACATAATAGGTTCAAATCTGAAATCATGGCACTCGGGCCCTAGTGACAAGCATTAAGCATAGCAAGGTCATAGCAACATCGATCTGAGAACATAGTGGATACTAGGCATCAAGCCCTAACAAAACTAACTCAATTGCATGATAAATATCATCCAACCCATCACTGTCCAGCAAGCCTACGATGGAATTACTCACGCACGGCGGTGAGCATCATGAATTGGTGATGGAGGAAGGTTGATGTTGATGATGGCGACGGATTCCACTCTTCGGAGCCCCGAACGAACTCCAGATCAGCCATCATGAGGAAGAACAGGAGGTGACAGTGGCTCCGTATCATAAAATGCGACGAATCCTTCTCTCTAATTTTTTCTTCGCGAATAGGAATATATGGAGTTGGAGTTAGGGTTACCAGAGGTCCAGGGGGCCCACAAGCCTGGGAGGCGCGCCCATGGGGTAGGCACGCCCCCAGGGCTTGTGGCATTCTGGGTGGCCCCCCTTTGGTATCTTTTTCCGCCAATATTTTTGTATATATTCCAAAAAAATTCTCCGTAAATTTTCAGATCAATCCATTTTTTTGATTTCTGCACAAAAATAACATCATGACAATTCTGCTGAAAACAACATCAGTTCGGGTTAGTTCCATTCAAATCATGCAAATTAGAGTCCAAAACAAGGGCAAACGAGTTTGGAAAAGTAGATATGATGGAGACATATCAACTCCCCCAAGCTTAACCCATTGCTTGTTCTCAAGCAATTCAGTTGAAAAACTGAAAGTGACAAAGAAAAAGCTTTTACAAACTCGGTTTGATCTTGTTGTTATAAATATGTCTAGCCAACGTTAAGGTTTTAAGCAAATATTATGAACTAACCATACTCACAATAACATTTAGGTCTCACATCTACTCATATCAATGGCATAATCAACTAGCGAGCAATAATAAGATATCTCGGATGACAACACTTTTTCAATACAATCATGATACAATATGATAAAATGGTATCTCGCTAGCCCTTTGTGAGACAGCAAAACATAAATGCAGAGCACCTCTGAAGGTCAAGGACCGACTGGACATTATAATTCATGGCAAAAGAGAGATCTAGTCATACGCATACTCAACATCAATTAAAAACAAAGCATACAAATGACAGTGGTGCTCTCCACCTAGTGCTTTAATGATAAGATGATGACTCAGCAATAAAAGTAAATAGATAGGTGATACGTCTCCAACGTATCTATAATTTTTTATTGTTCCATGCTGAAAGGATCAATATGGTTGACTAGAGGGGGGGGGTGTGAATAGGCAACTAGCAATTTTTAGCTTTTCTTAACCAATATAAATTAAGCAACAAAGTAAGTTGTCTAGATATGCAACCAGGATGACAACTTATAGCAAGCAAAGATAACAACCTCACAAGCAAGCTAGCTAAGGTAAACATGGAAAGCTTGCACAAGTAAAGGAAAGAAATAACCACAAGTGGAGCCGGTGAAGACGAGGATGTGTTACCGAAGTTCCTTCCCTTTGAGAGGAAGTACGTCTCTGTTGGAGCAGTGTGGAGGCACAATGCTCCCCAAGAAGCCACTAGGGCCATCATATTCTCCTCACACCCTCGCACAATGCAAGGTGCCGTGATTCCACTAGTGGTGCCCTTGAAGGCGGCAACCGAACCTTTACAAACAAGGTTGGGGCTATCTCCATAACCGAATTGGAGGCTCCCAACGACACCGCGAAGCTTCACCACAATGGAATATGGCTCCGAGGTGACCTCAACCGTCTAGGGTGCTCAAACACCCAATAGTAACAAGATCCGCAAGGGACTAGTGGGGGGAATCAAATATCTCTTGGTGGAAGTGTAGATCGATGCCTTCTCAAGCAATCCCAAGGAAATCAACAAGTTTGATTGGCTAGGGAGAGAGATCGGGCGAAAATGGATCTTTGAGCAACAATGGAGCTTTCGGGAGGAAGAGGTAAGTCTTCTTGGAGAAGAAGACTCCCTATATATAGTGGGAGAAAAAAATCCAACCGTTATCCCACAAATCTGCCCGCAGAGCGCGGTACTACCGCACATAAGTTGCGGTACTACCGCTCAGCCCAGCGGTACTACCGCTCTGGTTGCGGTACTACCGCTGGTGCAGTACAAGCCCTGTTGCGTTAAAGCACCGGGCGGTAGTACTGCCGGAGCGGTACTACCGCACGTCCTTGCGGTACTACCGCAAGGCAGGGTTAGACTGGCCGAGGAGAAGCGCGGACTAAATAAAATACATCCGCAGATTTATGGTCGTTGCAAAAACCCGACACGGTACTACCGCTTGCTCGAAGCGGTACTACCGCATAGGACGCGGAAGTAAAAAATTACTTCCGTGCCTACTACCGTACTAGTTACGACGCTGGGCCGGTCACACGGTACTACCGTGTCCATGATACGGTACTACCGCGTAGTGCGGTACTATCACACCTCTGAAGCGGTACTACTGTGTGTCTGTGCGGTACTACCGCATACTATGAGCGGTACTACCGCATGCCAAGCAGTGGTAGTAGTAGGATGCCACTGTTTTTGTACCGACAAGAAAAACAGCCGGAGCTCCAGAGAAGCAAAGGAAATGTGGTGCGAATGAGTAGACGTGTACGTGTTGATTCCACCCAAACCTTTCCGAAGCGGACCCCCTCTTAATAGTACGGCTTTCCTATGACTCAATTCCACCGAAAAGAAACAAGAGGAAACATCGTCTTCCATAGGTTCCAAGGGGCACTTAATCGTCTTGTGCTTAGGTGAGATATATCTGAAAAGCTCAGTGCACATGATTAGTCCGCAAAAGCATTGTCATCAATCACCAAAACTACTTAGGGAGAAATATGCCCTTACAATCTCCCCCTTTTTGGTGGATTGATGACAATACGAGATTTGCACAAGGATATATAAGAATAGTAAGCAAACCCAGCAAAGTTATAGAATATAGGTAAGCTCCCCATAGATGTGTGCATACATAGGAAGGTGCTTTGGACTGCACAGCACACATACTAGGATCAAGGCTCCCCCTATATTCTACAAACAATATACTTCTTGCAACAAGGAATAAGATTCTACACATGGATGTAAGAAGGATAAGGTGAGCACATATAAAGGGCAAGTGAAGCAACTGCTCACAACCTAACAGATATCATAGACATAATAACGAGTTAACGAGAAGGGAGCATATGTCTCACACCATATGAAGGTCTCACACACACGACACAAACACAAGCAAGCAGACAAAGTTCGACCAACGAAATGCAAATAAACACGGCACAAGACGCAAATCCTAACACTCTCTCCCCCTTTGGCATCGAGACACCACAAAGGGAAAGAGGACACCTAAGACAGGTGGTAGCTCAGGCGGAAGAACTCAGTCGTCACGTGCTCCGTCAGACTCCTGCTGCTCCTCCTCATAATCAGACCACGTGTAGCCCTGTTTGGCAATCCACTCAGCCTCTGGAGTGATGATCTCCTCTGATCCATCAGACGGTTCCTCACCAAAGATCTTCATTATCTTCTTGTCACGCTGGCGAGATTGCTTGTGAGTCACATGAGCCTTGTACTTCCCCTTTGCCTGGATACAAAACAAAGCCTTCATCTTCCTCTTCAGCTTCTTAGCCCACGAGGGCTCAGACGAGGGAGGAGCATATCCTCCAGAACTGTCCTCAGCAGCTGCCTCCTCCTCCACTGGCTCCTCATCTTCATCCATCTGAGCTGCAGCAGCCTCGGCACGGGTAGTGGTGTTAGCCCATCGACTCTTGATGTGAAGTCTGATAGGCCCATGAAGAATCCACTGCGGGGCCTCAAACTCCTCATCAGAGTAAAGCTTCTCCCAAGTCTTGGAGATAAGCAGAAACAGAAACAGACCATAGATAGGCACTTTGCGAGAGAAAATCGCAAAGCGGAGCTCACACCACATGATATGTGAGATATCAAGTGGTTGAGTCTGAGCACTGCGGGCCTCCTCACACATCAGCAACATGTCCATGTGGTATGCATGTACCTTGTCCTTGTACCCAACTCGAGGAAACAAGGTGTTGCAGAAGATCCTATGCATGATATCCAGAAAGGGGTTCATCACCCAAGTCTTCTTGCCACTAGCAAGCGTCTTCTCCACATAGAAAGGCAGCAGCCGGTCCTTGTTGGCAGATTCTTCGTTGGCATGAGGGCGAGCTCCAACAGGAGTGTGGAGCCCCTCATCAGCAACCTGAAGCAGATCCATAAAGTCCTTCCATGTAGAAGTCATCTTATGTCCATTTGTCATCCAAGTCAAGTTTCGTTCCTCTTTGGGATGGAAGTGAACCAAAGCATAGAACTGTGCCACAATCTCTGGGTCAAAGTCCATCTGAAATGTCATGATGTGCTCAATGCCAAACTGCTCCACAAGATCTAGAGCCTCAGCAAAGTAGGGCCCGGTGCTCCTCCTTCCTCATGTGGGTCATGTCAATCCAATGTGCATCCACATAAAGGTTGCGCTTGCTCTTGAGTACCTCTGTGTAGATATGATACTACTGCTTGGTCCAGAATAGTTCATCTCCATGGAACTGAGCCCAGGGATCTACATAGGGGTTGATCTTCCTCCTTGTGATGAACTCATGAGTTGGTATCTCCTCCATGGTCATAGTTGGTTCCTTGTTCTTGGTGGCGGTGGTCTTGGTTCTGCGTTGGGGGGCATTGGAGCCCTCAGGAACATCACTTTGGGTGCGCACACGCTTAGACCCGGTGTCACGGCTGGGATTTGTGCGATGGACATTGGAACCGGAGCCACCACCTAAGACATGAACACAAGAACACAAAAGAAAACAAGGAGAATCAATGCAAAAGCCACAAAAAGCACATGAAGCATGTAGAAAGGATAATATGTATGTGCTACGAAGTAGGTATGAACCAAGCAGTAGTACTGGTCGGAGTTTGCGGAAGTAAATTTTTAGTGCCGCCTAGGGGGCGGTAGTACCGCACTGAAGTGTTGCGGTAGTACCGCACTGAAGTGTTGCGGTAGTACCGCACAAGACACGGTACTAAAAAATTACTTCCGCTTTAATCACGGTAGTACCATTCCATAGGGCGGTAGTACCGTTATGCGTCAGAGCGGTAGTACCGCGGTCAGCCAGCGGTAGTACCGCTCGGGGTCATATCCGAAAGCGGATCTGAATGAGAACGCGTAGAGCGGGTGAACGGTACTACGGCTGATCATAACAACTTAGTAGCAACATACTTACTAGCATTTCTACTCCACAACAACTCTCCTATACCCTAATCTTCCATGGATAAGGTCACAAAGACAAGAAAAACAACATGCATCTCCCCAAAACCTAGAAACAACAAACGGGCAAAAAGAAGAGGGGATTTTGGGGAGAAACCTTTATCCATGGCAAGAGGTCGAGGAGGGGAACGACCCCTCTGGTCGGAATGCGAGGAGAGTGGCCGCGGACGGAGATCCGGCGAGGTCCTCCGGTGCCGTTCTTGAGAGAGAGAGAGAGAGGAGACGTGGGGGAGACGAGATGAATGGGTATGGGGGAGTTAGAACTCCCCCTGCCCGCTTATAGCCCCCAGTCATCCGAATAAAAGCGGTAGTACCGCGGTCATCGCGGTAGTACCGCCCGGGCGGAAGTACCGCACGCTGGGCGGTAGTACCGCTCTTCCAGCGGCAGTAAAAAATTACTGCCGTGCTGGTTGCGGTAGTACCGCAGTTCTCTTTGCGGTAGTACCGTGACAGTTCACGGTAGTACCGCTCCCTCAAGAAAAAGCAGGAAACAACAAGAGGGCTTATGCAATGCAAAGACGGGCAAGAACGCACACAAACGACAAACGGAGAGAGAAACAACAAACAACTGAGACAACTCACGAGACACTCCTCCTTGAAGGAGGTCGATGGCCGAAGCCACCTATGTTTGAGCTATTTGGTATGGCACCGCAAAGAACTATCCTTGGGCCCATGACCAACACTCATCTTGAAGCACTCATACCATTTAACATGGCAAATAATAAAGACTTGATCGATTTATGCATAATGGGGGGAGGAAGAGCTCATTGAGAGAACAATACTCCCCCTATGTCCATGCCTACAACTAGGCAAGATAAATATATTGAGTGGGAGGAGTGTGTGCAAGGTTTCAAGCCACATTGATCAAATCTATGATATTTAGCTCATGCCTTAACTCGCGAAATCTTGCTTCATCCAATGGCTTCGTGAAGATATCTGCAAGGTTATCATGAGTGTTGACATAGTGAAGCTCTATTTCTCCTCGCCGAATATGATCCCGAATGAAGTGATACCGAATCTCAATATGCTTCGTCTTGAAATGTTGCACCGGGTTGAGAGAAATCTTGATGGCACTTTCATTGTCACACCAAAGGGGCACTTTGTCACAAGTGACACCGTAATCCTTTAAAGTTTGCCTCATCCATAGAAGTTGAGCACAACAACTGCCAGCTGCCACATACTCTGCTTCGATGGACGAGAGAGACACACAACTTTGCTTCTTGGAAGACCAACTTACCAGAGAGCAACCAAGGAATTGGCACCCTCCGGAAGTGGACTTCCTATCCACTTTGTCTCCCGCCCAATCCGAATCAGAGAAACCTACAAGGTTGAAGTTTGCTCCTCTTGGGTACCATAAGCCAAAGTTTGGGGTATGAGCCAAATATCGAAAGATTCGCTTGACTACCACAAAGTGATTTTCCTTACGTGAAGCTTGAAACCGTGCATAGATTCCCACTCAACATAATATCCGGTCTAGATGCACAAAGGTAAAGCAAGGAACCAATCATAGAACGATATACCTTTTGATCCACCACTTTACCATTGGGATCAATGTCAAGTTGGCACTTGGTTGGCATTGGAGTAGTAGCTGGGTTGACATCACTTAGATTAAACCTCTTGAGCATGTCTTGAGTGTACTTGGCTTGTTTGATGAAGATTCCTTCTCTTCTTTGCTTAATCTCAAACCCAAGGAAGTACTTCAACTCTCCCATCATGGACATCTCAAAATGTGTGGTCATGAGTGTGGCAAACTCATCATTGAAAGCTTTGTTAGGTGAACCAAAGATAATATCATCAACATATAGTTGGCAGACAAACAACTCCCCTTTGACCTTCTTAGTAAAAAGAGTGGGGTCTATTTTCCCAATTTCAAACCCATGATCTTGCAACAACTCGGTAAGATGCTCATACCACGCACGTGGGGCTTGTTTAAGGCCATAGAGTGCCTTATCGAGTTGATACACGTGATTGGGGAACTTAGGATCCTCAAACCCCGGGGGTTGTTTGACATACACCAACTCATTAATAGGACCATTAAGAAATGCACTTTTCACATCCATTTGTTGCAACTTAAAGTTATGATGAGAAGCATAGGCAAGCAACAAACGGATAGATTCAAGGCGAGCAACGGGGGCAAAGGTTTCACCGTAGTCGATACCCTCGACTTGGGAGTAGCCTTGAGCCACCAAACGCGCCTTGTTGCGAATGATAATGTCAGTAGCATCCTGCTTGTTCTTAAAGATCCACTTGGTTCCAATGACATTATGGTTCTCCTTTGGCCTCGGCACCAGACGCCACACTTTGTAGCGCTCAAAGTTGTGGAGTTCTTCATGCATGACATTAAGCCAATCAGGGTCTTCAAGCGCCTCATAGACCTTTTGAGGTTCAACACAAGAGTCAAAAGCTTGATGAGCACAATAGTTTGCTAATTGTCTACGAGTGCTTACCCCCTTTGTGATGCTTCCAAGAATATTCTCCATGTGATTTTCTCTAGAAGCAAGCCTGGAGGCAATTTTTGCAGCACGACGCTCCAATTGCTCTTCAAGTGATAATTGAGGAGCACTGAGTTGATCATCTTGAGCGACGTCAAGAGCTTGATCTTGATCTTGAGCTTCCTCTTGATCTTGAGCTTCCTCTTGATCTTGATCTTGCTCAAAGGAGAGAACTTGGCCTTGTGCATCATTTGGTGGCTCACCACCATCTTGTGATTGATCTTGCACTTGGCCTCGTTCATCCAGTTGAGGGCCTTCACTTTGTTCTTCGGAAGCGTGTGGGTCTTGGGTTGGTGATGGTTCCACTTGTGTGGAACATTGTCCTTCTCCTTCGGCCACAAGGGGTTCCTCAATGGGTAGGATATAGCCAACACCCATTCTTCTTATGGCTTGAGGAGGAATTTCATCACCTACATCACAAGTACCACTTTGCTCCACTTGGGAGCCATTATTCTCATCAAACTCCACGTTACACGTCTCCTCGATGAGTCCATTGGACTTGTTGAGGACACAGTAAGCATGAGAGTTTGTAGCATAACCAACAAATATGCCCTCATGAGCTCTAGACTCAAATTTAGACAAACGAGCACTTTTCTTGAGGATGAAACACTTACACCCGAATACCCGGAAGTACTTGAGATTGGGCTTGTTACCGATAAGAATCTCATATGGAGTCTTGTTCAAGCCTTTGAGGAGATAGAGCCGATTGGATGCATGACACGCGGTGTTGATGGCTTCGGCCCAAAAGTTGTATTGAGACTTGAATTCTGCCATCATGGTCCTTGCCGCGTCCATCAATGTCCGGTTCTTTCTCTCCACTACTGTGACGCCCGAAGACCGACGTCCCAGAAGATTCCAGAAGATTCCAGAAGATTCCAGATGTTCCGGGTTGCCCGTGTGTTTCTTTTGTGCTTGTGTTTTTATTTTTTGCATTGCATCATGTCATCAGGCCATCATGTCATTTTTATTTTTGCATCTCAACCAAATAAATTGTGTGGGCCTTCGGTCCATTTAAATCGAGGGAAGAATGTCTTCTCTTTAAAACATATCATCCCAATATTTAGGGAGCTATATAATAAATATTCCATTGTTTGGAATTACCCGCAACACACTTGCAATATTTCCCCATGTCTTTTCCACTTCGAGTTCTCCTACAAAAACCTTGCCAATAATTCTTTCCGTTGTTTCGAGGTTCCTCCAAAAATTTGAACATTTTTGGACACTTCAATAATCAAGTCTTAGTTCAAACCCATTTGATTAATTCAAATATGTTTGAATTATTTCTTACAATCTCGCCTTTTCTATTTTTTCTCGGACCGCACTCATTTTATGATGACCGAGAAAAATACTCCCATGAGCTAACTTTTGCCCTAACCCCCTCCTCATTTTTTTATTATCTTCTCTTATTTTGGTTTCTGCTAAAAAAAACAGATAGGAGAGAGAACCGCAGCACCAGCCTCACTTCCCCCGCAGCCCATCTCCTCCCTAGGCGCGACCCAACTCCACCAGGCCGGCCCACCATCTCTAACCCTAGCCCGCAGCCTACACCGAGCCCCGGTCACTCCCTTCGCCCCCTGTTTCCCCTCATACACCGCCGCCACCCCGTTTCTTCTCGATCCCGAGCCCCAGCCTCGATCTCCTCTCGGTCGCTCGTTCCCCAGCGCCGATCTCCCCGCACCTCTCCCTCTCCACTCGCTCATCTTCCCCGAGCCCTCCTCTCCAGGGCGCCGCACCTCGACGACGAGCCCCAGCGCCGCTCGCCCCTCTGCCTCGTCCTGGCCGAGCACCGCACCGCCGGCCGTTTCCCCGAGCGCCAGGACCGGCCGGATCCCGCGTCCCCAACGCGCGCAGGCCGCTGCTTCGCCTCGGATCCCGCGTCCCCAGCCGCGCCACCAGGGTCGTCCAGCCGCCCAGCGCTCCTCCCTCGTCTGCGCCTCCAGGGACCGCGGGCCTCCTCTGCGCCGGCCGCCGCCTCCCCTCGCGTCGAAGCCGCCGGCCTCGTCCAGGCTCCCTCGTCCGCCCCTTGGAGCGCACCACCAGCGCCAGGAGCTGCGCCTCGCTATTGTCCCGTCCTCCTCTGCCGCAAGCTGGCCAGCGCCTCAAGCCTCCTCTGCAGTTCGTGCGCCCCAGCCGTCCTCCAACCGCAGCTCACCGCAGCGCCGTGCTTCCTCGCCGGCCCGACTTTGCTGCCATGGCCTCGTCGCTGTCCCGTGCTGCTGTTTTTGTTTGTTTTGTTGTGTTGCCTTGCTGTTGTCTTGACAGAGAACCGTGCACGACTACCTTCGGAAGAAACGTGTACCCCTTCGAGTCGCCAACGAACCGCCAAGTTCGACTACACGTGTACCTCTACGGCTACGAGCTCCGTGAACGACTACATGAACGAGTACAAGGCGACCCGACCAAGTACCCCTTCGGTGATGTCAAGTTCGACTACGCGACAAGTACCCCTCCGATGCAAGTACAACTACGGACGGGAACAACTACATGATGAATCGCCAAGTACCACTACTTCCACTACCGTCGCAAACGAGAACCCCAAGTACCACGACACTGACCCGAACATCTACGGGAAAACGAGCTCCGTGAACGTCTACCGTCGCCCCGTGTACGACTACTTCCCTCTACGGAACGGCTACTTCCTCTCCGAACGTGAACGCCTTCTTCCTCTACGTCTCGAACCACCCCGAAACGCATGCTTCAAAGGTATAACGAGACGACCCCGTGGATGACTCGTGGAATGCTTGTGGTTGTATGAAATGTTTTCCCTTGTGTGCTCCGTGCCCGTTTCGTCCGTTTGTCATGCTCCTCGGTTGCCTCATCGCCGACTCGTGGGAACCCGGTGACGGGATCGCCTCACCTTTCATCTCATTGACTCGCTCACGCCACCTTCTCTTTTGCACCGGTCTCTCAACGAGTTACCGGAACCGAGATGTTGCGTTGCATCATTTTGGATCGTTGCCGTGGCACCCTTTCTTTCCACCACGGTGACAATACTTCATATCTTCTTCATGTCAACTTTAATATAATTGCATAAACTTGATCATGTCATCCGCATCATGTTAACAACAATAAAACGTGTGAATTGTTGTTTGCTTATAATTTACTAAACATGCTCATGGGGTTTTTCCGGAATTTGTTGTTGTTATTTTCCGGCCTCATTTAAAATGCCTAATAGTGTAGTTTCTTTATGCTTCACCTCTTGCCATGTTAACAAACATTTAATCTTGTCTTGTAAATAACGAGAGTCAACTAAATAATCACATGTGGTGTTTCGTCAATATGCAACTCGTTGCATATTGAGCTCCACTTAACTTGTAGTTTTGTTTGTGCACTTTGCCATGCCATGCATATTTAAACCGGACATGCATCATGCTTGCTTGTGCATCGTATGCCATGTTTATGCTTGTATGTTTACCGTGTTGTTCTTTCTTTCCGGTTTGCTTCTCTTGATAGCTTCGGTTTCGTTCCGGAGTTGTGAGGATTCGCTCGTCTATGTTGCTCCGTCTTCATGGATCCGTTCTTCTCCCTTGTGGAATCCCAGGCAAGATGACCGAACCCGGATACCATTACTATTTTTTGCCTATTGCTAGTAGTCTTGATCTATAGCTTTGCCTCGATGCCCATGCCTTTCTTGTCAGCCTCCTACTTGTAACCATGACCATGTTTAACCACCCCACCTATGCAAACCGTTGCTTGGCTAAGTACGCTTCACTCAGCCCCTCTTATAGCATTGCTAGTTGCAGGTGAAGATTGAAGATGCTTGCTTCATGTTGAAGTTTGGTTGGGTTATATCACACTATATAAATGCTTAAAATGAAATCATCTATATATTGGCAAGGGTGGAAGGCTAAGCCTTTTGCTTGGTGTTTTGTTCCACTCATGCCGTTAGGAACCGTATAAACCGGTGTCATGTTCCTTGATTATGTGTTCCTAACACGGTTGGGGTGTATGGGACCCCCTCGATAAACCGCTAAGTGCTAAGTCTTTTCCAGCAAATCCCAACATTGGTACTATTTGCCTAATAACTAATAAAACTTGCATGTGGACTAGCTATCCCTTTTATTTTAATTCAACAACCCCGGGCCAGTGCTCCACATGAGTGTTGGTCCGAAACGGGGGTTACGCGGGGCCACCTCAAGGAAACTCGAGGTTTGGTAAAAACCTGTGGGATCGCCCATCCGGTCGTGTCCTGAGACTTAGATACGCGCGGCTACTATCAGGGTGTCGACATGCCGGGAGGATTTGCTGGATTAGCCTTTCCTTAGTTCGGTTTAACTTGAGCACGGGATTCCGAGAATACTCGGGTCTTCCCACTTTGGAGTTGCGACTCCGCGGATCGTGGGCTTGTAATGGGTCAAGTTGGAACACCCCTGCAGGGTTTGAACTTTCGAAAGCCGTGCCCGCGGTTATGTGGCAGATGGGAGCTTGTTAATATCCGGTTGTAGAAAACTCGACACAATGATTCAATACACTACCAGCGTGTGTACCGTGACTGTCAATTTCCGAATAGGGATTCGGGAGTTGAACACGGTGGGGTTATGTTTGACCGGCTTTAGTTAGGATCACTTCGTGATCATCTTTCGACCGAGGCACTTCTCTTCTCGCTCTCTATTACGTAAGTTAGTGCTAGTTGCTGCTGCAGACTCTTGTTGTTCCTTCACCTCTTGTTCTTTCTTCAGCCTTGTCCTCACCCAAGGCTTAAATAGTCTTGTTACCCGGGAACGGGATTGCTGAGTCCTCTGTGGCTCACAGTTACTTCACCACACCAGATGCAGGTTCAGCCGAGTTTGATGCAGAAGCTGGTTCAAGTACTTCACTTGGAGTTCGTTGAAGAGTTTGGCCGTATGCTTGTGACGTTTCGTCGATCAGTAGTGGTTTCTACTAGGATTCGATCCTGACCTGTGGCTTTATGTTGTTTTGGTATCTTTCTTTGGATCTTCGCCCGTAGTCGGGTTGTGATGTTTTGAATGATGTCTTGCTTATGTAATGTATTGTGTGAAGTGGCGAGTGTAAGCCAACTATCTCCTTTTGCAATTTAATCCCTCTTTTACATGAGTCGTGCAAAGATACCAAACTTGAGATCATTCTAGGATGGGCTTATACCTTTAAGTCGTGCCTCGACACGTAGGAGGTATAGTCCCATCCTGGGCATTACAAGTTGGTATTCAGAGCCTTCTCCGACCTAGGAGCCCCCACTGTTTGATCGAATCGTTGACGGTTGAGTCTAGGCACACACTGAAAATATTTTGAGTCCTATATTATATTGGAGAGTAGGATTTCTTTGCTTCTCATCCCCTTTCTCTCTGGTGAGGACTCCTGAGGATTACTCTTGTCTCTTCTACTTTCGAAAATTGCACCAATTTTTTTTTAGGATCACGCGAGTATTGTTTGGATTGTTTCGATGTCTTTGTGACGAGAACATTGTTCTCGATGCCTCCTGTCATTAGGGGTTTTGGCAGTGTCCCGGGGAGTTGAGCTCCGAGGTGTTGTCGTCACAAATCCATCGCGGCAGTACTAGAATACTTAAGACGGCCGACATCGAAAACTCTCCTATGCGGTTAGTGGCAAGATAACCCCGACATCACCCAGTACTGGGGAGGTAGTTCGGGAGTATTGCCATAGCTTGTATAGTGGATGCGTTTCGAAGGTCCGAGGTAAACGGTTTCCGGAGATAACTGGTTATGTGTTGAAGGATGGATACACCTAGATGTAGGTTTAGAGTTGATTGCGCGGTGCTTCCCGTGTATCCCCAACACCTGATTGCATAACTGGAAACTTTCGGAAATTAATAGGTGGGTTCATCTAGTAGTTCTAGGCATTCTTCCAACGGATGCACGATATGAAGTTCGGGGTTCTACATTGAGTGAAGTGGTTTATGGACTTGTTCTGATCGGGAGTTGCATCTTAAAGGGTCCTTGGCTATGCTGATCTGGGGATTGCAAAACCCTTTTGTAACACGTTCCATGAGCTTTCAGCACGAAGATGTGGAATGAAGCTTCTATCTTGTATTTGTTTTATCTGATCCTTGTTCCTTTTTATTTACCTTTTGTTCTCCCAAGTGGCTTCTCGTCAAGTTGATATACCTGCGGAATTCATTCGTTCAATTCTTTGTTCGGATGATATTGTGAAGATCATGTTGCATATCTATCCTTTGTTTTGATTTGATTCTGGTATTCGAGTTGCTTCGATGTCAAATGTTGATCCCATACCTCCCTAATCGGTATTCTCATATTTCTATGGGAGTGCTAATTCTTCTTGACCATCAAGATCGTCATGTTAAATCCTTTTCAACCGGTGTGCCTCCTCTTCAAGTTATTCCATATGGACGTCGTTGAGAAATCTGACGATTTGTCTGTTTCATTCATCCCAAGTTGTCTTTGTTTTACCGCCCTCCTACCCTTCTTCTTCTCGGAGCAAGAGATTCTCAGATGAAATATCCATTTTTATTCATGTGATATTTCTTCATTCTTTTCCTTCAATGTTCTTATCCGGTGATTTATCGTGAAGATGCTCAAGAGCTTCAAGTTCATCATTCTTTTGTTCTCGAATTCTTCCGGTGGATGTAATTCAAGATTTCGGTGTTGACTTATCCTTTTCCTCATTTCATAATGCTTTCTTATTCCGGTGCACCAATTAATCATTCTCCTCTTGCTATTCATATCCGGAATGCTGAAGATTCATAATTCCATTCTTAATCCGTTCAAGCTATTTTGAGATTGTTATCTCATTCAAGCCATTTAATTCAACCGGTGCAATATCTCTTAAGCAATCTTTTTCAACGGTGATTTCTTTGAGTGGGCCCTAACCCACAGGTCTTTTCTCAGGATCTTACCTGACTCTTCTATTTTTCTGGAGTTATACTCAAATTCTTTCAAAGCATGACGTGGGAATGATTCCATCAGTCACATGCCTTCTCCAAGATCGCTTTCAAATTCTTTTATTTCGTTGGTTCAACCTTTTTAATTCTTCAATCCGGAGTGCTCAACAATTCTTCATGGCATTTCTCGTCTTCATTCTCAACATTTGGAGTCCGGAGAAGATTTTCTCTTAAATCTTGGCCCGTTCTCTTGAAGATTCGTGGTTCTAGCTTCATGCCATCCTCATTATTGTTTCGATTGTGTGGAATTATTTTCATACCATATGAAGCATTTCATGAATTCTTTTCTTTGTGATCCTCCGAAGGCCATCATTTCAGAAGATTTCTTCGTTCTCAGTTTTCAACCTCGTCCTCCAAATATTCTTCATTGATGTCTCTTCGTTCGTCTCCATATTTTTACGGTGGTTCATTCAAGTTTACTCTTCGTTGTTATCGTTTTAATTCATTTGTTCTTTTCACAATCCTACCGGTGCTTTGTTGAAGATTTACCCAAGTTTGTGCTAGATCTCTCTTTAATTCTTTGCAACGAGAATAAGTAGTATGCCAAATCCTTGGTTGTCATCAATTTAAATTGGTGAAGGAGATGCAAACATAATTCTTATTCTTATTCCTTCAAGGTTATTTAATTCTTTGTCTGGAGCTTGTTCATCATATCATATTCTCGGTTCTTAGCTGTTCATCTTGTTTTCCGGAGTTCCAAGTTATTTCAATTATATCATTTCAAACCTCCAACTAATTCTTCGCAGGCCTTGAATCTTATTCTTTTCACCTTTCACTTCTCATGCTTTCATTACCGGAGTTTTCATGGTGGTTCATCATGTTTTAATTCATCCTCGAAGTCTTCATCAAGATTCTTGTTGGAGCTCAAGCATTCTTCATCATGTTTTCCAATTACAATTCTTCTCCCTTATTGTTTGAGATGGTGTTATGTCATTTTTGATAATTTTCCTCCATGTTTTATGATTCACGAATTATCAAGAATGATATATTTAAAACCATCATTTTCCTTGTTCAGGAGATCCTTTCAACCCCTCTTTTTATCTCTTGGAGTAATCTTGGGTTATAATTCACCTAAAAGCTTTCCCTAAGGATTGTTGCTATTATGGTGCTGATAAATGACCCAATTTCTTCATTTATCCTCCCGGTGAGATAAGTTTTCATCTCCTTGTTGATCTCAATGCAATCAAATATTTCTGTTAGTGGCTGGTTGTCACCTCATAATTTTGAGATGAATTCCATAAGCCCACTTCAAGCTTATTCTTTCGTTGTTGAATTTCCAACAATTCTGTTCAACCCTTCTTCGTAAGGATGCTCTTTCAAATTCAATTTTGAGAGAAGTTGTCATACTTTTCTCCGTTCATTTCTTTCATTGAAATATATTCTCTATTCTTTCATTCCGGAGGTTTTGTGATGTTGCTCTCTCCAAACCATCATATCGTTTTATCGAGATCATGTTCTTTCCCTTGCTTATCAATTAACCGGAGTGTTGTATTCTTCATTCAAGTTCCGTCATCTTATCAAGTTTTAACTCTTTCAACCGGAGTGTTGTCTAAATCGTTCTTAACCCTTGTGCCATTCTTTTAATTGTTTCGGAGGCAATATGCTGTTGATTTCATCAAGTATCATCTCAACTTGGCAAGTTCATGTTCAATTCCTTCCATTTTCAGACGGAGTGCTGTCCAAATTCTGTCATTCTTATTCCTTGGCTATACCCTTGCAGTTTCATATTCTTTTGGTCCGTCAGCTCTTGTTTCATGTTTTTCAACCTACAAGGTTCTCTTATGTTCCTTGTTCCTCCTTTTACCGGAGTGCTCTTAACTTCGTTCATCTCCATTCTTTTCTTCCTTTCAAGATTGTTTAACCTCTCAAGGTTCGTGGTTTCACTCATCTGTCAAAGAAGCAACTTTGTTTTACCTCTTCCTCTTCCGTTTTTACCCGGTGATATCTCTAGGATCTCGGGTCGAGATCCTCTGTTATTGTGGGAGAGTTGTGACGCCCGAAGACCGACGTCCCAGAAAGATTCCAGAAGATTCCAGAAGATTCCAGATGTTCCGGGTTGCCCGTGTGTTTCTTTTGTGCTTGTGTTTTTATTTTTTGCATTGCATCATGTCATCATGCCATCATGTCTTTTTTATTTTTGCATCTCAACCAAATAAATTGTGTGGGCCTTCGGTCCATTTAAATCGAGGGAAGAATGTCTTCTCTTTAAAACATATCATCCCAATATTTAGGGAGCTATATAATAAATATTCCATTGTTTGGAATTACCCGCAACACACTTGCAATATTTCCCCATGTCTTTTCCACTTCGAGTTCTCCTACAAAAACCTTGCCAATAATTCTTTCCGTTGTTTCGAGGTTCCTCCAAAAATTTGAACATTTTTGGACACTTCAAAAATCAAGTCTTAGTTCAAACCCATTTGATTAATTCAAATATGTTTGAATTATTTCTTACAATCTCGCCTTTTCTATTTTTTCTCGGACCGCACTCATTTTATGATGCCCGAGAAAAATACTCCCATGAGCTAACTTTTGCCCTAACCCCCTCCTCATTTTTTTATTCTCTTCTCTTATTTTGGTTTCTGCTAAAAAAACCAGATAGGAGAGAGAACCGCAGCACCAGCCTCACTTCCCCCGCAGCCCATCTCCTCCCTAGGCGCGGCCCAACTCCACCAGGCCGGCCCACCATCTCTAACCCTAGCCCGCAGCCTACACCGAGCCCCGGTCGCTCCCTTCGCCCCCTGTTTCCCCTCGTACACCGCCGCCACCCCGTTTCCTCTCGATCCTGAGCCCCAGCCTCGATCTCCGCTCGGTCGCTCGTTCCCCAGCGCCGATCTCCCCGCACCTCTCCCTCTCCACTCGCTCATCTTCCCCGAGCCCTCCTCTCCAGGGCGCCGCACCTCGACGTCGAGCCCCAGCGCCGCTCGCCCCTCTGCCTCGTCCTGGCCGAGCGCCGCACCGCCGGCCGTTTCCCCGAGCGCCAGGACCGACCGGATCCCGCGTCCCCAGCGCGCGCAGGCCGCTGCTTCGCCTCGGATCCCGCGTCCCCAGCCGCGCCACCAGGGTCGTCCAGCCGCCCAGCGCTCCTCCCTTGTCTGCGCCTCCAGGGACCGCGGGCCTCCTCTGCGCCGGCCGCCGCCTCCCCTCGCGTCGAAGCCGCCGGCCTCGTCCAGGCTCCCTCGTCCGCCCCTTGGAGCGCACCACCAGCGCCAGGAGCTGCGCCTCGCCATCGTCCCGTCCTCCTCTGCCGCAAGCTGGCCAGCGCCTCAAGCCTCCTCTGCAGTTTGTGCGCCCCAGCCGTCCTCCAACCGCAGCTCACCGCAGCGCAGTGCTTCCTCGCCGGCCCGACTTTGCTGCCATGGCCTCGTCACTGTCCCGTGCTGCTGTTTTTGTTTGTTTTGTTGTGTTGCCTTGCTGTTGTCTTGACAGAGAACCGTGCACGACTACCTTCGGAAGAAACGAGTACCCCTTCGAGTCGCCAACGAACCGCCAAGTTCGACTACACGTGTACCTCTACGGCTACGAGCTCCGTGAACGACTACATGAACGAGTACAAGGCGACCCGACCAAGTACCCCTTCGGTGATGTCAAGTTCGACTACGCGACAAGTACCCCTCCGATGCAAGTACAACTACGGACGGGAACAACAACATGATGAATCGCCAAGTACCACTACTTCCACTACCGTCGCAAAGGAGAACCCCAAGTACCATGACACCGACCCGAACATCTACGGGAAAACGAGCTCCGTGAACGTCTACCGTTGCCCCGTGTATGACTACTTCCCTCTACGGAACGGCTACTTCCTCTCCGAACGTGAACGCCTTCTTCCTCTATGTCTCGAACCGCCCCGAAACGCACGCTTCAAAGGTATAACGAGACGACCCCGTGGATGACTCGTGGAATGCTTGTGGTTGTATGAAATGTTTTCCCTTGTGTGCTCCATGCCCGTTTCGTCCGTTTGTCATGCTCCTCGGTTGCCTCATCGCCGACTCGTGGGAACCCGGTGACGGGATCGCCCCACCTTTCATCTCGTTGACTCGCTCACGCCACCTTCTCTTTTGCACCGGTCTCTCAACGAGTTACCGGAACCGAGATGTTGCGTTGCATCATTTCAGATCGTTGCCGTGGCACCCTTTCTTTCCACCACGGTGACAATACTTCATATCTTCTTCATGTCAACTTTAATATAATTGCATAAACTTGATCATGTCATCTGCATCATGTTAACAACAATAAAACGTGTGAATTGTTGTTTGCTTATAATTTACTAAACATGCTCATGGGGTTTTTCCGGAATTTGTTGTTGTTATTTTCCGGCCTCATTTAAAATGCCCAATAGTGTAGTTTCTTTATGCTTCACATCTTGCCATGTTAACAAACATTTAATCTTGTCTTGTAAATAACGAGAGTCAACTAAATAATCACATGTGGTGTTTCGTCAATATGCAACTCGTTGCATATTGAGCTCCACTTAACTTGTAGTTTTGTTTGTGCACTTTGCCATGCCATGCATATTTAAACCGGACATGCATCATGCTTGCTTGTGCATCGTATGCCATGTTTATGCTTGTATGTTTACCGTGTTGTTCTTTCTTTCCGGTTTGCTTCTCTTGATAGCTTCGGTTTCGTTCCGGAGTTGTGAGGATTCGCTCGTCTATGTTGCTCCGTCTTCATGGATCCGTTCTTCTCCCTTGTGGAATCCCAGGCAAGATGACCGAACCCGGATACCATTACTATTTTTTGCCTATTGCTAGTAGTCTCGATCTATAGCTTTGCCTCGATGCCCATGCCTTTCTTGTCAGCCTCCTACTTGTAACCATGACCATGTTTAACCACCCCACCTATGCAAACCGTTGCTTGGCTAAGTACGCTTCACTCAGCCCCTCTTATAGCATTGCTAGTTGCAGGTGAAGATTGAAGATGCTTGCTTCATGTTGAAGTTTGGTTGGGTTATATCACACTATATAAATGCTTAAAATGAAATCATCTATATATTGGCAAGGGTGGAAGGCTAAGCCTTTTGCTTGGTATTTTGTTCCACTCATGCCGTTAGGAACCGTATAAACCGGTGTTATGTTCCTTGATTATGCGTTCCTAACACGGTTGGGGTGTATGGGACCCCCTCGATAAACCGCTAAGTGCTAAGTCTTTTCCAGCAAATCCCAACATTGGTACTATTTGCCTAATAACTAATAAAACTTGCATGTGGACTAGCTATCCCTTTTATTTTAATTCAACAACCCCGGGCCAGTGCTCCACATGAGTGTTGGTCCGAAACGGGGGTTACGCGGGGCCACCTCAAGGAAACTCGAGGTTTGGTAAAAACCTGTGGGATCACCCATCCGGTCGTGTCCTGAGACTTAGATACGCGCGGCTACTATCAGGGTGTCGACACGCCGGGAGGATTTGCTGGATTAGCCTTACCTTAGTTCGGTTTAACTTGAGCACGGGATTCCGAGAATACTCGGGTCTTCCCACTTTGGAGTTGCGACTCCGCGGATCGTGGGCTTGTAATGGGTCAAGTTGGAACACCCCTGCAGGGTTTGAACTTTCGAAAGCCGTGCCCGCGGTTATGTGGCAGATGGGAGCTTGTTAATATCCGGTTGTAGAAAACTCGACACAATGATTCAATACACTACCAGCGTGTGTACCGTGACTGTCAATTTCCAAATAGGGATTCGGGAGTTGAACACGGTGGGGTTATGTTTGACCGGCTTTAGTTAGGATCACTTCGTGATCATCTTTCGACCGAGGCACTTCTCTTCTCGCTCTCTATTACGTAAGTTAGTGCTAGTTGCTACTGCAGACTCTTGTTGTTCCTTCACCTCTTGTTCTTTCTTCAGCCTTGTCCTCACCCAAGGCTTAAATAGTCTTGTTACCCGGGAACGGGATTGCTGAGTCCTCTGTGGCTCACAGTTACTTCACCACACCAGATGCAGGTTCAGCCGAGTTTGATGCAGAAGCTGGTTCAAGTACTTCACTTGGAGTTCGTTGAAGAGTTTGGCCGTATGCTTGTGACGTTTCGTCGATCAGTAGTGGTTTCTACTAGGATTCGATCCTGACCTATGGCTTTATGTTGTTTTGGTATCTTTCTTTGGATCTTCGCCCGTAGTCGGGTTGTGATGTTTTGAATGATGTCTTGCTTATGTAATGTATTGTGTGAAGTGGCGAGTGTAAGCCAACTATCTCCTTTTGCAATTTAATCCCTCTTTTACATGAGTCGTGCAAAGATACCAAACTTGAGATCATTCTAGGATGGGCTTATACCTTTAAGTCGTGCCTCGACACGTAGGAGGTATAGTCCCATCCTGGGCATTACAGCTACACCATTTTGTTGAGGGGTATAAGGTGCGGCATATTGATGTTTGATCCCCTCATCACTAAGAAACTCATCCAAGGTGTAGTTCTTGAACTCGGTGCCATTGTCACTTCGGATCATCAAGATCTTTGCATCATGTTGACGTTGAGCTTCATTTGCAAAGTTGATGACGGTTTGTTGGGTCTCACTCTTCTTCTTGAAGAAATATACCCATGTGTATCTTGAATAATCATCTACAATCACCAAGCAATACTTTCTGCCCCCAAGACTATCAAAGGATGGAGGCCAAAATAGATCCATGTGAAGGAGCTCTAACGGTCTTTTGAGTAGATGATAGTCGTGGGAGGGTGTGCCGTCTCATGTAACTTTACTTCAATACAAGCACTGCAAGCACGATCTTTGGCAAAGCTAACATTTGTTAGTCCACGGACATGGTCCCCCTTGAGAAAACTTTGCAAAGATCTCATATTGACATGGGCTAACCGGCGATGCCAAAGCCATCCCACATCAACTTTAGCCATTAGGCATGTCGCGGTCTTAGTGGGCTGCTCCGAGAAGTTAACCACATAGAGACTGTTCTCGACATGTCCACATAGGCTACTTTAAGAGTCTTGGTCCACAAGAGGGCCACTGTATCAATATCAAAGAATGTGGTAAAGGCCATGAGTGCAAGTTGATGAACAGAAAGTAAGTTGTATGCAAGGGACTCAACAAGCATGACTTTCTCGATCGTGATATCATGAGAAACAACAACCTTGCCAATCCCCAAATACCTTAGAAGATGAAGCATCACCCCATTCGACGTTGGTGGCCATGGATGAACCTTGATGCACGTCCACCACCAAGTCTTTGCTTCCGGTCATGTGATTTGTGGCTCCACTATCGAGCAACCATGATCCCCCACTGGAAGCAAACTCCTACATGAGATCAATGCTTGGATTTAGGTACCCATTTGGTAATGGGTCCTTTGAGGTTAGTAACAAGGGTCTTAGGAACCCAAATAGACCATTCAATGTACTCATAAGAAGAACCAACAAATTTAGCAAAGACATGACCATCACTAGCACGACATAAAACATATGAAGGATTAAAGTCGCCGGCTATGTTTGATGGCATGGTGGGGTTTTTCTTGACTCCCCCACTTTTCACATTGTTCTTCTTCTTCTAAGCACCCTCACCCTCTTTCACAAAGGTTTGTTTGAGAGGAGGAGGTTGCTTGGTCTTGTCATGCTTCTTCTTCTTGGGCTTGGGCGCAAACCCAATTCCTTCCTTTGCCACAACCTCCTTTTGATTGCTCAAAAGATCGTTGAGGTTCTTCTCACCTTGTATACATGTCACAAGGCCTCTCTCAAGTTGCTTCTTCAACTTGGCATTCTCTTCAACAAGATGCACATGCTCGCAACATGGGTTAGTGGCATTTGCATTATCAATCAACACCATGTGAGGAAAGATAGCTTTCTCCTTGGTTAGTGAAACTTGGAGTTGATCATGAGACTCTTTGAGAGAAGCATGTACACCTTTCAAGGCCTTGTAAGCCTTGTCAAGTGTAACAAACTCCTCCTTGAGTCTAGCATGGTCAACCACAAGTTTTGCCTTCTCGGAATTAATCATACGAGAGACATCTAAAGCATGATCGAGATCTTTCTTTAATTTAGCATGATCATCGTTGTGTGACTCCTCAAGAGCCAAACGAAGACCACGCTATTCCTCTAGAGCATTAGAGAGATCCGATATCTCATTGGCATAGTCTCCACTATGTCCTTCCATTTTAGAAATAGTCTCCTCGTGAGCCTCGATCATGTCATTGGCCTCACTGAGTTGTTCCAAGAGAGCAACGAAGTGCTTCCTGGGTTTGCCCTTGAGTTTTCTCATAAACAACTCAAATTCATTCTCCTCCTCCTCTGCTCCCTCACTCTCATCAATACAATCCGTCAATGAAGGATTAGAGGTGATGGTAGTGATGATGTTTGGAGTTACCTTGTTGGTGGTCCTAGCCATGAGACACTTGGCGGTGATGTTCTCATTTGGCGAGTCGAAGAGAGATGAGCGTGGAGTAGTAGCAATAGCAATTGTGGCCATGGTGACCATCTCATCATCTTCATCATTATCATCATCCTCAACATATTCTTCTTGGGCCACCAACCCTTTAGGAGGGGTCTTCTTGTTGAGGTTGTTCTTGTTGGGATAAGACTTGGCCTTGTCCTTCCGGATAAGCTTGCCTCCATAGTCTTCTCTTTTCTCATATGGGAAATCTATAACAAAGTGGCTCACATTCCCACAGTTGAAGCACGTCCTCACTCGTTGCTTGCCCTTGTTGCCACTTGAGTTGTTCTTGTTGAAGTTGGGCCTTGAGTTCTTCTTGTTGCCTCAAAATTGTCGTGATGCAAGAGCCATGTGCTCATGATAGGCATATTTGGTGTCCTCGGGGCAACAATCATCGTCATCCTCCTCCTCTTCTTCCACACAAGCCTTGGCCTTCAAGGCAAGGTTAGGCTTCTTTGATCGTTGAGCTCTTAAAACCGCATTGTCGGCGGTCTTGTCCAAGATCCTCATGGCAACGAACTCATCCAACACTTCACTTGATGACAAAGTGTGGAAGTCCGGTCTTTGGCGAATGACGGAGGACATGGCCTTGTGGTAAGGCATCATGGCCTTGAGAAACTTGCGCTTGATCCAATTGTCATCTGTTTCCTTGCTCCCATGATCTCTAAGTGTGACCACAAGAGTGGTTAATCTCCGATAAAGTTCATGAGGATCTTCATCTTCGATCATAGCAAACTCATCGGCTTCATCTTGCACAACTTCATAGTTAGAGCGTTGAATGCTTGCACTTCCCTTGTACATGGAGCCAACATGCTCCCATGCTTCCTTGGCCACGGTGAAGGGTCGACGATGCGCAATGTATTCGGGAGGGATAGCATCTTGAAGTATGCAAAGAACGGACTCGTTGAATTGATGATCCACAGCTTCTCTCGGAGTTAAGTTGTCGGGATCATGTGGGTAGAAACCTTGCTCAATGATTCTCCAAAGATTAGTAGAACAATGATTTAAATGACGTCTAAAGCGAAACATCCAAGTAGCAAAATCAGAATTTTTCATAAACTTAGGAGGAGGGCCAACGGAATTTAAATGCGGAGTAGGAATGGGTCCTCCATAGTGGGTAGGAGGAGCGGAGTGGGCAAAGATCCCACTCCCATTTTTAGTAACCGGGGCTTGCTCACTACTAGCTTCTCCCTTGTCGGGAGTAGCCTCCGACACGTTGGTAGCGGGACGAACCACTTCCAAAGGTGTGGTGGATAATTTAAGTCCCTCAAGCAATTCCTTAAACATGCCTTTGACCTCGGTCGCTAGTGATTCTTTCAATGTGACCATTGCCACATTGAAGTCCTCATGAGAGACCGAGGCTCCCCCATCGGACGTAGGCAAGGACGGAGTTCCACCGGAGTGTCCCTCCGTCTCGACTACGTTGTCACCCATACTCTTTGGACGGTAAAGTGCTTATAAAGAGACGAGGCTCTGATACCAATTGAAAGGATCGATATGGTTGACTAGAGGGGGGGGGGTTGAATAGGCAACTAACAATTTTTAGCTTTTCTTAACCAATTTAAATTAAGAAACACAGTAGGTTGTCTAGATATGCAACTAGGATGACAACTTATAGCAAGCAAAGATAACAACCTCACAAGCAAGCTAGCTAAGGTAAACAAGGAAAGCTTGCACAAGTAAAGGAAAGAAATAACCACAAGTGGAGCCGGTGAAGACGAGGATGTGTTACCGAAGTTCCTTCCCTTTGAGAGGAAGTACGTCTCCGTTGGAGCGGTGTGGAGGCACAATGCTCCCGAAGAAGCCACTAGGGCCACCGTATTCTCCTCACGCCCTCACACAATGCAAGGTGCCGTGATTCCACTAGTGGTGCCCTTGAAGGCGGCAACCGAACCTTTACAAACAAGGTTGGGGCTATCTCCACAACCGAATTGGAGGCTCCCAACGACACCACGAAGCTTCACCACAATGGAATATGGCTCCGAGGTGACCTCAACCGTCTAGGGTGCTCAAACACCCAAGAGTAACAAGATCCGCAAGGGATTAGTGGGGGGAATCAAATATCTCTTGGTGGAAGTGTAGATCGATGCCTTCTCAAGCAATCCCGAGGAAATCAACAAGTTTGATTGGCTAGGGAGAGAGATCGGGCGGACATGGAGCTTTGAGCAACGATGGAGCTTTGGGGAGGAAGAGGTAAGTCTTCTTGGATAAGAAGACTCCCTATATATAGTGGGAGAACAAATCCAACCGCTATCCCACAAATCTGCCCGCAGAGCATGGTACTATCGCACATAAGTTGCGATACTACCGCTCGGCCCAGCGGTACTACCACCCTGGTTGCGATACTACCGCTGGTGAAGTACAAGCCAGTACTAGCCCTGTTGCGTTAAAGCACCAGGCGATAGTACTGCCGGAGTGGTACTACCGCACGTCCTTGTGGTACTACCGCAAGGCAGGGTTAGACTGGTCGAGGAGAAGCGCGGACTAAATAAAATACATCCGCAACTACATCCACAGATTTACAGTCGTTGCAAAAACCCGACACGGTACTACCGCTTGCTCGAAGCGGTACTACCGCGTAGGACGCGGAAGTAAAAAATTACTTACGCACCTACTACTGTACTAGTTACGACGCTGGGCCGGTCACACGGTACTACCATGTTCAAGATACGGTACTACCGCGTTGTGCGGTACTACCGCACCTCTGAAGCGGTACTACCGTGTGTCTGTGCGGTACTACCGCATACCATGAGCGGTACTACCGCATGCCAAGCAGTGGTAGTAGTAGGATGCCACTGTTTTTGTACCGACAAGAAAAACAGCCGGAGCTCCAGAGAAGCAAAGTAAAGGTGGTGCGAATGAGTAGATGTGTACGTGTTGATTCCACCCAAACCTTTCCGAAGCGGACCCCCTCTTAATAGTACGACTTTCCTATGACTCAATTCCACCGAAAAGAAACAAGAGGAAACACCGTCTTCCATAGGTTCCGAGGGGCACTTAATCGTCTTGTGCCTAGGTGAGATATATCTGAAAAGCTTAGTGCACACGATTAGTCCGCAAAAGCATTGTCATCAATCACCAAAACTACTTAGGGAGAAATATGCCCTTACATATGCTGTTATAATATCATTCTTGGATGTTTTATAATCATTTTATATCATTTTTTGGTACTAGCCTATTGACATAGTTCCAAGTGCCAGTTGCTGTTTTGTGCATGTTTTTTACATCGCTGGAAATCAATACCAAATGGAGTCCAAGCGCAACAAAACTTTTTGTAGATTTTTTTGGACCAGAAGACATCCCGTGGGCTAGAGAAGCGCCACGGGGGTGCTCCGAGGGGAGCGCAACTCACCATGGCGTGCCAGGAGGCCCAGGCGCGCCCTGGTGGGTTGTGCCCACCTCGGGTGCCCCCCGGACTGCCTCTTTGCTCTATAAATACCCAAATATTCCATAAACCCTAGGGTAGTCGACGAAAATCAATTCCAGCCACCGCAAGTTCCAGAACCAGCAAATCCAATCTAGATACCATCACGGAAGGGTTCACCACTTCCATTGGTGCCTCTCCGATGATGCGGGAGTAGTTCTTTGTAGACCTACGGGTCCGTAGTTAGTAGCTAGATGGCTTCCTCTCTCTTTTGATTATCAATACAATGGTCTCTTGGAGATCCATATGATGTAACTCTTTTTGCGGTGTGTTTGTTGGGATCTGATGAACTTTGAGTTTATGCTCAGATCTATCTTTTTATATCCATGAAAGTTATTTGAGTCTTCTTTGATCTCTTATATGCATGATTGCTTATAGCCTCGTATTTCTTCTCCAATATTTGGGTTTTGTTTGGCCAACTTGATCTATTTATCTTGCAATGGGAAGAGGTGCTTTGTAGTGGGTTTGATCTTACGGTGTTTGATCCCAGTGATAGAAGGGGAACCAATATGTATGTATCGTTGCTACTAAGGATAAAACGATGGGGTCTATTTCTGCATAAATAGATCTTGTCTACATCATGTCATCGTTCTTATTGCATTACTCCATTTTTCCATGAACTTAATACACTAGATGCATGCTAAATAGCAGTCGATGTGTGGAGTAATAGTAGTAGATGCAGACAGGAGTCAGTCTACTAATCTTGGACGTGATGCCTATATAATGATCATTGCCTGGATATCATCATGATTATTTGAAGTTCTATCAATTGCCTAACAGTAATTTGTTCACCCACCGTGTGCTATTTTCTCGAGAGAAGCCACTAGTGAAACCTACGCCCCCAAGTCTCTTTCTTATATTATTTGCCTTTGCGATATACTTTTCCTTTGCTTTTATTTCCATATCTATTAAACCAAAAATACAAAAAATATCTTGCTACAATATCTTATTTGGCATTCGGTCTATCAATATTTACAACTCTCTCACGTCCGTTTGCCTATCTCTAGGCGCCGTTACCTGAAAGGGATTGACAACCCCTTTTACAAGTCGGGTTGTGAGTATTTGTTATTTGTGTGCAGGTGCCATTTATGTTGTGTTGCTTGGTTCTCCTACTGGTTCGATAACCTTGGTCTCTTCACTGAGGGAAATACCTACCATTGCTGTGTTGCATCACGCCTTCCTCTTTGGGTAAATACCGACGTAGTTCTAGGAAGCATCAAAAGGAATTTCTGGCGCCGTTGCCAGGGAAGATCTTCAACATATACCATGTTCCTAATCACAAATCTCATCTCCCCGCAATTTACATTATTTGCTATCTTCCTCTCGTTTTCCTCTCCCCCACTTCACAAAATTTGCCATTTTTATTCTCCTACTTTTCTCGTTCACCATTTTCTTGCCAGATCTATTTAAGTTCTTGTCATCATGGCTAGTCCTCCCCTCATCGTTTGCACCCCAGAGAACAAAGTTCTCAACTTTAAGCCAAGAGGAGGAGAAAGCCTAAAATATGCTTGGTATAGGATTTGCAAGGCTAATAACAGATCTATTCGTAAGCAATCCACTATTATTCTTCTTCGAAATTTTTATGTGGGAATCACTACTTGGTTTAGATTTGTATTTGATACTATTACCGTAGGAAATTTCTGAAGTTGTCCTCCTCTTGATGCCTTGAATGCTATGGGAAGTTTAATGGGTTCCCCTTCTATTATTGTCAATGAAACAACTCTTACTCTTGAGCATGTTATGCAAAGATTAGATGCTATCGAAAAAGGAATGCTCACTAAAGAACATATTTAAAATTTAGATACAAAGATGCATGAGCTTGCTAATAAATTTAGGGAGAAAGAGGGTGAAAGAACATGTGGTACCCCCATGTTTGGTTTTGGTAATTTATGACAAATCTGTATGGACTAATGGTTGCCTTGAGTTATATTCGAAGGATTTGTCCATAGGCTTTTCTTGGAGTCCATGTGTTGGTTTCAAGGAGAGTTTGTGTCGACCAAGGTGTTATTCAAGGAATTACCTAAAGATTGGTCATGTGAGTGGTTGATCAAGACTAAGTCAAAGAGTGAATCAAGTTGATCAACACACAAAGCGTACAAGATGCACCGAGAGGGATCAAGCAATCCCATGGTATGGTAAGCATTGTCAATCACGCTTTGTGAACTAACCCATGGTCTTCGTGAGAGTTCTTTATGGGGTTAAGTTGCGGTGTGCAAGTCCAAGTGATGCATCGCGAAGAGATCAAGTGCTTGAAACTTGTCGTCCATTGTGGTGACAATGGACTTGTGAAGATATGCCGAAGAGTGGCTCACCCATAGTGGAGTATGGGGGAGTAATCTACTAGTCTTCACTGAGCCAACGCAATCAAGAAAGGTGGTCCAACTTGAGGAAGTCAAGATCGTCCACATCCAGCTCAAGTGGAATTTTTGCAAGGCAAAGGTTTGCCCATGATAGGTTCTCTATTTTACCGGTCTCATGGTGGTAGTTTGGAGACCGGGTTATAGGATCGATTGCCGTACTATCAAGGGGGCTCTTGATGAGTAGCTTGATCGTATCGTTTGTAGAGAGCTCAAACCATTGCATCCTTGCATCATATTTATTGGTTCTTGTTTGGTTCTTCTCCTTATGATATTTGGAGCTTATGGTCATCTTGATGACAAGCTCGGGTTCATCAAAAACGGAGTTCACATGCATCTTCTATGATGTTTTCGATGTTGGAGGTTTTGCCGGTTCCTCTTTGATGGAGGGTTCATTCCTCTATATCTTAGGCATACCTTGTTGTTTTGATGCTACCCGTCTTCCTCTATCCAACAAGCTTGAGTTTGCTCAATTCAGAGCTCATTTGCAGAAGTTATGGCAGTTCTAGTTTTATTGTATCCTTCTGTTGTCTTTAGCTATGTTGTGGAAGGCAGCAGGCAGTTGTAGCTCTGTGGCGTGCGGTAGTACTGCTCAAGGGAGCGGTAGTACCGCAGTGGTGCGCGGTAGTACCGCTCCCTGTGAGCGGTAGTACCGCTGCCTCCAGCCCTGACGCTGTTGCTGCGGAAGTAGGCACGGATGTAATATTTTACATCCGCCCTCATGCGATAGTACCGGGACTCCTGTCCGGTACTACCGTGCTGGACTTTTCTCAGCTCCTTCCTGAGAGGAAGTTGCTACGGAAGTAATTTATTACTTCCGTGCATTTCCTATGCCAGTTGATACCTTCCTTACAGTAGTATCGTAGGGGTGCGCTGTAGTAGCGCTCCGGTAGTTCTACCGCTCGTTGCCCTGTGCAACAGGTCCTCATCCGGTCACTACCGTGCAAGTGGTAGTACCGCACCCTGCAATGGTAGTACCGCAACACTGTGCGGTAGTATCGCAGCCGTGTGCGGTAGTACCGCATCGCGCGGGCTGTGAGAGGGGATAACAGTTGGATTCTTTCCCGTCCTATAAAAGGGGGTCTTCTTCCCCAATGGATCTTATCCTTTGAGCTCGTGTTCTTCCCCTTCTTCGAGCTCGCTATCTCTCAATCCCTCCATGGATTCTTGCTAGTTTTTGGGGGGAAAGAGAGAGGAGATCTAGATCTACGTTTCCACCTATCACTTTCTCATCTGTGTGAGGGTAACCCTTCGGATCTAGATCTTGGAGTTCTTCATGTTATCTTCTTCGTTCTTCCTCTCATTTCCCTCCCTAGCATTAGTTGCTTTGGTTGGATTTAGGAGAGAAGGACTTGGGCACTCTGTGTGCCCTTGCCATTGCATTTGGTGCATCAGTTTGAGTTCTTCACGGTGAGACATGGAAGTTACAAGTTGAGAAGCTTATTACTCTTGGGTGCTTGGTAACCTTGAGCTTGTTCCTCTTGGGTGCTTGGGCGCGCTAGACGGTTGAGGTCACCTCGGAGCCATATTCCATTGTGACGCCCCTGATTTGACCATACACTAATCATGCACACAAATGAGTACGACCAAGATCAGGGACTCACGGGAAGATATCACAACACAACTCTAGACACAAATTAAAATAATACAAGCTTCATATTACAAGCCAGGGGTCTCGAGGGCTCGAATACAGAAGCTGGAAAGCAACAGAGTAAGCGGAAGCAACAATATCTGAGTACAAACCTAAGTTAAACAAGTTTTGCCTTAAGAAGGCTAGCACAAACATCAACGATCGAAGAGGCAAGACCTCCTGCTTGGGACCTCCTAACTACTATTGTTCGTCAGTGGTCTCCACGTAGCAGTAGACTCCATCGCGGTAGTAGTAGTAGTCTGCGATAGCATCTTGCTCCTGGGATCCGCCATCTGGTTGCAACAACCAGAAAGAAGAAGAAGGGGGAAAGAGGGAGCAAAGCAACCATGAGTACTCATCCAAAGTACTCGCAAGCATCAGATCTATACAAAGTATGCATCAATATCAAAGGAATGAGCTGTATTTGTGGACTGAACTGCAGAAAGCCAAAAGAGAAGGGGAAAGGCCTAGCCTATCGAAGACTAGCATCTTCTGGAAACCACCATCTTGCAGTAGAGGAAGGGAGTACAGAATAGCATTTTAATTAAGCATGTTGTAACAATATCCATCACATATCTTAAGTATCCATTTGTAGTTGTAATAGATCAGGATATAAGACGGAACGTCCATTACCGTGGACACGGCTAGTCAAATAGATAACTTCCCTGCAGGGGTGCACCACGTTACCCTCACATTCGATCATCCTTGGACGGACACACTTTTCTAGGTCAATCCCGACCTCAGAAGATCAACACGTCGCAACCCTACCTAGGCTCAGCAGAGAGGTCCCCGCCGGTCTACATCCTAAGCACTCCGGGGTCATGGGCCATCGTCCGTTGCACTCCGGATCATTGCGTGCAAGGCGATCCACGCCACCTCCACTGGGGCGCCGACGAGGCCGTGCCGCAATGCTGAACTGGACGTCTGACAAAGCTTTGACTGATACCACGATGCTGAGGCCCATAACTATTCTCGCGTGGCGGTTAGTGCGTAAAGGCCAGAGGCCGATTTAGAACAAATACCGAAACCATTAGTGTATTAGGAGCTCGCGAAGACGATCAGAGACTCACGATAATGTGACCCCGTTGCCCTGTCTTGAGGAAATACAACAAGGGCTAGCCCAGCCCACTCCGGAGCGGCCCGCCTGCCCGGCCGTGCCTCGTAATTAACTTGCGGGTGCTCCACAGGCCCGCCCGAGTTTCACATCAACTCGCGGGTACCCCTCAGGGCCGACCCAACGTTAACAGGTCTCAAGTAAAGTCAAGGTAACCACGTGTCCAAACATCAATGGGGGAAACCCCGAGGAATCTCACTCGGTGGATTCCACTCGATGTAATCATCAAGGTGAACTTAGGAGGAATCACCCTCGAGGTTCACACTTGAGGTGTTGTACGACAGAGTCGTATTAGGAATGGTGAAAGAGGAATCATCCTCGATGACCATGACCGAATAGCTACACTACAGAGTTATCATCCGGAGTGCATTACGAGGTATCACCCTCGGCACTCGATAGTAACTATGCAGAGTCGTACAACTAAGGGGGTGAAGTGATGTGAGGTGTCGGGCTCTGGTTGTCGATCACATTGATCAAGTCATCAATGATGAATCAAGGGCAACAAGGACAAGGTAGGAGTCACTGATGGATCACTACCAACCTATACTAAGCAGTTTAGGATAAGCAGGTAGGTAACAATAGTAGGTATAAAAGCAGGCTATGCATTAGAATAGGATCTAACAAATAACAGTAGCAAAATCTAAAGCAAGCATGGCAGAGAATAGACTGGGCGATATCGGGATGATCAAAGGGGGGGGGGGCTTGCTTGGAAGCTCCGCTGAAAAGGTCTGATCGTCAGAGGCGTACTCGTACCCGATAGCAGCGTCAGTCTCGGAGTTTACCAGAGGGGAGAGGGGGAAGAAACAGTAAATATAAAGCACACAGGTGCATGACAAAGCATAACATGGCAATACACAGAGCTAGGGGTGTTATAACGCATTGGTACACGATGCAGGCGAAGGGGGATAACATCCGGGAATGTTTTCCTGGAGTTAGGCATTTTCAGATAGGTGAACCGGAGGGGGAAAGTTGCGTGTTCGCTATGTTAGAGACGTGTGGCAGACGAACGGGCTGCGTATTCGAATTCGTCTCGTCGTTCTGAGCAACTTTCATGTATAAAACTTTTTCATTCGAGTTACGTATTATTTTCTATGTTTTTTTAATTTAAACAATATTCTGAAAATTCCTTGATTTAATTAATAAATCGAATTAAATAGCAAAAATGGCTATGTGTATCCAAAAGTGTACCCAGCCAGAGTGTGCATGAGGCTGACAGTGGGGTCCAGTTGACTGCTCAGTCACCAGTCAAATGTTGACTTTGACTGGTCAAATTGGCCAGTGGGCCGTAGGTGTCAGTGAGACATTTAATTAAAATGGTTTTTATTAGAAAAATTAACCCGTGTGGGGGCCCGGCTGTTGGTGAGAGTTAGAGGCTGGGTTAGCGCTAATTAAGGGTTAGCCACTAATTAAGGGGGCGGGCCCCATCGGTCAGGGGCACAAGGCCATGGGCGCTGGGTACAAACGGGGTGGACACCTGCCCGAACAGGCCCAGACGTGCTGGCGCCGGCGCGGCGGAGGACACACGGCCAGGCGGCGAACGGCGGCGGCGCACAGGAAGGCGGCCAGGGGGGCGCTGGGGGCCGTAGCATGGGCGAAAGGCGCGACGCAGGCATGACCAGGGAGGGCTCGCGGGCGAACGTGGACGGGACTACATAGGCGAAATGTGAGCGGATGTGTAGCCACACGACGAGGGGAGCAGGGCGGCGGGGCGATGCAAGGGTCGGCGGTGCGGTAGGGCGCCGCTACGGCGGGCGAGCCGCAGGCCACGGCGGGCAGAGGAGGGGGCGGCACCAGCGCGGGCCGGGCGTGCGGGGAGGCTGCGGGAAAGTAGCAACGCATGCAGAGGCCGGATGAGGCAGGGCCCGCGCGCGGGCGGTTTTGGTGTGGCGACGGCGCGGGTCCGGGGGGCGGTCGGGGCGCGATGGGCAAGCGCAGCACGCGGCGGTTGTCAGCGGCAGCTAGTGGCGAGCGCAGCAGCAGTGTAGCGACGACAACACCGAAAGGAGAGTAGCGGGAGGGAGAAGGTGGCAGCGGCTGGCGCAGGGGCGTGGCCACGGGTGGCTGGGCACGTGCAGGGAGGGAGAGGCAAGCCGCAGCAGAAGGCAGCATGCAAGTAGCAGAAGGCAACGGTGGCAGCAGCACACGAGCCGAGCACGACCAGCGACGGGAATGGGACTGACAGTGACTCGGGGTGCGGGCGCCGTGAGCACCAGCTCTCCGGCGCGGTGGCGCAGACGGCAAGTAAAAGGGGACCGAACGAAGCAGGGGAAGAGGGATCCGATGGAGAAGCTCACCACGGAGCTCTAGGGCGAGGCAGTGGGCTCGGGGATGCGTTGGGGACGACGATTTGAAGACGGGTTTGTGCGGCGGCCCACGGGGAGGCGGCGACCGATCCCACAGTGTGGTGCATCTCCAAACAAAGCCATGTTCATGAACGAAGTAGACGAAGCAGCCGTGCCTTCTAGACTTCCTCGCGAGGCTCTGAATTGACCTTGGCAGTGATGACGACGATGGTGCAGCGACGGCCGAGCTCGGGCGAGAGGGGGAGGGGCGAGGAGAGGGGAAAGTGGGGTTAGGGTTCGACAGGGAGAGAGAGGAGGGGCTCAGGGCTCTTAACCATCAGGGGGGCCGCGGGATGGCCGACACCTGGCGCGCGCGGGGGGGGGGGGTGTTTTTATTTTATTTAAAAATTGCTCCACTGTTTTCTTTTTTAGTTTAGGGCATGTAAATACCCTTTTACAAAAATTGGTTCATCGCCATTATTAACAATGGATTTATTGCCACAACTTGAACATTTTAGTTTTAAAGTTCAAAAATGCTTATAGTTTGACTTGAATTTGAATTTTGAGTTCGAACAGGATTTGGAACATAGCAAAAATAACAACAGTAATCGTGGTGACTTGGCATCATTAGCAGAGGTTACTGTAGCTTAATTATCCGGGCGTTACATATCTCCTCCACTACAAGAAATGTCGTCCCGAGATTTAAGGGGTGGAGTAAGGGGGAAAGACTCGGGAAGGACGAATCTCAACACAAGATAGGTAGCTGGGGCTATCTCATTGAACGTGGCATTTAGACATCTCTAGAGTTGAAATTCAAGAAAGTCATTGAGCAAGGTTTAAAGGTGCAATAAGAAGTTTTAAGCGGGTAGGCAACCGTTCGTTGCCTGAAACAGAGGGTAAAAGGGGTTCAGAGCAATGGGAATACGTATTGCGTCTGATGCCAGAATAGATTAGTAGGAATGTGTCTCATGATTTACATACGAAGCCAAGTGCGAGGAAAATTTTGGAAAACAGGGATGTACATGAGAGTCAGGTTCCGATCCTGTGAAACTATGGGTTATGGGCCCGCCACATGGGTTAAAAGTATGAAACTAGAAGTACTTTGTAGTTTTTGTGGGATAGGTTTGCAAGAATATAAAGAGCACGTAAAAATAAACTAGGGGCTGTTAAGATAAAGAAGCAATAAAGTTAATATAGCGAGTGTGGAAAAGTGGTGGCAGGAGTTGCGAAATTGCCCCTAAGCAATTGACTATGTTACTAGACCGATAGCAAGTTTTATGTGGGAGAGGCCACTGCTAGCATGTCATCCCTTACTTGGAATTCTATGCACTTATGATGGGAACTATTAGCAAGCATCCGCAACTACTAACGTTCATTAAGGTAAAACCCAACCATAGCATTAAGATATATTGGTCCCCCTTCAATCCCGTATGCATCAATTTCTACGCTAGGTTGAAGCTTCTGTCACTCTTGCCCTCCAATACGTAGTCCTATCAACATAGAACTAACCCTATGGTGTGATCCACGCGCACACTCATATGATGGGTACCAAAGGACAACAACATAACCACAAGCAATTTAAATCAATCATAGCAATTCACCAATCACCGATAGGACAACGATAATCTACTCAGACATCATAGAATGACAACACATCATTGGATAATAATATGAAGCATAAACCACCATGTTCAAGTAGAGGGTACAACGGGTTGCGGGAGAGTGGACCGCTGTAGATAGATGGGGGAAGGTGATGTCGATGTTGGTGAAGATGACGGAGGTGTTGGTGTAGATCTCCGTCACACGATGATGTCCCCGGTGGCACTCCAGTGCCACCGGAAGCGAGGGGGAGAGAGCCCCCTCCTTATTATTCTTCCTTGACCTTCTCCCTAGGTGGGAGAAGGGTTTCCCCTCTGGTCCATGGCCTCCATGGTGGCGGAGGGGAGAGAGCTCCTTCGAGATTGGATCTGTCTCTCTGTCTCTCTCTGTTTCTGCTTTTCCAGATTCTGGCCCTTCACCGTTTCTTATATTCCCGGAGATCCGTAACTTCGATTGGGCTGATTTTTTGACACGATTTTTATCTGGATATTAGCTTTCTTGCGGCGAAAGAAGGGCATCAGCCACCTTACGGAGTGGCCACGAGGGCCCAGGGTGCGCCTGCCCCTGGTGGGTGCGCCCCCTGCCTCGTGGCTCACTCGGGCATCGTCTCATGTTGGTCCAGCTTCCCAAAATTCACATATATTCCAAAATAATAATCTCCGTCCGTTTTTATTCCGTTTGGATTCCGTTCGATATGGATATTCTGTGAAACAAAAAACATGCAACAAACATGAACTGGCACTGGGCACTGGATCAATATGTTAGTCCCAAAAATAGTATAAAAAGTTGCCAAAAGTATATGAAAGTTGTAGAATATTGGCATGGAACAATAAAAAATTATAGATACGACGGAGACGTATCAGCATCCCCAAGCTTAATTCCCGCTCGTCCTCGAGTAGGCAAATGATAAAAAAGATAATTTTTGATGAGAAATGCTACCTAGCATAATCTTGATCATGTAATCTAATCATGGCATGAATATTAAGACACGAGTGATTCAAAGCAATAGTCTATCATTTGACATCAGCACACGTTCTTAATCAACAACCCGGGCTAGTGCTCCTCATGAGTGTTGGTCCAAACTGGGCGGACTGCAGGGCCACCTTGGGGAAACCCGAGGTATCTGGTATTTCCTGTAGGCTATCCCATCCAGTCGTGGCCTGAGACGAGATACGCGCGGCTACTATCAGGGTGTCGGCATGCCGGGAGGTCTTGCTGGATTAGTTTTACCTTTGTCGAAATATCTTGAGCACGGGTTCCGAGGATACTCGGGTCTTCCCACTTTGGAGTTGCGACTCCGCAGATCGTGAGCTTGTAATGGGCTAAGTTGGGACACCCCTGCAGGGTTTTGATCTTTCGAAAGCTGTGCCCGCGGTTATGTGGCAGATGGGAATTTGTTAATATCCGGTTGTAGATAACTTGACACCAGATTCATAAGTATACACTACCTGTGTGAGTACCCGTGATGGTTTCTTTCCGAAGGGCTTCGGGAAGTGAACACTGTGGGGTTATGTTTGATCGTGAGTACTAAGGATCACTTCTTGATCAACTTGGCGATCATTGGTGCTTGTTCTCTTCTCGCTCTAAACTCGTAAGCTAGTGCTTAGTGCTTGCTGCAACCTCTTTAATAACCTTTCCACACCTAAGGCTTTGGTAGTTTTGATACCCGGGAACGGGATTGCTGAGTCCTTTGTGGCTCACAGATTCAACACACACCAGATGCAGGTACCACTGAGAACAACGCATGAGATGGTTCAGAACTTCAGTGGGAGTTCGATGAAGAGTGTGGACATTACTATGTTTCGTATCCCGACGATCAGTAGTGGTTCTTACTCGGAGGATCCGGGCTTGTGTTTATGGTATCTTTCTCGTTTGGTTTTCATCCGTAGTCGAACCCTGTGTTATTTGGATGATGTATGCCATTGTATTAATTGTGTGACGTGGCGAGTGTAAGCGAACTATCCTTTTCTATTTCATCCTTGAATTTTACATGAGATGTGCAAACATACCATACTTGAGATCATTCTAGTATGCGCTTATGTCTTTAAGTCGTGCCTCGACACGTAGGAGACATAGTGTAACATCCTGATTTTTTTCGAGAGTTCAATTTTTTTCAAGCAAAGGATGTTGCAACATTTCTTATTATTATGTATTTTTTTGTTTTGGAGTTGCTTAAATTAATACCACGTTGTTTGGAATTAATATTATATTATATTATATTAATATTATATTGATTTTCCTCTTGTAGCAATCTTAATAAAAGAAATCAATATTATATTATATTGATTTTCTTTTCTTCTCTCTCCTTTAGTTTTTCTCTTTGTTATTGGTCCTTGAACCAATACATGTATCCTAGCCTAGCCCCTCATTGGTGTATCTCACGTATGCACCACTGGATCGTTCCTTCACCATTTTTTCTTCTTCTTTCTAATCTAAACTCCCCAGCCACCAAACCAACATGGCCAAGGCCATGCAGTGCAACACAAGGCCCATCCAGCCGGCCCAGTCGAGCGAGCGAGCGGACGGCTCGGCTCTCCTTCTTCCTCACGCACGCACGTGCACGTACCTGTACATTTACACACAGAGAAGAAACGCCATGGCCGCCGCCTCTTCTTCCCTTTGTCCCCTCAATTTCTTTCACCGTTTCAACTTGTCTTCAACACGAGAATTACTCCCCACTCAACCACGAATCCATTCAGGCAATTTAATCCTCCCACGATTACCTTAATCTCCCGTGAGCAGCTAGTGGACAGAATACCCACCGTTGGCGTTCGTCCCTTGATCTCTCCCTACACACCATCGTTTCTACATCCGTTCACGTCACTTGGTGCTCCAGAAGCTCCTCTATAAAAGCCCTCTCCTCTGGTTCTCCAATTCCTTTTCACACTCTCGCAATTCACCCCGCAACACAGCCCAATCTGCAGCGTTCTTCGCCTACCATCGCCTAAGGTGAGCATCCCAAGCCAATTCCTCCCACGAACAGAATCCCCTCACCAAAGCCTACCACCTAGACATCTTTTCCCGTCAGTTGGTTGATGTTGGCCACGTGCACAACGACGCCGTGCCGCTGCCACCCTTTTGGACCGACGTTGTCGTCAATGGATGACCGTTCGTCATGTTCGTCTGTGTCCTGGTGTTCCAACATCACCAAGAGCGTCACGCACCACCATCTCCTCTTCACCGTCGTTCCGACAACGACGACTACGCGCGTCGGCGCTCACCCGTGTCAACATTTCCATCCCCGACTACTCCTCGGTGACCCAAAACCAACCCTAACCTATAGGACGATTTTGTTGATATTAGAAACGAGTTGGTGTTTTTATTTTCATTGAGTAGGTGTTGAATTGTGATAGTTTTTTTTATTAAGTGTGTATGATGTTTTGTGTAAGTAGTTGTACAAAATTGTTTATGTCTTATTTTTCATGTCCGTAGCATGCTTAGGGTACGTCCTAAATATTGTTGAGTGATTCTAGGATATCTTAGAATATTGTAGAATTTATTTCGGCTTATTCAAATTAGTGATGCATGATAATACAATTTTTTTTATAGTGCTTGCATTTCGTGAGAACAATATTGTCATGCGTAGAAATATTCATGTTTAAATTAAATTCGATACAAGTATTTTATCATTGTTAATTATTATTTTATTGGGTTATGTTGTGAGACATAACACATTAATGTTGTCATTTTTTTTAAATAATTGATGATGCTATGACTAGATTTTTGTTGTCTTTTGTTACATATGTATTTAGAATATTATTTTAAATACCGCATCGTTTATGCATGTAATGTTTTAGAATCATTTTAGAAGCATATTATCGTTTGATGTTTATCTAGTTTAGTCATCCAATTTGTATAGCTTGGTTGGCATTTACAATTATGAATAATTATCTAAATATTGATTGTGGGTATATATTGTATTGCCATGCTAAGTTGATTCGGGTCTTTTAAATACATAGGATAGTTACTGTTTTGTGTTTATGTCATGTCAGTCATTATTTTGTCTTTTCTTTATAGTTAGCTGAAGTATTTGTATTGGGCACTATTAAAGTACAGTTAGCATATTGCTATTTAGAACGTTAGACATGATGGCCGAGTTTTGCTTAGTCGTGATAAACCTATACCCAACCAATCCGTTCAATTCCTCAACTCATTTTCAATCAATCCACCTCTTTTGAAATCTCCATATCCATCCAAATCTTTCTACCAATACTTCCTATATAGTTATTTCATTGGATGCTATTTGGATTTTACTGCTTGTGTATTTATTATTGCTTCGCCGTTACTACGAGTAGGAGGTGACGGTATCGGGGAGGAGCATTACGAGGAAGACGGAAACGGGGGACTCGACAACGAAGGCATGCCTCCTTCTTGATCATACTTATCCTATGGTTTAGAAAATTGCATTGAGTTTTATTGTTACTATGTGCATGCTATTTTAATTCTCGTAGCTAGTGTGTCGATTGACACATTACCTTGATCCGCTTGTCGCCTATTCATTTGATACCTGAGTAGAATTACAGTATTCCGGTAGAGTAGAAATGCTTAGCCATGCTTATCACCCTATAGGTACTATGTTGAATGACCTCTGAGTCATTGACACTTGAACTTAACGCTGAGCTAGGCCAGTTGGCCCTTCTTGATCTTCTCTATCCTCTTCTACTCTGGGTGAAACTTACCATCTGAATACTGGCGCAGGCGACAGCTGAATCAAGAATTGAAGGAGCGATTGGCCGCCCTTCACGAGTTGAAGGGGGCAATCAGTCGTCCGTGCTGCATGAGGCCTAATAAGTCTTGGATTTGAAGATTGTGACAATAGTACAGCCACATGCTATATGGGCACTGGCTTGGTTAATTAGTTAGCTCACTCTTATTGTTGTCATCGCCGTACCGCAGATGGGATAGCTGCCTTGCGAGGAGTGTCCTCGGCACAAAAGGGGGCTCGGACTGTGAATTGCGGTTACTTCCGTGTTGAAACCTAGTGGGCTTGGCATAGTAAGTTTGGTCTAACGAAAGACCTCGTTACAATCCCCCTGCAGGTACACCAAATGGAGTACTATACCAGCGGCCACTAGTGGCAACAAGTCGGGATTATGTCATGTGGGTAAAGTGTACAACCTCTGCAGAGTGTAAAACTATTCGAATAGCCGTGTCCACGGTCATGGACGGCACATGAATCTTTCTTGACATACAGGACCTGTCTTTCTTATTCCCTCTTTCCCCTATTCTTGGAACCTATGAAGAGTGTGAGTTGATCGAGGATCCTCACTTTGATGAAAGTTATTCTGGAGACAAAAACATGTTTTCATCTAAAACTGCTTTATCCAAGTACTATATTATTTCAAACAAAACTAGCTTTTATGCAAATGAGCCATACAACCTTCCTTTGAAGCCACATGTAGCTATTAGGTCCTTCCCCGTGGGAGGCATGTTGAGTACGTAATGTACTCATGGCAATACTTTTGTTGAACAACAGAGATCTATGAAGACGAGGGCATTGACTACGCCTATTATGATGATCCTGAGGAGTGAGACACGTTGACTACATCGACTGCCTGTGGCTGAGATGGCGTCGCTACGTATTTTATATTCTGCTATGTTTCTGATTGTAATAAATGTCATGCGACATTTCACTATGTATGCCTTGTGGCAAGAGATATTAAACTTATACTTGTTTTAAATGTTCTACAATGATACCATTTTGCTGTGTTGTCAAGTTGATCCTGGATTGACAAATATACACAGGAGGGTCTGGAAATAATTTCCGGGTTCTCACAGAAGTGGTATCAGAGCCGACGTCGACCTAGTAACGTGGCCTTAGTTAGAAATGGAAAGCCTTAGGACATATTTTGGAAAATATTATTTTATAAATTATCTAGTATTTCGCTCCTATTTTCGCTTGTTAAAATTGTTTACTGATTCTCTCCTTATTCAAATATGTAGATGGTGATATCATCCTCACGCTGGATTGAGCAGTTTGGCAACCTCGGTCGTCAGTTTCGAGACATGCTCACATGCTTGGGCTTCAACAAGGACCCAGAGGTTTCTGGACACTCCTACCGCACGATCGGGGGCGAGGAACAATTTAAAGTCAACTTGGTGTTGTATCCTAGGATGGATCAAGCCAGCGGTTACCGATTCACATATGATGGAGAAGACTTCTTTGATGCTGTCATTGGAGTTGTTCATCAGGCGATGCATCGGATAGTCGGACTTCATCAGGACGAGCTGAGGCACACCCCGTTCCGGTACTTCACTTTCCGCATTGGGGATGGTGCAATTCAGCAGAACTTGGGGTACATGGAGGAGGATGATCCCACGATCATTCGTATGGCTTCACTTATCTTTGGACTTGAGCAAAACCTTGGTATGACTACAACTATGCTGGAGGAGAACCGTCAGCGCTTAGAGTTTTACCAGGAGCGTGTGGAGACACTTGAGGAGAGACTGGTGGAGGCGAACACTTCCTTAGCCGCTGCCCATGAAGCACGGGAGGCCGTTGAGGCAGTTGCAGACCAGGGTATCATCGCAACGAACACGATGCTTTCCATGGAGAATGGTGACCAGCATGAGATGCCACCAGAGGATCCTACACCTCCTCCACAACAGAGGCTTCATCCACGCATCAAGATTACACGGACGAAGAAGAGAATCCTAGCGAAGAAGCGTCACCTGATACGTCGCGCCGTTGCACCTTCAGCACCGCCCGCACTTCCAGCACCACCGACTCGCGAGCAGCAGCTCGACGACAGCGAGGAGGAGGAGGAGACTGAGCCCGAGGAGAGAGTTCCTGCTACACCAGAGGGGATCGCGTCACCACAGTCTGGGCTTCGCTTTGCATCATCACCTACCCACCACTATGGAGATCTCAGCGAGTAGATGGACTATAGGAACCATGAGCGATATTTATGATGATGCGAGTGAACGTTAGTTATTTGCATGTTTGCTATGTCCATGGTCGACTATACTGATATATGTGGTCTAGCTACTATGTTGTCCAGTACTTTTGGGATTGAGTGTTTTATTTGGAGTTTTATTTGCAGTTCAATTGCTGGTTTTATTTGATCATTTGTTATCATATTGGGTTTATGGGTTAGATATTTCCCTCTCTTCTATTCTAACACCGAGAGGCCAACAGGATGGATGCTAATCGTGGAGGTCGTGGCCACGGAGCACGCGGACGTGGTCATGGTCGTGGACGTGGACGCGGTCATGGACCGGGTTTTGAGGAACCCATCTTTGAAGAAAACTTTGAGGAAGGACATGTCAATGATACCGACTCTGACTCTGGAGGAGATGATGTGCCACCACCACCGCCGCCACCCAATATGGCACAGATGATGTTGATGCAAACCCAGATACTTCAACAACTTGCAGCTAACGTTGCGAACCAGAATCAGGGTCAACCACCACAGTCAGGATTTGCTGAGTTCATGAGGGCAAAACCACCAACTTTTGAGGGATCATCAGACCCACTTGATGCTGATGATTGGTTGAAGGACATCAGGAAGACACTCAACTTGGCCAATTGCACTGTGGGTAATCGTGTAAAGTTTGTGGCACACCAGCTCAAGGGTGTGGCTACAGATTGGTGGGAGAATTATTGTGAAGCACATGAGGATGCTCAAGCTATCACTTGGAATGAGTTTGCAGAAGCTTTTCGCACCGCACATATTCCTGCGGGCATCATGGAGCTGAAGAGGGATGAGTTCCGGGCTCTTACTCAAGGAAAGATGACTGTGTCTGAATATCTGAGTCGTTTCACGCAGCTGGCACGTTATGGAAGGGCAGATATTCCAACTGAAGCTGACAAGACTGCCAAGTTTTTGAAGGGGCTGAACCCTGGGTTGAAGGACAGGCTGGTATCTCATGATTTTCCTACCTTTCAAGCCCTGGTCAATAAGTCTATACTCCAGGAGAACTCTAGGAGGGAGTTAGAGGAGCACCGCAAGCGTAGAGCGCCACAGAGTCACCATGGGGCAGGTAGCTCAAGGCAGAAGGTTGGTCATCATCCTGGTTATCATGCACAGTATGTCAAGCCATCAAGGCCCAACAACACCTTTCAGCCCAATGCTTATAAGACTCCACGAGCTGAAGTGGGAGGTAATCATGCTAATATAGCTGGAAGGGCATGCTTTAGTTGTGGGCAAGAGGGTCACTTTGCTGTTGCATGTCCCAATAAGAACACAGGTCCTACCCCAGTGAAGTTCAACTTGGGTTCTACAGTCAAGACACCCGCAGCAGGACGTGGTCGAGGCATTCTTAATACACCTGGGAGTGCACCTCATGCACCAGGACATGGCAGGGTCAATCATGTCACCATCGAGCAGGCTCAAGAGGCACCAGATGTTGTTCTTGGTATGTTTCCGATCAACTCACATTATGGTTCGGTGCTTTTTGATTCTGGAGCTTCTCATTCATTCATTTCCAAAAGCTTTGCTGAAAAATACCCATTTCCAACTAAGGGTATGAGTCGGGTTTGGATGATACAATCACCTGGGGGTACCTTAAGGGCAAGTTTGGGGTGCCCAAAGGTGGTTATTCACATAGAAGGGGTGGAGTTTCTAGCAAACCTTATTTTATTAGACTCCACAGGTTTGGATGTGATTTTGGGTATGGATTGGTTAAGGAATCACAAGGCACTAATAGATTGTGCTGGTACTTCTGTTACTTTAACAAGCACTGAAGGAGGCATTGTGCAATACCAAGCTAGGATTGCAGCTCAACCCGAGGTTGATTGCGTGCTGAACCATGTGAAGGAGTTAACTCTGGAGGATGTTCGAGTTGGGAAGGAATATCCAGATGTATTTCCGGATGAATTACCAAGATTGCCACCAGACCGTGAGATTGAGTTTGTCATTGAGTTAATACCAGGTACAGCTCCTATTGCAAAGAGACCTTATAAGATGACAGCAAATGAATTAGCTGAGTTGAAGAAGCAAATTCAGGAGCTAGAAGAGAAGGGTTACATTAGGCCGAGCACGTCACCATGGGGCGCACCTGTGCTATTTGTGAAAAAGAAAGATGGTAGCATGCGCATGTGTGTGGATTACCGAGCGCTGAATGCAGCAACTATTAAGAATAAGTATCCCGTTCCAAGGATTAATGACTTGTTTGAACAGTTATAGGGGGCATGTGTGTTTTCCAAAATTGATCTCCGATCAGGATACCATCAGTTGAAGATTCGCCCGCAAGATGTTCCAAAGACCACCTTTGTTACTCGATATGGTCTCTATGAGTTTTTGGTAATGTCATTTGGACTCACAAATGCACCAGCTTACTTCATGTATCTCATGAACAGCGTATTCATGGATTGCCTGGATAAGTTTGTTGTTGTGTTCATCGATGATGTTCTGATCTATTCCCGGAGTGAAGAAGAGCACGAGGAACACCTTCGAGTGGTTTTGGAGAGGCTAAGGGCTCATCAGCTCTATGCCAAGTTCAGTAAGTGTGAATTTTGGTTGAAGCAAGTGGACTTTCTAGGACACGTCATCTCAGCCGAAGGAGTTGCCATGGATCCAGCAAAGGTGGAAGCAGTACTCAGTTGGAAGCAACCCAAGAATGTGTCAGAGATACGCAGTTTCCTTGGACTAGCCGGATATTACCGTCGGTTCATAGAAGATTTTTCCCGAATAGAAAGACCTATGACTCAGTTGTTAAAGAAGGATAAAAAGTTTGAGTGGTCAGAAGCTTGTGAAGCAAGTTTCCAAGAATTAAAGAGGAGGTTGACAACTGGTTCGGTATTGGTATTGCCAGATATTCAGCAAGATTTTGAGGCTTATTGCGATGCTTCTCAGCAAGGTTTGGGATGTGTGCTTATGCAACAAGGAAAGGTTGTAGCTTATTCGTCGAGACAGTTACGTCCTCAAGAGGTTAACTATCCCACACATGATTTGGAATTAGCTGTTGTAGTGCATGCCTTGAAAACTTCGAGGCACTACCTTATCGGAAATAGGTGTGAGATATACTCGGATCATAAGAGTTTGAAGTACATTTTCACACAACCAGATTTGAATCTCAGACAGAGAAGGTGGCTAGATTTGATCAAGGATTATAATCTGAACATTAACTACCACCCCGGTAAAGCCAATGTAGTAGCTGATGCACTGAGCAGGAAAGTTTATGTCAACAATGTGATGATTCAGAATGAAGCGCCAGAACTTCATGAGGAAATTCGAAAGATGAATCTTTATGTGAGCCTTGCAGAAAATGGTGAAATGTTAGAGATCAAGTTTACTCTCCAAGATAAAGTGCGAGAGGCGCAGAAAGATGACAAGGGCATTGAAGAGATTCAAGAGAAAATCAAATTGGGCGAGGCACCCGACTATAGAGAAGATGAGAGTGGAAGCATGTGGTTTCAAGATCGTTTGCTGGTGCCAGACCAAAAGGAGATCAAGGACACGATCATGAAGGAAGCTCATGACTCAGCATACTCAATACACCCTGGAAGTACAAAGATGTATAATGATCTTCGGGGTAGTTTTTGGTGGTCGAGTATGAAGCGAGAAATCGCTAAGTATGTTTCACAGTGTGATGTATGTCAAAGGGTCAAGGCGGAACATCAGAAACCCGCGGGACTACTACAACCACTTAAGGTTCCAGTGTGGAAATGGGAAGAAATTGGAATGGACTTTATCACGGGCCTTCCAAGGACATCTTCTGGATTTGATTCTATTTGGGTCATAGTGGACAGATTGACAAAGTCATCTCATTTCATTCCAGTAAAGACTACCTATGGTGGAGAGAAGCTCGCAGAGTTATATATGGCAAGAATGATTTGTACACATGGAGTTCCTAAGAGGATAGTGTCAGATCGAGGTACTCTGTTTACGTCAAGGTTCTGGAAGAAAATACATGAGGTTCTGGGAACTCAGTTGGATTTCAGTACATCATATCACCCACAGACTGATGGACAGACTGAACGGGTAAACCAAATTCTTGAAGACATGCTTCGAGCTTGTGCCCTGACTTATCAACGCAGTTGGGATAAGAGTCTTCCTTATGTAGAGTTTTCTTATAACAACAGTTATCAAGCAAGTATAAAAATGGCTCCATTTGAGGCTTTATATGGACAAAAGTGTCGTACACCTCTTAACTGGCATGAAGTAGGAGAAAATCAAGTGTTTGGTCCCGACACATTGGAAGAGGCGGACAAGCAAGTGAAAATGATTCAAGAAAGGTTGAAGGCAGCCCAGTCTAGACAGAAGGCTTATTCAGATAAGCGTCGCCATGACATATCATTCAAGATAGGAGATGATGTGTACTTGAAGGTATCTCCACTACGTGGAATGCGTTGATTTGGAATCAAGGGTAAGCTAGCGCCCCGCTACATTGGTCCGTTTGGGATTACCGCTAGACGTGGAGAGGTAGCCTATCAGTTGGCACTTCCAGAGAAGTTGTCAAATGTGCACAATGTTTTTCATGTGTCACAGTTAAAGAAATGTTTTAAGAAACCCAAGGAAGAGGCGCAGAAGACGTCACTAGACAACATTGAGGTCAAGGATGATTTGACGTATGAAGAATATCCTATCAAGATTCTTGATGAGCAGTTGCGTACAACTAGGAGTAAGGTGATCAAACTTTGCAAGGTGCAGTGGAGCAATCACACCGAGAAGGAGGCAACTTGGGAGCGAGAAGACGACCTCAGGGAGGAGTTCCCAAATCTTTTCTCTTAGCTCTGAATCTCGGGGTCGAGATTCCTTTTAAGGGGGGTAGAGTTGTAACATCTTGATTATTTTCGAGAGTTCATTTTTTTTTCAAGCAAAGGATGTTGCAACATTTCTTATTATTATGTATTTTTTGTTTTGGAGTTGCTTATATTAATACCACGTTGTTTGGAATTAATATTATATTATATTATATTATATTATATTATATTATATTATATTATATTAATATTATATTGATTTTCCTCTTGTAGCAATCTTAATAAAAGAATTCAATATTATAATATATTGATTTTCTTTTCTTCTCTCTCCTTTAGTTTTTCTCTTTGTTATTGGTCCTTGAACCAATACATGTATCCTAGCCTAGCCCCTCATTGGTGTATCTCACGTATGCACCACTGGATCGTTCCTTCTCCATTTTTTTCTTCTTTTTAATCTAAACTCCCCAGCCACCAAACCAACATGGCCAATGCCACGCAGTGCAACACAAGGCCCATCCAGCCGGCCCAGCCGAGCGAGCGAGCGGACGGCTCGGCTCTCCTTCTTCCTCACGCACGCACGTGCACGTACCTGTACATTTACACACAGAGAAGAAACGCCATGGCCGCCGCCTCTTCTTCCCTTTGTCCCCTCAATTTCTTTCACCGTTTCAACTTGTCTTCAACACGAGAGTTACTCCCCACTCAACCACAAATCCATTCAGGCAATTTAATCCTCCCACGATTACCTTAATCTCCCGTGAGCAGCTAGTGGACAGAATACCCACCGTTGGCGTTCGTCCCTTGATCTCTCCCTACACACCACCGTTTCTACATCCGTTCACGTCACTTGGTGCTCCAGAAGCTCCTCTATAAAAGCCCTCTCCTCTGGTTCTCCAATTCCTTTCCACACTCTCGCAATTCACCCCGCAACACAGCCGCATCTGCAGCGTTCTTCGCCTACCGTCGCCTAAGGTGGGCATCCCAAGCCAATTCCTCCCACGAACATAATCCCCTCACCAAAGCTTACCACCTAGACATCTTTTCCCGTCAGTTGGTTGATGTTGGCCACGTGCACAACGACGCCATGCCGCTGCCACCCTTTTGGACCGACGTTGTCGTCAACGGATGACCGTTCGTCATGTTCGTTTGTGTCCTAGTGTTCCAACATCACCAAGAGCGTCACGCACCACCATCTCCTCATCATCGTCATTCCGACAACGACGACTACGCGCGTCGGCGCTCACCCGTGTCAACATTTTCATCACCGACTACTCCTCGGTGACCCAAAACCAATCCTAACCTATAGGACGATTTTGTTGATATTAGAAACGAGTTGGTGTTTTTATTTTCATTGAGTAGGTGTTGAATTGTGATAGTTTTTTTTATTAACTGTGTATGATGTTTTGTGTAAGTAGTTGTACAAAATTGTTTATGTCTTATTTTTCATGTCCGTAGCATGCTTAGGGTACGTCCTAAATATTGTTGAGTGATTCTAGGATATCTTAGAATATTGTAGAATTTATTTCGGCTTATTCAAATTAGTGATGCATGATAATACAATTGTTTTTTTATAGTGCTTGCATTTCGTGAGAACAATATTGTCATGCGTAGAAATATTCATGTTTAAATTAAATTCGATACAAGTATTTTATCATTGTTAATTATTATTTTATTGGGTTATGTTGTGAGACATAACACATTAATGTTGTCATTTTTTTAAATAATTGATGATGCTATGACTAGATTTTTGTTGTCTTTTGTTACATATGTATTTAGAATATTATTTTAAATACCGCATCGTTTATGCATGTAATGTTTTAGAAGCATATTATCGTTTGATGTTTATCTAGTTTAGTCATCCAATTTGTATAGCTTGGTTGGCATTTACAATTATGAATAATTATCTAAATATTGATTGTGGGTATATATTGTATTGCCATGCTAAGTTGATTCGGGTCTTTTAAATACATAGGATAGTTATTGTTTTGTGTTTATGTCATGTCAGTCATTATTTTGTCTTTTCTTTATAGTTAGCTGAAGTATTTGTATTGGGCACTATTAAAGTACAGTTAGCATATTGCTATTTAGAACGTTAGACATGATGGCCGAGTTTTGCTTAGTCGTGATAAACCTGTACCCAACCAATCCGTTCAATTCCTCAACTCATTTTCAATCAATCCACCTCTTTTGAAATCTCCATATCCATCCAAATCTTTCTACCAATACTTCCTATATTGTTATTTCGTTGGATGTTATTTGGATTTTACTGCTTGTGTATTTATTATTGCTTCGCCGTTACTACGAGTAGGAGGTGACGGTATCGGGGAGGAGCATTACGAGGAAGACGGAAACGGGGGACTCGACAACGAAGGCATGCCTCCTTCTTGATCATACTTATCCTATGGTTTAGAAAATTGCATTGAGTTTTATTGTTACTATGTGCATGCTATTTTAATTCTCGTAGCTAGTGTGTCGATTGACACATTACCTTGATCCGCTTGTCGCCTATTCATTTGATACCTGAGTAGAATTACAGTATTCCGGTAGAGTAGAAATGCTTAGCCATGCTTATCACCCTATAGGTACTATGTTGAATGACCTCTGAGTCATTGACACTTGAACTTAACGCTGAGCTAGGCCAGTTGGCCCTTCTTGATCTTCTCTATCCTCTTCTACTCTGGGTGAAACTTACCATCTGAATACTGGCGCGGGCGACAGCTGAATCAAGGATTGAAGGAGCGATTGGCCGCCCTTCACGAGTTGAAGGGGGCAATCAGTCGTCCGTGCCGCATGAGGCCTAATAAGTCTTGGATTTGAAGATTGTGACAATAGAACAACCACATGCTATATGGGCACTGGCTTGGTTAATTAGTTAGCTCACTCTTATTGTTGTCATCGCCGTACCGCAGATGGGATAGCTGCCTTGCGAGGAGTGTCCTCGGCACAAAAGGTGCTCGGACTGTGAACTGCGGTTACTTCCGTGTTGAAACCTAGTGGGCTTGGCATAGTAAGTTTGGTCTAATGAAAGACCTCGTCACAATCCCCCTGCCGGTACACCAAATGGAGTACTATACCAGCGGCCACTGGTGGCAACCGATGGCTTCTCGCCCCTCGTTGGTTACCCCAAGTGGAAGGTTTGAGATGCAGTGTAGCGGTAGTTTTCCCTTGGCAAAGATACCAAGGATCGATTTCCCCTGAGACTCCCAGTTTCAACAAGAAGGTGTCAACTACTAACGGCGCCAGATATTACTAATCAACGTGGACCTGCACACAGATACAAATAACTTTGCTCCCAACGAGTACAGAGAGGTTGTCAATCCCTCCGGCCTTGTCGTTTACCAAGGATCAAACGCAAGTGATAATAGTGATAGGTATTGCTGCAATAGTAAGTAAAAAGCGGAAAGTAAATAGTGGATGTGATCAATGATGGTAATATGGACCGGAGTCTCATGATGTTCACTAGTGATGTCTCTCTCCAAAAAGACGATAAAACTGCTATGTGAGGTAAACGAATTACAGCTGGGCAATTGACAGGACCATGTGCACAAACCAATGCTGACTAAGTTGCAAGAAAGGTAGAGGTTCAAAGCATGGGCGGTACGCCAAGGTAAGTAGACCGAAATCCATCTGCATCTACTACTAATCATCCACCTTGAGATATCTATCCAGAACATCTCGCTGGTATTAAGTTGCGAGTCCCACCCATAGTGTAAACTCAAAGCAACAGATAACTGCATTAAAAGAACTTTGCGTAAAGTAAACAATCCTTGCACCCGCGGGCACAAGCACCGTTGTTTTCCCCCTTGTGGCAACAGCACATCCCCTAGACTCATGTTTCTGTCACTCAAGCTAGTCATCGAGGGGCATGAACCCATAATCAAGCATAACGTTCCCTCTTGGAGTCACTACCTACTACTTGGCCAAAGCAATAAATAACAACGGAGAACATGCAAGAATTACTTACGAACATAAATATAAAAGAGGTGAATCAAATATATTACTCAAACACAATGTGAACATAATCTCACAATCCATCGGATCCCAGCAAACTCATCATAGCAACAGCATAAGGATTACATATGTGCCTCGATCATGTAGGGCAGCTCACGAGGACTAATTAGTGAAGCACAAGAACGGGAGGAGAACATCACATAGCTACTGGTCATGGACCCATGGTCCAAGGGAGACTACTCACAACTCATCCGGGAGGCGTCCATGGTGGTGGAGAAGCTCCCGGTGGTGATCCTCCCCTCCGGCAGGGTGCCGGGAAGAGTTCTCCTGATGCTCCCGATCTTGGAAGCGGCAGCGGCGGCGGAACAGAGATGAGATCGCGAAAAAGGGTTCCCGTCTCGAGGGTTTCGTGACACGATATAAATATATGCCAAAGGGGGGCATCAGACGAGGCTCGGGGGGCCCAGGCGCCCCCCCCCCCGGCGCGGCCAAGGGGGGGGGCGCCACCAGGGCACCTGGAGCCCTGGTGGCCCCCCTCCGGCTGTACTTCGGGTGCCGGGAAGCTTCTGGAACGTTGATTTTTTATATAATTTTTCCGGGATTTTTCTGGCAGTTCTCGTAATGGGAAAACCTGAAATACAAAAACAGCCGAAAACAGAAACTGGCACTGGGGTGCACTGAGTTAATAGGTTAGTCCAAATATGATCAAAAGTGTATGGAAGTGTATAAATATCATAGCAATATCACCCAAAAGAGGCATGGAGCAAGCAGAAATTATAGATACGTTTTGGACGTATCAACATCCCCAAGCTTAATTCCTGCTCGTCCTCGAGTAGGTAAATGATAACAAGAATAATTTCTGTGGTGACATGCTATTAACCATATAGGACTTTTTCATAGTCATATGACAAAAGCTTACTGAGACAATGAATCTGTAGTAATTAAGTTGCCTCATGAGAAAATCACAAAGAACTAAAAGTTTTACAATATGATACTGAAACATCAAATAGATTTGTAATGAACATGGTGTGCAAATATGATAAAGTGATATCTCGCTTGCCCCCTTTAGTGAAGCATAACATAAATGCAGGGGCACCTCCAAGGTTTAAGTGATGACTAGATACAATGATTTCAAAATAAACGATATCACAATCATGCAAAAGACAATGCTACTTTGGGACAATGCACATTACACTCAGAATGACAATCATGCTCTCAGTAGTTGGTGCTTTTAAAAGAAGGTGGAGACTCTCGAACCGTGGCTTTTGTTGGCAAGGTTGAAAACCCGTAGTCGGAAACAAAGACAAAACATGCACCAGAGCTCTTGGTTCAAAAAAAACAGAGGTAATAATTTTTTTTTAGATTATGCATGTTCCGTCAACGAATGCTAGCAGACAACTCATTCACTTCTTGAGATGGACAAGTTTCGAGGAACGGCTCCCGAATGAGGACGATCACATCCTCTTAATCTCCTTTGTTTATCACTGCCAAAGTTTTCTGATTTCTCATGAACAAAGCGTGAAGGAGGGTTTGTTTGTTATATTATTTTTGAGCCGGGCGCACTCAATGCCAGTTCCTTCTCGTATTATGGGTTTGCACATTATACATGCAATCCCGGGATGAAGCTTGTCCAACTTAAAAAGATCATGAATTAACTACTACTTCCTCATGAACTTAAAACAGAGGCACAAAATAGGAATGCATTTCTTTGAATAATTTCGAGATGGTACATGCAAGTCTCCGTTAGGAATGGCAGGTAAATACCATGTAGGAAGGTATGGTGGACTCATATGGCATAACTGGTTTAAAAGAATTTGGATGCACAAGCAGTCAGTCCGCTTAGTACAGGTGGAGGTTAGCAAAAGACTGGGAGCGACCAACTAAGAGAGCAATGACAGTCATAATCATGCAGAGCGACAAAGCAACATTGAATCAGGCATGGAAGTTATATCGCTACTCAGAAACACAAGATCATCAAGGCTTGACATACTTTCTTTACAGTCTTAAATATGCATGAGCATACGCCAAGTCATTCAAAGTAAATTCTCGAAGGAAGATATTACTAAACCATACCACATCATAGGCAAACAAATCATGATGGTACTCCAATAACACATTGGGAACCCCCCAGCTATTTGAGACTAACCATAAGAAAACATGAACTACTAAGCACCATTATGCACGTAGCATCTTTATCATAGACATATCAACCAATGCAATGGAAGCAAACTCTCTTAACAAGATAAGCATGATAACTAAAGAGAGTTCAAGCAACCAACTAAACAAAAGCTCTTTAAAAAGATAAGCATGAAAACTGAGAGCTGAACATGACAGTAGCTATTGAAAGGCAAAGAACACACACAACAAAGATAGACATGAAAATTCTATGTTGTGTTTTAGGTTGAAGTGGAGCGTGTTTCTCTCCCACATAAAGAAAGCTGAGTTCCGACTCGTTATGTAAAGCTAAAGAAAACTAAAAAGGTAACTAAAAGCAAGACGCTCCAAGCATAGCACATAACACATGAAGTGATAAAAATATAGTGGAACGAAAGACGAACTGATAATGTTGATGGAGGAGGGGATGCACGGGGGCATCCCCAAGCTTAGACGCTTGAGTCTCCTTGAATATTTCTTGGGGGTGCACGGGGGCATCCCCAAGCTTGAGCGTTTGACACTCCTGAATCTTTTTATTATCTTCCCTCGCACACTTGAAAACTCCCTTCATACATAACTCATCATAATCTGATTAGCGAGGTTAGTACCCATAATAAAATAATTGTTCCTTGCTGGAAATAAGGATATTCTTGAAGGTCTACTGTTTCTCAAGATTGCCAAAAGGTTTTTGCAAAGAAAAAGCAAGCTCTAGGTTTGCAAAATGAAGGAAAGGCAAAACAGGACAGAATCTGTGAAAAACAGAACAGCAGGTAGTAAATGATTTTTTCGGGGCACTTCTGCAACTCTAATAAAAAAACTCAAAACAGACGCACGAAAGACATATATATATAGAGCACGCTGTCGAAAAAATTCAGACCAAAAAGATGATCTGGTGATTTTATACGAATTTTTCTATCCAAGGACAGAATCTGTTTCCTGGACAACACGTCACAACTTTTGAACTTTCTTGCAATCAGAGGCTACACTTGGCAGAAAATTGAAAAGCAAAGATACAATGATGATGCTACTGTAGTTAACAACATCAAGACACAACAAAAGAAAAATAAAATTTTATTCATGTGGGCTGCCTCCCAAAAGCGCTTTCTTTTATGCCTTTAAGCTAGGCATAATGCAAAGAGATCAAGTCTTATCAAGAGTAAAAGAATAGCTAGCCCGTATAACGGACTCAAAAGGTAACTTAATCTTCTTTTGAGGGAAGTGTTCCATCCCTTTCTTGAGAGGAAACTGGAATTTTATATTCCCCTCTTTCATGTCAATGATAGCACCAACGGTGCGTAGAAAAGGACGTCCCAAAATAATTGGACAAGAAGGTTCACATTCAATATCCATAATAGTAAAATCAACGGGAACATAATTGTCATTGACAATGATAAGAACATCGTCGATCCTCCCCAAAGGTTTCTTTATGGAAGAATCAACGAGACGAACACCAAAAGAACAAGAATCAAAAGGTTTCAATTTAAGCATATCATATATTATTTTGGGCATAATAGAGGTACTAGCACCAACATCACATAAAGCATAGCAAGAGAAGTTATTCAACTTAATTTTAATCATAGGATCCCAACCATCTTCTAGCTTTCTAGGTATGGAGGCTTCTACTCTAAGTTTCTCCTCCCTAGCTTTGATAAGAGCATTAGTGATATGCTCTGTGAAGGCAAGGTTAAGCGTGCTAGTGCGGGGATCTCTAGACATCTTGTGAAGGAAATAAATAACTTCGGTAAGAGTGCAATTATAAAAATCAAGGTCACTACTATCAAGTAAGGTGGTAGTGGTGTCCTTCAGGTTCACTTGTTTGGTAGTTTCTATAGTCATAGCATCACCATTAATAGGTCCAATGGGACCAGGAGTGCATTGGGTGCTAAGAGTTTGGATATCCTCAACAACTTGGATAGTAGCAACAGTGTGGTGGGTAGGAAGGCTCTTAATTCTATCTTCTTCCTCCCTTTCTCTAGCCCATCTCTCTTTAAGTTTAGTCATCATCCTAATGTTTTCATTAATTTGCACTTGAATAGCATTCATAGGAGTGACCTTCTGTAATGCCCCGGATGTAATACTTTCCCTTTTGGGTATATAATATATCTCCGGCTTCATCTATTTCCATTCCGGGTTCTTTGTCTTTCGGGTTTTCGTCGTTTTGTTGTGTGAGTGTGTGGCATTCATTCATATCATGTAGACATGTGCATTGCTTTGCTTTTGTGTTGACGGTTGCATCCGGTTCCGCGTGTTTCTTCCCGTTGTCCGTTTCGCATTCCGGAGCTCCCTCACGTGTCCGTGACGTCCCGTAGGCCTACTTTGTTGTTTGGGCGTGTAACGTTACCGGTGTGCCGCGAGGTTGTTTTGTGTGTTGTTGTTTTGTTGTGTGCAACCCGCCTCTCAAATCTCGTCTCGTTTGGACTCCGTTGGCTTTTCCATCCGTTGTTCGTGTGGGTCCGAAGTGCCTTCACTTCGTGTCCCGGAAACACCCCTACTGCAGTCTATTGCCTTCTCCTAGGCCTTTCTAAACTACCCCGCGATCGGATCCGTCAGATCGCGATCGGAGGGCTCCTAAACACCCCCAAGTCTCCAAACCCTAGCTACCTGCTATATATTAGACCCTAGGTCCATTTTGGGGATCCCTAGCCTCTCCCTAATCTCTCCTCAAATTTTGTGCTCCACCAGATCCCAAAAATCCTCTTGGCTGTCTCTTCTCAGATCCCGAAGGCCAGCAGCCGCAGGCTCCTCTCGCCGGCTCGAGCGAGGCAACCCATCGCCAGGTCAACGCCTCTGCCTCCGTCGATCGGATCGACCGAGGCACGTACGCCGCTCTCCTCCGCGACCGCCTCCGACCGCGGCCTCGCCAGCCGGGTGCCTGGGCTCCCTCTCCCGCCAGCGGCCCGTCGCCCTCCGACCGGCTGGACCACTTCATCGCCCCGGCCCCTCCTCTTGGGCCGTCCCCGCCGCGCCAGTCGCCGCGGCCCAGGCAGGGCCTCCCTCGCTCCTCCGACGCGGGCCCAGGCCACCCCGCTTCGCCACCGCGCCGCGCCAGCCAGGCGGCCTCGCCGCACCGCCTCCCTTCCCCTCCGCGCTGGGCCTCCGCAGCCGGGCCGCACCGCCCGCCCGTCGCCTCCGCGCGCCGCCAGGGACCAGGCCGACTCCGCGGCTCCCCACGGCCCGACGCTGCCGCGTCGCCAGGCCGCCACCAGGCCGAGCCGCCCCGAGGCCCAGAAGGACGCCTCCGCGGGCCTTCTCCACCGCACCGGCCCACTCCGTCATTTTTTTTCCAGATCCAGATCTGCCTGAGGTTGACCTCTTTTTCCACTAAGTCCCTGTTATATTTGTTCTGAGACGCAATGTTTGAACTGCTCTAACTTTTTGTCTGTTGCTCCGATTCGCGCATATAGCATGTCCAGACGTTCGTGGAGACTTGCTCTACGTTTCTTCTGTTGTTGTCATGCATGTTAGAAGTCATCTAGGTGCTTGTTTTGCTGTTGCAAGAGTGCATCATGATATAAACTGCTGCTATGTGATGTTTTTATGCCACCTTTGCCATGTGATAACTTTTAGCTCGTTTACCCGAATGATGCAAATGACATGTCCACGTGTTCGTCTTGCCATGCTCTACGTGTTGTATGTGCTAGGTAGCATGATAGATTTATTCTTGCCTTGTTATCATCGTTGCAAAGTGCCATGTTCGTGTGATGTGTTTTCACTTGTTATGAAATGCCATCTTGTTGAACTCGTTGCAATCGTTGTGTTTACCTACATGATGCATGCTTGTGTGTTTCGGGATCACCTTCATGTGCACTTTGATGAGGTGCTTACCTTTTGCCATGATTAGTTTCGAGGTGACTTAAAAATGCTCTTTTATATGCCTTGATGATATTGCTGTTTTAGGAATTAGTGGTTTTTTTCAGTAAGTCTGAAATCTGTAACGTTCCGATGCCATGTTCGTGTGATGTTCTAGGACAAAGCATGATAGTTTTGGAGTGGATTTTGATTGTTCCTTGTAGTATATATTGTTTTCTTTCCATTCATCTCCTCACATGTCTTTTTAAGTGGCTGTAGCATGTTTATCTTTTGCTCCAAAGTTTCAATAAAATTCTGCTGCCAGAATTTTATTGTCAAGTTCAATATGTCCAAGATCATTGCTATTGATCCGTGGCTCCGTTGGGGTGCACCTTTGGACTTAGTTGCTGTACTATATGTCTAGTTTGTGTTCATGTCCTTTGCCATGATATTTGAATGCTGTAGCTCAATTATTTTGAGCTCCGAAGTTGCTATGATGCTGTAATTTTCAGCTTTCGCTCATTTCTTGTTTCGGGCATAACTTTTAGCCCGTAACTCCGATTTCAGCGAATCTTATATCAAACTTGATTGATTTTCCGTGTAGATTAATAATATCAGATTGTTATCATGTTTTGAGGTGTTTTGCTTGAGTGATATTTTACGTGCTCCATGTGCATCCTTAGTGCATCCATCATGCATTCATCTTTTTTCGAGTGCGCATTGCATCTTGTTGATTGGTGCATGGTGTGATTGTTTTGTTTAGAGCCGGAAGCCGAGACCGAGATCGAGTACGAGCATGAGGTTTCCAACGAGGTTGAACACGAGGACCCTTCTTACGATCCGAACGACTTCTCTTCAGGCAAGATGACCGAACCCCGATAACATTACTATCTTTGCCTATTGCTAGTAGTCTCGATCTATAGTTTTGCCTCGATGCCCATGATCTTCTTGTCAGCCTCCTACTTGTAACCAATTGCCATGTTTAACCAACCTACCTACGCAAACCGTTGCTTGGCTAAGTACGCTTCGCTCAGCCCTTCTTATAGCATTGCTAGTTGCAGGTGAAGATCGAAGATGCTTGCTTCATGGTGAAGTTTGGTTGGGTTATATCACACTATATAAATGCTTAAAATGAAATCATCTATATATTGGCAAGGGTGGAAGGCTAAGCCTTTTGCTTGGTGATTTGTTCCACTCATGCCGTTAGGAACCGTATAAACCGGTGTTATGTTCCTTGATTATGCGTTCCTAACACGGTTGGGGTGTATGTGACCCCCTCGATAAACCGCTAAGTGCTAAGTCTTTTCCAGCAAGTCCCAACATTGGTACTATTTGCCTAATAACAAACTAAACTTGCATAGGGAGTTATAAACCCTTTTTCTTAATCAACAACCCCGGGCCAGTGCTCCACATGAGTGTTGGTCCGAAACGGGCAACCTGCGGGGCCACCTCGAGGAAACTCAAGGTCTGGTAAAAACCCGTAGCTTGTCCCATCCGGTCGTGGCCTGAGACGAGATATGCGCGGCTACTATCAGGGTGTCGGCACGCCGGGAGGATTTGCTGGATTAGCCTTACCTTAGCTCGGTATATCTTGAGCACGGGATTCCGAGGATACTCGGGTCTTCCCACTTTGGAGTTGCGACTCCGCGGATCATGGGCTTGTAATGGGTCAAGTTGGAACACCCCTGCAGGGTTTGAACTTTCGAAAGCCGTGCCCGCGGTTATGTGGCAGATGGGAGCTTGTTAATTCCGGTTGTAGATAACTTGACACAATGTTTCTAATACACTACCAGCGTGTGTTCCGTGACTGTCAATTTCCGAATAGGGATTCGGGAGTTGAACACGGAGGGGTTATGCTTGTGGAGCTTGTAGCTAGGATCACTTCGTGATCACTTCTCGCCGAGGCTTTTCTCTTCTCGCTCTCACTCACGTAAGCTAGTTGCTAGTTGCTGCTGCAGACACTTATTCTTTTCTTCAGCCTTATCCTCACCCAAAGGCTTAAATAGTCTTGTTACCCGGAGACGGGATTGCTGAGTCCTCTGTGGCTCACAGTTACTTCACCACACCAGATGCAGGTCCAGCTGTGAGCTATCCAGGTGATGGCACCGAGCTGGATTGGGAGTTCGACGAGGAGCGTAGTCGATACTATGTGCGATACCCGGATGATCAGTAGTGGAGACTCTTACTAGGATTCGATCCGCCTGTGGTTTATTTATTTCAGTTTGGTATCTTGCATTTGGATTTTGCCCTTAGAGGGTTGTGATGTTCTTAATGTATGATGTTTGAGATTTGAATTGTAATTCTGTGACGTGGCGAGTGTAAGCCAACTATTTTCTGTTTACTATCCCCTCTTTTACATGAGATGTGCAAAGATTACCGAACTTGAGATCATTCTAGGATGGATTTATGCCTTTAAGTCGTGCCTCGACACGTAGGAGGTATAACTCCATCCTAGGCATTACACCTTCCCCTCCTCAAGAGGAGAAGTTCTAATTTTAAGCAATTCTACTTCATTGGCTAAATTGTCTACCTTCGAAGAGAGATCACCTAGTTTGTTTAGTTTTTCTTCTACATATTATTAAAAGCTTTTTGGGTAGTGATGAAATCTTTAAGCATAATCTCTAGTTCAGTAGTGGAGTTCTTGGTGCTAGGATAAGCATTGTTGTTCCCATAGGAATTAGAGGGGAACGGTCTAGGATTGCTACCAAAATTACTCCTATAAGCATTGTTGTTAAAATTGTTTCTAGAGATAAAGTTCACATCTACTTGTTCTTGAGCAATCAAAGAATTTAAAGGAACATCACGAGGATCAACAGAAGATTGCTTTGAAAGTAGAGACATGATCAAGTCAACTTTTTCATTTAGGGAGGAAATCTCCTCAACAGAGTTTACCTTCCTACCTGTTGGAGCGCGTTCGGTGTGCCATTGGGAATAGTTGGTCATCATCTCATCGAGAAGCTTTGTGGCAGCACCAAGTGTAGTTGACATAAAAGTTCCTCCCGCGGCCGAATCTAACAAGTTCCGCGAGGTAAAGTTCAAACCTGCATAAAAAGTTTGGATAACCATCCAAGTAGTCAAACCATGAGTAGGGCAGTTCTTGATAACAGATTTCATACGTTCCCAAGCTTGGGCAACGTGTTCATTATCCAATTGTTTAAAATTCATTATGTTACTTCTTAGTTGGATAACTTTAGCAGGTGGATAGTATTTTCCGATAAAAGCATCTTTGCACTTGTCCCATGAATCTATGCTATTTCTAGGCAAAGACTGAAACCAAATTTTAGCTCCTCCTCTCAAGGAGAAAGGAAAAAGCTTAAGCTTAACAATATTACCATCTATTTCTTGGTACTTTTGCATATCACAGAGTTCAACAAAATTGTTTAAGTGTAAAGCAGCATCATCTCCAGCACCGGAGAATTGATCTTTCATGACTAGGCTCAGTAAAGCAGGTTTAATTTCATACGAAGGTGCTGAAGTGGCAGGTGTAGTGATAGGTGTGCAGATAAAGTCATCGTTGTTGTGACTAGTGAAGTCACACAACTTGGTGTTCTCGATGGAACCCATAGTAGCAAGCAAGCAAGATAACTATTTTTGTGATTTTCGATAAAAGATACTAAAGCAAAACTGAAAGGTAAACTAGCAAGACTATAAAGCAAAGGTAAAAGATAGCATGCAACTCCCTTATCCTGAAGAGTGGAGTCCCCGGCAACGGCGCTAGAAAACTTTGCTTGATGGCTTCTCGCCCCTCGTTGGTTACCCCAAGTGGACGGTTTGAGATGCAGTGTAGCGGTAGTTTTCCCTTGGCAAAGATACCAAGGATCGATTTCCCATGAGACTCCCAGTTTCAACAAGAAGGTGTCAACTGCTAACGGCGCCAGATATTAGCAATCAACGTGGACCTGCACACAGATACAAATAACTTTGCTCCCAACGAGTACAGAGAGGTTGTCAATCCCTCCGGCCTTGTCGTTTACAAAGGATCAAACGCAAGTGATAATAGTGATAGGTATTGCTGCAATAGTAAGTAAAAAGCGGAAAGTAAATAGCGGATGTGATCAATGATGGTAATATGGACCGGAGTCTCATGATGTTCACTAGTGATGTCTCTCTCCCAAAAGACGATAAAACAGCTATGTGAGGTAAACGAATTACAGCTGGGCAATTGACAGGACCATGTGCGCAAACCAATGCTGACTAAGTTGCAAGAAAGGTAGAGGTTCAAAGCATGGGCGGTACGCCAAGGTAATTAGACCGAAATCCATCTGCATCTACTACTAATCATCCACCTTGAGATATCTATCCAGAACATCTCGCTGGTATTAAGTTGCGAGTCCCACCCATAGTGTAAACTCAAAGCAACAGACAACTGCATTAAAAGAACTTTGCGTAAAGTAAACAATCCTTGCACCCGCGGGCACAAGCACCGTTGTTTTCCCCCTTGTGGCAACAACACATCCCCTAGACTCATGTTTCTGTCACTCAAGCTAGTCATCGAGGGGCATGAACCCACAATCAAGCATAACGTTCCCTCTTGGAGTCACTACCTACTACTTGGCCAAAGCAATAAATAACAATGGAGAACATGCAAGAATTACTTACGAACATAAATATAAAAGAGGTGAATCAAATATATTACTCAAACACAATGTGAACATAATCTCACAATCCATCGGATCCCAGCAAACTCATCATAGCAACAGCATAAGGATTACATATGTGCCTCGATCATGTAGGGCAGCTCACGAGGACTAATTAGTGAAGCACAAGAACGGGAGGAGAACATCACATAGCTACTGGTCATGGCCCCATGGTCCAAGGGAGACTACTCACAACTCATCCGGGAGGCGTCCATGGTGGTGGAGAAGCTCCCGGTGGTGATCCTCCCCTCCGGCAGGGTGCCGGGAAGAGTTCTCCTGGTGCTCCCGATCTTGGAAGCGGCGGCGGCGGCGGAACAGAGATGAGATCGCGAAAAAGGGTTCCCGTCTCGAGGGTTTCGGGACATGATATAAATATATGCCAAAGGGGGGCATCAGACGAGGCTCGGGGGGCCCAGGCGCCCCCCCGGCGCGGCCAAGAGGGGCGCCACCAGGGCGCCTGGAGCCCTGGTGGCCCCCCTCCGGCTGTACTTCGGGTGCCGGGAAGCTTCTGGAATGCTGATTTTTTATATAATTTTTCCGGGATTTTTCTGGCAGTTCTCGTAATGGGAAAACCTGAAATACAAAAACAGCTGAAAACAGAAACTGGCACTGGGGTGCACTGAGTTAATAGGTTAGTCCAAATATGATCAAAAGTGTATGGAAGTGTATAAATATCATAGCTATATCACCCAAAAGAGGCATGGAGCAAGCAGAAATTATAGATACGTTTTGGACGTATCAGCAACAAGTCGGGATTGTGTCATGTGGGTAAAGTGTACAACCTCTGCAGAGTGTAAAACTATTCGAATAGCCGTGTCCACGGTCATGGACGGCACATGAATCTTTCTTGACATACAGGACCTGTCTTTCTTATTCCCTCTTTCCCCTATTCTTGGAACCTGTGAAGAGTGTGAGTTGATCGAGGATCCTCACTTTGATGAAAGTTATTCTGGAGACAAAAACATGTTTTCATCTAAAACTGCTTTATCCAAGTACTATATTATTTCAAACAAAACTAGCTTTTATGCAAATGAGCCATATAGCCTTCCTTTGAAGCCACATGTAGCTATTAGGTCCTTCCCCGTGGGAGGCATGTTGAGTACGTAATGTACTCATGGCAATACTTTTGTTGAACAACAGAGATCTATGAAGACGAGGGCATTGACTACGACTATTATGATGATCCTGAGGAGTGAGACACGTTGGCTACATCGACTGCCTGTGGCTGAGATGGCGTCGCTACGTATTTTATATTCTGCTGTGTTTCTGATTGTAATAAATGTCATGCGACATTTCACTATGTATGCCTTGTGGCAAGAGATATTAAACTTATACTTGTTTTAAATGTTCTGCAATGATACCATTTTGCTGTGTTGTCAAGTTGATCCTGGATTGACAAATATACACAGGAGGGTCTGGAAATAATTTCCGGGTTCTCACACATAGTCGCATATTGGGCATTACAACTTGGTATTCAGAGCCTTCTCCGACCTAGGAGCCCCCTGATTGATCGAATCGCTGATGGTTGAGTCTAGGCACACACACAAAAATGTTTTGAGTCCTATATATATATATATATATATATATATATATATATATATATATATATATATATATATATATATATATATATATATATATATATCGGAGAGTAGGATTACTTTTTACTCCTCATCCCCTTCATCGCTCTGGTGAGGACTCCTGACGTTGTTCTATCTCCTCTACTCTCAAAATTTCACAAATTTTTTTTAGGATCACGCGGGTATTGTTTGGATTGTTACGATATCTTTGTGACGAGAACATTGTTCTCGATGCCTCCTGTCATTTAGGGGTTGTGGCAGTGTCCCGAGGAGTTGAGCTCCGAGGTGTTGTCGTCACAAATGTATCGTAGCGGTTCTAGAATACCAGAGGCGGCCGACATCGAAAACTCTTCTATGCATGTCTGGTGGTGAGATAACCCCGACGTCACCCAGTACTGGGGAGATAGTTCGGGAGTATTGCCACATCTAGTATAGCGGATGCGTTTTGAAGGTCAGAGGTAAATAGTTTCTGAAGATGACTGGTTATGTGTTGACGGATGGATACAGCTGGATGTAGGTTTACAATTGAGTGCACGGTGCCTCCCCTGTATCCCCAACACCAGATTGCATAACCAGAAAGCTTCGGGAATTAATAGGTGGGTTTCAAGTAGCTCGTAGGTAACCTTCCAACGAGTGCATGGTATGAGGTTTGGGGTTCAACATCTAGTGAAGAGGTTTCATGGGCGCTGTTTCAATTGGGAGTTGCATCTTAAAGGATCCTTGGCTATGCTGATCCGGGGATTGCAAGAGCCTTTGTAACACGTTCCATGGGGCATTCAGCATGAACATGTGGGACGAAATTTCTAGCATGTATTTGTTCCATCTGTACCTTGTTGTTTTATTCTATTGTTTTGTTCTCCCAAGTGGCTTCTCGATAAGTTGTTGTACCATTAAGATGTGGAATTCATTCGTTCATTTTGTGCGAATGTTCATTGTGAAGACTATATGTTGCAATATCTAGCCGTTGATTCAGCTTATCTATATTGCTTCAATGGCTAACGGTTGTCATTGTCTTCAGGATGGCACCTAAGAAGGTTCCCAACCCAAACCAAGAGGGTGAAGAAGAGCGTCCTCCTGAACGTCCTCCTTCCCCTCCTCCTCCGTCTGAGGCATGGAGAGCGATTATGGAGGCAACCAACCAGAGCACTCAGATGCTCATGCAAATGATGCAGAATTTCCAAGCCAATCAAGCAAATCAAGGCAATCAAGGGAACCAAGGCCAAAAAATTATGTTCAATCAACCTCACTTTGCGACACTGAATCAATTCTTGGCAAACCAACCAAAGTCTTTCAGTTACTGTGTGGACCCGCTAGATGCTGAAGATTTGATCACAAACATCAAGAAGCACTTCGAATGCAGTAACGTAAGACCTGAGGATTATGTCAAGTTTGCTACTTTCCAACTCAAAGATCAAGCTGCTGATTGGTGGCAACAGTACAAAGACTCCAGAGGTGGTCATGAGATCTCGTGAACTGATTTCTGCAGAGGTTTCCGTTCTCATCACATTCCAACCATTGAATCCATGCGTGAGAAATTCTGCAACCTGAAGCAAGGCACCATGTCCGTCTATCAATACAATGTCAAGTTCCAGAATCTTGCCCGATATGCGAAGCAAGACATCCCCGATGCCAAGAGCAAGATATACCAGTTCCGAGGTGGTCTAAAAGATGAACTCCAACTTGCTCTCACCTTGTTCGAGCCGGATGAATTTGACCAATTCTACAATCTGGCTCTCAAGCAAGAGGCAGCTCAGCTCAAGTGTGAAGCTTCCAAAAAGAGGATAAGAGATGTTGTTCACTCCTCCTCTTCCTCTCAAGTGGTTGCCAAGCAGCAGAAGTTCTGGCTACCACCTCCTCCAGTGCTCCGTCCTCCAAGCAACAACAAGCACTCAGGTGGTCATGGATTCTCCCACCCACCCAACCCAAGCAACCAGTCCAAGCTTCAATTCCAAGCTCCAAGACCAAGCGGTCCTTATCATCGGCCTCTTTCAGAAGTTACTTGCAACAAGTGTGGCCAGAAGGGTCACTATGCAAACAAATGTACTCAGAAGCGCCTTCCGCCTCCTCCACCTGTCAGCAATGCTATTGTCAAGCACAATCCCAAGAATGCAAGAGTGAACCTGATGAATGCAGCTCAAGCAGAGAATTCTTCCGATGTGATAATTGGTAATCTTCCAGTTAACCTTAAACTTGCTAAAGTCTTGTTTGATTCTGGTGCATCACATTCCTTCATGTCATGTCCATTTGCATCCAAGCACAACGTGGGCACAGTGGCTTTGCCAAAGGACTTATCAATTATTTCTCCGGGCAAACACATGACTTCTAGCTTGTATGCTCCGGATATATCTATTCATATGGGTGATTACATTTTTCTGGTTTCCCCGGTTATTATCGGTAACTCGGACATTGATCTTATTCTTGGGATGGATTGGCTCTCGAAGCATGATGCTCTTATTGATTGTGCAAACAAGGAGGTCAATCTAACTCATCCTTCCGAAGACGTGATTATCTTCGCATCTCGAGATAACACAATCAGGCTATTCTCTCTCAATGATAAGGGCGAGATTAATGCCATTTCTCAGATTCCGGTGGTTTGTGAATATGAGGATGTATTCCCTGAAGAGCTTCCAGGCATGGCTCCCAACTTTCTAGTTGAATTCATCATTGAACTTGAACCCGGTACCGAGCCAGCATCGGCGTCCGTACATTCAGAACAAGCTATGGCTCCTATGAATACACAGTCATGTCTTTCGGCCTTGCAAATGCTCCACCGACCTTCTCTCGGATGATGCACTTCATATTCAACCCATACACCAATGAATTCGTGCTCGTCTACCTCGATGATATCTTGGTATTCTCCAAGAATAAAGAAGACCATGCCAAGCACCTCCGTTTGGTCCTTGACAGGCTCCGTGAGCACCGGTTCTATGCGAAATTCTCCCAATGTGAATTATGGCTTCATAAAGTCCTCTATCTTGGCCATATTATCTCTGCCGAGGGCATTTCTGTTAACCCCGAGAAGGTTGAAGCTATTGTCAACTGGGAACCTCCGCAGAATGTCAAACAACTCCGAAGTTTCCTCGGTCTTGCAAGCTATTGCAGAAGGTTCGTTGAGAACTTCTCCAAGATTGCCAAGCCTCTTTCCAACCTGTTGCAGAAGAATGTCAAGTACTCGTGGACTCCTGATTGTGATGTGGCATTCAAGACACTCAAAGAGAAGCTCATTTCTGCTCCGGTTCTTACTCCTCCGGATGAGTCCAAGCCTTATGAAGTCTTTTGTGATGCTTCATTGCAAGGTCTTGGTGGTGTTCTCATGCAAGACAAGAAGATCATTACATACACTTCACGTCAGCTGAAACCAACTGAGAAGAATTACCCCACACATGATCTTGAGCTAGCAGCAGTTGTTCATGCCTTGATCACGTGGAGATACCTTCTGTTGGGCAGAAAAGTGGACATCTTCACTGATCACAAGAGTTTGAAGTACATCTTCACTCGGCCAAACCTTAACCTTCGCCAAACTCGTTGGGTTGAAATGATTCAAGAGTACGATCCAAGCATTGAGTATACTCCTGGCAAGGCCAATGTCATTGCAGATGCCTTGAGCAGAAAGGCTTATTGCAACAGTCTCCTTCTCAAACCGTTCCAACATGAACTTTGTGAGTCATTCAGGAAGCTTGATACGTCTCCAACGTATCTATAATTTTTGATTGTTCCATGCTATTATATTATCCTTCTAGGATGTTTTATGGGCTTTATTATACCCTTTTATATTATTTTTTGGGACTAACCTATTAACCCAGAGCCCAGTGCCAGTTTATGTTTTTCTCCTGTTTTAGGGTTTCGCATAAAAGGGATATCAAACGGAGCCCAATTGACCTGAAAATTAACGGAGATCATTTTTGGACCAGAAGAAGCCCACGGAGTGCCGGAGGGGGACGAGAGGACCCACTGGCTGCCCACGAGAGTGGGGGGCACGCCCCCTGCCTCGTGGACAGCCCGTAGCCCCCCTTTGCTTGGCCCCTACTCCAATACCTCCTATATATACTGAAACCTCCGGAAAATAACCTAGATCGGGAGTTCCGCCGCCGAAAGCCTTTGTAGCCACCAAAAACCAATCTAGACCCCGTTCCGGCACTCTGCCGGAGGGGGAACCCTCACCGGTGGCCATCTTCATCATCCCAGCGCTTCCACTAGTGAAAGTATGAACCCTAGGCCTTGTTTCCTATCATTGCAACACCGTTTATGCTCACTTTTACCACTTTCTACCTTGCTGTTTTTATATTTTCAGTTTACAAAAACCTATATCTACCATCCATATTGCACTTGTATCACCATCTCTTCGCCGAACTAGTGCACCTATACAATTTACCATTGTATTGGGTGTGTTGGGGACACAAGAGACTCTTTGTTATTTGGTTGCAGAGTTGTTTGAGGAGACCATCTTCATCCTACGCCTCCCACGGATTGATAAACCTTAGGTCATCCACTTGAGGGAAATTTGCTACTGTCCTACAAACCTCTGCACTTGGAGGCCCAACAACGTCTACAAGAAGAAGGTTGCGTAGTAGACATCAAGCTCTTTTCTGGTGCCGTTGCCGGGGAGGTTAGTGCTTGAAGGTATATCTTTAGATCTTGCAATCGAATCGTTTAGTTTCTTGTTTTATCACTAGTTTAGTTTATAAAAGAAAACTACAAAAAATGGAATTAAGGTTACCTCATATGCTTCATCCTTTTAATATCTTTCGTGAAAATGATGGGAAAGAAAATTGTGCTCAAGTACTAGAAGAAGAATTACATAGAATGCTTGGCACTAAAGACTTGAATGATGAGCATGCTTGCAATATTATTAGTGTGAATTCTTCGAATATCCATAGTACTAATGATGATTGCACTAGTCATGATGAAAATATCTCTTATAAGCATGTTGATTTTTGTGGAGTGCATAGAGTTTGCAAGTACATACCAAATAGGGAAGATAGATTTTGCAAGAGGCATAAGTATTTAGAAACTAAATGGTTGCTACAGATGCTAGATGATTGTGCTGAAAATTTAAAATTTCTTAGCCGTACTTGTGAACTTTGCAATGAACATGGTCATTTCATTACCCAATGCGAATTGTTTCATGATCGAATTGTGTACAAAAATTGTGATGACTTGATTTCCCTTGCACATCATAATGAACTTATCTTGCTTTTGGGTTATGAAGAAATTAAATGTAGAACTAAGCATCTTCCAGGATTTTCCCTTGATCAACTTCTTGATTTTGATATAGAGGAAATATATATGTATTGTGCGGTGAATTGCATTGAAAATCCTTATATTGCCAATTACCTTAAGACAAGAAAACAAATAAGAGATGAAGAGAATACTAATGAAAGGGAAGAGATTCCCCAATATCCTCCTATTATTTCTTATGATGAATCAAGTAACGAGGAGGAGCCTCCTATTCTACCAATCTCATTAATAAGGAGCTCCAAAAGGAAGATTAAACCCATAAATAATGTGAAGAAGAAAAAGAAAAGACGGAGAAGCAAAGATAAAAAGGTATCCCTCCCAAATGATTTTGCTCCTATTACTCATTGCGACGATGATAATTGCTATACTATCGGTGCTATCCATACTATTAACAATGAGAATGACATGTTTGAGAATTTATTTGCTGCAATTAATGTTTGTCCCAAGCTTGGGGATGCTACACTTGATGAAGATGATATTTTTAGCCTCCCAAGTCTTGATATGCAAATCTATTATGATGAAAGCATGCCTCCCATTTATGATGATTATTGTGATGCCACTTCTGCTATAAAAAGTAGTGATGATTATATTTATAAAACTTGTCATGATTATGATTACCCTTTTTCTGAACATTACTCTTAATGTGGATACAATCTATAGTATTCAAGTCTCTTACGATACTTCCACTATTCCGAATGAGAAGAATTTTGCTTTTGTGGAGAGTAGTAAAATTTCTATGCAAGTAGATCATGAAAAGAATGATTTATGTGCTGGTTATATTGTTGAATTCATTTATGATGCTACTCAAAATTATTATGAGAGAGGATCATATGCTTGTAGGAATTGCAATAATATCAAGTTTCCTCTCTATGTGCTTAAAGCTTTGAAGCTATGCTTGTGTTCCCTTCCTATGCTAGTTCATTATTGCTCCCATAAGTTGTTTGCTCACAAAATCCCTATGCATAGGAAGTGGGTTAGGCTTAAATGTGCTAGTCATATTCTTCATGATGCTCTCTTTATGTTTCAATTCTTATCTTTTATGCGAGCATCATTGAAATCATTGTGCCTAGCTAGGGGCGTTAAACGATAGCGCTTGTTGGGAGGCAACCCAACTTTATTTTATTTTCTTTGCTTTTTGCTTCTGTTTAGGAATAAATATTGCATCTAGCTTCTGTTTAGATGTGGTTTTGTGTTCTAATTAGTGTTTGTGCCAAGTAGAACCTTTGGGAAGACTTGTGTGAAGTTTAGTGTGATATTTAGTTGATTGTTTTTGCAGAGGATTAATAGACAAATTCCTCACGTTTACCAATTTATTTCAATTTTTTTGGAGTTACAGAAGTATGTGAAAGTTACAGATTACTACAGACTATTCTGTTTTTGACAGATTCTTTTTTTTGTGTGTTGTTTGCTTATTTCAATGCGTCTATGAGTAGTATTGGGAAGTATGAATCATAGAGAAGTTGGAATACAGTAGGTTTAACACCAATATAAACAAAGAATGAATGCATTACAGTACCTTTGAGTAGTGGTTTGTTTTCTTATACTAACGGAGCTCACGAGATTTTTGTCTAAGTTTTGTGTTGTGAAGTTCTCAAGTTTTGAGTATTGCGTTTATGGACTATGGAACAAAGAGTGGCAAGACCCTAAGCTTGGGGATGCCCAAGGCACCCCAAGGTAAAATTCAAGGATAACCAAGAGCCTAAGCTTGGGGATGCCCCGGGAAAGCATCCCCTCTTTCGTCTTCATCTATCGGTAACCATACTCGGAGCTATATTTTTATTCACCACATGATATGTGTTTTGCTTGGAGCGTCAATCTATTTTAGTTTGTTGTGCTTGCTGTTTGAATAATATCCCAAGATCTGAAATTCTTAAATGTTAGAGAGTCTTCACATAGTTACATAATTATACAACTACTCGTTGTTCTTCACTTGTATCTTTTGGAGTAGTTTGTCATTTGCTCTAGTGCTTCACTTATATCTTTTAGAGCACGGCGGTGGTTTTATTTTGAAGAAATAGATGAACTCTCATGCTTCACTTATATCCTTTTGAGAGTTGATACGTCTCCAACGCATCTATAATTTTTTATTGTTCCATGCTATTATTTATGATGTTTTGGATGTTTAATGGGCTTTGTCATACACTTTTATATTATTTTTGGGACTAACCTACTAACCCAAAGGCCCAGTCCAGATTGTTGTTTTTTTTTGCCTATTTCAGTGTTTTACAGAAAAGGGATATCAAACGGAGTCCAAACGGAATGAAACCTTTGGGAGATTTTTTTTAGAGAAAATCACGCACGGGAGACTTGAGAACCACGGAGTAGGGCTTACGTGGTGCCCACGAGGGTGGGGGTGCCCCCTAGGGCGCGCCCCCTGCCTCGTGGGTCCCACGTAGGGCTCCCGGTGCCCTCCTTCCTCCTATATATGCCTACATACCCCGAAACCATCAGAACAACAGAGAAAACCCTAGTTCCACCGCCGTAACCTTCTGTTCCCGTGAGATCCCATCTTGGGGCCTGTTCCGGAGCTCCACCTGAGGGGGGATCTTCCACAAAGTGCTTCTACATCATCATCATCGCCTCACCATGAGTTGTGAGTAGTTTACCACAGACCTTCGGGTCCATAGCTAGTATCTAGATGGCTTCTTCTCTCTCTCTTTGGATCTGAATACTAAGTTCTCCTCGGTCTTCCAGGAGATCTATTCGATGTAATCTCTTTTTGTGGTGTGTTTGTCGAGATCCGATGAATTGGGGGTTTATGATCGAGATTATCTATGAGAAATATTTGGTTCTTCTCTGAACTCTTTATGTATGATTATAATATCCTTGCAAGTCTCTTCGAATTATTGGTTTGGTTTGGCCTACTAGATCTATAGTTCTTGCAATGGGAGAAGTGCTTGGCTTTGGGTTCAATCTTGCGGTGTCCTTTCCTAGTGACAGTAGGGCCAGCAAGGCACGTATTGTATTGTTGCCATCGAGGATAAAAAGATGGGGTTTATATCATATTGCTTGAGTTTATCCCTCTACATCATGTCATCTTGCTTAAGGCGTTACTCTGTTCTTATGAACTCAATACACTAGATGCATGCTGGATAGCGGTCAATGCGTGGAGTAATAGTAGTAGATGCATAATCGTTTTGGTCTACTTGTCTCGGATGTGATGCCTATATATAATGATCATGCCTAGATAGTCTCATAATTATTCGCTTTTCTATCAATTGCTCGACAATAATTTGTTTACCCGCCGTAGAATATCGCTATCATGAGAGAAGCCACTAGAGAACACTATGGCCCTCGGGTCTATTCTCAACATATCAATCTACACCTACTTTACTTTTTCCGCTTTTACTTTATGTTCTTATAACCTAAAATACCAAAAATATCAAACTATCATCTCTATCAGATCTCACTTTCGTAAGTGACCGTAAGGGGATTGACAACCCCTTATCGCGTTGGCTGCGAAGTTCTTATTTGTTTGTGCAGGTGCGAGGGACTCACACGTGGTCTCCTACTGGATTGATACCTTGGTTCTCAAAAACTGAGGGAAATACTTACGCTACTGTGCTGCATCTCCCTTTCCTCTTCGAGGGAATACAACGCACGCTCGAGAAGTAGCAAGAAGAATTTATGGCGCCATTGCCGGGGAGGCTTACCCAAAAGTCATATACCAAGTACCTATCACAAACCCTTATCCTTCGCATTACATTTTTTGCCTCTCGTTTTCCTCTCCCCCACTTCACCCTTGCCGTTTTGTTTGCCCTTCTTCTGCTGTGTGTTTATCATTCGCTTGCCTCTTGTTTGCTTGTGTGTGTTTGTTGCTTGCTTGCTTGCCCTCATGTCTGAGATGGGGGATGATTTTATCGAGAAGGGTAGTAATGTTGAGGGCAATGTCTATGTTGACCCCCCGGATGAAACTACCACTTTACATATTAAGAAATTCCGGGTTGGTAGTGGTAATATCATTGGAAAAGGAGTTCTTCAAGACTTCTTTACTTGTGTCGGTGCTTTGCCCACTATGGGTGGCTCTATTCTTCACAGAACTAGTAGCCTTGCGGATGTTGTATCTATGCTCATAGTTGAGATTGAAAGACAATTTATCCATATGTATCCCTGTATATAGAGATTTTTTTTGGAGTTTTCCAATATTGAGCATTCTTCTGTTAAGCGTGCATCTACTATATTTTTGGCTCATGAATTTAGATTTATCATTAAAGAGGCCAAAGAAATCTTTGCTCATTACGGGATAGATGCCGGTCGACCTCCCATAGAGGCTATCTTATTCAATCAAGAAGACATAATCCGGTTGCGATCTCCTGATCATGTTGCTTTTAATGAAAACCTTAGAAAAAAGGTTCCTACCGATGTCTTGATTGATAGAATTTTTGAAGTGAATGATGATTTTTCTATTCAAAATAATGGGTTAGGCTTCTCCCTTGAGCGAAGGCTTATGACCTTCTTCCAAAAGAACGCCTATAATGATGAATTGGTTGTTCACTACAAGGGGCCAATATAGGAACCTATTCCTCCTGAGATTGATGTGGAGGACTTTTGTCCCATTAAATTTAGCCCTTTTGATTACTTTTGCTTGCCACAAAGGAAACTTGCTACTGAACGCAGGGAATGTGAGATGAGTTTTCGCGATATATCGTATCATTATGGCATTCCCTAGATCTATCCATGTATCGTGCCTAGCTAGGGGCATAAAACGGTAGCGCTTGTTGGGAGGCAACCCAATTTTTTTTGTTTTTTTGTTTTTGCTTCTGTTTAGGAATAAATATTGCATCTAGCTTCTGTTTAGATGTGATTTTGTGTTTTGTTTAGTGTTTGTGCCAAGTAGAACCTTTGGGAAGACTTGTGTGAAGTTTATGTGATCTTGCTGTGAAAAACAGAATCATTAGTGCTCACTAGAATGGTCATCAGATTTTACTGGAGGGTGCTATTTAGTTGATCTTTTTTGCATATGATTAATAGACAAATCCCTCACGTTTGCCAATTTAGTTTGAATTTTTTGGAGTTACAGAAGTATGCAAAACCTGCAAATTACTACAGACTGTTCTGTTTTTCGTGTGTTGTTTGCTTATTTCAATGCATCTATGAGTAATATTGGGAAGTATGAACTATATAGAAGTTGGAATATAGTAGGTTTAACACCAATATAAACAAAGAATGAATTCATTGCAGTACCTTTGAGTAGTGGTTTGCTTTCTTATACTAACGGAGCTCACGAGATTTTTGTCTAAGTTTTGTGTTGTGAAGTTTTCAAGTTTTGAGTATTACTTTGATGGACTATGGAACAAAGATTAGCAAGGGCCTAAGCTTGGGGATGCCCAAGGAACCCAAAGTAAAATTCAAGGACAACCAAAAGCCTAAGCTTGGGGATGCCTCGGGAAGGCATCCCCTCTTTCGTCTTCATCTATCGGTAACTATACTCGGAGCTATATTTTTATTCACCACATGATATGTGTTTTACTTGGAGCGTCTTGTATAATTTGAGTATTTTCTTGTTAGTTTTCCACAATTATCCTTGCTGGACACACCTATTTGAGAGAGTTAAATATGGCATAGGAATTGTTAGAACACTCTATGTGCTTCACTTATATCTTTTGAGTTGAATAGTTTTTGCTCTAGTGCTTCACTTATACCTTTTAGAGCACGGTGGTGATAATATTTTGAAGAAATTGTTGAACTCTCGTGCTTCACTTATATCCTTTTGAGAGTCTATTAAAACAGCATGGTAATGTGCTTAGGCTATAAAACTAGTCTTCACATGATAGACATCCAATATCAATGTAGTAAAATCTTTCACACTAGGTGCATTGAATATGATGAGAAGTTGGATGCTTGATAATTGTTTTGAGATATGAGGATAGTGATATTAGAGTCATGCTAGTGGAGTTATTATGAAATTGAGAAATACTTGTGTTAAGGTTAGTGATTCCCGTAGCATGCACATATGGTGAACAGCTATGTGACCAAGTTAGAGCATGAGGTATTTGTAAAGTGTCAACCTTTGTGTGGTGGTCGGGGGCACGCGATGGTTAACACCTACCAACCTCCCTTCTAGGAGCATGCGTTGATTGCTTTGTTTTGATCACTTGTAAATTTTTGCAATAAGTATATGAGTTCTTATGACTAATGTTGAGTCCATGGATTATACGCACTCTCACCCTTCCACCATTGCCAGCCTCTCTTGTACCGTGCAACTTTCGCCGGTACCATACACCCACTATATATCCTTCCTCGAAACAGCCACCATATATATTCCTCAAAACAGCCACCATACCTACCTATCATGGCATTTCCATAGCCATTCCGAGATATATTTCCATGCAACTTTCCGCCGTTCCCTTCATATGACACGCATCATATTGTCATATTGCCATGCATGATCATGTAGTTGACATCGTTTGTGGCTAGGCCACCATGCATAATTTCTCATACATGTCACTCTTGATTCATTGCACATCCTGGTACACCGCCGGAGGCATACATATAGAGTAATACTTGGTTCAAGTATCGAGTTGTAATATCGAGTTGTAATTCAATGAAAGTGTGATGATCATCATTATTAGAGCATTGTCCCATGTGAGGAAAGGCTAAATCAATAAAGCCCCTCCAAAAAAAGAAAAAAGAGAGAAAAAAAGAAAGGCCAAAGAAAAAAAAAGGCCCAAAAAAGAAGAAAAAAAAAGAAAAAAGAAAAAGAAAAAGGGACAATTGCTACTATCTTTTTCCACACTTGTGCTTCAAAGTAGCACCATGTTCTTCATGATAGAGAGTCTCATGCTTAGTCACTTTCATATACTAGTGATAATTTTCATTATAGAACTTGGCTTGTATATTCCAACGATGGGCCTCCTCAAATGCCCTAGGTCTTCATGAGCAAGCAAGTTGGATGCACACCCACTAGTTTCTTTTGTTGAGCTTTCATACATTTTTAGCTCTAGTGCATCTGTTGCATGGCAATCCCTACTCACTCACATTGATATCTATTGATGGGCATCTCCATAGCCCGTTGATACGCCTAGTTGATGTGAGACTATCTCCCTCCTTTTTTTGTCTTCTCCACAACCACCTCTCTATTCCACCCATAGTGTTATGTCCATGGCTCACGCTCATGTATTGCGTGAAAGTTGAAAGGTTTGAAACAATAGAGTATGAAAACAAGTGCTTGGCTGAAATCGGGGTTGTGCATGATATGAATATTTTGTGTGATGAAGAGGGAGCATAGCCAGACTATATGATTTTGTAGGGATAGCTTTCTTTAGCCATAGTATTTTGAGAAGACATGATTGCTTTGTTAGTATGCTTGAAGTATTATTATTTCTTATGTCAATATAGACTTTTGTCTTGAATCTTTCAGATCTGAACATTCATGCCACAATTATGAGAATTACATTGAAAAACTATGTTGGTTAGCATTCCTCATCAAAAATTCTATTTTTATCATTTACCTACTCGAGGACGAGCAGGAATTAAGCTTGGGGATGCTTGATACGTCTCCAACGTATCTATAATTTTTTATTGTTCCATGCTATTATTTATGATGTTTTGGATGTTTAATGGGCTTTGTCATACACTTTTATATTATATTTGGGACTAACCTACTAACCCAAAGGCCCAGTCTAAATTGCTGTTTTTTGCCTATTTCAGGGTTTTACAGAAAAGGGATATCAAACGGAGTCCAAACGGAATTAAACCTTCGGGAGATATATTTTTGGAGAAAATCACGCACGGGAGACTTGAGAACCACAGAGTAGGGCTTACGTGGTGCCCACGAGGGTGGGGGCGCGCCCCCCTAGGGTGTGCCCCTGCCTCGTGGGTCCCACGTATAGCCCCCGGTGCCCTCCTTCCTCCTATATATGCATACGTACCCCGAAACTATCAGAACAACAGAGAGAACCCTAGTGACACCGTTGTAACCTTCTGTTCCCGTGAGATCCCATCTTGGGGCCTGTTCCGGAGCTCCGCCGGAGGGGGGATCTTCCACGGAGTGCTTCTACATCATCATCATCGCCTCACCATGAGTTGTGAGCAGTTTACCACAGACCTTTGGGTCCATAGCTAGTATCTAGATGGCTTCTTCTCTCTCTTTGGATCTCAATACAAAGTTCTCCTCGGTCTTCCAGGAGATCTATTCGATGTAATCTCTTTTTGCGGTGTGTTTGTCGAGATCCGATGAATTGTGGGTTTATGATCAAGATTATCTACGAGAAATATTTGGTTCTTCTCTGAACTCTTTATGTATGATTATAATATCCTTGCAAGTCTTATCGAATTATTGGTTTGGTTTGGCCTACTAGATCTATAGTTCTTGCAATGGGAGAAGTGCTTGGCTTTGGGTTCAATATTGCGGTGTCCTTTGCCAGTGACAGTAGGGGTAGCAAGGCACGTATTGTATTGTTGCCATCGAGGATAAAAATATGGGGTTTATATCGTATTGCTTGAGTTTATCCCTCTACATCATGTCATCTTGCTTAAGGCGTTACTCTGTTCTTATGAACTCAATACACTAGATGCATGCTGGATAGCGGTCGATGCGTGGAGTAGTAGTAGTAGATGCAGAATCGTTTCGGTCTACTTGTCTCGGACGTGATGCCTATATATAATGATCATGCCCAGATAGTCTCATAATTATTCGCTTTTTAATCAATTGCTCGACAATAATTTGTTTACCCGCCGTAGAATATCGCTATCATGAGAGAAGCCACTAGAGAACACTATGGCCCCCAGGTCTATTCTCAACATATCAATCTACACCTACTTTACTTTTTCCGCTTTTACTTTCTGTTCTTATAACCAAAAATACCAAAAATATCAAACTATCATCTCTATCAGATTTCACTTTCGTAAGTGACCGTAAATGGATTGACAACCCCTTATCGCGTTGGCTGCGAAGTTCTTATTTGTTTGTGCAGGTGCGAGGGACTCGCGCGTGGTCTCCTACTGGATTGATACCTTGGTTCTCAAAAAATTGAGGGAAATACTTACGCTACTGTGCTGCATCTCCCTTTCCTCTTCGAGGGAATACAACGCAAGATCGAGAAGTAGCAAGAGTCTATTAGAACAACATGGTAATGTGCCTTGGCTATATAACTAGCCTTCACATGATAGGCATCCAAGATCAATGCAGTAAAAACTTTCATACTAAGTGCATTGAATATGATGAGAAGTTGGATGCTTGATAATTGTTTCGAGATATGAGGATAGTGATATTAGAGTCATGCTTATGGAGTTATTATGAAATTGAGAAATACTTGTGTTAAAGTTAGTGATTCTCGTAGCATGCACGTATGGTGAACCGCTATGTGACGAAGTTAGAGCATGAGGTATTTGTCGAGTGTCATCCTTTGTGTGGAGGTCGGGGGCGCGCAATGGTTAACTCCTACCAACCTCCCCCCTAGGAGCATGCATTGATTGCTTTGTTTTGATGACTCGTAATTTTTTCAATAAGTATATGAGTTCTTATGACTAATGTTGAGTCCATTGATTATACGCACTCTCACCATTCCACCATTGCTAGCCTCTCTTGTACCGCGCAACTTTCGCCGGCATCATACACCCAGTATATATCCTTCCTCAAAACAGCCACCATATATCTTCCTCAAAACAGCCACCATACCTACCTATCATGGCATTTCCATAGCCATTCCGAGATATATTGCCATGCAACTTTCCACTGTTCCGTTCATATGACACGCTTCATATTGTCATATTGCCATGCATGATCATGTAGTTGACATCGTATTTGTGGCAAAGCCACCATGCATAATTCTTCATACATGTCACTCTTGATTCATTGCACATCCCAGTACACTGCCGGAGGCATTCATATAGAGTCATACTTTGTTCTAGTATCGAGTTGTAATATCGAGTTGTAAATCAATATAAGTGTGATGATCATCATTATAAGAGCATTGTCCCATGTGAGGAAAGGCTAAATAAAGAAAGCCCCTCCAAAAAAAAGAGAAATGCCAAAGAAAAAAAAAAGAAATGCCAAAAAAAGGGACAATTGCTACTATATTTTTCCACACTTGTGCTTCAAAGTAGCACCATGTTCTTCATGATAGAGAGTCTCATGTTTAGTCACTTTCATATACTAGTGGGAATTTTCATTATAGAACTTGGCTTGTATATTCCAATGATGGGCTTCCTCAAATGCCCTAGGTCTTCATGAGCAAGCAAGTTGGATGCACACCCACTTAGTTTCTTTTGTTGAGCTTTCATACATTTTTAGCTCTAGTGCATCTGTTGCATGGCAATCCCTACTCACTCACATTGATATCTATTGATGGGCATCTCCATAGCCCGTTAATATGCCTAGTCGATGTGAGACTATCTCCCTCCTTTTTGTCTTCTCCACAACCACCTCTCTATTGCACATAGTGCTATGTCCATGGCTCACGCTCATGTATTGCATGAAAGTTGAAAGGTTTGAAAGAATAGAGTATGAAAACAAGTGCTTGGCTGAAACCGGGGTTGTGCATGATACGAATATTTTGTGTGATGAAGAGGGAGCATAGCCAGACTATATGATTTTGTAGGGATAACTTTCTTTAGCCATAGTATTTTGAGGAGACATGATTGCTTTCTTAGTATGCTTGAAGTATTATTATTCTTATGTCAATATAGACTTTTTTCTTGAATCTTTTAGATCTGAACATTCATGCCACAATTAAGCGAATTACATTGAAAATTATGTTGGTTAGCATTCCACATCAAAAATTCTGTTTTTATCATTTACCTACTCGAGGACGAGCAGGAATTAAGCTTGGGGATGCAGATACGTCTCCAACGTATCTATAATTTTTGATTGTTCCATGCTATTATGTTATCCTTCTAGGATGTTTTATGGGCTTTATTATACACTTTTATATTATTCTTTGGGACTAACCTATTAACCCAGAGCCCAATGCCAGTTTCTATTTTTCTCCTATTCTAGGGTTTCGTAGAAAAGGAATAACAAACGGAGCCCAATTGACCTGAAAATCAACGAAGATCTTTTTTTGACCCACGGGCTGCCCACGAGGGTGAGGGGCCCGCCCCTTGCCTCGTGGACAGCCCGTAGCCCTCCTTTCCTTGGCCCAGACTCCAACACCTCCTATATATACTGAAACCTCCAGAAAATAACTTAGATCGGGAGTTCCGCCGCTGAAAGCCTGTGTAGCCACCGAAAACCAATCTAGACCCCGTTCCGGCACCCTGTCGGAGGGGGGAACCCTCACTGGTGGCCATCTTCATCATCCCGGCGCTCTCCATGACGAGGAGGGAGTAGTCCACCCTCGGGGCTGAGGGTATGTACCAGCAGCTATGTGTTTGATCTCTCTCTCTCTCTCTCTCTCCCTCTCTCTCTCTCTCTCTCTCTCTCTCTCGTGTTCTTGAGATGGCACGATCTTGATGTATCGCGAGCTTTGCTATTATAGTTGGATCTTATGATGCTTCTCCCCCTCTACTCTATTGTAAGGGATTGAGTTTTCCCTTTGAAGTTATCTTATCGGATTGAGTCTTTAAGGATTTGAGAACACTTGATGTATGTCTTGCACTTGCTTATCTGTGGTGACAATGGGATATCATTTGATCTACTTGATGTATGCTTTGGTGATCAACTTGCGGGTTCCGTGACCTTGGGAATCTATGCATAGGGGTTGGCACACGTTTTCGTCTTGACTATCCGGTAGAAACTTTGGGGCACTCTTTGAAGTACTTTGTGTTGGTTGAATAGATGAATCTGAGATCGTGTGATGCATATCGTATAATCATGCCCACGGATACTTGAGGTGACAATGGAGTATCTAGGTGACATTAGGGTTTTGGTTGATTTGTGTCTTAAGGTGTTATTCCAATACGAACTCTATGATAGATTGAACGTTACTACGGACTCTTGAATAGATCGATCAAAAAGAATAACTTTGAGGTGGTTTCGTACCCTACCATAATCTCTTCGTTTGTTCTCCTCTATTAGTTACTTTGGAGTGACTCTTTGTAGCATGTTGAGGGATAGTTATTTGATCAATTTATGTTATTATTGTTGAGAGAACTTCCACTAGTGAAAGTATGAACCCTAGGCCTTGTTTCCTATCATTGCAACACTGTTTATGCTCACTTTTACCACTTTCTACCTTGCAGTTTTTATATTTTCAGTTTACAAAAACCTATGTCTACCATCCATATTGCACTTGTATCACCACTCTTCGCTGAACTAGTGCACCTATACAATTTACCATTGTATTGGGTGTGTTGGGGACACAAGAGACTCTTTGTTATTTGGTTGCAGGGTTGTTTGAGGAGACCATCTTCATCCTACGCCTCCCACGGATTGATAAACCTTAGGTCGTCCACTTGAGGGAAATTTGCTACTGTCCTACAAACCTCTGCACTTGGAGGCCCAACAACATCTACAAGAAGAAGGTTGCGTAGTAGACATCAAAGCTCAACCTCCAAGTTGTTCCGCAAGGATTTCTTGCCAACCTTCTAGTTGCTCCTACCTTGGAAGATCAAATCCGTGAGGCCCAACTCAGTGATGCTATCGTGCAGAAAGTGAAACATGGTATTGCTAAGGGTACTCCCAAGTACAAGTGCTATCGCATTGATGACATAGACACTTTGTTCTTTGAGGACAGAATTGTGATTCCCAAAGGTGATCTCAGAAAGCTCATAAGAACGAAGCACATGACTCACTCCTCTCGATACATCCAGGAAGCTCCGAGATGTACCATGACCTCAAGCAATCATATTTGTGGACTCGCATGAAAAAGGGAGATTGCCCAATTCATGAATGAGTGTGTTGTCTGCAGAAGAGTGAAGGTAGAGCATCAACGTCCAGCCGGATTCCTTCAACCTCTACCTATTCCGGAGTGGAAATTCGATCAGATTAAGATGGATTTCGTCACCGGTTTTCCCAAGTCCAAGAGGGGAAATGATGCCATCTTTGTGGTGATTGACAAGCTAACTAAAGTGGCTCATTTTCTTCCCGTCAAAGAATCCATCAACGCAGCTCAGCTGGCAGAGCTGTACACCTCCAGAATAGTCTCTTTCCATGGCATTCCTCAAGTGATCTCCTTAGACCGTGGAAGCTTGTTCACTGCCAAGTTCTGGTATTCCTTTCAGTCAGCTATGGGCACCAAGATTCACTTCAACACTGCGTTTCACCCTCAGACTAGTGGTCAAGTTGAAAGAGTGAACCAAATCCTCGAAGATATGCTCAGAGCTTGTGTCATCTCCTTCGGTATGAAATGGGAAGATTGCCTTCCATTTGCCGAATTCTACTACAACAACAGCTTCCAAGAAAGTGCAGGCAAAGCTCCTTTTGAAATCCTCTATGGAATAAAGTGTCGTACCCCTCTCAACTGGTCCGAGACTGGTGAACGTCAACTCCTTGGAAATGATTTGATCTCAGAAGCCAAAGAAATGTGCAAAGTCATATGTGAGAATCTCAAGGCCGTGCAATCGCGTCAAAAGAGCTACTATGACGGCAAGCATCGTGACTTGGCTTTCGACATTGGAGACCATGTCTATCTCCGTGTTTCTCCCATGAAGGGCACTCAGAGGTTCGGTATCAAGGGCAAGCTTGCTCCAAGATACGTGGGCCCTTTCAAGGTTCTTGGCAAGAGAGGCGATCTAGCCTACCAACTCGAGCTTCCCTCCAACTTTGCAAATGTGCATGATGTGTTTCACGTGTCTCAACTCCGCAAGTGCTTCAAGATGCCTGAATGCACTATTCCTTTCGAAGAGATTGATCTTCAGCCAGACTTGTCTTATTGAGAGCACCCCGTTGCTATCCTTGAAGAAACTGAGCGCAAGACCTGCAACAAGTCCATCAAATTCTTGAAAGTGAAGTGATCACACCATACCGACCGAGAAGCTACATGGGAACGATAAGATCATCTCCGTTCCGAGTATCCCGCTTTCTTTCAGTCCTAGATCTCGGGACGAGATCTTTTTGTAGTGGAGGAGAGTTTGTAACACCCCATATGTGATACCTTCCATATATGGCAATAAAGCATTTACCAGTTGATCCTTGTCCTTTTCCTTAGGGGTTCTTTTTCATTTATGCTTTCTTATTGTTATTGCATTGGCATGTTATCTTTTCTTTTGCATTCATGCATTACTTCATCATCACCATTGCATCATGATCATCATGGCATCTTTCACTTGTCATTGCGTTTTATTCTTTCCTAGTATGCCAAGTGAGTGCACCTTGTTATTGTTGTGATGGTGGTGGCAAGATCATGCCCATGCTAAACACCTTTCTTCTAGCACCACTCACCTCTCTTCCATTCCCTTCTTCCATTCTTTAATTTTTTGCAAGCGACTAACCCCTTCTCTTAAAATGCTCATATCCGCCCCACTTCTTTGGTTCCTTGACATAAGTCACCTTGCAAAGCCTTGCCTCATTTTGAAATGATTTGGTCAGGTTCAAAAATGACAGAAGTTTGAACCATATTCAAACTTGTTTTATTTTTCTACCTCTAAAATGCCCAAGTCAATTTTATAAAATAGGGCATAAATCCAGGAGCTAGGGGATATTTTATTTCTCTCCTAATTCCTTTTCTTTTAGCCTGTGCTTTTCTTTTTGTTTTCTATCTGAAGAAAATAAAAATAATAAAAGAACACCAGCAGCAGTCAACAGCAGCGCAGCCCAGCAGCTTATGGGCTCGGCCTCCCCCCCTCGGCCCAGCTAGCGCGCGCCACCAGCCCAGCTAGCCAGCCCACGCCGTTCCTCTCGCCGTTTCTCACCCAGGCCCCGCATCCCCCTTTGCATCGCGCCCACGTGGACGCCTCGGGCCCATAAGTCAGCATCTATGAACATCCCTCACCCACCTTTTCGTCCTCCTCACGTTGTCGCCATGGGGACCGCGAGCACGACACCGTTGCCACTCCGTTCCGTCGCCCTGGCCCCTCTTTTAAGCCCCCGCCATGTCCACCAACCCACTAGGGTTCCCTCCTCCTTCCTCGCCCGCCGCCAGGCCACCTAGACCCCCAGATCCACCGCTCCTCTGTCGTCCCGCGCGCAGCAGAGTGCTCGACCTCGTCGCCGACGTGCTCTCCGGCCACCTACGCCCTGGAGATCGTTTCCGTCAAGTCCGCTGTCGTCGACTACGTCCCCTGCTACCTCTACGGCCCCGAGGGACGCCAAGTTCGACTACTTCCTCGTCATGTTCCCCCGCGTCGGGCTCCATTCAACTCCGGCGAGATTCTGTCATCTCCGGCCTCCTCTCGCCTAACCAAGCGCACCTCCGTTCTTGTGGTGAGCTAGCGCACCTCCCTGACCCCTTTTCTTCCTCGTTTGCATGCTCTAGCGACGTTGGTCGCGCGCACCCGAGCTCGTCGCCGTCGGGCCTCGTCTCCGGCGAGTGCCCCGACCTCCGTTGCTCCTCCGCGCATGTCCCTCGTCTTCGCCATGCCGCATAGGATCTGCTACGTGATCTCGCCGCTCCGTTAGGCCCCGCAGCTGTCGCGCCGTAGTTCGTCTCCGCCGCCTCTGTTGGTTGTCGTCGACGTCGCTGTAGTCGTCGTTAGGTTCTGCTAGTGCACGTCGCGTGTGCGGAATCCCTCCAGGATCACACCGCACCCCTCCGCCGCCTGTTTTGGTCGCCGGAGCAGCTCCGACGAGCTCCTCCGACCGGCTCTGTTTCCCCTCTGTTTTCTGCATCTTCAGTTTACACTTAAGGCCATGTTCCCCTTCTCTGTCAGACGCACACGCATAGCTCAATGGCCTGAGCCTCTCCCTCGCAGCGCGCCGACCAGGGTTTGAATCCTGACGTGGCAGTGGTTTAGCCCCCCTTTTTTTGGTTTTACCGTCTCGCTGACAGGCCGGGCCCACCTGGCAGCCACCCAGCTCCTCACACCCCTCTCCGCACCCACGCAGCCGCCACATCAGTTCCCTGGACCCACGGGTTAGCGACCGTGGTTGGTCCAAGCTGTGTCAGTTAGACTTTTTCCTTTTACTGTTTTGTTTTTATTTTCTTTTTCTGTATTTTCTTTGCATAGTTCATATCTATTAATTTATGCATCTCTTGAAAATGCTTTATATATGAAAACTGCCTAGTTTTTAGTGTAGAATATTTATATGCAGTCTGTTGCCATGTTAAAAAACATTTAAATTGATGTTTGAATTATTTTGTGTTTAAAATATGCTCAAACTTGTTAAATTCATAACTAATTAACCACAACTCCAAATTTGACAAACTTTATATGTATTTGGGGTGGAAAAATGTGGAGATTAAGATGGTGCTGTTACTTTTCATGTTTAACAACTTTAAAATATGACTTTATCAGATCTGTCCTATTTGTTTTATTATGAACATGGGAGTTTCCGGAAATTGTAGTTTGTTCTTTCCGGGCCATTTAAAATGCTAGCATGATGTTCTTGATCCTAGTTGCACCCCTTGCCATGTTAAACAATTTTTAACACTTGTTGGGTGCTTGTTTAATTCAACTACATAACCACTTATGACTATGTTAGTTTTGTTTTCCTTTTGCTTGGGTTCCTTGATATGCGTGATCTTGTTTATTGCAATGCTACTTGTGCACTCAACTTGTCCCTAGGAGTTGTATCATATCCTACCCATATTCATATGCACCATATCATGCATCATGTGTTTGAACATTGCATGATGATTGATTGTTGTTCCGGTGTGTGCATTGTTGTGTTGGTTAGAGCCCGGTGACGATTCAGAGTTCGAGGTTCCTTTCGAGACTGAGTTTGAGGAGCAAGGTTAAGATCCCTCCGTGGATTCAACATGCAAGATGACCATTCCCAGATATCATCTCTATCTTCGCCTATGCTAGATGTCTCGTTCTTTAGATATGCCTTGATGCCTATTCCTGTTTATCAGCCTCCTATTGTTGCCATGAAACACTCTAACCGCCTTCCTAACAAACCATTGTTTGGCTAAGTATGCTTTTGCTCAGCCCCTCTTATAGCGTTGCTAGTTGCAGGTGAAGTTTTGAAAACTGTTTAAAGCTTTTCCAGCAAGGCCCAACATTGGTTTTACATTTGCCTAATAACTAAAACTTGCATAGGGCATTGCAAACCCGAGTTCTTAATCAACAACCCGGGCCAGTGCTCCTCATGAGTGTTGGTCCAAACTAGGCAGACTGTAGGGCCGCCTTGGGGAAACCCGAGGTATCTGGTATTTTCCTGTAGGCTGTCCCATCCGGTCGTGGCCTGAGACGAGATACGCGCGGCTACTATCAGGGTGTCGGAACGCCGGGAGGTCTTGCTTGATTAGTTTTACCTTTGTCGAAATATGTTGAGCACTGGATTCCAAGGATACTCGGGTCTTCCCACTTCGGAGTTGCGACTCGGTAGATCGTGAGCTTGTGATGGGCTAAGTTGGGACACCCCTGCAGGGTTTTGATCTTTCGAAAGCCGTGCCCGTGGTTACGTGGCAGATGGGAATTTGTTAATATCTGGTTGTAGATAACTTGACACCAGATTCATAAGTATACACTACCTGTGTGAGTAACCGTGATGGTCTCTTTCCGAAGGGCTTCGGGAAGTGAACACGGTGGGGTTATGTTTGATTGTGAGTAGTTAGGATCACTTATTGATCAACTTGGCGATCGTTGGCACTTGTTCTCTTCTTGCTCTAAACTCGTAAGCCGCGCATATCTTGTCTCAGGCCACGACCGGTTGGGACAGCCTACAGGTAAATACCAGATACCTCGGGTTTCCCTGAGGCGGCCCTGCAGTCCGCCCAGTTGGACCAACACTCATGAGGAGCACGGGCCCGGGTTGTTGATTAAGAACTCGGGTTAATTACTCCCTATGCAAGTTTTTTAGTTGTTAGGCAAAAGTAGTACTAATGTTGGGTCTTGCTGGAAAAGCTTTAAGCAGTGCGAATTATCAAGGGGGGCCCATAAACCCCAACCGTGTTAGGAACGCAAAATCAAGGAACATAACACTGGTTTATCGGGTCCTAAGGTGGCATGAGTGGAACAAAATACCAAGCAGAAGGCCAAGCCTTCCACCCATTACCAATACATATATGTGCATTAAGTTATTTAAGATAAATATTGTGTTATCCCAATAAAACAAGTCCAAACATGAAGCAATCTTCAACTTCACCTGCAACTAACAACGCTATAAGAGGGGCTGAGCAAAAGCATACTTAGCCAATCAATGGTTTGCTAGGAAGGCGGTTAGAGTGTTTCATGGCAACATAGGAGGCTGACAAAACAGGAATAGGCATCAAGGCATAGCTAAAGAGCGAGACAACTAGCAAGGCAAAGATAGAGGTGATATCGAGGAACGGTCATCTTGCCTGGGATCCCGCAAGGAAGAAGAACAAGTCCATGAAGAAGACAAACAGTCGTAGTTGAACGGATCCTCGCAACCCCAGAATGAAACCGAAGCTAAGGACCTGAAAGAAGCAAACAACATGGTAAACACACATATCATAACCATGGCATGATGCACAAACAAGTATGATGCATGTCCGGTTTAAATATGCATGGCATGGCAAAGTTCTCAAACAACACTACAAATTAAGTGGAGTTCAATATGCAACGAGTTGCATATTGACAAAACACCACGTTAGATTATTTAGTTTGATCTCGTTATGAACCCAACAAGTTTAAATGTTTTTATTAAACATGGAAAGAGGTGAAGCATGAGCAAAACTACACCATCTAGGCATTTTAAATGAGGCCAGAAATAACAAACAACAATTCCGTAAAATCCCCATGTCATTTAATAATTTTTAAGCAAACAACATTTTAACCATTTAGATGTTGTTACCATGATGCGGATGACAAATGCAATTTTTTATGCAATTTTTTATTAAAAATTGACATGAGCAAGATATGGAGTAACTCGTCATCATGGTGGAAGGAAAGGGGGCACGACGATGATAACCGAAAATGATGTCACTGCAACATATCGGTTCCGGTAACTCGTTGAGATGCCGGCGCAAAAGAAATGGTGGCGTGTGCGAGTCATGCAAGAGATAGGTGGGGTGATCCCGTTAACCGGGTTCCCACATGTTGGCGGCAAGGCAAAAGAGGGGCAACGTGCAAGGACAACTCGGACACGTTGCAACAAGCAGAACATCTCATACATCACACAACATTCATCCACGGGGTCATCGCCTCGGCAGTTATACCTTCGAAGCGTGTGGATCGGGGTGGTTCAGTCGTCGAGGGGAAGTAGTGGAAGTAGTTGTTCTCGCGATGGTAGTGGAAGTAGTAGTACACGTTCGTAGGCATTCGGGTATCCGTAGATGTTCGGGGTCACGAGGAGGAACTTCGTCCACGGAGTCGACGGTAGTGGTACACATGTCGTAGATGAACTTGTCGTTTCGGTCCGTAGTCATTCGGGCGTAGTGCTACCTCTTGAGCTTGTGTTGTATTCCCTCGAAGAGGAAAGGGAGATGCAGCACAATAGCGTAAGTGTTTCCCTCGGTTTTTTGAGAACCAATGTATCAATCCAGTAGGAGACCATGCGCCAGTCCCTCGCACCGGCACAAACAAATAAGAACTTCGCAGCCAACGCGATAAGGGGTTGTCAATCCCTTTACGGTCACTTACGAGAGTGAGATATGATAGAGATGATAAGATAATATTTTTGGTATTTTTTAGTTTAATAAAACAGCAAATAAACAACGACAAAAGAAATTAACGGGAAAGCAATATGATAGAGATAGACCAGGGGGCATAGTTTTCTCTAGTGGCTTCTTTCATGATAGCGATATTCTACGGCGGGTAAACAAATTACTGTAGAGCAATTGATAGAAAAGCGAATAATTATGAGACTATCTAGGCATGATCATTGTATATAGGCATCACGTCCGAGACAAGTAGACCGACTCCTGCCTCCATCTACTACTATTACTCCACACATCGACCGCTATCCAGCATGCATCTAGTGTATTAAGTTCAAACGAACAGAGTAACACCTTAAGAAAGATGACATGATGTAGAGGGATAAACTCAAGCAATATGATGAAAACCCCATCTTTTTATCCTCGATGGCAACAATACAATACGTGCCTTTCTGCCCCTACTGTCACTGGGAAAGGACACCATAAGATTGAACCCAAAGCCAAGCACTTCTCCCATTGCAAGAACTATAGATCTAGTAGGACAAACCAAACCAATAATTCGAAGAGACTAGCAAGGATATTATGAGCACACATAAAAAGTTCAGAGAAGAACCAAATATCTTTCATAGATAACCTTGATCATAAACTCACAATTCATCGGATCTCGACAAACACACCGCAAAAAGAGATTACATCGAATAGATCTCCTCGAAGACCGAGGAGAACTTTGTATTGAGATCCAGAGAGAGAGAAGAAGCCATCTAGATACTAGCTATGGACCCGAAGGTCTGTGGCAAACTACTCACAACTATTGGTGAGGGCGATGATGATGATGAAGAAGGCCTCTGTGATGTTTGCCCCTCCCGGAGCAGGCTCCAAGATGGGATCTCCACGGGAACAGTAGCTACGGCGGTGCAATTAGGGTTTTCTCTCTGTTCATGGAGTTTCTGAGGTACGTGGGTATATATAGGGAGAAGAGGGGCACCAGGGGCCACCGGGGCTGCCCTCGAGGCAGGGGGCGCGCCCCCACCCTTGAGGGTGGCCCTTCTGTCTCCTGGCTTGGCCCCAAAGTCTATCCTGCATGATTTCCTCCAAAAATATCTCTCGCGAAGGGTTCATTCTGTTTAGACTCCATTTGATATTCATTTTCTGTAAAACCGTGAAATAGGCAAAAAAACAACAATCTGGACTGGGCCTTTGGGTTAGTAGGTTAGTCCCAAAAATGATACAAAAGTGAATGATAAAGCCCATTAAACGTCCAAGACTTCAAAAATAATAGCATGGAACAATAAAAAATTATAGATACGTTGGAGATGTATCAAGCATCCCCAAGCTTAATTTCTGCTCATTCTCGAGTAGGTAAATGATAAAGAAAGAATTTTTGATGTGGAATGCTAACCAATATAGTTTTTCAATGTAATTCTCTTAATTGTGGCATGAATGTTCAGATCTGAAGGTTTCAAGATAAAAGTCTATATTTGTTGGAAATATGCCCTAGAGGCAATAATAAAAGGATTATTATTATATTTCCTTGTTCATGATAATTGTCTGTTATTCATGCTTGAATTGTATTGTACGGAAACAGCGATACATGTGTGAATACATAGACCACAACGTGTCCCTGGTAAGCCTCTAGTTACTAGCTCGTTGATCAACAGATGGTCACGGTTTCCTAACCATGGACATTGGATGTCATTGGTAACGGGATCACATCATTAGGAGAATGATGTGATGGACAAGACCCAATCCTAAGCCTAGCACAAGATCATATAGTTCGTAATACTTAAGATTTTTCAGTGTCAAGTATTTGTTCCTTAGACCATGAGGTTGTGGAACTCCCGGATACCGTAGGAATACTTTGGGTGTGCCAAACGTCACAACGTAACTGGGTGGCTATAAAGGTACGCAACGGGTATCTCCGAAAGTGTCTGTTGAGTTGGTACGAACCGAGACTGGGATATTGTCACTCCGTATGACGGAGAGGTATCTCTGGGCCCACTCGGTAAGACATCATCATAATGAGCTCAAAGTGACTAAGGAGTTAGTCACGGGATGATGGATTACGGAACGAGTAAAGAGACTTGCCATGACGAGATTGAACAAGGTATCGGGCATACCGACGATCGAATCTCGGGCAAGTACCGTACCGATAGACAAAGGGAATAACATACTAGATTAAGTGAATCCTTGACATCGTGGTTCATCCGATGAGATCATCGAGGAACACGTGGTAACCAACATGGGTATCCAGATCCCGCTGTTGGTTATTGACCGGAGAGTCGTCTCGGTCATGTCTGCGTGTCTCCCGAACCTGTAGGGTCTACACACTTATGGTTCGGTGACGCTAGGGTTGTAGAGATATATGCACACGGAAACACGAATGTTGTTCGGAGTCCCAAATGAGATCCCGGACGTCACGAGGAGTTCCGGAATGGTCCGGAGGTCAAGAATGATATATAGGAAGCCCAGTTTCGGCCATCGGGAGAGTTCCGGGGGTCACCGGGAGTGTACCGGGACCACCGGAAGGGTCCCGGGGGTCCACCGAGTGGGGCCACCCATCCCGGAGGGCCCCATGGTCCGTAGGGGGAAGGGGGCCAGCCCCTAGTGGGCTGGCGCACCCCACATGGGCCACCCCCCTACGCCTAGGGTTGAAACCCTAGGGGTGGGGCGCCTCCCTATGCCTTGGGGGGGCAAGATACCCCCCTGGCCGCCGCCCCCCTAGGAGATTGGATCTCCTAGGGCCGGCGCCCCCCCTGGCCCCCTATATATAGTGGGGGGAGAGAGGGCAGCCGCACCCCAAGCCTCTGGCGCCTCTCCCCCCCGTCACACCTCGAACTCCTCCCGCAAGGTCTCGGCGAAGCCCTGCAGCTTTTCCCGTTGCATCCACCACCACGCCGCCGTGCTGCTGGATCTCCGTCAACCTCTCCTCCCCCTTTGCTGGATCAAGAAGGAGAAGACGTCGCTGTACCGTACGTGTGTTGAACGCGGAGGTGCCGTCCGTTCGGCGCTGGGATCATCGGTGACGAGGATCACGACGAGTACGACTCCATCATCCACGATCCTTCGAACGCTTCCGCACGCGATCTACAAAAGGGTATGTAGATGCACTCCTTTATGCTCGTTGCTAGATGACTCCTTAGATTGATCTTGGTGAAGCGTAGGAATTTTTTTGAATTCTGCTATGTTCCCCAACAGTGGTATCAGAGCTAGGTCTTTGCGTAGCATCTTGCACGAGTAGAACACAAACAAGTTGTGGGCGTTGATTTTGTTCAATTCTCTTGCCGTTACTAGTCCAATCTTGATTCGGCGGCATCGTGGGATGAAGCGGCGCGGACCGACCTTACTCGTACACTTACGTGAGACCGGTTCCACCGACTGACATGCACTAGTTGCATAAGGTGGCTGGCGGGTGTTTGTCTCTCCCACTTTAGTCGGATCGGATTCGATGAAAAGGGTCCTTATGAAGGGTAAATAGAAATTGACATATCACGTTGTGGTTTTGGCGTAGGTAAGAAACGTTCTTGCTAGAAAACCTATAGAAGCCACGTAAAAACTTGCAACAACAATTAGAGGTCGTCTAACTTGTTCTTGCAGCATGTGCTATGTGATGTGATATGGCCAAGAAGATGTGATGAATGATATATGTGATGCATGAGATTGATCATGTTCTTGTAATAGGGAATCACGACTTGCATGTCGATGAAAATGACAACCGGCAGGAGCCATAGGAGTTGTCTTATTTATTGTATGACCTGCGTGTCACTGAATAACGCCATGTAATTACTTTACTTTATTGCTAAACGATAGCCATAGTGGTAGAACTAATAGTTGGCAAGACAACTTCATGAAGACACGATGATGGATATCATGGTGTCATGCCGGTGACAAAGATGATCATGGTGCCCCGAAGATGGAGATCGAAGGAGCAAAATGATATTGGCCATATCATGTCACTTTATTTGATTGCATGTGATGTTTATCATGTTTATGCATCTTGTTTACTTAGAACGACGGTAGTAAATAAGATGATCTCTCACTGAAAATTTCAAGAATTGTGTTCTCCCTAACTGTGCACCGTTGCTAAGGATCGTTGTTCCGAAGCACCACGTGATGATCGGGTGTGATAGGCTCTAACGTTCGCATATAACGGGTGTAAGCCAGATTTACACACGCAATACACTTAGGGTTCACTTGATGAGCCTAGCATGTACAGACATGGCCTCGGAACACGGAAGACCGAAAGGTCGAACATGAGTCGTATAGAAGATACGATCAACATGAAGATGTTCACCGTTTGATGACTAGTCCGTCTCACGTGATGATCGGACACGGGCTAGTCGATTCGGATCATGTATCACTTAGAAGACTGGAGAGATGTCAATCTGAGTGGGAGTTCATTCAAATTCGATTAGATGAACTTAATTGTCATGAACTTAGTTTAAATTCTTTACAATATGTCTTGTAAATCAAATGGCCCACGCTCATGTCACCCTCAACTTAAACGCGTTCCTAGATAAATCCAAGATGAAAGACGATGGTAGCAACTATACGGACTGGGTCCGTAACCTGAGGATCATCCTCATAGCTGCCAAGAAAAATTATGTCCTAGAAGCACCGCTAGGTGACGCTCCCGCCCCGGCAAACCAAGATGTTATGAACGCTTGGCAGTCGCGTTGTGATGATTACTCCCTGGTTCAGTGCGTCATGCTCTACAGCTTAGAATCGGGGCTCCAAAAGCGTTTCGAGCACCACGGGGCATATGAGATGTTCCAAGAGCTGAAAATGGTTTTTCAGGCTCATGCCTGAGTTGAGAGATATGATGTCTCCAACGCATTCTACAGCTGTAAGATGGAGGAAAATAGTTCTGTTAGTGAGCATATACTCAAGTTGTCTGGGTTGCACAACCGCTTGTCTCAGTTGGGAATGAATCTCCCAGTCGAAGCGGTAGTTGACAGAATCCTTCAGTCGCTCCCACCTAGCTACAAGAGCTTTGAGTTGAACTTCAATATGCAAGGGATGGAGAAGTCCATTCTCGAGGTGTATTAAATGCTGAAATCAGCGGAGGTGGAGATCAAGAAAGAGCATCAAGTGTTGACGGTCAATAAAACCACTAAGTTCAAGAAGGGCAAGGGTAAGAAGAACTTCAAGAAGGACGGCAAAGGAGTTGCCGCGCCCGGTAAACCAGTTGCCGGGAAGAAGCCAAAGAATGGACCCAAGCCTGAGACCGAGTGCTTTTATTCCAAGGGAACGGGTCACTGGAAGCGGAACTGCCCCCAAATATTTAGCAGACAAGAAGGCCGACAACGTCAAAGGTATATGTGATATACATGTTATTGATGTGTACCTTACCAGCGCTCGTAGTAGCTCCTGGGTATTTGATACCGGTGCAGTTGCTCACATTTGTAACTCAAAGCAGGAGCTGCGGAATAAGCGGAGACTGGCGAAGGACGAGGTGACGATGCGCGTCGGGAATGGTTCCAAGGTTGATGTGATCGCCGTCGGCACGCTGCCTCTACATCTACCCTCGGGATTAGTTTTAAACCTTAATAATTGTTATTTAGTACCAGCTTTGAGCATGAACATTGTATCTGGATCTCGTTTGATGCGACATGGCTACTCATTTAAATCCGAGAATAATGGTTGTTCTATTTATTTGAGAGATATGTTTTATGGTCATGCCCCGCTGGTCAATGGTTTATTTTTGACGAATCTCGATCATGATGATACACATCTTCATAGTGTGAATGCCAAAAGATGTAAAGTTGACAATGATACTCCCACGTACTTGTGGCATTGCCGCCTTGGTCATATTGGTGTCAAACGTATGAAGAAGCTCCATACAGATGGACTTCTGGAGTCTCTTGATTATGAATCATTTGACACGTGCGAACCATGCCTCTTGGGCAAGATGACCAAGACTCCGTTCTCCGGAACAATGGAGCGAGCAACCAACTTATTGGAAATCATACATACCGATGTGTGCGGTCCAATGAGTGTTGAGGCTCGCGGAGGCTATTGTTATGTTCTCACCCTCATAGATGACTTGAGTAGATATGGGTATGTCTACTTGATGAAGCACAAGTCTGAGACCTTTGAAAAGTTCAAGGAATTTCAGAATGAGGTTGAGAATCAACGTGACAGAAAAATAAAGTTCTTGCGATCGGATCGTGGGGGTGAATATTTAAGTCATGAATTTGGCACGCACCTTAGGAACTGTGGAATTGTTTCACAATTGACACCGCCCGGAACACCTCAGCGTAATGGTGTGTCCGAACGTCTAAATCGTACCCTGTTGGACATGGTGCGATCTATGATGTCTCTCACCGACTTACCGCTATCCTTTTGGGGTTATGCTTTAGAGACTGCCGCATTCACTTTAAATAGGGCTCTGTCGAAATCCGTTGAGACGACACCGTATGAACTTTGGTTTGGCAAGAAACCTAAGCTGACATTTCTAAAAGTTTGGGGTTGCGATGCTTATGTCAAGAAACTTCAACCTGAGAAGCTCGAACACAAATCGGAAAAATGCGTCTTCATAGGATACCCAAAGGAAACGATTGGGTACACATTCTACCTCATATTCGAAGGCAAGGTCTTTGTTGCCAAGAATGGATACTTTCCGGAGAAAGAGTTTCTCTCGAAATAAGTGAGTGGGAGGAAAGTAGAACTTGATGAGGTGACAATCACCCCTCCCGAACCAGAAAGTAGCGCAGCGCAGGAAATTGTTCCTGAGGTGCCTGCACCGATAAGGGAGGAAGTTAATGATGATGATCATGAAGATACATATCAAGTTACTACTGAACTTCGAAGGTCCACAAGGACACGTTCCGCACCAGAGTGGTACGGCAACCCTGTCATGGAAATCATGTTGTTAGACAACGGTGAACCTTTGAACTATGAAGAAGCGATGGTGGGCCCGGATTCCGATAAATGGCTTGGAGCCATGAAATCCGAGATAGAATCCATGTATGAAAACAAAGTATGGACTTTGGTGGACTTGCCCGATGATAGGCACACCATAGAAAATAAATGGATATTTAAGATGAAGACAGACGCGGATGGTAATGTGACCATCTATAAGGCTCGGCTTGTCGCTAAGGGTTATCAACAAGTTCAAGGGATTGACTACGACGAGACTTTCTCTCCCGTAGCGATGCTGAAGTCAGTCCGAATCATGTTAGCAATTGCCGCATTCTATGATTATGAGATATGGCAAATGGACGTCAAAACGGCATTCCTTAATGGTTTCCTCAAGGAAGAGCTGTATATGATACAGCCGGAAGGTTTTGTCGATCCAGAGAATGCTAACAAGGTATGCAAGCTCCAGCGCTCGATCTACGGGCTGGTGCAAGCATCTCGGAGTTGGAATATTCGCTTTAATGATGTGATCAAAGCGTTTGGTTTTATACAGACTTGGGGAGAAGCCTGTATCTACAAGAAAGTGAGTGGGAGCTTTGTAGCATTTCTCATATTATATGTGGATGACATATTGCTGATGGGAAATGATATAGAATTCTTGGAGAGCATAAAGGCCTAATTGAATAAGAGTTTTTCAATGAAGGACCTTGGAGAAGCTACTTACATATTGGGCATCAAAATCTATAGAGATAGATCAAGATGCCTCATTGGTCTTTCACAAAGCACATACCTTGACAAGATATCGAAGAAGTTCAATATGGATCAGTCCAAGAAGGGGTTCTTGCCTGTTTTACAAGGTATGATATTGAGCACGGCTCAGTCCTCGACCACGGCAGAAGATAGAGAAAAGATGAGTGTCATTCCCTATGCCTCAGCCATAGGTTCTATCATGTATGCCATGTTGTGTACCAGACCTGATATGAACCTTGCCATAAGTTTGGTAGGGAGGTACCAAAGTGATCCCGGTATGGAACACTGGACAGCGGTTAAGAACATCCTAAAGTACCTGAAGAGGACTAAGGATATGTTTCTCGTTTATGGAGGTGACGAAGAGCTCATCGTAAAGGGTTACGTCGATGCTAGCTTCGACACAGATCTGGATGACTCCAAGTCACAAACCGGATACGTGTATATTTTGAATGGTGGAGCAGTCAGCTGGTGCAGTTGCAAGCAGAGCGTCGTGGCACATTCTACATGTGAAGCGGAGTACATTGCTGCTTGTGAAGCAGCGCAAGAAGGAGTCTGGATGAAGGAGATCATCACCGACCTAGGAGTCATTCCAAGCGCGTCAAGCCCGATGACTCTCTTGTGTGACAACACTGGAGCTATTGCCATTGCCAAGGAGCCCAGGTTTCACAAGAAGACCAAGCACATCAAGCGCCGTTTCAACTCCATCCGGAATTATGTTCAAGATGGAGACATAGATATTTGTAAAGTGCATACGGATCTGAATGTCGCAGACCCATTGACTAAACCTCTTCCACGGGCAAAACATGATCAACACCAGAACTCTATGGGTGTTCGATTCATCACAATGTAACTATATTATTGACTCTAGTGCAAGTGGGAGACTATTGGAAATATTCCCTAGAGGCAATAATAAAAGGATTATTATTATATTTCCTTGTTCATGATAATTGTTTGTTATTCATGCTTGAATTGTATTGTACGGAAACAGCGATACATGTGTGAATACATAGACCACAATGTGGTCCTGGTAAGCCTCTAGTTACTAGCTCGTTGATCAACAGATGGTAACGGTTTCCTGACCATGGACATTGGATGTCATTGGTAATGGGATCACATCATTAGGAGAATGATGTGATGGACAAGACCCAATCCTAAGCCTAGCACGAGATCGTATAGTTCGTAATGCTTAAGCTTTTTCAGTGTCAAGTATTTGTTCCTTAGAACATGAGGTTGTGCAACTCCCGGATACCATAGGAATACTTTGGGTGTGCCAAACGTCACAACGTAACTAGGTGGCTATAAAGGTACGCAACGGGTATCTCCGAAAGTGTGTGTTGAGTTGGTACGAACCGAGACTGGGATATTGTCACTCCGTATGACGGAGAGGTATCTCTGGGCCCACTCGGTAAGACATCATCATAATGAGCTCAAAGTGACTAAGGAGTTAGTCACGGGATGATGGATTACGGAACAAGTAAAGAGACTTGCCATGACGAGATTGAACAAGGTATCGGGCATACCAACGATCGAATCTCGGGCAAGTACCGTACCGATAGACAAAGGGAATAACATACGGGATTAAGTGAATCCTTGACATCGTGGTTCATCCGATGAGATCATCGAGGAACACGTGGGAACCTACATGGGTATCCAGATCCCGCTGTTGGTTATTGACCGGAGAGTCGTCTCGGTCATGTCTGCGTGTCTCCCGAACCCGTAGGGTCTACACACTTAAGGTTCGGTGACGCTAGGGTTGTAGAGATATATGCACACGGAAACTCGAATGTTGCTCGGAGTCCCGGATGAGATCCCGGACGTCACGAGGAGTTCCGGAATGGTCCGGAGGTAAAGAATGATATGTAGGAAGCCCAGTTTCGGCCATCGGGAGAGTTCCGGGGGTCACCGGGAGTGTCACGGGACCACCGGAAGGGTCCCGGGGGTCTACCGGGTGGGGCCACCCATCCCGGAGGGCCCCGTGGGCCGTAGGGGGAAGGGGGCCAGCCCCTAGTGGGCTGGCACACCCCACATGGGCCACCCCCTGCGCCTAGGGTTGAAACCCTAGGGGTGGGGCGCCTCCCTATGCCTTGGGGGGGGGGCAAGATACCCCCCTGGCCGCCGTCCCCCTAGGAGATTGGATCTCCTAGGGCCGGCGCCCCCCTGGCCCCCTATATATAGTGGGGGGGAGAGAGGGC